>CM042400.1:26252183-27452183 GCA_023634145.1 Thymallus thymallus
CCAATGTAACTTGTCCCAGAAAAAATCTACTAAAATCGCTTGAGTCTCTGCTAAGAGACGCAAAGGAGGATCAATGCAGGTTAACTTATGCCATAAAGAGGAAGCTACTAAATTATTTATAACTAAAGTTCGACCTCTATATGACATATTTGGGATTAACCACTTCCATTTTTCAAGTCGACCTTTAACTTTTTCAAGAGTTCCTTCCCAATTTTTTTGCACAGTTGCTTCATCTCCTAAAAAAACCCCCCAAATATTTAAAGCCTCCTCTCTTCCATACTAAACCAGGAGGAAGGGAAAAAGAACAATTTTTCCAATCCCCTATTAGTATTGCTTCACTTTTTTCCCAATTAGTTTTAGCAGAGGAGAGTTTTTTAAAATCATCAAGTACACTCATTAAAACCTGTACATCCCTCTGTTGACTAACAAACACTAAAACATCATCAGCATATGCAGAGACTCTTATACTTTTTACAAAATTAGGCAACTTAAAACCTTGTGCATTTTTTCTCAATTGTTGTAACAGAGGTTCTATTGCTAGCGAATATAGCATTCCAGATAGCGGGCATCCCTGCCTCACTCCCCTAAACACTTTAAAAGGAGTGCATAAGCCACTGTTCATTTTGAGTATGCTCTCAACATCACTGTACAAAACTTTAATTTTATCTATAAAACTCTTACTAAAACCAAAAGCTTTTAACGTTTCCCATAAGTATGTGTGTTCAACTCTGTCGAAAGCTTTCTCTTGGTCGAGTGAAATCAGTCCAATGTCACTATTTGATAACTTAGAGACATCAAAAATATCCCTAATAAGGGAAATATTATCAAAAATTGACCTTTTGGGGACACAGTAGGTTTGGTCTGGATGAATCAACTCATTCATAATTATTGATAATCTGTTTGCTAAAATCTTTGAAAGAAGTTTATAGTCACTACACAGAAGTGAAACAGGTCTCCAGTTTTTGATCTCTGTGAGATCTCCTTTTTTGGGAAGGAGGGTCAGGACTGCTCTCCGGCAACTCAAAGGTAAAAGACCTTCGTCCAAACTACCATTGAGTACTTCTAAGAGATCCTCTCCTAAAACTTCCCAAAAACATTTATAGAAGTCTATTGGTATGCCATCAATTCCAGGCACCCTTCCGGATTCCATGCTCTGAACGGCCTGATGCAGTTCTCCCAGGCTAAGCACACCTGAAATCTCTGCATTAGCTTCATCAGACACCTTTGGTAAATCCTCAAAGAAGACACTCTCATTGATATTGTCTGATCCTAGTTCACTTCTGTACAGTTTCTCATAAAAACCAATTGCCCTCCTTCTAATCACTACAGGATTGGACAATAGAATTCCTTCCTCAGATCGCAAAGCATGAATGATTCTTTTTTGCCCATTTTTCCTTTCAAGGTTAAAAAAATACTTTGAAGGTGCATCCATTTGATCAAGACTTATAAATCTTGACCGGACCAAAGCCCCTTGTGTTTTAACCCCCTAATAATTCTGCCAATTGATTCTTTTTCTTAGAAAGAATTTTCAAATAGCTTTGTTGTTTTGTTGATTCTGCCAATTCCTGTATCTTAATTATGTCATTCTCTAAGTCTTTCATTGACTGATTTAAAACTTTGGTGCTGTTGTGAGCATACTGCTGACAATACTGTTTAATTTGTACTTTTCCAAAATCACACCATTTTTGTACTGATCGAAAAGATTCTTTTTTTGTTCTGTAATCAGCCCAAAACAATTTAAAAGTGTGTATAAAATCCTTATTATCTAACAAAGTTAAATTAAAATGCCAGTAAGCACTTTTAGGCTTGACAGAATTCAAAATAAAAGAGCATTGCACCATGCAATGATCTGAAAAACCAACAGGAAAAATACAACAATTTTTAAAAATACCAACATGATGCTTAAACACATAAAATCTATCCAGTCTTGCCAGAGATAAAACATTATCACGTGCATGTGCCCAAGTATATTGTCTTTTATCCTCATGATAAAACTTCCATACGTCACTTAACTCATGCTTATTTATTATTTGAATGAGACGTTTTCTTGAAGGCATATGGGGTTCAATATGATTTCTGTCACAATTACTCACTGTACAATTAAAATCTCCTCCTAAAAATAAATAATCATCATTAGAAACGTCTTGTAGAACAGAACATAATGTGTCTAAAAACAACATCCTATCAATTGTTGAGTTGGGGACATACACACAAATAAAAACAAAATTATAATTCTCCATTTGTGCTGTCACTTTTAAAAGTCTACCCTTCAAAAACTCTTTAACTTGATATGAACATGGATTAAAAGTTTTTGCAAATAATATTGCTATTCCTCCACTTAACGTGGTGTTGTGGCTGAAAAAAGATAAACCTTCCCATTCCTTCATCCAATCATTAACGTTGTTCACGTCACTATGCGTTTCCTGAATCAAAGTGACATCTATTTTTTTCTGCTTGATAATTTCATACAGCTCAGCTCTTTTTCTATAATTTCTAGCACCATTAACATTCAAGGAGGCAATCCGCACTTCAGCCATACTGAAATAAATAAACAAACAAAAAAAAACAAGCAAAACCGGATTATTCTTAGTCCTCATTTTCATTTAATTCCGTGCCAACTTTCCTCACAATCTTTTTCAACCGATAAACCTCCCTGTCTGAAAGGCACCCAGCTGTTATTAGGCTTTTGGCTTTGTCATGGAACTGCGTTAAGTCATGGAAATATTCTTTTACAATCACACCTCTTTTGTTTTTAGTGGTATTAAGGAAATGTTTTATGTCATCAACATCATAGCTTCTGCTAATACCTTCGATCTGTGACAACACTGTACTTGAGTCAGACATTTCACTTCCACTTTCTGACTCTTTCTGATCTTCAAACACTTCTGCTTTTTTAAAACACTTTGCCTTACTGATCTTTGCCACATTTTTTCGTTTTTTTGGTATTTTAAACATCCTATTTTCCGCTTCTGTGTCAGACACATCATCTTCCCCCATGTGATCTACATCACTGTTCAACAGCCCAGTTTCTGCAGCTACAGAAGTATCCCTACCTTCATTCACCGATTCCGTCGAGGTCGATCCAGCTTCCACAGGCCCCTCAACAGATGTTCCTTCCCAGCAGGTTTATCACGGTCGGCACTGCTTCAGCCAGACCGACCCCAGACGGTTTAACAGTAGTCTCTTCAGTCGAACCACTATCCTTACTACCCCCAGCTGCATTCTTGTCAGGACATGAACGGATTAAATGGCCCGATTTACACATCCAAAGCACTTCATTTTGTCAGTAGTAACAAACACGACATATTCAAAATCGTCCACACGGAAATTTAGCGCCAAGTCCAATTCTGCGTCATCTTTGATAATCATGAAAGCAAATCTCCTAAATGAAACGATATGTTTCAATAAAGGAGATTCACACCTGATCATAATCTTCTTGATCGGCAAAACCAACTTTCCATACCGTGACAGCGCTTGTTTCAAAATATCATCACTGAGAAACGGAGGGATATTCGATATTGTGACTTTTTTAGACGGTAACAACAGCGGTAAAACAGGTGTAAGTATTTCGTCAATGATTATACCTCGCGCCACCACCTCGTTTGCTTTTTCCACCGAGTTCAAAAAAATCACGGTCGCGCCATTCATTCTGGATGCGGAGACAATGTTTAGATGGCCAACAATCTCTCCTACACCCAGACAACAAGCCTCTACACTCGCCACGGTTACTATTTTGACTCCGTGACGGCGTGTGAGGACATCAAGCCCACTCCCAGCCTGAGCTGCCATGCTTCCTAAGAAAGCAGGCAGCACAAACAACCCACAAAATAAATACTAAATCAAATAAACAAACTTAGAAGTAAAAAATAAATACAAATAAAAAATAGAATAGAAATATATAAGGAAAATAACCAAATACACGCGCTCAAGCTCGAGCTCTCACACACGCTCCACAAACGCCCACGCATGCGCAGAGAGAGAGAGAGAGAGAGAGAGAGAGAGAGAGAGAGAGAGAGAGAGGAGAGAGAGAGAGAGAGAGAGAGAGAGAGAGAGAGAGAGAGAGAGAGAGAGAGAGAGAGAGAGAGAGAGAGAGAGAGAAGAGAGAGAGAGAGAGAGAGAGAGAGAGAGAGAGAGAGAGAGAGAGAGAGAGAGAGAGAGAGAGAGAGAGAGAGAGAGAGAGAGAGAGAGAGAATTGAGAAAGAGAGAGAGGATTGAGAAAGAGAGAGAGGATTGAGAAAGAGAGAGAGGGAGAGAGAATTGAGAAAGAGAGAGAGGGAGAGAGAATTGAGAAAGAGAGAGAGGGAGAGGGAGAGAGAGAGAGAATTGAGAAAGAGAGAGAGGGAGGGAGAGAGAGAGAGAATTGAGAAAGAGAGAGAGGGAGGGAGAGAGAGAGAGAATTGAGAAAGAGAGAGAGGGAGGGAGACAGAGATAGCGAAAAGACATTGACTGAACTACAGGACAAAATACAATCCCTCCAACCCAAAAAGACCCTGTGGTGTTGACGGTATCCACAATGAAATTATAAAATATACAGACCACAAATTCCAATTGGCTATTCTTAACTCTTTAACATCATCCTTAGCTCTGGCATCTTCCCCAATATTTGGAACCAAGACCTCCACAAAAGTGGAGCCAAATTTGACCCCAATAACTACCGTGGGATATGCGTCAACAGCAACCTTGGGAAAATCCTCTGCATTATCATTAACAGCAGACTAGTTCATTTCCTCAGTGAAAACAATGTACTGAGCAAATGTCAAATTGGCTTTTTACCAGATTACCGTACGACAGACCGCGTATTCACCCCGAATTGACAAACAATCAAACCAAAACAAAGGTCAAGTATTCTCATGCTTTGTTGATTTCAAAAAAGTATTTGACTCAATTATTTGGCATGAGGGTCTGCTGTACAAATTGATGGAAAGTGGTGTTGAGGGAAAAACATTGGGATCAAAATTGGCAAAAAACACATCTCTCCACAGGCACGTGGGGTAAGACAGGGATGCAGTTTAAGCCTCACCCTCTTCAACATATACTGTATATCAACAAATTGGCGAGGGCACTAGAACAGTCTGCAGCACCCGGCCTCACCCTACTAGAATCTGAAGTAAAATGTCTACTGTTTGCTGACGATCTGGTGCTTACAGCACCTAGATCTTCTGCACAGATTCTGTCTGACCTGGGCCCTGACAGTATATCTCAGTAAGACAAAAATAATGGTGTTCCGAAAAAGGTCCAGTTGCCAGGACCACAAATACAAATTCCATCTAGACTCCGTTGCTCTAGAGCACACAAAAAACTATACATACCTCGGTCTAAACATCAGCGCCACAGGTAACAAGGCAAGAAGGTAACAGAGACAAGGCAAGAAAGACCTTCGTTTTGTCTTTTTTTTTTTTTTTTTTTCACCTTTATTTTAACTTAGCAAGTCAGTTAAGAACAAATTCTTATTTACAATCCTCAGTGTACAACGAAAAACACAAAATAATGGATGCAGAGCAGAATTAGGCCGATTCCCACTAATTATCAAAATCCAGAAAAGAGCAGTTACAACCACCTAAAAGGAAGCTATTCATTAATTCCATAACAAAGCCATCACCTACAGAGAGATGAACCTGGATAAGAGTCCCCTAAACAAGCTGGCTCTGGCTTTGTTCACAAACGCAAACAGACCCTACAGAGCCCCAGGACAGCAACACAATTAGAATTAACAAAAAAAACTGAGCAAACTAGAATGCTATTTGGCCCTAAACAGAGAGTACACAGTGGCAGAATACCTGACCACTGTGACTGACCCAAAATTAAGGAGATCTTTGACTATGTACAGACTCAGTAAGCATAGCCTTGCTATTGAGAAAAGCTGCTGTATGCAGACCTGGCTGCCAAGAGAAGACATGATATGTGCACACTGCCCACAAAATGAGGTGGAAACTGAGCTGCACTTCCTAACCTCCTGCCAAATGTATGACCATAGTAGAGACACATATTTCCCTCAGATTACACAGATCCACAAAGAATTTGAAAACACACCCAATTTAGATACACTCCCATATCTACTTGGTGAAATACTACAGTATACCATCACAGCAGCAAGATGTGTGACCTGTTGCCACAAGAAAAAGGCAACCAGTGAAGAACAAACACCATTGTAAATAAAACCCATATATATATTTATTTATTTTCCTATTTGTACATTAACTATTTGCACATTGTTCCAACACTGTATATAGACATAATATTTGAAATGTCTTTATTCTTTTGGAACTTCTGAGTGTAATGTTTACTGTTAATTTGTATTGTTTACTATCTACTTTATTTGCTTTGGCAATGTTAACATATTGCCAATAAAGCCCTTACATTTAATTGAATTGAGAGAGAAAGAAGGATGAGAACAGTGAAACTGCAGCTTAACAAAGATAGATTAAGGAGGAGGGAAAGTAGAGGTGAAGTGGATGGAAGATATATTAAATCGGAGGAAGAGAAGTAGGGGAAAGAAGAGGAGAGAAGGGAGGAGAGGAAGAGGAGAAGAGTGCAGAGCCTCTGTGGGGTGTCAGACTGAGTGAGCCCTGTTATCGCATTGATGTGTACTGTTCACCGCAAGTTTGCTGGATCGAATCCCGAGTTGACAAGGTAAAACTCTGTCGTTCTGCCCCTGAGCAAGGCAGTTATTCCACTGTTCCCTGGGCGCTGATGAAGTGGATGTTGATTAAGGCAGCCCCCTGCACCTCAGTGATTCAGAGGGTTTGGGTTAAATGCGGAAGACACATTTCAGTTGAACGCATTCACTTTACAACTGACTAGGTATCCCCCTTTCCCTGGAGTAGGACACACACACACACACACACACACACACACACACACACACACACACACAGTACAGCTGCAAAAGCAAAGACACCAACCAGCAAGCAACATTTAGCACTTGTTGAGCTTATGTTATTTTTCCCTCTTCTACTCTGCATTCATTTGTTTTCTCTTTTCTTCTCTCTCTATTCCCCCATTTCTTCAAAAAGAATGTACTCTTTCCCTTACGGGCTGAATTTATGAATTTATTTTGTTTTGATTGTATGCACCAAAGTCCCAATCATGATCTGATTTGTATACATACATGGTTATTAGCCTGCCAGAAGACTCTCGTTTTGAATAATTTCTATTTCTATTAGGTACCCTGCCTGAACAACCCCCCACCCCCACCCCCCCACCACGGCACAGGCATTAATATTGAACAGATATAAGCCCCTCTAACACCAGAGGGAACAGCATCACATGAAGCTGGGGATTAAAGGTCTTGAAAGGCATCATGGGAATGAGGAACTCTCTCTGGGCTGTATGGCTTCTATATGAGCAGGATAGCAGAGAGACTACAGATGCCATATCTTAATTTGAACCAGTTTCACACAGCAGGAAAATAATCCTGTAGCAACAGGAAATGTGAATTGTTATGTGGATTATAATGAATATACATTGTTTGTAGGGGTTGATAAATGTTTTGTTAGGAAAAATTAAGTCTGACATTTTAAAGTGGAAATTGCAAACTTTAGAAACCTTTTTAAACCTTCAATACACTACAAGTTTGTACAGGGGGTAGAGAGCCCCTCCGTTCCACACAGCAGTAGCCCTCCCAGGTGTGTGTGTGTGTGTGTGTGTGTGTGTGTGTGTGTGTGTGTGTGTGTGTGTGTGTGTGTGTGTGTGTGTGTGTGTGTGTGTGTGTGTGTGTGTGTGTGTGTGTGTGAAAATCACTTGCCGTGAACTAACACTCACACTTGAATTTGTTCCCCCTACTAGTAATAGCTACTTTATTGAGGGCAAATGCACTTACTATGTCTGTGATATCCCACCTACTTATCTACAGCGGGTGAAATAAGTATTGAACACGTTACCATTTTTCTCAGTAAATATATTTCCAAAGGTGCTATTGACATGAAATGTTCACCAGATGTTGGTAACAACCCAAATAATCCATACATACAAAGAAACCAAAACAAATACGTTCAGAAATTAAGTTATGTGTAATAATGTGAAATGACACAGGGAAAAAGTATTGAACACATGAAGAAAGGGAGGTGCAAAAAGGCATGGAAAGCCAAGACAACAGCTGAAAACTATCAGTAATTAAAAAGCAATCCAGCCCCCTGTCAGTGCAAATTAATATCAGCTGGTTCAGTCCCAACTGATGGCCTACAAAAAGGTCTCATTGCCAAGGTGTCACACAAGACACATCTCATGATGGGTAAAAGCAAAGAGCTGTCTCAAGACCTTCGCAACCTAATTGTTGCAAAACATAATGATGGCATTGGTTATAGGCGCATTTCTAAGCTTCTGAATGTTCCAGTGAGCACTGTTGGGGCCATAATACGGAAGTGGAAAGACAATCATTTCACCATAAATTTGCCTCGACCAGGTGCTCCTCGCAAGATTTCTGAAAGAGGAGTGAAAAAAATTATCAGAAGAGTTGTCCAAGAGCCAAGGACCACTTGTGGACATCTTCAAAAAGACCCGCAATTAGCAGGTACTGTTGTCTCAAAGAAAACAGTAAGTAATGCACTCCACCGCCATGGCCTGTATGCACGCTCACCACGCAAGACTCCATTGCTGAAAAAAAAGCATGTTGAAGCTTGTTTAAAGTTTGCTGCACAACATTTGGAAAAGCCAGTGAAATACTGGGAGAATATAGTGTGGTCAGATGAGAGCAAAATTGAACTGTTTGGATGTCATAATACACACCATGTTTGGAGGAGAAATGGCATTGCACATCACCCTAAAAACACCATACCAACAGTGAAGTTTGGAGGTGGGAACATCATGGTGTGGGGCTGCTTTTCAGCAAATGGTACTGGCAAACTTCACATAATTGAAGGAAGGATGAATGGGCAAATTTACCGAGACATTCTTGACAAAAATCTGCTGCCATCTACCAGGATGATGAAGATGAAACGAGGGTGGACATTTCAGCAAGACAATGATCCCAAACACACAGCCAAGGAAACTCTCAATTGGTTTCAAAGAAAGAAAATAAAGCTGCTAGAATGGCCCAGCCAATCACCTGACTTAAATCCCATTGAAAATCTATGGAAAGAACTGAAGATCAAGATTCATAGAAGAGGCCCACGGAACCTTCAAGATTTGAAGACTGTTTGTGTGGAAGAATGGGCCAAAATCACACCAAAGCAATGCATGTGACTAGTTTCTCCATACAGGAGGCGTCTTGAAGCTGTCATTACCAACAAAGGTGTGTGTGTTCAATACATTTTCCCTGTGTCATTTCACATTGTTACACATAACTTAATTTCTGAACATATTTGTTTTGATTTCTTTGTATGTATGGATTTGTGTGTGTGTGTGTGTGTGTGTGTGTGTGTGTGTGTGTGTGTGTGTGTGTGTGTGTGTGTGTGTGTGTGTGTGTGTGTGTTAGATACCCCCTCCCCTCCACACAGCAGTATCTGCCCTCCCTAGTGGAGAAACAAGGAGAAACTATAAAGATCATAAAAATGCAGCCTCCAAAAGAGCATTACTCCCTCCATCTCTACCTCCTCCCTCCCTCCCTCTCATCATTCCCGTTCTCCTCCCATTATTTATCCTCTCTTTTCCTTTATATGGTAAAAAAAACATTTTTCATCTCTCTCTGTATCTCAGCAGGCTAAAATACTTTTAAGAGTCTATTAAGTATTTAGTGTGTAGTTTGTTTGCGAAGAAACAAGTGATAAGTGGGGTTCTCAAGTCCATTAAACACTAGTCACAATGAAATCCGACATGCCTGAACTACCTGCAAAGACTACCCGCAAAGAACCAAAGACAGCTCTCAGGTCTGGTGCAAGCTGTGCCGTTTAAAACACCGGGAGTGGATCTACCCACAGCTATTCAGATGCTACACACGCTCATAGTCATACCATATAGTAGCTTCAGAGGTAACAGTTCTAACACACTTTCACTTTGTATTTTTTACCCCAGGCTGCTTAGTTTGAATGTAATCAGAAACCATTTTTATCTGAGGTAGGGGAAAGCCTAAAAGACAGAGAGAGAGGACTATTGAAGCCTACATTAAGGCCTGTTCACATGAAGAGTACAGAGTGATGTCTGCCATTAGAAGTTGATACAATACAGCTCAAAGCCTTCCTCTCTCTCCATATCTCTCTCTCTCTCTCTCTCTCTCTCTCTCTCTGCATGCTGGGAGCGGAAGTGAGTCGAGTGTTTGGTGCGTGGTTGTGAGAGCGACTGGGTTTCCAACTGCTTTTCTACGGTTTGTCTTTTTTGAATGTTCACAGTTTTCACATTATTTAGCATTACATTACACTATAGAGTGGTGTTTTGGAATAATTGTTTGAAAGGTTGAGGGCGTCAGCCAGCTTTAGGCTGGTTGATATGGCCACTCAAGGTGGAAAGGGGTTTGATTTTGATCAACTCACGAGGAGGCATGGGGTGAAGATTGTACCCGCGATTGCCTGCTCAGTGGAAGAGTGCGCTCTGGCTGTGGGATCGGTAGTTGGTTATAAGTGCGTAAAATCAGCTTCGCGAATGAATGGTGCTATTGTGTTGTTTTTGGACAGTGTAGATAAAGTACATACGTTAGTTGAACAGGGTATAGCGCTTAAAGAAACTCATACAAGTGTTTTCACTTTGGTCAATCCGGCAAGGAAGGTAATCCTTTCTAATGTGCCACCTTTTCTTAGAGATGCCGCGTTGGAAAGAGAACTTTCACGGCATGGTCAATTGGTCTCAGCGATTAAGAAACTTTCAATGGGGGGGAAATCTCCCTTAATGTCACATGCCGTTTCGCACAGGAGACAAGTATATATGATTTTGAAAGATGATCATGAGGATATGAACATAGTGTTTAAGTTCAAGATAGAGGGGTTTGATTATGTCATTTTTGCATCAACTGATTCAATGAAATGTTTTGGATGTGGGAGGGAGGGACATCTAGTGCGGTCGTGTCCAGAGAAGGAAAATGTCCCGACAGGTGGGACAAAAAATCCACATAGCACAACCTCAAATGTCAACCCAGATGAAAGTGAGACAGCAAATAGTCATGAAGGGGAGCAGGGTCATGTGACAGGAGCCAGGGGAGAGGTGGAGAAAAATCTAAAGAGAACAGGTAGAGAAAGGGAAGATGAGAATAAAACAAGTAACGGAGAGACCGCTATGGCAGTCGCGGAGTCAGTATTAATAGAGGTGGAAATGCCGACTTTGGAAGATGAGGGTGTTTTCAAAATACCTGCTACTAAGCGGAAATCAGAGAGAACAACTCAGATCTCAGAATCTAAGAGAAAATTAAAAAGAGAAGAACTTAAAACTAAAAGATCAATGGAAAATACTAGTGAAGACGTAAATAGTACAGCGGACGAATCGTCTGTTTCTGATAGTGAGGACGGCTTTTCTGATTCGTCCACACAGAGTGGGAGGGGCTTGGAGGGTGGTTACACCATAGAAATGATTCAAACATTTTTAAGGAGTACAAAAGGGAAGAAAAATGTGCATGTAGAAGAACATTTTCCTGATCGTAATGTTTTCATCCGATCTGCAAGTTCTTTCATGAAAAACGTTGGCGAGTCACTGACTTCGCAAGAAGGTTATAGGTTGAAAAAAATTGTTCAGAAGTTGAAAAACCAACAATTTGCAAATGAAGTCGAAATGTCATAGTCATAAGTACCACAGATTTTTGTTTTATTTTGTGAGCGGGTTTAGTTTCTTTTTCATTTCTATCATGCAGGACATTAAGTTATCCTCTTTAAACATCAATGGTGCAAGAGACATTAAAAAAAGAACAATGTTTTATGAACTGCTGAAAATGAAAGGTATAGATGTAGGGTTTGTACAAGAAACACATAGTGATGCAGGAAATGAGGTGGAATGGAAGAGAGAGTGGGAAGGACAGGTGGTCCTTAGTCACAAGACTAACATGAGTGCAGGTGTAGCTATCTTATTTTCTAAGAATTTTACACCCACAGATTATAAGGTGGAAGAGATAGTGCAAGGTAGACTGCTTAAGGTAAAAGCAAAAATTGAAAATATTGTAATGGTTTTTATTAATGTCTATGCACCAGTGGTGGCAGTAGAGAGAATGCTATTTCTGGAGAAACTCTCAGACACAATAACAAACTGCAGTGGGGAGGAATATTTGTTTATTGGTGGTGATTTTAATTGTACTGAAAAAGAGATGGACAGGAATCATGTTGAACCTCATATGGCATCACGTCGTAGCTTTGCTCGCTTAGTAGAAACCCATGCTCTCTGTGATGTATGGCGTAATTTAAATGGAACTGATAGACAATATACTTGGGCACATGTAAGAGACAACTCCATCTCTCTAGCCAGGCTAGACAGGGTGTATTGTTTTGAGCATCACTCTCAAGTCTTTAAAAAGTGTTATATAAACCCAGTAGGGTTTTCAGATCACAGTCTAGTCACAGCTGTACTCTTTATTAATTCTGTGAAGCACAGGAGTGCCTATTGGCATTTGAATACCTCCCTATTAGGTGATGCTCATTTCAAGAAGTGTTTTTGTTATTTTTGGGAGAGATGGAGATCTCAGAAGCATCTTTTTTCATCCCTTCAAAAGTGGTGGGATGTGGGCAAAGTTCAAATTCAGCAATTTTGTGTGCAATACACTTTCAATGTCACCAGAAAGAGCATCCGGTCAATTAAACATTTGGAAAAGGAAATTGTAGAAATACAAAATATTGCAGAGTCTACAGGAGAACAAGGTCACATTAAGACACTCAAGTTAAAAAATACACATTTGGCTGAACTGCTGGATATCAGAGCGCAAGGGGCATTGGTGAGATCAAGGTTTCAGAGTATCTCTGAAATGGATGCCCCATCTAGGTTCTTTTTTGGTCTGGAAAAAAAGAAAGGTCAGAGTAGAATAATGCACTGCCTTCGCTCTGCCTCTGGACAAGAACTCAAGAGCTCTCAGGAGATCCGGAAAAGGGCTGTAGAGTTTTATGCTGAGCTCTACACTTGTCAAAGGGTAGAAGCTCCAGAGGTGGAACAACAGTTCTATGAGGGGTTACCAAAAGTGTCTGTGGAAACTAATAAAGAGTTGGAGCTTCCATTGTCATTGCCAGAACTTTATGCTGCAATGAATGGGATGGAGAGTGGTAGAGCTCCTGGCATTGATGGGCTACCAGTTGACTTTTATAGGTCTTTTTGGGGAACAATTGGGGAAGATCTGCTGGAAGTACTCAGTGACAGTTTAGCTGGAGGGTTGCTGCCGCTGAGTTGCAGGAGAGCAGTCATCACATTGTTGCCAAAAAAGGGGGACTTACAAGAGGTCAAGAACTGGAGGCCTGTGGCTTTGCTTTGTACTGATTATAAAATTCTCTCCAAAGCACTTTCCAACAGGTTTAGAGAGGTGATGGAGCAGATTATACACACAAACCAGTCCTACTGTGTTCCCGGAAGGTCGATTTTAGATAATATTTCACTAATACGGGATTATTTGGACCTTTCTAAAGTTTTCGGCTTAAACTCTGGTCTTATTTCTATAGATCAGGAAAAAGCATTTGACCGGGTTGAACACCTATATCTTTGGCGCACAATGGAAGCATTTGGATTCAGCTCTGGTTTCATTGACATGATCACAATGCTGTATGGTGACATTGAGAGCGTATTGAAGATCAATGGTGGTTTGAGTGTGCCATTTAAAGTGGGAAGAGGAATTAGACAGGGTTGCTCCCTTTCAGGGATGTTGTACTCAATGGCAATTGAACCTCTCTTACATGTTTTGAGGGAAAAATTGGGTGGCACAACACAAGAGAAGGGGATACCTGGTGTACAGATTTCAGCATATGCTGATGATGTCCTAATAGTAGTTAACAGCCAAGAAGAAGTAGAGATACTGAGTTTAAGTGTTCAACTATTTGGAATTATATCGTCGGCCAGAATAAATTGGGGTAAAAGTTGTGCTTTACAGCTGGGAGAGTGGCCTGGGGGAATACCAACACTACCAGGGGGGCTCAAATGGAATAGAAGGGGGTTTAAATATCTAGGTGTGTTTTTGGGGGATGATGAAATAATGGGGAAAAATTGGGAAGGGGTTCTAGAAATGGTACAGGGGAGATTAGGGAGATGGCGGTGGTTGATACCACGTATGTCATATAGGGGGAGAGCGTTGGTAGTCAACAACCTGGTGGCTTCTGCTCTTTGGCACCGATTAGCAGTTTTGGAACCCCCTTCAGGACTGCTGGCCAAAATACAGGCTGCGGTAGTGGATTTTTTCTGGGGAAGATACCACTGGGTGCCACAGAGTGTACTTTTTTTGCCTAAAGAAGAGGGAGGACAAGGGCTGATTCATCTGGCCAGTAGGACCGCTGCTTTCCGTCTTCAACACGTAAAGAGGATACTATATGGAAAGGATGAGATTTGGAGGCCGGTGACGGAAGCACTGCTGCAAAAGGTGGAAGGGCTGGGATTGGACAGAACACTGTTTTTAATGGATTTAAACACAGTTTCACTACAAGGAGTTTCACCATTTTACAGTGGGCTCTTCAGAGTGTGGAAGCTGATAGGCTTTTGTAATATTTCAACAACAGAATCGCTGCATTGGTTAATGAAAGAAACTCTAATCCATGGAGGTAGATTGGATGTCACAACTGAGGTGTCACCAAATATGTCGCTGAGGTTGAAAAAAGGTGGCATCATTACATTACAGGATCTGGTCCAGCTGACAGGCCCAACACTGGAGGAGACGGATCCAGTGGCCGAAAGACTCGGGGTGAAGTCTAAGAGAGCGGTTGGACATTTGTTGGAGAAATACAGAAACGTTTTGTCAACAGAAGATTGGGCACTACTCAGCAAATGGACAGGGGGTGCCTCAAACACAAAAGAACCCTTTCCAGTATTGGGTTTTGACCTCAGCACTCTAGGAGAGCAGACACCATCATCTCCTCCTGCAGTGGGTGAGGATGAAATAGTAGAATTGAACACAGATACTGGAAAAGTGTTTTACAAACTTTGTGTGAAAGTCCTAAACAAAAGAAAACTAATTGAAAAAAAAGATACTCCATGGAGAAAAAAACTTGGTGTCCAACCAGAGGTTAAGCCAGCATGGAGGGCCCTGTACAAACCTCCACTGACCAAGTGGGCGGGGGATCTGCAGTGGAGGGTGATACATGGGATTGTAGCAGTAAATGCTTTTGTGACTGTGATTAATCCTTTGTGCTCAAGTCAATGTCCTTTTTGTAAATGTAGAGAGACTATCTTTCACTGTTTTCTAGAATGTGACAGGCTTAAACCACTGTTTCTTGTATTGGAATCATTGTTCAGAAAAGTGGGGGAAGTTTTCAATTCTACTCTTTTTATTTTTGGTTATCCGTACTCCAGAAAGTTTAGAGCAAAATGCCAACAGCTAAATTTTCTGACAGGACAGGCTAAAATGTCCATATATTTGAGTAGGACACGTAAAATTGAAAATGGAGATGGACCCCTAGTGGAAGGACTTTTTAAAGCAATGATAAAAGCAAGAATAAAGCTGGATTATGTGTATTTTAGAGAAATGGACAATATACAGGGGTTTGTAGATACATGGGGAGGTGGACTGTGTATGATGATGGGGGAGGAATTAAGTTTTGTTGATGTATTAAGTTAAGCAATATAATTCACCGTAGGATGTTGCCATGGTGACTGTGTTTGTCCTGATGGTTGTGTGTGATTGAATTGGTATAGTTGTTATAACCAACTGTTGAAAAAATAACTATTGGAAAAACAGTTTTTGCATCTTAAATTGACACAATAAAGATGTGTAAAACTCTCTCTCTCTCTTTCTCTCTCTCTCTCTCCCCTCTCTCCATCTCTCTCTACCTTTCTCTCTCTACTCTCTCTCCCTCTCTCCTCTCTCTCTCTCTCTCTCTCTCCTTCTCCCTTTCTATCTATCTCTCTCTCTCTCTCTCTCCCCCTCTCTCTCTCTCTCCATCTCCCCCCCTCCCCCCCTCTCTCTCTCCCCATCTCTCAATCCCTCTCTCTCCCCTTCTCTCTCCCTCTCTCTCTCCCTCTCTCTCCTCTCCCTTTCTCTCGCTCTCTCTCTTTCTCTCGCTCTCTCTCTCTCTCTCCCCATCTCCCTTTCTCTCTCTCCCTCTCTCTCTCTCCCCCTCTCTCTCTCTCTCTCTCTCACCCTTCAGCTCTCTCTCTCTCCGTCTCTTTCAATTCAATTCAATTCAAGGGCTTTATTGGCATGGGAAACATATGTTAACATTGCCAAAGCAAGTGAAGTAGATAATAAACAAAAGTGAAATATACAATGAAAGTTAACAGTAAACATTACACTAACAGAAGTTCCAAAATAATAAAGACATTTCAAATGTCATATTATGTCTATATACAGTGTTGGAATGATGTGCAAATGGTTCAAGTATAAAAGGGGAAATAAATACACATAAATATGGGTTGTATTTACAATGGTGTTTGTTCTTCACTGTTTGCCATTTTCTCGTGGCAACAGGTCACAAATCTTGCTGCTGTGATGGCACACTGTGGTATTTATTTCTCTCTCTCTCTCTCTCCCTCTCCCAATTCAATTTCAAGGGCTTTATTGGCATGGGAAACATACAGTATGTTTACATTTCCAAAGCAAATGAAATAGATAATAAACAAAAGTGTATCTCTCGGCAGGCTACAATACTTTTAAGAGTCTGTGAAGTATTTAGTGTTGTTGTTCGTGAAGAAACAAGTGATAAGTGGAGTTTTCTCAAGTCCATTAAACACTAGTCACAATGAAATCCGACATGCCTGAACTACCTGCAAAGACTACCCGCAAAGAACCAAAGACAGCTCTCAGATCTGGTGCAAGCTGTGCCGTTTAAAACACCGGGAGTGGATCTACCCACAGCTATTCAGATGCTACACACGCTCATAGTCATACCATATAGTAGCTTCAGAGGTAACAGTTCTAACACACTTTCACTTTGTATTTTTTACCTCAGGCTGCTTAGTTTGAATGTAATCAGAAACCGCTTTTATCTGAGGTAGGGGAAAGCCTAAAAGACAGAGAGAGAGAGTACTAGTGAAGCCTACATTAAGGCCTGTTCACATGAAGAGTACAGAGTGATACAATACAGCTCAAAGCCTTCCTCTCTCTCCCTCTCCTCTTTCTCACTCTCTCTCTCTCTCTCTCAATAAAGGTTAACAGTAAACATTACACTCACAGAAGTTCCAAAAGAATAAAGACATTTCAAATGTCATATTATGTATATATACAGTGTTGGAACGATGTGCAAATGGTTAAAGTATAAAAGTGGAAATGAATAAACATAAATATGTTGTAGGTTGTATTTACAAAGGTGTTTGTTCTACACTGGTTGCCCTTTTCTTGTGGCAACAGGTCACAAATCTTGCTGCTGTGATGGCACACTGTGGTATTTATTTCTCTCTCTCTCTCAATCTCTCTCTCTCTCTCTCTCTCTCTCTCTCTCTCTCTTTCAATTCAATTCAATTTCAATTTAAGGGCTTTATTGGCATGGGAAACCTACAGTATGTTTACATTGCCAAAGCAAGTGAAATAGATAATAAACAAAAGAATAAAAAATGAACAGTAAACATTACACTCACAAAGGTTCCAAGATAATAAAGACATTTCAAATGTAACATTATGTCTATATAAAGTGTTATAATGATGTGCAAATAGTTAAAGTACAGAAAGGAAAAATAAATAAACATAAAAAAATATATAGGTTGAAGTTAATTTCCGCCTCATTTTGCGGGCAGTGTGCACATATCCTGTCTTCTCTTGGCAGCCAGGTCTGGCGACCTTTCTCAATAGCAAGGCTATGCTCACTGAGTCTGTACATAGTCAAAGCTTTCCTTAAGTTTGGGTCAGTCACAGTGGTCAGGTATTCTGTCTTCTCTTGGCAGCCAGGTCTGGCGACCTTTCTCAATAGCAAGGCTATGCTCACTGAGTCTGTACATAGTCAAAGCTTTCCTTAAGTTTGGGTCAGTCACAGTGGTCAGGTATTCTGTCTTCTCTTGGCAGCCAGGTCTGGCGACCTTTCTCAATAGCAAGGCTATGCTCACTGAGTCTGTACATAGTCAAAGCTTTCCTTAAGTTTGGGTCAGTCACAGTGGTCAGGTATTCTGTCTTCTCTTGGCAGCCAGGTCTGGCGACCTTTCTCAATAGCAAGGCTATGCTCACTGAGTCTGTACATAGTCAAAGCTTTCCTTAAGTTTGGGTCAGTCACAGTGGTCAGGTATTCTGTCTTCTCTTGGCAGCCAGGTCTGGCGACCTTTCTCAATAGCAAGGCTATGCTCACTGAGTCTGTACATAGTCAAAGCTTTCCTTAAGTTTGGGTCAGTCACAGTGGTCAGGTATTCTGCCACTGTGTACTCTCTGTTTAGGGACAAATAGCATTCTAGTTTAGTGTTTTTTTGTAAATTCTTTCCAATGTGTCAAGTAATTGTCTTTTTGTTTTCTCATGATTTGGTTTGTCTAATTTTGTTGCTGTCCTGGGGCTCTGTGGGGTCTGTTTGTGTTTGTGAATAAAGCCCAGCTTGCTTAGGGGACTCTTCTCCAGGTTCATCTCTCTGTAGGTGATGGCTTTGTTATGGAAGGTTTGGGAATCGCTTCCTTTTAGGTGGCGGTAGAAATTAATGGCTCTTTTATCGCTCTCGCTATCTCTCTCTTTCAGTAGAATGTAGATTGTCATTGAGCTTCAGACATTGTGTTCTAACTCCCCTTAAAGCTAGCACAGATTGCTTTTCTTCAGCCTTCTGACAGAGCTCTAGAGTTTCTCTGTGGAGATGGGAGAACCTTTCAGAAGGACAACCATCTCTGCAGCAATCAGGCTTTTATGGTAGAGTGGCCAGACTGATGCCACTCCACAGTAAAATGCACATGACAGCCCGCTTGGTGTTTGCCACGTCTGGAGGAAACCTGGCACCATCCCTAAGGTGAAGCATGGTAGTGGCAACATCATGCTATGGGGATGTTTTTCAGCGGCAGGGACTCTTCTCCTTTCTCATCCTTCTCTACCACTCTTTTCCTTCTCATCCTTCTCATCCCCCTCTACACTTCTCCTTTCTCATCCTTCTCTACCACTCTTTTCCTTCTCATCCCCCTCAACACTTCTCCTTTCTCATCCTTCTCTACCACTCTTTTCCTTCTCATCCCCCTCTACACTTCTGCATCTCATCCCTTCATCCAGTCATCTCACCCCACTAATGCACTTCTCCTTTCTCATCCTTCTCAATCCCAAATCCAGTGGCATGTGTTAGGAAATGGCACTTCCCCCCTACCGGCCCACCGTTCACATCCCTGGATCTGTGTCTGAGGGACAGGAAGTAGGCATCTGTGAGCTGGCTCTGCCTGGCCGGCTGGCTGAATTACCCTCCATTGATACAGTGTGACAAAGCCGTGCAGGCAGCGGAGCTCCTTTTAAAAGGATTACACAGGGAGCTGGGAGAGTGGGGGGGGGGGGCGAGAGGGGATGGTTGGCGGCAGGGGGTGCGTGCATGCCCAATGAACCATCCTCTCCTCCTCCTCCTGCCTGGTTGGTGCTGGGAGAGTAGTGTTTAGAGTTAAGACAAACAGGCAGGCTGGCGAGCGGCTGGCGCCTGGAGTGGAGTAGCGTGTCACCTAGCCCAAAGGGAGGCGAGGAGACACACACACACACACACACACACACACTGCATTCCTGAGCCAGGTCCCAGTCTATCTTTGTTCATTAGGAGTATGGTTATCGTGTCACCATGTAACCACAGTGCTGGAATCAGTTCTTTGGGACTTCTGTGGGTATCGTCCAATTGTTCATCTGCCACTCACATAGCGCCTGGGTGAGACATGGAGGGTCTCTGCTCACCAAGGCTTTGAGGATGAGTCTTTGATGCTTTTGAAATACAGTGCCACACAAAGTGATATTTATACTCATCTAATGAATCAAGCCTCTTTCTGTCAACGGCAGCTTAGTGATATGGGTAACATGCATGGATTAAAGTTTTAAAAGTTATATCCCATGTCCAGCCTGTCATTGGAAGAGTTATATTATAGCCCCTGGCTAGGAGAGTCTTACACTCTTTCACTAGAGATACTGCATGCATCATCATCATCATCATCATCATCAATCAACCATCAATCATACTCCCCTATGGCTGCCACCCCTCTTCCTCTATTTCACCCTGTCTCTGTCTCTCCCTCTCCCTTATGTGTGCCTTCAATCATTTCTTATGTAACTATCCCTACGTCGTTCCGGATTGCTGCAGCCATGGTCTGACATGGATATATTTAGCCAGGCCTCCTCTCTCCACTATGCTCCCCCCCCCGTACCCTGCATACCCAAGCAGCAATAAAACATTCATCTATTCAGACCCTCAGGCAGTGCAGTGACACACTTACTTTAAATCCAGAACAATTACTGTAATGTCCACTAAATCTAGATTACAATGCAGACGTCCCACTGTGTTAGCGCAACGCACTAGTGGGCACACAGAGTCAAAGGGGGGTCGAGAGAGAGAGAGAGAGAGAGAGAGAGAGAGTGATGCTGGGTGCTCTTGTTGTTTTTTACTTCCACATGTGTACCCAGTAATGGCATATTGATTGTGTATCTAGAGGCTGTGAGCTCACACGGAGATGGTAGTGTATGTCCCCTCTTCCTGCTCTACTTTTCTCTTCTCTTCTCTTCTCTCTACTTTTCTCTTCTCCTCTCTTCTCTCTACTTTTCTCCTCTCTTCTCTTCTCTCTACTTTTCTCTTCTCCTCTCTTCTCTCTACTTCTCTCTTCATCTCTCTACTTCTCTCTTCTCCTCTCTTCTCTTCTCTCTTCTCCTCTCTTCTCTTCTCTTCTCTCTTCTTCTCTCTTCTCTTCTCTACTTCTCTCCTCTCTTCTCTTCTCACTACTTCTCTCTTCTCTTCTCACTACTTCTCTCTTCTCTTCTCTTCTCACTACTTCTCTCTTCTCTTCTCACTACTTCTCTCTTCTCTTCTCTTCTCACTACTTCTCTCTTCTCTTCTCTCTACTTTTCTCTTCTCTTCTCTCCACTTTTCTCTTCTCCTCTCTTCTCTTCTCTCTACTTTTCTCTTCTCTCTTCTGCTCTCTTCTCTACTTTTCTCTTCTCTTCTCTTCTCTTCTCTTCTCTTCTCTTCTCTTCTCTTCTCTTCTCTTCTCTTCTCTTCTCTTCTCTTCTCTTCTCCTCTCCTCTCCTCTCCTCTTCTCTTCTTTTCTCTCTTCTCCCCTCCTCCAACTCCTCCTCCTCACACACACCGGACAGCATCCAGCTCCTCACCTCAGAGGGGCTGTGCAGCACAGAAGGCAGCATGCCACCCAGCGCCAAGGTCATGCTGGGCGGCCATATTGTATTTTATTACAATGTGGGCTGCACTGAGCACTAATACGGCCTCTTGTTAGATTTATCACCCATGGCAAAAGCAGCAGCAGATCAGGGGAATAGGCAGGTATCCAGAATGTTAATGCACCCTCCAGATTTTTATGTTTGGCCAAGTTATTTTCTGTGCTTTTATTAAAACATAACTCATACACAGTGTACTGGTGTACAGTAGATTATAAGATAGACCTTAACTACCAGGACAATCTTGGAGGGTTGTGTATTTGTGTGCATGTGAAGCGGACTATGACATAGTCTTTCTAGGAATCATGATATAGGTTTGATTAGTGCCCTCTGTTCAGTGCGTTCTGGTGTGATTACATCATACCTGTTTTCTGTGGTTTTCTGTGGTTGTGTGGTGTGGTTGGGGTCGGGAGGTTGCAAATGCTTTTAATTTCTGTTCAGACTCTCTCTGACCTGCTACATACAGTATGGGAGGGTCTCTCCTAATCTATCTTATGAGATGGAAAGCCTAGAGATATACAATACCGTATTATGATCGTCATCTTCAAACCCATCAATTGTCAGGGAATACCATATCACTATAGAATGTCATAGTGTAGTATAGTGGGTATTTAATCATATGAATGAAAGCATAAAGAGACACTGTTTCTCTGCCTCTAACCTCTTTCCCCTCTGCACCATGCAGGTGACCCCAGTAGCAGGTCCTCCGGAGGGGGGTACCAGGGTGACCATCCATGGCATGAACCTGGGCCTGGCGTTCAGTGAGATGGTGAACAACGTGAAGGTGGCTGGGGTCAAGTGTTCCCCTGTGGAGGACGGCTACATCATCGCAGAGCAGTAAGTCAACACACACACAGACACACACACACACACAGACGCACACACACACACACACACACACACACACACACACACACACACACACACACACACACACACACACACACACAGACAGACAGACAGACAGACAGACAGACACACACAGACACACACAGACACAGACAGACAGACAGACAGACAGACACACACACACACACACACAGACACACATTAACCCTGACCTTGGACTTTCCCACAATGTGTATTCTCAAAACTGTAGACATTTCTAGCAAATTAATCTATTAAAGTGTGGAAGGTAAAGTGTTGAATGGAAAATGTTTCTACAGAACAGTAATGGAACAGACGACTAGAAATAGAGGGACCTTAAAAGGGGGAAATCCTTTATTATCTTCACAAAAGATGATCTCAGTTGAAGACATTCTTTACCATTTTAAGACTAGCCAACAACAGCCATACAGCCACTAAGTCTGCAGCTTTCTGACCAGTGAGAGAAAACATCACATAGGCCTAATTATATTCACTATCAAGCCCTTGGGGCTGTATGCATGAGACAGGACTGTCTAACACAAGCTGGCAGCTCTCACACACACAGACACACACACACACCAGAGAGACTACTCTCTTAATTATAACTGGAGCTGGGCCAGAAGTCTCTGCCTGTTGTTTTCTCGTACAGGAAGATGGCCCACGCCTCATGCACGTACACACACACACACACACACACACACGCACTGTCAGTCCAAGAACATCTGTATGTGTTTACCTTTGTGTACTTGTTATAATTGTCTGGTGCAGCAGTGAGCACATTAACCCCCTGTCCTATCACCCTACACTAATTGCCAATGGCCCATGTTTCATAATTGGCTTCCTGCTTCCTGCTGCCTCCCACAAATAGACTAGGTACAGTTCAGTCAGGATGGCTGAGTCAGGAGAGCAGTGCATTGTGGATACCCTCCCCTCACGTAGACAGGTCACAACAGTTCTCTAACAGTGCTCTCTGTCTTCGCCTATACTGTACACCTCTCAGTCTCCCTGTCAGCACTTAGCAGGACTTTCTGACCCTGAGTAGAGTAGAATGGAGTTGAGTGGTTTATGTGTGCCTTCATTTTGACCCTAACCCTGACCTTGACCCTAACCCTCACCCTCACCTTGACAGGTGTAAGAACTCTCAGACTTTTGACTCAGTTGGAACCCACTCTGTCAGTACAGTACGCCCCTCACATGTTGACCCTGAGTGGAGTAGAGTAGAGCAGGGGTTCTTAAAAAATGTTCAGCCTGGGACCCAGATTCGACATTCTATGTGTTCCTGGGACCCAAGCTTATGAAAATGTGCAACTATACTTAAATATCGGTACATTTCATTGGCCTTGTCTAAAACAAATAGCAGTCATATGAAATACCCATATAAAAACACTCTTACATACCTGTCTAGTTTGGAAATTAAAATACAATACATATTGTCATTCTGAACTGGAATAAACTGATTGATCACATCACACAGATGTATAACAGAACACACACACAGACTCAGTTTTTGATAGTGCAACCCTAACAATACAGATACAAAATGATCAAGCTTACTGTAGAAAGTATTGTTGAAAAAAAGTCTAGGTTGGAACTGTTGCTGTTAAAATACAATAAATATGTTTTATTCTGAATTGGAGTAAACTGAGGTGTGTGGCTGGTTGAAGCATGTCTATTCTGGGTTCAGTTTTTGACAGTGTAGTGGCGACCTCCGCATTGAGTCTGTTTCTCTACTTGTTTTTTAAGTATGCCAGAGTTCAGAACCCTGACTCACATAGGTATGTGGTGCCAAACTGGATCAGAACATCTACTGCTTTCTCAGTCAGGCAGGAGACCTATTCCTGCTGTAGATGAGCAACCCAGAATTGTGTGAGTGACTTTGCCTCAGTAGCTAGCTAGCTTTATTGGCTAACGTTATTAGCTATTAGTTGTGTACAAGCCCAGGGGATTGTTTGGAAGGTGATATTTATGATTATTTCTGCTTATCATCACCTGTTATAAAATGACAACAATGCCTTGCTAGCATTCTGCCCTGTTCTGAAAGAACTCCCTGGGTTTACCGTCATGCTGTGGATGTTTGGTCAGGACGTGTTGATTTGTTCGTTTTGAGACTCATTACTAAGCCCTTCCCCGCACAAAACACATTGTGGGAGCTCTGCGTTATTTCTCAAAGTTTGTATGAAACCAAAAGAGAGAAACTCATTGCTGTATTTGATGACAGCGGTGAGTGATGGCGTGGGGGAATGACAAGTCAGTGGCTGACAGCGCTGCTGAACTGCTGCAGAGTGTGGGTCGCGGAGTGATCTTCAAAAGAAAAGAATTGCAGAAGAGCTGCAGAAAAAAGATCCGGTGTAAACCGCCTCTACATTTTGGTAGCTAGATTGGGTAGTGTTGGTGTTGTGTTGGGTAAAGTTGCATTTTTGGGGCTGTACTATAGGTGATTGGAGAGATCTGACTGGCTTCAGCCCTGGCTGGCTGTGTGTGTGTAATTGAAATGTGCTGCATGCCACTGGCTGTAGGGGACCATTTGTCAGCAGTGCACCGATCTGACAGCAGTTTAATCCGATTGGGACACTGCTGGAGTGAATTCATTTATATTGCGGTGTAAAAAGTGTCAGATGGAAATTAGAAAACTGTCTGGCGACCCCAGCAGCAGTAGTAGTGTGACTGAGAAAGGGTAGGGGTGTGGAGGGGTAAAGGGGGAGGTGGGGGTAATGGTCTGGATCCTTGACTTGGCAGAAGATCGTACACATTGCCACCCTGTTTGTTATCTGCCCTGTTAGTCTTCTCTTGGTCATACTGTTAGTGTGGTTTCCATCTTTCAATGTTTTTATTATAATTTTAAAAGATTTACGTGTTAATTTCAAATAATTTATCTTGTTTTTCCCCGGTTGGGAGAGCAAAACAGAACAAAGGCATACAATACATAATACAACACAGACAATAAAAAATGATATCAAAATGTAAATAAAATAATTGGTAAGAGAATAGCAGTTACTAGGGGGCAATTCCCTTCCTCTAAGACAGTAATAATAGTAGTCACAGGGTCAGTATGACACACATTTACACTTGTAACATTTAAAAAGAATTGTGCCTAATGCGGAGTTGGGTAGTTTACTCTCCAAATGCAATCCGTTACAGCCACAAGTTACCTGTCCAAAAGTAAAGTGATATTTGGAGTACCCAAACTCAGCAACATAATTGGACCTCTCTCAATTACCTCTGGATTACTTTCCCCCGCAAGAGGCACCAGAAGAATACAAAAAGGATCCATCAAACGCACCTGGTGTGTCACCACAATGGTCCCCGACCGGTGCTCAGGTGGAATAAACCCAAGCCAGCCCCCCCTTTTCAATGCCGAACCAAAAGCCACTGAGGAAGCAGAAAGGTGTCACAATGCAATTGAAAGGTGTCACAATGCAACAGAAAGGTGTCACAATGCAACAGAAAGGTGTCACAATGCAACAGAATGGCGTCACAATGCAATAGAAAGGTGTCACAATGCAACAGAAAGGTGTCACAATGCAACAGAAAGGTGTCACAATGCACTTTTTTCATCAAACATCCTTTCTGAACTCAATGTAATCTAAGAAGCAGTCTCTTTCTGATGGGCTGTATTTGACAGAATGTAATCTAAGAAGCAGACTCTTTCTGATGGGCTGTATTTGAAAGAATGCATCCAGAATGCTGAGCAAGCTTTCATAGTTTTGATACTTGTTAAGAACAAAGCCTCTTAATTTCTCGTAACCTTACAGTCAGCAACATCTCTTGAGCAGGGGCTACTTGACTCTCATTGCCAGACTTTGCGTCTCGTGTTCACTCTATGAGAGATCAAGATAAACTTTTGAGTGGTTGCAGGTTGTGCGGCCAGTTGGCATTAGGAGCAGGCCTCATAATGGAGGAGATGGGCCAGGTACTACTCCTGCACACTAAGGCCCTGCTGAGTCTCTCTCCTCAGGAGAGATATACTGTCATCCCTGCCTGGGACTAAACCCTCCCGGAGTTTCTCTCTTCCACTCAGCCAGGAGCTCTCTAGGCGTCATTAATTGTGATTTAGGGGATCAGCGCTGAAGAAACAAGGATGTGGCCTGCCCACTCTCCATCCCCGTCTCTTTGTCATGGATCTCTCTCTCTCTCTCTCTCTCTCAATCCCTCTCTCTCTCCATCTCCCTCAACACCATGATTGATTGTTCTTTATTACTCTCTGCGAGCGTCGATCGATAGGCGTCCTGGTTTTATTATGTTATTTGATCTGGCCACCTGCCAGGTGGAGGAAGACACCTGATCATGCTGTATGATAAAGTTTTATTGATCCGTCACGGGGCGTCAGCTAGGGTCCTCACTGCGATTTACATTGGACGTTGCTACGGCGACACTACAGCTTGATTGGCACAGCAGGGGGCTTGTTAGTGGAGGGATATTAATGATGTCTAGTCCCCTCCACTCCCCAGGAAATTATAGGGCTGCTGATGTGAGGGGTGTGGTGAGTCGTGGCAACTGGTGGAGGAGCACGTTTAGAAAGCTGTATGTGGTGAGGTGTCCTGTTCAATTGAATTTCCCTGCCTTGGATGTGTCCTGTAAAGCGATCAGAAAAGCCTGAGAGAAGATTACATTGAGAGACGAGAGAAGATCGATACAGAGTAGAGAAGTATACTGATGACGTTTGTCCTCTTACCTCAGTCTTCCATATGTATGTATGAGGGGCTGCCTGCTGAAGTTACAACAGGGACTGGCTGAGAATAGTCTGAATGTGTCTATGTAAATGGATGACTAAGAACATCATTGTGTGTGTGTGTGTGTTTTGTGGAATACTGTGTTCAATGTATTGAGCTTGTATTGTATTGTCCAATACTGAATAGATGTGCTAGATAACATTGTGGTTGTGCAGTTCTTGTTTGTGAAACACTGTTTTAAATGTGTTGTTGACTGAATGTGTGTTTTGTTTGGCCATATACTCCTTACAGGATCGTCGTGTCTGACTATCGTGTGTCTGACTATGTGTGTTGTGTTGTCTTCCAGGATGTACGGTATGTGAAGCTTTAGGCCAGCAGTATACCACCCTGCATAACACTGCTGGCTTGTCTCTGAAGTTAAGCTGGGTTAGTTCTGGATGTGAGACCAGTTGCTGCTGGAAGTGGTGTTGGAGGGGCAGCAGGAGGCACTCTTTCCTCTGGTCAAAAAAGTAATAATATATACAGTATGCCCCAGGACAGTGATTGGGAACATTGCCCTGTGTAAGGTGCTGTCTTTCAGATGGGATGTTAAATGGGTTTCCTGACTCTCTGTGGTCGTTAAAGATCCCATGGTACTTATCGTAAGAGTAGGGCTGTTAACCCCGGTGTCCTGGCTAAATTCCCAATCTGGCCCTCATACCACCATGGCTACCTAATCATCCCTAGCTTCCAATTGGCTAATTCTTCCTCTCACCTGTAACTATTCCCCAGGTTGTTCCTGTAAATGAGAATGTGTTCTCAGTCAACTTACTGGATAAAATAAATGCTGTTTGGAATACCCTAAGCTGAGAGTGTGTGTGTATGTGTTGTGTGTTTTCCAGGATAGTCTGTGAAATGGATGTTGCCCCAGCGGACAGCAAACCTGGACCAGTCCAACTGTGTGTCGGGGAGTGCAGACCTGAGCTCAAGACTCACTCTTCCCAACTCTACTCCTTTGTGGTAAGACTCTAAACACTAACAGTCAGTAAATTAAGTGTTTTGTATTGTTTTTCTCCCCAGTTTAACCGAGTTCTATTACACTAGTTCTTCTGATTCACTGTATTACAAATGCTGAATTAACTTTAACTCTACTGTCTGAACACTATTACAACTCAAACATTTGTGAATGACGAAGTAGTCCTATCTCTCTTTGGTGTCTATCACCATTATAGTCTTGAAAGTCATGAAAATCCTACCATTGAAATAATGAAGCCTTTTCTTGATTGTTGAAATACTGCATAGCCTAGTGATTACCACAGAAGTGCCCAGGGAATCAGCAGTTAATATATGGATAATAGGTGTTAATAATAGAATAAATGGGAAGACAGCAGCTATGCTACACACCTGTATCTCACCCATACTAAAGCTAGCCTGCAGCTAACTGATAATCAACACTCCCCTACCACAGACTCCCAATTAGTCACCCCTTAACAATTAACAACCGCTAGTAATTACCTGCACTGTTTTCAGAGTAGAGCTTTAAATTGTCCCCTGAATTGTACAGCACTGGGCGAGTAACGGTGTATGTGTGATGTGTGTGTGTGTGTGTGTGTGTGTGTGTGTGTGTGTGTGTGTGTGTGTGTGTGTGTGTGTGTGTGTGTGTGTGTGTGTACTGACGCTTTTGTTACCCGTAATTCATGTTGCCGCTCAGGGAGTACTGACATCATCACAGCGCTCTGTGTGTGTGTACTACAGTACTTTACCTGCAATTCCCTAATATCACAGCACCGGTAAGAAAATGACATAGACAACAAGACACACTCCCCTGTTTCACAAAGCTACACAGACAGGAAGTATGACAAAGAACAGTGTAAATGGAGTGTGTGTTTTGCGCCTTTGTCTGTTTGTGTGTATGTGTGCGTGTGTGTGCATGCGTCTTTGTCTGTGTGTGTGGGTCCATCTATGCGTGTGTCTGTAGCACTCGGGAGCAGTCTGTACTCTGTTTTATCAGTGTGTCTCAGGATGTTTCTCCATCTGTCTGTCTTTCTGTCTGTGCTCTCTGATGACATGCAGGCAGACAGGGCCAGGCCTCCTGTTAACACTAGTTATTTTCAGACTGCTTTTTAAAAGGTTCAGTGGAATACAGCTCAGCAATGCAGAACACAGCAAAACAACACAAGATGAGTGGCATCTCAGAGAGACTTTAAAAGCTCCTGGTTTTATTTTGCTTCCTCTTTAGATGGGGTCATAGTTCAGAGTTTGGGCATGCCACAGGGCAGTTGAAAGCTGTTTGCTGCTGTGGCTCTGTGTAGAGTAGACAGTAATGTATAAGGGACAGGAGGTGTATGACAGATGAATGCATTACAGTGACAGAGAAATGGGTTTCTCTCTCACTTGTCGCTCATCGCTCTCTCTCATGCTCTCTCTCTCCCTCCCTCCCTCCTCTAGATACCATCGGTACAGGGCCTGTCCCCCAGCAGAGGGCCTGAGTCGGGGGGCACCAAGGTGACCATCATGGGGGAGAACCTGGGCGCTGGCAGCAGTGTCACCGTCCTCTTTGGGAACCAGACTTGCGAGTTCTACGGGTAAGAGAGTGACCCACCTCACCCCTTCAGACTAGTTAATGTGTGGTACTTTAATACATACTGTATTTCTCTCCTCTGAACTCTCCTGTAATGTTTTCAACAATTATGACATTCTCAGATAACTATCATCTAACTTTTGCTGTTTTACCCAGTTGGAGCTCTCTCTCTCTCTCATCTAAGACCCCCCCCCCCCCCTACATTTACATTTAGCAGAGTGACAATAGTCCTGTGTAGCTCAGATGGTAGAGCATGGTGCTTGCAATGCCAGGGTTGTGGGTTTGATTCCCACTGGGGAACCCCTATGGAAAAAGTATGAATATGTATGCACTAACGAACTGTAAGTTGCTCTGGATAAGAGTGTCTGCTAAATGTAATTAGTGCATTCATGTTAAGATAGCAAGGTGAGACAACCACAGTCCAGTCGTAACAAGTATGTTTTCCCTTAATAAAGTTGGGACATCACTCCTTTTCTCCCTGTCAGAAACGTATGTACATCTTAATAAGGTTTGATGACCCACTGCATCAAACCTCTCTAATAATAACCTGCAGTGCACCCAGCCTGGGACTTTCCTTCCTATTTCAGTTACCTTTACTTTTTCAGTTCTCTCTCTCTCTCTCTCTCTCTTTCCATACCTCTCCATCCCTCCCTCCCTCTCCTCTCTCTTCCTCTCCTTTCTGATATCTATTTAAAGTGGTGCAGTGGAGTAAAAAATAGTAGGGTTCATTGTAATACTGTTGGGTTGAGGAGTCAAGGCAGCTTTAATGAGATCTGGACTAATTACTAGCCATGTGTTCTCCACTGTGATTCTGACCGTGGAGCGAGAGAGAGAAAGAGAGGAGAGGATGAGAGGAGAGGAGGATGGGGGCTGGTGAGCAGGTAATACAAGGATCCCTGGAATGGGATGGAGAAAGAATGATTGAAGAAGAGATGCAGACATTGACTGTGTGTGTGCGTGTGCGTGTGCGCGTGCGTGCGTGCGTTCCCTGCAGGCGGACCATGACAGAGATCGTGTGTTACTCGGCCCCCTCCCTGACTGGGGTGGGTTCGGTGCAGATCAGGGTGAGTGTGGACCGGGCCCAGGTCAAGGAGAGCCTGAGCTTCGATTACATTGAGGATCCCACCATCCAGCGCATCGAGCCAGAGTGGAGCATCGCCAGGTAACACCACCAACACCTCTTAAACATGAGCACAAGCGTCTACTTGTCCATGTCTCCGGTCCAATATAGTCAGACCCCATCATCAAACGCAACACTGAAAGCTAACAGAGTTTGCTAGTTTTGTTTCTTCTTCTAGCGTTAGCTGTAGCGACCAGTAGTTGTGTTAGTGAGTGGCTATAGAGTCATTAGCTGTAGAGACCAGTAGTTGTGTTAGTGAGTGGCTATAGAGTCATTAGCTGTAGAGACCAGTAGTTGTGTTAGTGAGTGGCTATAGTCATTAGCTGTAGAGACCAGTAGTTGTGTTAGTGAGTGGCTATAGAGTCATTAGCTGTAGAGACCAGTAGTTGTGTTAGTGAGTGGCTATAGAGTCAGTGTTAGTCATGGTAGCGCCTTTAAAGAGAGGGATGGTGAGGACTGAGACAGAGGCTGTGAACATGTGGCAGCAGATAGCAGCCGAGATGGAGTTTATCTGCAAGAGAAGAGTACTTCGTAGAGAGAGAGAGAGAGAGAGAGAGAGAGAGAGAGAGAGAGAGAGAGAGAGAGAGAGAGAGAGAGAGAGAGAGAGAGAGAGAGAGAGAGAGAGAGAGAGAGAGAGAGAGAGAGAGAGAGAGAGAGAGAGAGAGAGAGAGAGAGAGAGAGAGAGAGAGAGAGAACAGATTAGGGACAGCACTTTGTTTAGTCAAACCTGTTCCTTCTTTTCTGAAGCGAGAGCACCTCCCCATGCCTCCTCCAGAAAGGAGGTAGAGGAGTGTAGCATAGCGTACTGTAGCCCCGTAGCCGACAGACAGACAGACAGGCAGGCAGGCAGGCAGGCAGGGCATCAAAGCTGCTGCCAGGGTGCTGTCTAAACAACAGCTAACAACTAGTCTTGTCTTACCACTGTCCTCCAGAGTGGCTAGCTAGACTGTAGTCACTAATACTGCAGTACCACCATGCACAGACAGATCCTGAGATGCTAATCGAGATGCTGATCTAATGCTCCCAGCCTCCCAGCCCAGTCACCTAACACTCCTCAGCGTTACTTCAGTACTTCAGCAACCACTATAGCAGTCCCGATATCAGGCCAAACAGCTGTAGGGAAGGCCCCTGCTCCGGCTACTGCCCTGTCAATATACAGCGGGTGAAATAAGTATTGAACACATCACCATTTTTCTCAGTAAATATATTTCCAAAGGTGCTATTGACATGAAAGTTTCACCAGATGTTGGTAACAACCCAAGTAATCCATACATAAAAAGAAACCAAAACAAATAAGTTCAGAAATTAAGTTATGTGTAATAATGTGAAATGACACAGGGAAAAAGTATTGAACACATGAAGAAAGGGAGGTTCAAAAAGCCATGGAAAGCCAAGACAACAGCCGAAAACTATCAGTAATTAAAAAGCAATCCAGCCCCCTGTCAGTGCAAATTAATATCAGCTGGTTCAGTCCCAACTGATGGCCTACAAAAAGGTCTCATTGCCAAGGTGTCACACAAGACACATCTCATGATGGGTAAAAGCAAAGAGCTGTCTCAAGACATTCGCAACCTAATTGTTGCAAAACATAATGATGGCATTGGTTATAGGCGCATGTCTAAGCTTCTGAATGTTCCAGTGAGCACTGTTGGGGCCATAATACGGAAGTAGAAAGACAATCATTTCACCATAAATTTGCCTAGACCAGGTGCTCCTCGTACATTTGCCCATTCATCCGTCCTTCAATTATGTGAAGTTTGCCAGTACCATTTGCTGAAAAGCAGCCCCACACCATGATGTTCCCACCTCCAAACTTCACTTTTGGTATGGTGTTTTTAGGGTGATGTGCAGTGCCATTTCTCCTCCAAACATGGTGACATCCAAACAGTTAAATTTTGCTCTCATCTGACCACACTATATTCTCCCAGTATTTCACTGGCTTTTCCAAATGTTGTGCAGCAAACTTTAAACAAGCTTCAACATGCTTTTATTTCAGCAACAGAGTCTTGCGTGGTGAGCGTGCATACAGGCCATGGCGGTGGAGTGCATTACTTAATGTTTTCTTTGAGACAACAGTACCTGCTAATTGCAGGTCTTTTTGAAGCTCTCCACAAGTGGTCCTTGGCTCTTGGACAACTCTTCTGATTATTCTTTTCACTCCTCTGTCAGAAATCTTGCGAGGAGCACCTGGTCGAGGCAAATTTATGGTGAAATGATTGTCTTTCCACTTCCGTATTATGGCCCCAACAGTGCTCACTGGAACATTCAGAAGCTTAGAAATGCGCCTATAACCAATGCCATCATTATGTTTTGCAACAATTAGGTTGCGAATGTCTTGAGACAGCTCTTTGCTTTTACCCATCATGAGATGTGTCTTGTGTGACACCAATGAGACCTTTTTGTAGGCCATCAGTTGGGACCTAACCAGCTGATATTAATTTGCACTGACAGAGGGCTGGATTGCTTTTTAATTACTGATAGTTTTCAGCTGTTGTCTTGGCTATCCATGCCTTTTTGCACCTCCCTTTCTTCATGTGTTCAATACTTTTTCCCTGTGTCATTTCATATTATTACACATAACTTAATTTCTGAACTTATTTGTTTTGGTTTCTTTGTATGTATGGATTACTTGGAAACTTTCATGCCAATAGCACCTTTGGAAATATATTTACTGAGAAAAATGGTGATGTGTTCAATACTTATTTCACCCGCTGTAAGTATACCTTGATGAAGACAGCTTGTCTGTCGAAACGTTGGTTATTAAATTATTGCATCTGAGCTCCTAGAGTGTGCTGCTCTCCTTTTCTTTTTCAAAGATGAGCCTGCCAGATCTACTGAAGTTAATTATAAGCATCTTTAATAATTTACATACCTTAAAATTATCTTCTGAAAACACTTTTTTTTAAATCTGAGGTAAAAACTTTTGACAAAGGGTTGTGCGGGGCAGGAAGTTTTGGAGGGAAAGTCTTGTAGTCAGGTTTGTTTGTTTGTAAAACTTTGTGTGTGTGTGTGTGTGTGTGTGTGTGTGTGTGTGTGTGTGTGTGTGTGAAACAGCGGCCACACTCCTCTGATGGTGACAGGAACTAATCTGGATGTGGTTCAGGAGCCTAGGATACGCATCAAGTATGGCGGCCGCGAGTCTGTCAACGTGAGTAGTACTACACGCACACTACACATGATGTTGGGGATGATTGAGTCATACAAATGCTTGTCCTGCTAACCCCCAACCTCCTCTACCTCCTCCAAGCTCCCCACAAACCCTAAATGGAGCAGTTAGAGAGTGGTTCCCATGCAGTATTTAATTAGAGAGTTTTAACAACATCAGGCTCCAGTTACTATAGCCAGTCAGTCAGGGCCTCAGCTCTATACAGTCCTGCTCTAACCTGCTTAGCCCTGTTGTCATAGTTTGAGACTTGGAGTATTCAGCCTGGATTTGATATACCTCCTCAGACACCTTTCTGTAAATCTGGAGTGTAGGAGCAGGTTGGAGGATGGAGGGCTGGTGGGGTTTGAGGGTAGGAGCGTGGGGGGCTGGCGGGCAGGGATTAGAGGGTTAGAGGTCATGGGAAGGATTGGATGGTGGTGGGTTTGGAAGGCTGGGGGAGACCAGAGGGGCTGGTCTGTTCCTAGTGGGTTCTAATGGAAGATTAAGTGCTGTCGGAAGACTTTGTTCAACATAAAGAGCCCCTCTCTGTATAATCAGGGCCGGGCAGGCCGGGGAATCGTTACAAATTGTATTCATGCTCTAGTCCTCGGGGTCCATGTTTAATTAAGGGAATGGTATTTTTCCACCGCTGCGATCGGGCGGGTGGTCAGGGTGAAGGTGGGGTGGGCAGAGGACTAGAGGGAGGTAGGGATTTAGGGAAGGAAAACAGGTAGTGTGGAACAAGTGCTTCATGCCAGTAAATACAGCATATCCTAAAGGCATTTATAGTACATGCTCATAAACACAGCACAAACTTTAGGCAGATGCATACTGTACAGACACAGAAATTAAACATACACATACACACACACCACCACCACCATCATGACCATGTTCGTAAGTCTTCTTTTAATGGTCTCTTTATATACTGACTTCCATCTCACACCTCACTGACTAGAATGTTGCTTTTTGGGTCTCAGAGAATCTTTACCTTACATTCTGCGTTCACAACCCTCCTTCCACTCAGACAGACTGTAGTTCACTTAAGTGGTTCTGAGGTATCTGCGTTTCTCCATGATTGCTCCAGTACTCAATATAAGAACTGTGCCCTAGACCAGGGATCATCAACTAGATTTTTTCTTGAGCGGGCCGCAAGTTGACCGCAAGAAGCCCAAACAAATAATATTTGACTAAAACATAATAATTTCAAACCTTGCTTACATTTGTATACGATCACATATCTCTATTATGTGTAGGAATACTTTGCAAAAGTATAAATCACTTGGAGCTGATTTGCATGTGTTTTTACAGTCTTTTATGTCCAATAATATATATATTTTTGTATCAATATTTTTTTTTGGGGGGGGGGGGTCAAATAAAATCATCCGCGTACCAAATTCAGTTGGGGAACCCTGCCCAAGGCCTTTTTTCTACTGCATGTCTTCATGTATGGACAGATTCCCCATAAGACTCTTTTACATGAAGAAACACAGAAGAAACCCAGTCATTTTGGATCTAATGAAAGGCATTCTCGCTGCTTTATTCACACACCAAAATAACTGGATCAGATCAGTAAGAATTCTTGGAAGCCTCTGAGCTGAAATAGGATTTGACTTGTGTGTGGGTGCCGTCTGCTGTGTCACTCAGGTGAAAGCAGAAGGCTTTGAACGCTCAGCGGCTTTCTCCTTTAAAGTGCAGTCTCACTTCCACACACACACACACACACACACACACACACACACACACACACACACACACACACACACACACACACACACACAGAGTGCCTCTCACAGACACTCGGCTCCTCTTTGATTTTCTTGCTCCAGAAGGAGGAGAAGAGAAGAAGCCGCTGTGTGAATTTTTATTAACTGCCTAGGTTACAATTACGGATCTCTTCATCCCTTCCTCTCGTCTTTGTCACAGGGGAAAGGCAAACAGCGCAGCAGCAGCTTTGCAATCAGGGCCCAGCCCAGAGAGGGCCTGTCAAGTCAGCCTTCAAAGTGTCATCTGCCTCACACTAAATTGCCTCATTCGTCTCCCTCCCCCTTCCCTCTCGTCACCTGCACAAGATTCTTCACAAAGAAGAAGGCTCTATACCTGTCACTGGTTCACAACTGAAACATTAATCATTGTCTCTGATTAAAGCTAAAAGGTTTATTTTTCTTCTCACAGACCCCAATTTTCTCCTATCTTCTCTTTAAAGAATTTCACCTGCCACATTTTTCCCCCCCATTAAGATGTATGTATGGCTGATGTGATGTCATCATGAGATAGATACAGTAGAGGCTGCTTACCAAATGGCACCCTGTTCGCTACATAGTGCATTACTACAGGCCCTGGTTAAAAGTAGTGCACTATTTAGAGTAATAGGGTGCCATTTGGGACGCAGATTGATTGTCAGAAGTGGAAGCAATCAGCAGCAATTTGAGCTGATTAAAGAGCGAGAGAGAGACCTATACTTCACTAGGTCTATAGAGCAGCACAGCACCTACAGTCCTTATGCAATCGGACATCTCTCTTTAGAACATTGTCCTCCTAGGAAATGGTACATCACCTCGAAAAGACACACTGAGTGTACAAAACATTAAATTAAATGCTCTTTCCATGACAGATTGACCAGGTGAATCCAGGTGAAAGTTAGGATCCCTTATTGATGTCACTTGTTAAATCCACTTCAATCAGTGTAGATGAAGGGGAGGAGGCAGGTTAAAGAAGGAGTTTTAAGCCTTGAGACAATTGAGACATGGATTGTATATGTGTGCCATTCAGAGGGTGAATGGGAAAGACAGCATTTGTAAGTGCCTTTGAACGGGGTATGGCAGTAGGTGCCAGGCGCACCGGTTTGAATTTGTCAAGAACTGCAACGCTGCTGGGTTTTTCACACTCAACAGTTTCCCATGTGTATCAAGAATGATCCACCACCCAAACGACATACAGCAAACTTGGCACATCTGTGGGAAACATTGGAGTCGACATGGACCAGCATTCGACACCTTGTAGAGTCCATGCCCCGACAAATTGAGGCTGTTGTGAGGGCAAAATGTGGTGCAACTCCTAATTTTTTGTCCACTCAGTGTATAATGAACACTCAGATAGAATCACATGAAGGAATAGATGGTGACTCCACTATAGATACATCCTACTCCCTCTCATCTGCATCAAGCTAAAGGTTTGGTCTCCTTCTACATCTTCCAGTCTTGTTAGATTCATCCATCCCCTCCGCTCTCCACTCTCGATCCATCCATTCATCCATTCATCCATCCATGTGACTAATATCAGAGCCATATTGTCAGAATTAACAGCTGGTGAAAGCAGGACATGGAAGGAAATGGACGTAGTGTAGGATTGATATCAGTCACTAATATCACTAATTGGCCAGAATATTGCTCACATAATCTTTGACCCTTGACCTAACAGAGCTGTATCCTCTCTCGTACCCTGAACCCTATTTCCTCTACTGCCTCCCTCTCTCCATGTCAGAGACCTGGCGCAGGGTGCTTGGGCTGAGTGGGCTGCTGCAGACTGCAGTAGATTCTGATAATGAATTCAGCCAGAGGGCCTTTTAATGTCACAGCTGCTGTACAACTTGCTGTTCCATCCCCATCCAGTGCCAATCAGGAGGCAAGATTCAAATAATTGTATAGCTGTTGCCCTGGAACAACTGGATGATGAAGATGATGAATACTAAGGGCTGATAGCTAAGTAACAGATAGCTAAGTAACAATAATTGTTTCATAATTAATGTAAATGTGTACTAGTCTGATTGGAGTAGAATATCTGAGGCTTTTGCTGGTGGGTGGCAGAATAACTATTCCTATAAGAGCCCTGAGATCATTGACAGCATATGATATTGGGACTCAGATACACCATTTCTCCCATCACTACCCATATAGCCCATGCTGTTATTCACTACCCTGGCATAGCCAGTATTTTCCCCTTCCCTGGGGTGGCAGGTAGCCTGGTGGTTAGAGTGTTGGGACAGTAACCGAAAGGTTGCCGGATCGAATCCCCAAGGTGAAAACCTTTTCATGTGTCCTTGAGCAAGGCACTTAACCCTAATTTGCTCCAGGGGTGCCATACTACTATGGCTGACCCTGTAGGTAGGCCATCATTGTAAATAAGAATTTGTTCTTAACTGACTTGCCTAGTTAAAAATCACTAAGCTCAGTGACTTATTCTGACTGTGTCCTCTTTAGATGTACACACATCACATTAGATGACATCCAGTCATGGCTGAGTCGTATATGACTGCCTGTCTCGGAAGACAGGATTCAGGAAGAGGGGGAAAACATTTCTCACCACACACACACACACACACACACACACACACACACACACATTCAGAGAGTGTGTTGAAAACATGCAGCATCCTTCCAGCTAGCTGGCCCAGCTCTGAACAGATGGTAGTGGGAGCCATACTTTATTGTAGTTGACTTGCAAATGCATTGCTGTTCTGTTCTTTTCCAACCAAGACAGAGACAGAAAGGCAGGCAGGCAGAGAGGGATGCTGTGGTAACATCTGTGCCTGTCTGTAACACATGTCACTGTTACAACATGGAAACTACAGCAACGTGTAACTTTTGCTTTACTGTCTCTGAATATGTGAGAGAAATCAAGTGTTTGTAGCTATAAAGACGCTTATTTACTAGTAACTATGAGAGTGAATTTGTGTTTATTTGCAGTTAACTTATTGGCCAGAATGTATTAAGTTAATAAGTAAATGCATTCACAAGCAGCTTTTGATAACCATAATCAGAGCACACGATAAGACCAAATGTGTCAGTAGTGCTATGGAGGTTGTATACTTTTTTAAAAGGACTTAGCCTCTCTCTCTCTCTCTAACTTGCAAACTTAGACTGTAGATGTACAATGTCACTACTCTAATGTGGGCTAACATACACACACCGAGACCAGCCCCAGCAGCACGCATGGCGACAGCTGTAATGTGAGGACTGTGTTTCGGTTTGCCCAGTCGGTTAACCCGGGAGCAGAGATGACTTCCAGCTGAACCCAACCCAGTGCTCCACGGGCCTCCAGCAGGACCAGCCCAAAGACTACGTTACCATACAGCTAGCTACTTAATAATGCAGCCTAGGATTCCTTCCTGCATTGAGAAGAACGGGAATACTCTTGTACTCTGTAGTTATACTCTGTAGTTCTATCTCAAAGAGCATGGTTGGAGTAGCTAAGACAATTCCCTCTTGCTACACACTCACTCTGTACACCACAAGGTCCGAGTCTCAAGTCGAGTCCCAAGTAGAACGGGTCAAGACTTGAGTCAAGTCCAAGTTGTGCATTCTAAGAGCAAGTCAAGTGGAGTCCAGTCACAATTTTCTCAAGTCAAGAAAATAAAATCTATACATGTTACGACTTGTTTAACTACATATCATTGTCTATTTATTGAGGCTACCAGACAGCCCTTTTCATTATTTTGTCTGCAACGTATTTTGATTAGACTATGTAATTGTAAAATCGACTCCAAGGTTGTCTCAAGTCAGACAGGAGTCCACAGCTCTGCACCACACTGCTTTAAAAACTAATAGAATAGAAGGAGTGACCGGTATTTGTTTGTATCGATCGCTGATCCCCCCCTCCCCGCCCGCCTCTAGACTAGAGCAGAGGACAACAGGTAAGAGGTGTGGTACTCTGCTGGCGCTACAGAGCTTTGAAGACATTTGGCTCTAATTACGTTTCTCCTCTGAGAGTGAGAGAGAGCGAGAGAGCGGAGATAAAAGGCTCTGACAGCAGCAGGAGTGCATCACAGTAATCAATGGTGTTGCTCTACTGTTAGTAGTGCTACAGCTACTCCTGGGCATACAGACAGAAAGGAATATTATTCAAGAAGCCATGACTTCACCACAACCTGCCAGATTGGATATATGATCAAGTGATTGTGGGATATACCCCCTGCCCTCTTACTTGTTTTATTTTGAGGGTCCCTCAGCACTACTGGAGAAATGTTATGAAGAATTACAGTCTCTGAAAGTAATAATAATTAATTTGATGCATATGGCACTTTTCTACCAACTGAGGTACTCAAAGCACTTTACATAGCAGGGAGAGACTCACCTCATCCACCACCAATGTGTTGCACGATGACCATTTTTGTGCCAGAACACTCACCACACTTCAGCTGGAGAGGTGAGGAGTGATATACATAAATTAGGAAGTTGATACAGTATGTTGGAATGTGGCCAGGTTAGGAATTTAGCCAGGACACCAGTGTTAACACCCCTACTTTTACAATAAGTGCCATGGGATTTTTAATGACCACAGAGAGTAACGACACCCTTTTAACATCCCATATGAAAGACAGCAACTCACGCAGGGCAATGTCCCCTTTACTGCCCTGGGGCATTGGGATCTCCTTAAACCAGAGGTAAGAGTGCCCCCTACTGGCCCTCCAACACCACATCCAGCTGCATCTGGTCTCTCATCCAGAACTAACCCAGCTTAACTTCAGAGACAAGCCAGGGATACAGGGTGGTATGCTGCTGGAAGTGCTTAATGTGAATACTATCAGCCTTAAGCACTTAGTTATGCCAGTGTGTGCTATTGTATGAAGTGTAACATTCAATAAACTCTAGACTTTACAAGGTATTACAGTAGGTGGTTGTTGGGCTATACGGTATGAATCTACTCTTTCAGCTTTTAGAATGAAACAGCCAGACGGTCTGTCTCACCACATCCCGCTTGACCTGCTCATATCTCATGTCTCATATTGGAGAGCTTAGCGGTTAGAACGTTGGACCAGTAACTGAAAGGTTTGAATACCTGAGCCGACAAGGTGAAAAAACCTGTCGATGTTTCCTTGAGAAAGTCACTTAACCCTAATTTGCTCCTGGGGCTGACCCTGTAGGTAGGCTGTCTTTGTAAATAAGAATGTGTTCTTAACTGACTTGCCTAGTTAAATAAAGGTTAAATACAAAATTAATATTATAGCATGATGGCTGGCTAGTGTGGATCCAATCAGTAGCCTGTTTCCATCTTTTGGTGAATAAAGCAGCTCAGGAGCTAATGTGTCTCTCTCTCTCTCTCTCTCTCCCCCTTCACTCTCTCTCTCCCCTTCTCTCTAATCTCCCCTTCTCTCTCCCCTTCTCCCTCTCCTTCCCCTCCTCTCTCTCTCTCCCCTCCTCTCTCTCTCGCCTCCTCTCTTTCCCTCCTTCTCTCCTTACCCCTCCATTCCTCTCTCAGATGTGTAAGGTTCTGAACACCACCAGTATGAGTTGCTTCGCCCCGTCCCTGGTAACAGAGTACCATCCAGGTCTGGACACAGTCAAACACGCTGATGAGTTTGGCTTTATCTTCAACAACGTCCAGGCTCTGCTGGTCTATAACAACACCAACTTGCTCTACTACCCCAACCCATACTTTGAACCTCTCAGCACCAATGGGGTCCTGGAGCAGAAGCCTGGCTCGCCCATCATTCTCAAGGTATGGGAGCTTACTGGGATTGTAATCAATCAATCAATCAATCAATCAAATGGATGAATAAAGCTGTATAAATGACAGCACTCATATAGCAACCCGGCCTAGACCTGGCTTAGACCTGGCTTGTAGAAACCATGATAGGGTTTAGGATATTTGAATGTGCAACCATAAAACAGAGTTAAAACCGTGTTCATTCTATGACTGTATCATTATTACCGCACCATAACAACCAATTATTATTTTTGGGTGACTTCATATTACCTTAGTTGAGCATTGCTATGACAGTGTGTGCACAGTACAAAGTGTCCCCCTCCTCATCCCCCTCCTCTCCCCCCACAGGGCAGAAACCTGGTGCCCCCGGCCTTAGGGGGGGCGAAGCTCAACTACACTGTACTGATCGGGGAGACCCCCTGCTCAGTCACTGTGTCTGAGAGCCAGCTGCTGTGTGAGCCCCCCAACCTCACAGGCCAGTACAAAGTCATGGTACGTCAATCAGTCTGTCCAAGTACACACACACCTACATAGAAACACACATTGAAACTGACAAACACACACACGTTCATATACACACACACACACACACACATTCATACGCACACACTCACACACCCTATCCTCCTGTCTCTCTTTTCTGTCTCTGTGTGTCAGGTCTGTGATTTATTTTCCATAACGTTTGACCTGTAAACTCCATTATTTTTGCACTTGTGGTTGTTCATTCAGCTGAGAGAAACAGGTCAAAGACAGAGCAGTGTGACTGGGCTCTAGCTGTCAAAAGCTTCTGCAAGAATCCACTGCAATTATTTCTACTAGTCTTCTCACTTATTGAGTTCAAGCCCCCAGAACTTCACTCTTCACTCTCCTCCATGTCGGGGTGTCTGGGTGTGTGTGCTGTATGGGTTTATTTAACTGAATCTAACTGTGTGTGTTTGTTGTGTGTGTGTGTGTGTGTGTGTGTGTGTGTGTGTGTGTGTGTGTGTGTGTGTGTGTGTGTGTGTGTGTGTGTGTGTGTGTGTGTGTGTGTTTAACGCTATATACTGTGTGTGTTTAACGCTATATACTGTGTGTGTTTAACTCTATATACTGTGTGTGTTTAACTCTATATACTCTATATACTGTGTGTGTTTAACTCTATATACTGTGTGTGTTTAACTCTATATACTGTGTGTGTTTAACTCTATATACTGTGTGTGTTTAACTCTATATACTGTGTGTGTTTAACTCTATATACTGTGTGTGTTTAACTCTATATACTGTATATAATGTGTGAGTTTAACTCTATATACTGTATATAATGTGTGAGTTTAACTCTATATACTGTGTGTGTTTATCTCTATATACTGTGTGTGTTTATCTCAATATACTGTGTGTGTTTAACTATATACTGTGTGTGTTTATCTCTATATACTGTGTGTGTTCATCTCTATATACTGTGTGTGTTTATCTCTATATACTGTGTGTGTTTATCTCAATATACTGTGTGTGTTTAACTATATACTGTGTGTGTTTATCTCTATATACTGTGTGTGTTTAACTCTATATACTGTGTGTGTTTAACTATATATACTGTATATAATGTGTGTGTTTAACTCTATATACTGTATATAATGTGTGTGTTTAACTCTATATACTGTATATAATGTCTGAGTTTAACTCTATATACTCTATATAATGTGTGTGTTTAACTCTATATACTGTGTGTGTTTAACTCTATATACTGTGTGTGTTTAACTCTATATACTGTGTGTGTTTAACTCTATATACTGTGTGTGTTTAACTCTATATACTGTATATAATGTGTGAGTTTAACTCTATATACTGTATATAATGTGTGAGTTTAACTCTATATACTGTGTGTGTTTAACTATATACTGTGTGTGTTTATCTCTATATACTGTGTGTGTTTATCTCTATATACTGTGTGTGTTTATCTCTATATACTGTGTGTGTTTAACTATATACTGTGTGTGTTTATCTCTATATACTGTGTGTGTTTAACTCTATATACTGTGTGTGTTTAACTCTATATACTGTATATAATGTGTGTGTTTAACTCTATATACTGTATATAATGTGTGTGTTTAACTCTATATACTGTGTGTGTTTAACTATATACTTTATGTGTTTAACTATATACTGTGTGTGTTTATCTCTATATACTGTGTGTGTTTAACTCTATATAATGTGTGTGTTTAACTCTATATACTGTGTGTGTTTTACACTATATACTGTGTGTGTTTAACTCTATATACTGTGTGTGTTTTACTCTATATACTGTGTTTGTTTTACTCTATATACTGTGTGTGTTTATCTCTATATACTGTGTGTGTTTTACTCTATATACTGTGTGTGTTTTACTCTATATACTGTGTGTGTTTATCTCTATATACTGTGTGTGTTTAACTCTATATACTGTGTGTGTTTAACTCTATATACTGTGTGTGTTTATCTCAATATGCTGTGTGTGTTTATCTCTATATACTGTGTGTGTTTAACTCTATATAATGTGTGTGTTTAACTCTATATACTGTGTGTGTTTAACTCTATATACTGTATATAAAGTGTGTGTTTAACTCTATATACTGTGTGTGTGTACATATCAGATCCAGGTGGGTGGTCTCCACGTGTCTCCGGGGGCGGTCCACATCCTTTCAGACAGCCTGCTCACCCTGCCCGCCATCATCTCCATCGCCGCCGGCGGAGGCCTTCTCTTCATCATCGTCATCCTCGTCCTCATCGCGTACAAACGCAAGTCACGGGAGAATGACCTCACCCTGAAGCGCCTGCAGATGCAGATGGACAACCTGGAGTCAAGGGTCGCCCTGGAGTGCAAGGAAGGTGAGGAACACTATTTCGATAACCACAGACTGTTAGTAGGTAACATTGAAATGCATCATGGGAAACATCCATAGACATTCAACAAATGAACCACAGACTATTAGTTACAACGCTCACAAACTATCGTATACACCAGTGTTTCCCAACTCCAGTCCAGTGAGTTTGTCAGGGGCAAGAAATAACATTTGTACTGTTTGGAGTGCTCGAGGACTGGAGTTGAGAACCCTTGGTTTAGACTATGGAAGGTCAGTTCAGCCCAGAGTCGCCGTTCATGTACACTAGCATGTATCCTTATTATCACGCTTCAAGGTAAGACCCAGATGCAGACAGTTTCAAAGTAACAAATGTTTATTACTAGCACAGGGGCAGGCACAACGACGGGTCAAAGCAAGCAGAGGCCATCGATGAGAGAAGCGGGCGAAGGGCTGAGAGACATGGGTTTAGTACTAGAGGGCTGAGAGACATGGGTTTAGTACTAGACACATGAAAAGTAGGAAGACGAACAGCAGAGGGGTTAATGATCTTGGAGCAAGGGAGAATAGTCTTGGCTTCCGGGGGTATAGCCGCGGGGCTGTAGCGGCGTGCCCGCACATCAGACTTGACATTCTTGGATACCGGTCGGTGCTAAGGAAGCAAAGTGTCCCGGGCCTTACTGAACCCCACTCGGAGGTCCTGGTACTCCGCGGGAATGGCGGAGTGGTCCAAGGCAACTTCCAAGCCCCCAGGAAGACGTCCTAGGACTGGCAGAGCTGACTTCAGGCAATGAGCATGGCAGAACGGGCTCCAGCCCACGATGGCATCAGTTGACCAGTCCATAGAGGGGTTGTGTCGCTGGAGCCAAGAGAATCCCAATACCACAGGAACCTGAGGAGGCTTAATTAGCAGGAATTGAATCGTCTCGCTGTGGTTCCCTGACACCCGTAGGTTGACGGGGGTGATCTTGTGGGAGACCCGACCTATAGAGCGCTCATCCAGCGCTCTAACAACCATGGGAACGGAGAGGGGTTGAGTGGGGATGCCCAGCTCGGACGCTAGGGTAGCGTCCATAAAGCTCTCATAGGCCCCTGAGTCAATGAGTACCCGGAGCAACGTAGATGTTCATCGGAGGCAAGGTGGGATCCTTGGGCGAGCGATTGGGACCGCAATCAGATCTCCTCTCCCTCCTATGTTCCCGTAGCCGGACGGCTAAGGCGATGAGTGAGTCGAGATCCCTCGGTAGTTCCCGGGCTGCCAGCTCATCCTTCACTTCCTCCGATAATCTGTGTAGGAACGTGTCGAACAGCTCTTCCGGGTTCCAGGCACCCTACGATGCCAGCGTTTGGAAATACACCACATAGTCTGCTACATTGAGAGAGTTCTGCCAAAGCTGGAGTAACTTCCGGACCGCCTCTCTCCTGGAAAACGGAGCCTTGAAAACTTTCTTCACCACCGCCACGAATTCCTCCAACTGTTCCCAGATGGCCGTAACCTAGGCGAGGGCCCTCCCGGACATCAGCGTGATGAGGTACGCTATCTTAGAGCGGTCCGAGGGGAAGGAGGAGGGCTGCAGCTCGATGATGAGGGAACACTGGGCGAGAAACGCCCGACAGGTTCCCGACTCTCCATCGAAGCGTTCAGGGGGAGGTAAGCAGGGTTCCCGGGAACCCGGGATAGCCGGGGAGGCGGTGCTGCTAAAAGCCGGGTTACTGAGGAGCTGTGAGGGTACAGTCGTGGAAGGCTGCCTCTGTGTAGGAAGTAAATAACTGTTGCATAATGTCTCAAAAGTTATTGTAAATCTGTCTGAGACACACACACATACACACACACACAAACACACACACACAGTCTCTGCTAGTTTTGTTTACCCTGTTTGTCTGACACACACACACACAGTCTCTGCTAGCTTAGTTTACCCTGTTTGTCTGACACACACACACACACACAAACACACACATTGGCTCACACACACTGGCTCACACACACTGGCTCACACACTGATTAAACACAACGTTCTCCTATGAACACATTTGTAATGGCGTATCATCTTTATTTCATGATGGCATTTTGTGTGTGTGGCAGGTGTGTTTCGGTCTGTGTGTGTGTGTGCGTGGCAGGTGTGTTTCGGTCTGTGTGTGTGTGTGTGTGTGGCAGGTGTGTTTCGGTGTGTGTGTGTGTGTGTGTGTGTGTGTGTGTGTGTGTGTGTGTGTGTGTTTCGGTCTGTGTGTGTGTGTGTGTGTGTGTGTGTGTGTGTGTGTGTGTGTGTTTCGGTCTGTGTGTGTTTCGGTGTGTGTGTGCGTTTCGGTCTGTGTGTGTTTCGGTGTGTGTGTGGTTGTGTGTGTGTGTGTGTGTGTGTGTGTGTGTGTGTGTTTCAGAGTCTGTTGTAAAGGCATGGCCTCATTTAAGATTGTTAGGCAGGCCTCGTTAAAGCCTAATAAATCTGTGTTAGTGCTGAGCTCTGCTGCCCTACAAACACACACACACACAAACACACACACACACACACACACACACACACACACACACACAGGCCCCTGTTGGGCAACAGTACAGACAGGGCACGCTTCTGTTCACTACACCAGCTGATCTCTGAACCCTGGGCCCAGAGGGAGGACAGGCAAGTTATGTATTCCCTCCAGCCAGCCTGAAGACAGCTTTATCACTCAGAATTACAGTACATAGAATAACCCTAACATACAGAATTACAGCACATAGAATAACCCTAACATACAGAATTATAGCACATAGAATAACCCTAACATACAGAATTATAGCACATAGAATAACCCTAACATACAGAATTACAGCACATAGAATAACCCTAACATACAGAATTACAGCACATAGAATAACCCTAACATACAGAATTACAGCACATAGAATAACCCTAACATACAGAATTACAGCACATAGAATAACCCTAACATACAGAATTACAGCACATAGAATAACCCTAACATACAGAATTACAGCACATAGAATAACCCTAACATACAGAATTACAGCACATAGAATAACCCTAACATACAGAATTACAGCACATAGAATAACCCTATCATACAGAAATACAGCACATAGAATAACCCTAACATACAGAATTACAAAGATGGGACATACAGAAGACATAGTATACTAGAAGGGTATATCTTAATGTCATTGTTTTTTTTCTCTGTGTTGTGCCAGGGCTGTGGCAGAGTAGAGCGGTTCATAGTGAGGTCTTCTCTACTGTATGTCTGTTGTAGGGCCCAGCTTGTGGGGGTGAGCTGAGCAGAGCAGCACATAGCTGCATGGGGCTTACAGAGCTAAAGCCCTGGAAACGTACAGACAGACAGACAGACAGACAGACAGACAGACAGACAGACAGACAGACAGACAGACAGACAGACAGACAGACAGACAGACAGACACTCTAGGCAGACAGAGGAGGCACATCAAGGGGTCATGTTTAAAACAGCAGCGGTGGTCAGGAAGAGTGTAGTGCCCCAAGGGTGGATTTAGAGGGGCAGCTAGGTTCCTGGGTTCCACTCCAGGGGTGTGTGTCTGAGCCCTTGCAGGACTCAGTCAGGAAGGGACCAATTAACCAGCTCTCACCTGAAGCCTCTAACAGCAGGACACACACACAGGAGCTCAGATACTGTACAGTACAGCCAATTTACTGGCCACCAGAGGTGTGTGTGTGTGTCTGGGGGGGGGGTTTGGGGATCCAAGATAACAATAAATTAGCAGGTCTGAAATCGGTTGATCCATACTAACAGTCCTTCACATTTCTCCTCTCTCCACCTCCCTCCTCCAGCTTTTGCTGAGCTGCAGACGGACATCAACGAGCTGACCAGTGATCTGGACAGAGCTGGTATCCCCCACCTGGACTACAGGACCTACGCCATGAGAGTCCTCTTCCCTGGCATCGAGGACCACCCTGTTCTCAGAGAACTGGAGGTACGAAGAGAGAGGGAGAGATAAGTAGAGAAGGAAAAGTATGGGGGGGTGGGGAGAGAAGTGAGGAAAGGAGAGCGAGAGAGAGCTTCCACACCACCCCTGCGGCATGCCCTCCATAAGCACCACGGTGCCAGGGGGAGACTTATACCAGTATGCCGTTCTGCCTCTCTGCCCTCTGGCCTCACTCACACACACACACACACACATACGCAGGTTGCAGTACAGGGTCCCGGCGCACGTCTATTTCACCCACCAGCGCATCCTTCATCAGGAGTAATGAAGTGGGTAATATCCTGTTCATTGGTGGCCCTGGGACCTCCTCTACTTGGGACAGACTGACTGGAACACACTCAATACACTCCCTTTAATACACTGGGATTCTTTATAGGGGAGTACAGGGTGGGTGTGAGTTGCTGGATGAGTTGACATATTACATAGGATGGGTTCTAAGCTGAGACTGTGTCTGTGTAAATCTGTGTAAAAAGAAATGTAAGGGGAACTCAACACAGAACCTCTGTGTTGTCATGTGGTATGTTAACTCTTTGTGTTCTGTCCTGTGTGTCCTAGGTGTCAGGTAATGGTCAGCTGAACACAGAGAAGGCTCTGAAGCTCTTCGCTCAGCTTATCAACAACAAGGTGTTCCTGCTAACCTTCATCAGAACTCTGGAGCTCCAACGCTCCTTCTCCATGCGTGACCGCGGCAACGTGGCGTCTCTCATCATGACGGCGCTGCAGGGCAAACTGGAGTACGCCACCGACGTGCTCAAACACCTGCTCTCTGACCTCATCGACAAGAACCTGGAGAGCAAGAACCACCCCAAATTGCTGCTGCGCAGGTAAGAGACACATTCATAGACATTTATAGACATTTTACACATTTATACATGCACACACACAGACATATTATGCATGTATGCACATACACACACATCTATGCACACACATACACTCACACATACAGTATACACACATCTGCTGTGGGCATAATGGAAGAGGAAGTAGAGATGGTGGAGGTTGAAACAGTGGGAGGATGTTGATAAAAGATAGATGAAGGAGTGTGGATCAGAGGGGCGCATTCCTCTACAACTTGTATTGATTCTGTTCATCAAGATTCATAATAAGTCATTAATTTACAATGGCAAGAGAGTAATTTTTTATCAACAATTACTTGAGTAAAAATATCCTTTGAATTATCAGCCAAGGTAGAGAGTTGTAGTCTCCTCTCTCTCTCTCTCTCTCTCTCTCTCTCTCTCTCTCTCTCTCTCTCTTCTCTTTCTCTCTCTCTCTCTCTCTCTCATCAGTCTGAGAGTACACGACTGTACCACTGTCAGTCTCACTTATCCGCTGATCTCTGGCTCCTCATCAAACATTCAGCAGCAGCTTCTACTTTACTTTTCTCCTTCTGTCTCCTATCTAGATAGTTGTCAACAGGACTCAGGCCGATGTGCTATATCTTTAAATATAGAGTCCTTTTACTTTTACTAGAGTAATGGCTGCCAGCTTTGTATCATTTTATAGGCGTACAGAGAGAGGAGAGAAGGGAGAGGCAACAGACAAAGAGAGGAGAGAATAGAACAAACAAAGAGTGTAGAAGAGAGACGACAAACAAAGAGAGGAGAGAAGAAAGAGGCGACAGACACAGAGAGTAGAGAAGAGAACAGGCAGAGAGAGGAGAGAAGAGAACAGGCCGAGAGAGGAGAGAAGAGAAGAGAACAGACACAGAGAGGAGAGAAGAGAACAGGCAGAGAGAGGAGAGAAGAGAACAGGCCGAGAGAGGAGAGAAGAGAAGAGAAGAGAACAGACACAGAGAGGAGAGAAGAGAACAGGCAGAGAGAGGAGAGAAGAGAAGAGAACAGACACAGAGAGGAGAGAAGAGAACAGGCAGAGAGAGGAGAAAAGAGAACAGACACAGAGAGGAGAGAAGAGAACAGGCAGAGAGAGGAGAGAAGAGAACAGACAGAGAGAGGAGAGAAGAGAACAGGCAGAGAGAGGAGAGAAGAGAACAGACACAGAGAGGAGAGAAGAGAACAGGCAGAGAGAGGAGAGGAGGGAAGAGAACAGACACAGAGAGGAGAGAAGAGAACAGGCAGAGAGAGGAGAGAAGAGAACAGACAGAGAGAGGAGAGAAGAGAGAGGCAACAGACACAGAGAGGAGAGGAGAGAAGAGAACAGGCAGAGAGAGGAGAGAAGAGAACAGACAGAGAGAGGAGAGAAGACAGAGACGACAGACAGGGGAGAGTAGAAAGATATGACAGACAGAAAGAGGAGAGAAGAGAACAGAGAGAAGAGAACAGAGAGTAGAGAAGAGAACAGACAGAGGAGAGAAGAGAACAGAGAGAGGAGAGAAGAGAACAGAGAGAAAGAGGAGAGAAGAGAACAGAGAGAGAGGAGAGAAGAGAACCGAGAGAGAAGAGAACAGAGAGAGAGAGAAGAGAACCAAGAGAGAGGGGACAGACAGAGAGGCAAATGGACCTGGATTATGCTGTTATGTTATTTAATATACCAGCCGCCAGCCCGACACACGCCTAGCACTCCCATAGTTTCCATTTTCTCCCGTCATTAGGAACACAATGGTGTAATCCACAACTCCTTCAGGCCTGAATATTCCTTTAGTTTTTTAACATCACGTTCTATTTCTTCAAAGGAATTTAAAGGATTACCGAATTGACACACTTTTTCTTTTCTCCTGACGTTTTTCTTGTGGCTCATTGCAGCACATGTACGGTTGGCTGAAACACAGAGAGTAGCGTACTGACTAACAAGCAAAGAAAATCCTCATACGTGTTACCCACAGTAATGTGTTGTTGTTGTCATTAAAGTGGATGGTTGAGGAATAGAACAGCTCTGTTCTGCTCTGACGGCAGCTCATCAATTAGCAGTTGATAACAGGATGGCTGAGCCTGTTATTACATTTAGGCCTGAACCCTTTCTACCTATTATTAACGGATTAGTCCATCATTGCCTTCCATCTCTTTCGCTTCTGATGTAGTCTATGACTGTGTGTCAAATGACACCCTTTTCCTGATATACATAGGGTGCTATTTAGGACACAACTATAGAGATATACTGTATATGGTTGACCTCTGAAAAAAAAATAACTTAAAACAAGGGGCCTTACAGATGGGATATGTAAAAATAGGCCCCTGGGGGCTGCAGGTAGCCGAGTGGTTAGAGCGTTGGGCCCATAACCGAAAGGTTGCTGGATCGAATCCCTGAGCTGACAAGGTAAAAATCTGTCGTTCTGAACAAGGCAGTTAACCCACTGTTCCTAGGCTGTCATTGTAAATAAGAATTTGTTCTTAACTGACTTGCCTAGTTAAATAAAGGTTAAAATAAAAAATAGCTGCCCCGATGCTTTTAGTCCTGAAATATATCAAAAATATATATGTGAGCCAAATGTCTTCTTCTCTGCATGACTCCGTCCATATAGTTTAGCAGGGTATACAGGGTATGTAGCATTGAGGTACTTGACACTGGAAAACAATGCATACTAGTGCTGGGAATTGCCAGGGACCTCACAATACGATATTATCACGGTACCTGGGGCTGGGGGCTGGGGACCAGGGACGTAGAGGGCTGAGGGGGCTGGGGGCCCGGGACGAAGAGGGCTGATGGGGCTGGGGGTCCGGGACAAAGAGGGCTGAGGGGGCCGGGGACGAAGAGGGCTGAGGGGGCCCGGGGAAAGGATAGGGAGATATGGGGAAGGGGGGAGAGGGAGTGGAAGGGAGAGAGGGAGGGAGGACAGATAGGAGGATGGAGAAGAGAGATGAAAGCAGAGGTAGAGCCTTGACTTTATGTCTACTTTCTACTGGGATCTTGTATGAAAGGAGTTTCTGGGTTAACAAGGTTCATTAGACATGCAGCACGCATGCTCACGCCGTAATTAACATTTAGTCTGCTCTCTGTGTCTCACACAACTCTTTCATCACACATTTACTTTAAGACCAGCTTCACATCAATAGGTTCATCATTTATTTACTGGTGGTATTTTACTATTGTATCTATTCTTTGCACCCTGTTAAAACGAAGGTTTGCTAACCTTATACTTGATCTGTAACGACAACTTAGAATCCTATAATACCATGTATTGAGCTGAAGAATGTTCTACTGAAACCTTCTAGAAATGTCTTTCAGGGAAAGGAAGAGCAGGAGCATATTAACCCTGCATCATAACCTGCATAATAACCTTTCATAATAACCCTGCATAATAACCTGCATAATAACCCTGCACAATGACCCTGCATACTAACCTACATAATAACCCTGCATAATAACCTGCATAATAACCCTGCATAATAACCCTGCATAATAACCCTGCATACTCACCTGAGGGCAGTGTGAGCTGGGTGGAAAAACAAACCATGTTGTATATTATGGAAAAAGTTAACAGAATGGTCCCTACACACACACACAGCCTTACACTTTATATGTTATTATATTTGCACAGCAGTTCAGACTACATTCTAAATTCCAGTCAATAACCTCTACAACATCCTATTAGAACATAGCCTGTATAGAACTGATGTGACTAATCCAAATTAGAGAGAAAAGAGGTACATGGGCCCAGAGATACAGGCAATGGTACATGGTCATGGCTTTATATATGAAGTATATTCATACTTCCCATGTTGTTTTGAGGATCCTTTAAGATTCTGAGAGTATGCTCTCCACTTTAATATTGTAGGTCTAAAAGTGTTGTTCCCCTCCCTGACTTGTAGTGAAGTCTGTCTACCCATGAGAGTCTACAGCACAAACATTAGATGCTTTTTCCCCTAAAAGCTTCCTGAACATGATATCTACGTTTTGACAATCTGTCGACTTTAAACTACTTACCGTCCCATTTGAATTTGTTCATCTGCTTTTAAACCTTTTAGTCAGACAATTGTTTGGTTGTAAGTTTGTTTCATATTGCGCTCATTTCACGTTCTCTTTCTCTGTGTTTCTCTCTCTTTTTCTGTTTCTTTATCCCTCATTCTCTCCATCTCTTTACCTAGCTATAACCCTTTCCTTCTCCTTTTCTCTAGAGACATCCTTCATGAGCCTACTGTACTCTATAATGATCCTCACCTGGATATGTTGCATTGATCTCACACTCCATCCTCGGTCCCTCTCTCTTATAGCTTTCTGTTTTCTATCTCTCACTCTCCCTCCATCTCCCTCCATTTTTAAATGGAATGACAGAACAGTAGTTATCTTGAGTCTTGACACTTTTCACTCCTTTTTTTCTCTCTCTTCAGTGTTTTTCTAATGAGATTCCCATCCATGCGGAGTGCTGCTAGAATAGAATGGCTTATTAGGGAACTAGAATGTTGTGTTTAGCACTATTCCATTCTAAATACATTCCACAGCCTACTAATCGGCTCCCCTTAACCTATTTACCAGCATAAAGCCCCAGTCTTAATGCACTGTAGGATAATGAAAATCCTGATATTCATTAATGGAACTCAATTAAAAGAGCGAGGGAAGTGGAGATGGGAGGATGGAGAGAAACATAGTGAGGAGTCTCAGTGAACCACTGGAAGGCAGAGGAGAGATATTAAGGGTCTTCAACATGGCCCCGTACAAAAGCCTTTATTTGACTTTCCTTCTACAGGGACTTGCTGGTCTTATTACATATGTTTTTTTTAATTTATTTAACCTTTATTTAACTAGGCAAGTCAGTTAAGAACAAATTCTTATTTACAATGACGGCCAACCGGGGAACAGTGGGTTAACTGCCTTGTTCAGGGGCAGAACGACAGATTATTTACCTTGTCAGCTCGAGGATTCGATCCAGCAACCTTTCGGCCCAACACCCTAACCGCTAGGCTACCTGCCACGCCTAACTCTTAATTACTTCCATTAACTTCCTGTTACACACTCCACTCTGAGTCAGACGAGGGGTAACGAGGGGGAGGGGAGGGGGATACTTCTCTGTGGAGGACAGAGGGGAGCAATTATGGAGGGTATGTGCACTTTGTCCAAAAACACAATATTTTTAGGTTTATTCAGCTTTGAAACAGAGTATGAGGATGAAACCTTAGTAGAGTAGTAGTAGAGATGAGAGATGCAGTAGGTGGATGCACGCGTGTGTGTGAGATGGTGTGTGTATCGGGTTGGGATCAAGTCGTTCTGTTTCCCTATTTTTTTCATTCTGTTCCAGTGTTCCGACCAGAATAATGAAGTTCTGAACCGGTTTGAACCCCAATAACGGTTCATATCGTTGTTTTTTGTAAAAATATTTTACTCCTGAAATCGACATAGCTTTTACATTGAGTTTATTAATTTACTCCATCATTTAGGATAGAACTGTTGCTATGTAACGGGTAAGCTAGTTGTTTACATGTTTGATGGGTTAATAAGACGCAACTGAAATTTCATTGGTGGGAAGAAAGCGACATGGATATGGAGGGGGCTTGGCTTGAGCCACTTGGCTTGAGCCACTGAACATCATGACATGACGTGAGTTGGAATGTGTTTAGGCTATTACCAGCATCATAACTTCACTGAATTACAGAATTATAAACTATACATTAGGGATATTTTTGTAACAAAAATTTACATTATTAACCAATTCTCAAGATTTGAAAACAGTTCTGTTTTGGAACACTAGAGATCACTTTCGTTCCCGTTTCTGGTTTTCAGTTATGTTCCCTGAACCAGTTCCAACACGCACACACACACCCTGTATATGAGGGCACAATCATACACTCCTACTGCTGTCAGTAGTGCCTCTTGCTCTCATCCTGCAGCTGAAATGGGGTGAACAAAACTCCATCTTCCATCAACCTGGTGCATCCCACTTCAAATAAGCTGTCACAGAGAGAGTGAGCTCCAGCCTATCCTCAGCCCTGTAAACCACTGTTACACGTTACAGCCCCGGCCACCATTTCCCCGCCCGCAGCCCAACGTAATCATAGTAATTTCCCGCCGCGTTAAGAGGGTCATTTTCGCAATTCCGCACCAAGTAAATTGACAGCAGGCTCCTGTATGGCCCTGTAGCTGATGGGGGTGGAGAGGGGGGTGGGATGTGGAATGGGGTGGGGGAGCCGGTGACAGTCACGATATTGTAAAGCACAGTGGTTCTCTGAATACTCAGAAACACACACAAGGGTACTTTGATTGGGGACAATAATGCTAGTAGCATGTCCAGGTGGGAGCTGAGGTAATTGCATAGTCACGCTATCACACAGTTGGACAATAGTCAATGAAGTGTTTGTGGGGAGAGGAGAAGCTTAGTCTGGTGATGCGGAGAAAGGAGGGAGTCCGAGGAGGAAGAGAGTGTGTACTTGTGCTTTCCCAGCACGGTTACCCCAGCTCTCAGAAGATGAAGCAATCGCAGTGTTGGTATTCAGGAGTAGTACTGTTGGTCCTCTGGAGGAGAGAGAGAGAGAAACCCTTTCATCTATTTTCTTTCTTCTCTTTCTCATTCCCCCTCTTTCTACGTTTTTTAAAATGTTCTTCTAATAAGTCCATCGTTTTCTGAGTCTGCCCTGAAATGTTTTGGAGCTATTTGGGAACATCAGCATGGTGAATGGCGTTCCAAACTAAATAAAGATAATTTTCTCTCTTTCTTCAGAACGGAGTCGGTTGCAGAAAAGATGCTCACCAACTGGTTCGCTTTCCTTCTTCACAGATTCCTCAAAGTGAGTCTAATGCAACCTCTAGTTTACCAGTTTTAGTAAACCAGGGTTTTATAAGAAGTGGCAGTTAGAATACATTTTGTATCCTTAATCGATATGTGTTTTCTCTCGATCTCTCTCTCCCCCGCCTCTCTCTCTCCAGGAGTGCTCTGGTGAGCCTCTGTTCATGCTGTACTGTGCCATCAAGCAGCAGATGGAGAAGGGGCCTATAGATGCCATCACTGGAGAGGCCCGTTACTCCCTTAGTGAAGACAAGCTCATCAGACAGCAGATAGAGTACAAAACCCTGGTCAGTAGCACTCTATATACTCTATATTTCACACACGTACGCACACACACAGCATCATGTTTTGCTTCTCTCAGTGTCCTGAATAGCTAAGGACCCTAGTCGGCACCAGTGCTGCTCCAGCAGGAGAGCAGAGGTTTGTGGGGACAGAGTCAGTCACAGTCAGGACATGACAACGCTAGCTCTCGTTATTCTGCTGATACCACCACCCCAGAGCTGTAGATTGGCAGTGGCGGCCATGTAAATGGTCTCCTGAAGCCACCTCCACGCTCCGGGGGGATGCTAATGAGAGAGGTCTCCGTAGGGAGGGACGTCTGGAACGTGACAGAAACCCTCACACATGCACAGAGACACAGAGCATGCACACACACAGGCGTTTAATCACACACACAGGCGTTTAAACACACACAGGCGTTTAAACACACACAGGCGTTTAAAAACACACACAGGCGTTTAAAAACACACACAGGCGTTTAAACACACACACACAGGCATTTAAACACACACACACACACACACACACACACACACACACACACACACACACACCCTGACCTCCTCTCCTCTCCTGTAGATCCTGAACTGTGTGAACCCGGACAATGAGAACAGTCCTGAGATCCCAGTGAAGGTGTTGAATTGTGACACCATCACCCAGGTCAAGGAGAAGATATTGGACGCCTGCTATAAGAACATGCCCTACTCACAGAGGCCCCGCGCTGTCGACATGGACCTGGGTAAGATACAGATACACACACACACACAATACACACACACAAAGGTGCTGACATACACACAAACACACCCACACCCTCCCTAGTTGTGGCCTGCCTGATCCAGGTAAGAGCTGACAGACAGGCGAGCTCTGAATGCTGATTGGCTGAAAGCCGTGGTATATCAGTATACCACGGGTATGACACAAAATACATTTTTACTTTTCTAATTACGTTGGTAACCAGTTTATAATAGCAATTAGGCACCTCAGGTGTTTGTGGTATATAGCCAGTATACCACGGATAAGGGCTGTATCCAGGCCTTAGCCGTGGTATATTAGCCATGGTATATTGGCCATATACCACAACCTCATCAGGCCTTATTGCTTCACCCTTAGAGACAAACAGATAGGATTTTCAGTCTCTTTAAACAGTAGAGCAGTGTTGTTCAGTCGTTTGAATTGGTTATAGGTAACTCAGCTCACACCACATTTAAAAGGAATTACTGTAAGATGGAAAGGCTTCAATAGTGAATGGATAGCACAGACTGGAGAACGTGTGTGTATGATTGTGTTTCTGGTAGTGTGACTGACGCTTTATCTCTTCTCTCTGGACCCGTCAGAATGGCGTCAGGGGCGGATGGCTCGTGTGGTGCTGCAGGACGAGGACATCACCACCAAGATAGAGAACGACTGGAAGAGACTCAACACACTCATGCACTACCAGGTACAGTGAACTGATCTATGTTACGCATATCTGGACTCAACACACTCATTGATAACCAGGTAGGGTTATCCCATCTACATCAACTGTATATTGCAGTGTGTTATGGTACAGTATCTATGTATGTCTCTCTCTGGAGCTACATTATGAACACCCATTCTATGCAGTAGATCGTTAAGAGATTGGCGCCGCCCTGTGTGGTCGCCTGTTAAGCAGCTCTCATTGTTCGTGCGTAAATTGTTGTTTTAGTATGTTTTTTGCCCATCTTTTTTTTTCATATATATATATTTTTTTCAAAAACTATAATAGTTGAATAGTTGAACTATAATAGTTCAGGATTATGGAGTGCTACTATTTTACGAAGGTTTTAGTGGTCCTTTTTATCACTGAGGCACTTTTTATTTTTCTCAGCGCCAAACGTACACGCGAGTCCTCAATTATTTACAACCGAGCCCAGCTCCTGGATTTAGCACACGCAGCGCTGCTGCACCCCAGGGAAAAGTTTGATATTCCGGACGAGTTGAAAAGGCGACGACTCTGTTCTGGGGATTTTTTCATTGCTTTTAGTATATCGATTGTGCAATTCGTGCATTTATCTGTAATTAAAACCTGTGCACTAAGGACTGTATTTTAAGGGAATTACTATTATTACCCTAAATAAATCGTACACACATTCAGCTATTTAAGTATCTCTTCCTGTCATTTACCTGTACAGTTAATGTAGCCATGCAAATATTCACTTACCTGTAGATTTAACTTTATATTTACCTGTACAGTAAATTTAACCATGCAAAATATTCACTTACCTGTTCATTTAACCAGTCTGCATATTAAGTAAACTATTATTGCCCTCACTTATATCATATGCACTTTTAGCTATTTAAGTATTTCTCTGCCATTGACCTGTATAGTATAGTTAACCATGCAAATACTCGTTATTTATCTATATCAACTTGCAATATTTTTATATTTTTTTATTTTCACCTAACACTCTATAATAATGTATAGTGTACATATTCAGCCATCCACCCATACTATGCTATGTCTTTTTATAGCTTTTTTGCACTCCAGACTTATTGTAATTTTATACTTTTTCATACTGTATCATGTATCGTGTATCTGTCTTTCGTGTATTTTTGTTCTGGCATTTTGCACCTGCCCTGTGTTTTTCCGTAGCTGCTTGACAAAGAAATTTCCCCTCTGGGATCAATAAAGTACCTATCTATCCTATCTATCTATCTTATAGAAATTAAATTACCCAATCCCACTCAAGTGTACTGTAGTTGAAATGTTCAAGACTCCTGACTTTGAGACGTTGAATCCTCCTCCTCCAGACTCTCATTAGAATTCACTAGTCTGGTTTGATCTGATCTGCATGACTCACACAGAATAGAGGGCAATTATTCCGCAGGTGGTGGCCGGATAGAGAGGTGGAGGGAGAGAGAGAGAGAGCAGGAGAGAGAGAGAGAGAGAGAGCAGGAGAGAGAGCAGGAGAGAGAGCAGGAGAGAGAGCGAGAGAGAGAGAGAGAGAGAGAGAGAGAGAGAGAGAGAGAGAGAGAGAGAGAGAGAGAGAGAGAGAGAGAGAGAGCAAACACCTCCTCTAAAGTGTCCTCCCTGGAGAAATACAGCTCAGTAGTCTCTCTCTCTCTCTCTCCCTCCACCTCTCTCTCATTCCCTTCTCTCTCTCGCTCTCTCCCTCCACCTCTCTCTCATTCCCTTCTCTCTCTCTCTCTCCCTCCACCTCTCTATCATTCCCTTCTCGCTCTCTCTCTCTCCCCCTCCACCTCTCTCTTTCCATCATTCTTATATTTTGATCTATTGAACTCTCTCCCCTTCCCTCTCTCTCGCTCCACTGAGGCCCTCTACTCTTGCTATCTATATTTAATTTACCTCTGCTCGGGGACTATGCTGTCCTTTACCTGTTACCATGGCAATTAGCTCTGCCTCAACCTTGCTGAACTTCTCTGCACATCTCAGAGGGTCCGACTTTACCTGCAGTTCCCCGACACCTTAATGTCTAAAAGAGAGCGAGAGTGAGAGAGAGAAAGAGAGAGAGAGAAATATGGGAGAGAGATATGGGAGACAGAGGGAGATAGATGGGAGAAAGAGGGAGAGAGAGAGAAGGAGAGGGACAGAAGAAAGAGAGAGAGAGAGAGAGAAGGAGAGGGACGGAGGAAAGAGTGAGAGAGAGGGAGAAAGAGAAGTCGAGAGAGAGGGCAGTCTTCTCCATAGCACATGAGTATTTCAGCAGTACATAGGGTCAGCAGGCTCCCATTACTCAGAAAGTGAGACCATCTGCCCAGAGCTCCCTACTGCAGCCTGAAGTGTGTGTGTATGTGACTGAGGACCGGGACTGGTTGGTCAGGGAGGAAGGGCTGGGTTCCCCTACTGAAGCCTTGGTCCCCTGCTGATATTTCTCTCTCTCTCTCTCTCTCTCTCTCTACATCTCTCTCTCTACATCTCTCTCTACATCTCTACATCTCACTCTACATCTCACTCTACATCTCTGTCACCCACAGATAGTGAGCACTGAGCAGTCTCACAGTCTCTCTCTCTCTCCCCCACTACCTCACCCTCTCAGCAGTCACAACCTCTCTCTCTCCCCCTGAGCTCCGGTGCTCTCCGAGTTGCTCCGAGACTGTCTGAGTCTTTGGGGTAACCTGTAATCCTTGATGGAAGTGCGATATGTTAACTTCCATCCTCTGACATGTCTCTCTGTTGTTGTTCTGTTGCTTTGTGTCACTCTCCGTCTCCTTCATTAGCCATGGGAGACGCTGCAGGGCACAACGACACACACACACACACACACACACACACACACACACACACGTTACAGCATTAGAGGGAACGCTCCTCAGCACTCAGTAGCACATCTGAAGCCTGCCGATTGATCACAGATCTGAGGTTCTTATAAGGATGCCCTAACAGAACACAACACCACTTCAGAAGAGAGACACACAGGCCGGCCGCAGGATGGGGGGGGGGGGTAGTAGAGACAAGAAAGCATGGGGGAAGAGAGTAGATGGGAGAGGAGAGGGGAGGGGAGGGGAGGGGAGGGGAGGATTGATTGAGCCTCTTGTTGTGTACTGTATCATTACAGCTGTGATGAGCTAGGTGGCTAGGGCTTGTTTGTGTGTGTGTGTGTGTGTGTGTGTGTGTGTGTGTGTGATGCCACTGGCAGCTGCAATGCCACATCTGTCAAGCGTGTGTCACTTGGCACAAAGAGAGAGCCCAACTCTTTAATCCCCAGAGTGAGAGAGTAGAGAGATGGAGAAGTGTGTCTGTGAAATATTTAGATATTCAGATTTACACTGCACCTCACCCCTGTGACTCTGCTAATTCTCACACGTAGAAGAGGGACAAGACTGAGATGCATTAGAATTCATGGAACTCCTATCAACCTGGGATGCTCTGCTATTTATTTGCCCAATCACATGGGAGATGATCGTTTACATACCCTGGATATGGAAATACACACCACCTCCTCACCCTCAGCTCCTGCAACTGAAATTAAAAACATAACATGCTTTTAAAATGAGAATGTACAGTAGCATCTTTATTCGGTAGCTACCTTTGCTAGTTTGAGCTAAGGGGAACTGAATTAATCTTTAGACTCTCTCACACACACTTTCTCAGACACACACACAGATTGTCGGACAGAGCAGAGGAGAGGAGAGGAGATAAAAGATTGATGAGATAGGAGAGTGCCTGGCTGATTGCTGGTTTTGATCTCTCTGTTGATTAGTCTTCCTCCTTGTCAAAGGGAGCTTTTCATCAGCCAAGCTCTTACGCTCTTACTCCCGTTATCTCCTAGCCTTGCACCTCTTCCTCTCTCTTTATCCCTCTTTATCTCCCTCCATTTCTCTCTCCTCTACCTCTCCCAATGTTTCTCTTACTCTCATGGCTCTCCCCTCCCTCTATCCCTCTTACCCCTCCCCTCCCTCTATCCCTCTTACCCCCTCTCCCTCTCTCTGTCATCCTCCGAGTTGAGACTGTTAACCTTCCATCTTGTGAATAGCATTACTTGTCCAGTAGTTCCCAGGGGAGCAGGGCCTAAGCCAAGCTAGACCAGAGGTGGCACACTCACACCCATTTACCATAGCATGGGTTTCAGTGGCGTGAGACATATGGCAAGATTAACAATTCAGATTGAAACTGTAGGAAATTATCATAAACTGTGTGGGAAGGCTGGTGTTTAGAGCTGTGGCTGTTTTCCTATGTTAGATGTTGGTGAAATCTTAAACTGCAAATAGATTGCTTGTAAGTCATTGCAGTTAGGTGTTTGCAAATAAATGGATTCCATCTTTGGAAAAAGTGTAGTGTTTTGAGTCAGATTTACTTTCTACTTAACTTGGTTTTATCTATCGTCTGCTATGCCTACATGGGTGGCTTTGTCCTACTGGTGTTGTGTTGTGGAGGAACCGACATGACTTCATCAGGAGCTTCAGTTTCACACTTCCCTGACAGAGAACCTGCACTGGGACATGTTGTGTCTATTTTAGACAAACCCAAACAGACACAACAGATAGTTGGATATATGATCATTTCCTACCGTTTTTATATATCTTTCCATCAATCTGATTCTCTGTGGCGGCTCATCCCTTGTTGTCATCTGAATGAACAACGCCCCACAGGCAGACTTTGAGTTTTAAAAAGGAAATCTAGATGAACATTTTGTCAAGCATAGTGAAGAGAGTTTTCCTCTCCTCTCCACAGATTCCTTTATGAGCCAAGACAGTTGGTATGGAGTTTAAAGACTGGCATCTGGTATTGCAGCAGGTTGAGTGATATTTTCAATAGAAAGTAGCACAGTGGGACTGGACTCTCAACGCACAATGTGTTATTTTTCGTAGAATGCTCTGAGACACTATTTTGTTTAGATCATTTGAGTTTCATGTATTTTACTAATAACCCTTTGATCTTAATAACCTTACGTTCTATATTAAAGACCTGTCAGTTAGGTCGTTTTGTGTGACTAAACTACAGCCCAGCCCAGTCCAATCTGTGATAGATAGTCATCCTAAGCTGGGCAGGGGCCAGGGGATCAGGAGATGGCCGATTTGGGGGGGGGTAGTCTTATCACTGTGTAGTACCTGGCACCTTATCACACCTGCAGGCCACTATCACGCTCACCTCACCTCCCCCCTTGCCTCACACTGTAGATTAGCCCTGAAGGACGGAGGGCGGAGAGAGGGAGGAAGAGAGAGTATGTCCAATCCCTGCCAGAAAGCGAGAGTGTGGGAATAAACAGTAATGGGGCCTTCCAAGGTGTCACTACTGTCAGAGCTTGTAGGAGTGAGAGAGAGCAGAGGCTTCAGAAAAAAGAGGTTTCGAAAGAGCATTTTTAATTTCCCTCTAAGAGGGCGGGTGGTGTGGCATCAATTTCTGAGAAGAATCCTCCTTAAGCCTCTGTCCTTTCAGGTGTCTCTCCAGTGTGGCTATTAGAGTGGGCCCTGTATGCTGGAGCTGTAGCTAGCTGTGGCCTCTACCCCAACCCTGGCTGTGACCCCAGCTAATGGTCTGGTAGAGATGAGTCAGGGAGGGGGGTGGAGAAGAGAGATGAAGAGAGAGAGGGGTAGAAGAGATGGAAGGAGAGTAGAGGGGAAAGACACCCCTATTGGTGCATCGTGGGGCCACGTCGTTAGCAGTTGAGTAATGAGAGGAGAGAGTAGAGAGGCAAAGGGCTGGAGATAGGAGGCGAGGAGAAGGGGAGGAGATAGGAGGCGAGGAGAAGGGGAGGAGATAGGAGGAGAGGAGAAGGGGAGGAGATGGGAGGCGAGGAGAAGGGGAGGAGATAGGAGGCGAGGAGAAGGGGAGGAGATAGGAGGCGAGGAGAAGGGGAGGAGATGGGAGGAGAGGAGAAGGGGAGGAGATAGGAGGAGAGGAGAAGGGGAGGAGATAGGAGGAGAGGAGAAGGGGAGGAGAAAGGAGGAGAGGAGAAGTGGAGGAGATAGGAGGAGTGGAGAAGGGGAGGAGAAAGGAGAAGGGGAGGAGAAAGGAGGAGAGGAGAAGGGGAGGAGATAGGAGGAGAGGAGAAGGGGAGGAGAAAGGAGGAGAGGAGAAGGAGAGGAGATGGGAGGAGAGGAGATAGGAGGTTAAGGAGATGGGAGGTTGAGGAGAGGAGATAGGAGGAGAGGAGATGGGAGGTTGAGGAGATAGGAGGTTGAGGAGAGGAGATAGGAGGAGAGGAGATAGGAGGTTGAGGAGAAGGGGAGGAGATAGGAGGAGAGGAGATAGGAGGTTGAGGAGAAGGGGATGAGATAGGAGGTTGAGGAGAAGGGGAGGAGATAGGAGAAGAGAATAGAGATGCGACCCAGCCAAAGCATTATAGAGGCTAAAAGTCATTTATGTGAAATATTTTGTCCATCCAGTTTGAAAGAGTGCACACAAACACACCCTCACAACTGTGATTAGCAGTGCAATGTACAGCAAATGTACAGCAGATGAAAGTGGCATGGTTTAGAACACTGTGGCTTGGTGAGACTGTGGACACAGAGACAGCAGTGCCTATTCCAAGACAAAGACAGAGAGGTAGTCAGAGAGGCTAGGTTGAAATGATCTCTTCTGGAGTAGAGTAGAGCAATCCTCCTCTTATATCATCCTACCATGTCTCACATCATTCTCTCATACCTCACATCATCCTCTCATACCTCACATCATCCTCCCATACCTCACATCATCCTCCCATACCTCACATCATCCTCCCATTTTATTTTTTTATTTATTTCACCTTTATTTAACCAGGTAGGTCAGTTGAGAACAAGTTCTCATTTGCAACTGCGACCTGGCCAAGACAAAGCAAAGCAGTGCGACAAAAAACAACAACACAGAGTTACACATTAAACAAACAGTCAAAAACACAATAGAAAATCTATAAACAGAGTGCAAAATGTAGTGCAAAAATGCAGTAAGGTTGGGAGGTAGGACAATAAATAGACTATAGAGTAGAAATAAATTACAGAATTATCATCATTAACACAGGAATGAAGGATGTGCAAATTATGATGTGCAAATAGAGATACTGGAGTGCAAGATTAGTGAAAAATAAACGAAATAAATATGGGGATGAGGTAGTAGAGTGGGCTATTTACAGAAGGGCTATATACAGGTGCAGTGATCGATAAGCAGCTTTGACAGCTGATGCTTAAAGTTATTGAGGGAGATAGGAACCTCCAGCTTCAATGATTTTTGCAATTCGTTCCAGTCATTGGCAGCAGCGAACTGGAAGGAATGGCGGCCAAAGGAGGTGTTGGCTTTGGGGGTGACCAGTGAGATATACCTGCTGGAGCGCATGCTACGGGTGGGTGTTGCTATGGTGACCAGTGAGCTGAGATAGGGCGGGGATTTACCTAATAAAGACTTATAGATGACCTGGAGCCAGTGGGTTTGGCGACGAATATATAGTGAAGGCCAGCCAACGAGAGCATACAGGTCGCAGTGGTGGGTAGTGTAAGGGGCTTTGGTGACAAAACGGATGGCACTATGATAGACTACATCCAATTTGCTAAGTAGAGTGTTGGAGGCTAGTTTGTAAATGACATCGCCGAAATCAAGGATCGGTAGGATAGTCAGTTTTACAAGGGCATGTTTGGCAGCATGAGTGAAGGAGGCTCTGTTGCGAAATAGGAAGCCAATTCTGGATTTAATTTTGGATTGGAGATGGTTGATGTGAGTCTGGAAGTTGAGTTTATAGTCTAACCAGATGCCTAGGTATTTGTAGGTGTCCACGTATTCTAATTCGGATCCGTCGAGAGTAGTGATGATAGTCCGGTGGGCGGGTGCTGGCATTGTTCGATAGAAAAGCATGCACTTAGTTTTACTAGCGTTTAAGAGCAGTTGTAGGCCACGGAAGGAGTGTTGTATGGCATTGAAGCTTGGATCAGAGAGTCACCAGCAGCGAGAGCGACATCGTTGATGTATATAGAGAAAAGGGTTGGCCCAAGAATTGAACCCTGTGGCACCCCCATAGAGACTGCCAGAGGATCGGACAATAGGCCCTCCGATTTGACACACTGAACTCTGTCTGCAAAGTAGTTAGAGAACCAAGCAAGGCAGTCACTTGAGAAACCAAGGCTGTTGAGTCTGCCAATAAGAATGCGGTGATTGACAGAGTCGAAGGCCTTGGCCAGGTCGATGAAAACGGCTGCACAGTACTGTCTTTTATCGATGGCGGTTATGATATCGTTCAGTACCTTGAGCGTAGCTGAGGTGCACCCATGACCAGCTCGGAAACCAGATTGCATAGCAGAGAAGGTACGGTGGGATTCGAAGTGGTCAGTTATCTGTTTGTTAACTTGGCTTTCGAAAACTTTAGAAAGGCAGGGCAGGATGGATATTGGTCTATAACAGTTTGGGTCTAGAGTGTCTCCTCCTTTGAAGAGGGGGATGACCGCGGCAGCTTTCCAATCTCTAGGGATCTCAGACGATACGAAAGAGAGGTTGAACAAGCTAGTGATAGGTGTTGCAACAATTTTGGCTGATAATTTCAGAAAGAGAGGGTCCAGATTATCTAGCCCAGCAGATTTGTAGGGGTCCAGACTTAGCAGCTCTTTCAGAACATCAGCTGTCAGGATTTGGGTGAAGGAGAAGCGGGGGGGGCTTGGGCAAGTAGCTGCCGGGGGTGCAGAGCTGTTGACCGGGGTAGGGGTAGCCAAATGGAAAGCATGGCCAGCCGTAGCAAAATGCTTATTGAAATTTTCAATAATCGTGGATTTATCAGTGGTAACAGTGTTTCCGAGCCTCAGTGCAGTGGGCAACTGGGAGGAGGTGCTCTTATTCTCCATGGACTTTACAGTGTCCCAGAACTTTTTGGAGTTAGTACTGCAGGAAGCAAATTTCTGTTTGAAAAAGCTGGCCTTTGCTTTTCTAACTGACTGGGTGTACTTGTTCCTGACTTCCCTGAATAGCTGCATATCGCGGGGGCTATTCGATGCTAATGCAGTGCGCCACAGGATGTTTTTGTGTTGGTCTAGTGCAGTCAAGTCTGGGGTGAACCAAGGGCTATATCTATTCTTAGTTCTACGTTTTTTGAAAGGGGCATGCTTATTTAGGATGGTGAGGAAAGCACTTTTAAAGAACAACCAGGCGTCCTCTACTGACGGGATGAGGTCAATATCCTTCCAGGATACCTGGGCCAGATCGAATAGAAAGGCCTGCTCGCAAAAGTGTTTTAGGGAGCGTTTGACAGTGATAAGGGGTGGTCGTTTGGCCGCTGACCCATTGCGAACACAGGCGATGAGGCAGTGATCGCTGAGATCCTGGTTGAAAACAGAGGAGGTGTATTTGGAGGGCAAGTTGGTCAGGATGATATCAATAATGGTACCCATGTTTACGGATTTTGGGTTGTACCTGGTAGGTTCCTTGATAATTTGTGTGAGATTGAGGGCATCTATCTTAGATTGAAGGACAGCCGGGGTGTTAAGCATATCCCAGTTTAAATCACCTAACAGTACAAACTCTGAAGATAGATGGGGGGCAATCAATTCACATATGGAGTCTAGGGCACAGCTGGGGGCTGAGGGGGGTCTGTAACAGGCGGCAACAGTGAGAGACTTATTTCTGGATAGGTGGATTTTTAAAAGTAGAAGCTCAAACTGTTTGGGCACTGACCTGGACAGTATGACAGAACTCTGCAGGTTATCTCTGCAGTAGATTGCAACTCCACCTCCTTTGGCAGTTCTATCTTGACGGGAAATGTTGTAGTTGGGGATGGAAATTTCCGAATTTTTGGTGGCCTTCCTAAGCCAGGATTCAGACACAGCTAGGACATCCGGGTTGGCGGAGTGTGCTAATGCTGTGAATAAATCAAACTTAGGGAGGAGGCTTCTAATGTTAACATGCATGAAACCAAGGCTTTTACGGTTACAGAAATCAACAAATGAGAGCGCCTGGGGAATAGGTGTAGTACTGGGGGTTACAGGACCTGGGTTTACCTCAACATCACCAGAGGAACAGAGGAGTAATAGAATTAGTATTCGACTAAGGACTTTAAGAACTGGACGTCTAGTACGTTGGGTACATAGAATAAAAGGAGCAGATTTCTGGGCGTGGTGGAATAGGTTGAGGGCATAATGTAAAGACAAGGGTATAATAGGATGTGAATTCGGTGGAGGTAAACCTAGGCGTTGGGTAATGAAGAGAGAGGTTGCATCTCTGGAGACACCAGTTAAGCCAGGTGAGGTCTCCGCATGTGTGGGGGGAGGGACAAAAAAGCTATCAGAGGCCAGTTGAGCAGGACTGGGGGCTCTACAATGAAATAAAACAATAATAGCTAACCTAAACAACAACAGACAAGGCATATTGAAATAAGAAAGGGGCAGAACATAAAATAAATAAAATGACAGTTAATTAAGAGGGCTAAGACAACGACGGGTAATGGCGATGAATGGACAAAGAGGGTCAGTTAGAAAGAAGTGATGTACTACACACAGGACCTGAGGCCTGATAGTTAAACAGAAATAAATACCATAAAACCAAACAGTCCTGCAGGCATCAGCTGTGGAGCTGAACAAGCGTAGGATCCGATGAAAAAGTAAAGTGGTGAGCCGGGGAAATCAGTTCAATGGCACGGCGTTCAGAGTGTTAGCAGGCCGGGCTAACAGGCCGGAGCTAGCAGATGAATCTTCGGCGGCGTCGCAGAGGAGAACCCTGATTGAGACCACGTCGGACAATTACGTCGGCAGACCAGTCACGGTGGCTCGGTGGGGCTCCGTGTCGACAGTAGAAAGGTCCAGGTAGGTTGATAAGGTACTGGAGCCCGGGAGAGTAGCTAGCACACGTCGGCTGTCCGGGAGATGAGCCTAGCTCACGCTAGCATTGGAAGCATGTACACAATGGAGCTTAGCTGTAAACGTTGGTCAGTCGAATGCAGCTAGCTAGCTGTGATGATCCGGTGTGGTGGTCCGGTACTTTCAGTGGAAATCCGGAAAGTGGAAGGGAACGCAGTCCGATAAGCGCTGGGTTGGTAGCGCGCTGAGCAGACTGGCCAATATTGTCCGAACTGAAAGCTGGCTGATCAGCCAGAGCGGAGGTGAAGACCGGTAGCAGTGGTTAGCGATGGAAGGTTAGCAAGCTAGCTAGCAGGCTAACTTTTGACTGCGGTTCGGTTAAATAGTGGAAAAACACGGATATTTGACCCGATATTTGACCCGTTTCACGTTAGGTAGGTGGCTTGCAGGAGGGGTAAATCGGGAACAAATAAAAATGTATGGAAAGACAAATTACAAACTATTTACACGAGACGAGACGGGACAAAACAAAATACACGTCTGCACTGTTACGCCATCTTGGAAAAAATTGTCATACCTCACATCATCCTCCCATACCTCACATCATCCTTCCATACCTCACATCATCCTTCCATACCTCACGTCATCCTCCCATACCTCACATCATCCTCCCATACCTCACATCATCCTCCCATATCTCACATCATCCTCCCATACCTCACATCATCCTCCCATATCTCACGTTATTCTCCCATACCTCATGTTATTCTCCCATACCTCACGTTATTCTCCCATACCTCATGTTATTCTCCCATACCTCACGTTATTCTCCCATACCTCATGTTATTCTCCCATACCTCACGTTATTCTCCCATACCTCATTGTAGTTGAGATCAATGGGAGAGATCAGACACACCAAATAACCTTTTGGAAGAATACTGTAGACAATAGAGCTGGATTGGAGGCCTGACCCTTTCACGTTGCTCTTGTTCTCTGTCACTCTCACTGTCTCCTCTTATCTCTCTGGTCCTTTGATGCTCAGTTGGTTGAGCGTTGGTGCTTGTAATGCCAGGGCAGTGGGGTCGATTCCTGGGACCACCCATACGTAAAATGTATGCACGCATGCATAGCTGTAAGTCGGTTAGGATAAAATCATCTGCTAAATGGCAGATACAGTGTATTTGGAAAGTATTCAGACCCATTTACTTTTTACACATTTTGTTAGGTTACAGCCGTATTCTAAAATTGATTAAATTTTAGTTTTTTCCCTCATCAATCTACACACAATACCCCATAATAACAAAGCAAAAACAGGTTTTTAGAAATGTTTGCAAATGTGTATATATATATAAAAAATTATTAAATATCACATTTACTTTGTTGAAGCACCTTTGGCAGCGATTACAGTATCAAGTCTTCTTTGGTATGACGCTACAGCTAGGCACACCTGTATTTGGAGAGTTTTTCCCATTCTTCTCTGCAGATCCTCTCAAGCTCTGTCAGGTTGGATGGGGAGCGTCGCTGCACAGCTATTTTCAGGTCTCTCCAGAGATGTTAGATCGGGTTCAAGTCCGGGCTCTCAAGGACATTGAGACTTGTCCCTAAGAAACTCCTGCATTAGCTTGGCTGTGTGCTTAGGGTCATTGTCCTGTTGGAAGGTGAACCTTCCCCCCAGTCTGAGGTACTGAACGCTCTGGAACAGGTTTTCATCAAGGATCTCTCTGTTTATCTTTCCCTCGATCCTGAGTAGTCTCCCCTCTCTGCTGCTGATAAACATCCACACAGCATGATGCTGCCACCACCATGCTTCACTGTATTTTTGTTTATTTAACCTTTATTTAACTAGGCAAGTCAGTTCTGAAAAAATGATTATTTACAATGACAGCCTACACCGGTCAAACTCGGACGACGCTAGGCCAATTGTGCACCGCCCTATGGGACTCCCAGGGTGTCTGTAGTGATGCATCTAACACTGAGATGCAGTGGCTTAGACCGCTGCACCGCTTGGGAGCCCACTGTAGGGATGCTGCCAGGTTTCCTCCAGACGTGAAGCTTGTCATTCAGGCCAAAGAGTTCAATCTTAGTTTCATCAGACCAGAGAATCTTGTTTCTCATGGTCTGAGAGTCCTTTACGTGCAGGTCTCTCTCTCTCTCTCTCTAGACTGGTCAGGTGTAGAGTTGAGGCTCAACTCTAAGGAGACTGCAGTGTTCACCAACTCTCTCTCTCTCTCTCTCTCTCTCTCTCTCTCTCTCTCTCTCTCTCTCTCTCTCTAGACTGGTCAGGTGTAGAGTTGAGGCTCAACTCTCTCTCTCTCTCTCTCTCTCTCTCTCTCTCTCTCTCTCTCTCTCTCTCTCTAGACTGGTCAGGTGTAGAGTTGAGGCTCAACTCTCTCTCTCTCTCTCTCTCTCTCTCTCTCTCTAGACTGGTCAGGTGTAGAGTTGAGGCGGCTCAACTCTCTCTCTCTCTCTCTCTCTCTCTCTCTCTCTCTCTCTCTCTCTCTCTCTCTCTCTCTCTCTCTCAGGAAGCAACACCACCTCTGCTCTGTGATGACAATGAGGCGGTTGTTCGCTAGACGGGCCAGTGGGAAGCCGTCGTCACTCCGTCGTGCTTTAGCTCAGTCTTTCTACCCCCCTTCCCTTTCCATCCCTCCTTTCCTTATTTCCCTAATGGTTGTGGAGTGATGGGAATAACAATGAGGATGATCTCGAGTACAGTCATCACGGAGGCATTTGAGTCTTTTCTTACAGAGACGGTCTTCAGAGAAATCCCACAGGGCTTTAGAGAGAGCAGAGAAAGAAGCTGAATGGAGAGAACGTGACAGAGTACAGGGACGGAGGGATAGAGAGGGAGGAAATTATGTGTCATGAGAGGATGTGTTCGTATATCTTAGAAAGAGACAAAGGGTGACAAACCAGGGTTGCAGATCAATGTGTACCGCATACATGCAACATGTTATCTGTGAGCAGTACACCTGTAGATTGGTGATTGAACGTGTTATCTTATCAAACTGTTCTCTGTTGTTTTGTTGCAGGTGTCTGACCGCTGTGTCGTGGCTCTAGTGCCCAAACAGACTTCTTCCTACAACATCCCCCCATCAGCCAGCATCTCCAGGACCTCAATCAGCCGATATGGTGAGTACCATAGAATGACATCGAACATTATACATCTCTATGATAAGTACTATACTGCCTTAGCTCCTCCCTCTTTTAGACCATTTCAATCAAACACCTGTTACATAATAGATTAACATGGGAAAAGGAGGGGAGGGGTTTGAGATAAAAGTGTTCACTGTGTAAGCCTATGGGAGCAGACCTGATATAAACATTAGACTTTTAGATTAGTTTGTAGACATTGTAGCAGACTCTTTTGTCCAGAGCCACAATGTGAGCAAAAATAAAATCCTCCTAGCATCGAACAGCTCTGTTTGGAGCTTCTATGCTTTGCTGCGGAGGCGTTGTTTACCCTACTCTCTCCTCCCGGCGGTGTTTGCTGCAGTTTGTCTCAGCCCAGAAACTACAGGGGTGGCAGAGGGATGGAGAGAAACAGGAACAGAGGGGGATAGCGGGGTAACGGGTGAGAGGGGGAGAGTAGTGAGATGTGGAGAGTAGTGAAGGCCGATGGGAGACATGGAGAGAAGTGTTTGTTTTAACCATCAAGTATAATAATGAGGATGCCAGACTGAGCCTGGAGCCAGGGTATAATGGTCTGACACACACACACACACACACACACACACACATACTGGTGACAGTCACAGCGGTGAGCCACAGGGCGTCCCATCTGGTTCCATGCCCAACCCCAGACCCAGAGAACCATAGCCAACGGCAGCATGTGATTGGGTAATTATTCACTGTGAATGATACTTTACACCAATGGGAAGTGAGAACGGAGCGTGGTTGGACAATTATCAGGGCTGGGATTGAATAAGAACCCCCATAGGTTGTTTTCAGTCGCCTGGAGACATGACCAACTGAGCCAGAACAGAAACATCATCCCTCCTCCCTCCCTCTCTTCCACACACACACACACACACACACACACACAATGTCACACACATACACAAACTTCTTGTTTTTTTTTTTACCAATAACAAAATCATATTTCTAATTACCAACCTAAACTATCTAAACTGGTTGGTTCAGTGGCCAGTGAGGCATACAGTATTATACAGTATTCCATCCTGAACAGTATTCTTTCCTGAACAGTGTTCCATCCTCAACAGTATTCCATTCTCAACAGTTTTCCATCCTCAACAGTATTCCATCCTCAACAGTATTCCATCCTCAACAGTATTCCATCCTCCACAGTATTCCATTCTCGACAGTATTCCATTCTCAACAGTATTCCATCCTCAACAGCATTCCATTCTCAACAGCATTCCATTCTCAACAGTATTCCACCCTGTTTTCATTGTTACAAGGGTTTCTCCAATCTGTTTTACTACAAAGAGCCAAACTCATGAAATAGCAATGAGAGGTGAAAGGTGGGATTTGAGACCTCAATCCACCCCACTGTCACACAGAGAGAGAGACATACACACACACCCTGCCAGGCCCAAAGGTCCCCAGGGGCCACCCTAAAGTCCCTGCTTGCTGCTGCTGGTCTTTAGAACACACCACTTAGAGCCGAAAGTCGCTGTAGTGCTCTGGGGCGTTGTTGTCCCGCACTGCCCTTTGAAGCCAGGTGAGAGAGATCTGACACTGATCTAGAGTCCCACGAGACCTCTCACAGGCTCAAACAGACTCACACACACTGCCAGGAAGGAAAGAACTGCTAATTAGGAAGACTGTAGAGGAAGAGAGGAGGAGAGGAGGAAGAGCGCCATTCCTTAGTGTCAAAAGAATGAGGGAACTGAGATGAGAAGGGGAGAGGGGAGAGAAGAGAGGGCAGACAGGGGAGGATGGCTGAAGTGCTTTACATATTAGAGATCTTTTGATGCATTGATTAGGACTGTGACTGAGACCCTTACAGTGTGGCGACCACAGGAAAGATTCCTTTTAAGAGGAGCTAAGGAGAGCCACGTCTCTCTCTCTCTCTCTCTGTCTCTCTCTCACACATCTATTTAGAGAGAGGGATGATATGAAAGAGAGAGGAAGAGAGAGAGAGAAAGAGAGAGAGAGAGAGATGATATGTAAGTGAGAAAGAGTGATACACTCTTAGGAAAAAAAGATGTTCTTCGGCTGTCCCTATAGGAGAACCCTTTGAAGAACCCTTTTTAGTTCCAGGCAGAACTATTTTGGGTTCCATTTAGAACCCTCTGTGCAAAGGGTTCTACATGGAAAAGGTTCTGCCTGGAATCAAAAAGGTTCTGCCTGGAACCAAAAGGGGTTCTTCAAAGGGTTCTCCTATGGGGACAGCCGAAGAACCCTTTTAGGTTCTAGATAGCACCTACTTCTAAGAGTGTATGATAAGAGAGAGAGAGACAGAGAGAGAGAGGGAAGGATGATATAAAGGAAAGAGATGAGGGAGCTGGGCTGACAGCTGCCCCTCCACTCTCTGGACTTCATGAAATATTAAACAAGGGAGCTGGGCTGACTGCTGCCCCTCCACTCTCTGAACATATTGAAATATTAAACGAGGGAGCTGGGCTGACAGCTGCCCCTCCACTCTCTGGACTTAATGAAATATTAAACGAGGGAGCTGGGCTGACAGCTGCCCCTCCACTCTCTGGACTTAATGAAATATTAAACGAGGGAGCTGGGCTGACAGCTACCCCTCCACTCTCTGGACTTAATGAAATATTAAAGAAGGAGCTGGGCTGACAGCTGCCCCTCCACTCTCTGGACTTATTGAAATATTAAACGAGGGAGCTGGGCTGACAGCTGCCTCTCCACTCTGGACTTAATGAAATATTAAAGAAGGAGCTGGGTTGACAGCTGCCCCTCCACTCTCTGGACTTAATGAAATATTAAACGAGGGAGCTGGGCTGACAGCTGCCCCTCCACTCTCTGGACTTAATGAAATATTAAACGAGGGAGCTGGGCTGACAGCTGCCCCTCCACTCTCTGGACTTAATTAAATATTAAAGAGGGAGCTGGGCTGACAGCTGCCCCTCCACTCTCTGGACTTAATGAAATATTAAACAAGGAGCTGGGCTGACAGCTGCCCCTCCACTCTGGACTTAATTAAATATTAAAGAAGGAGCTGGGCTGACAGCTGCCCCTCCACTCTCTGGACTTATTGAAATATTAAATGAGGTACCTGGGCTGACAGCTGCCCCTCCACTCTCTGGACTTAATGAAATATTAAATGAGGTACCTGGGCTGACAGCTGCCCCTCCACTCTGGACTTAATGAAATATTAAACAAGGAGCTGGGCTGACAGCTGCCCCTCCACTCTGGACTTAATTAAATATTAAAGAAGGAGCTGGGCTGACAGCTGCCCCTCCACTCTGGACTTATTGAAATATTAAAGAAGGAGCTGGGCTGACAGCTGCCCCTCCACTCTCTGGACTTAATTAAATATTAAATGAGGTACCTGGGCTGACAGCTGCCCCTCCACTCTGGACTTAATGAAATATTAAACGAGGGAGCTGGGCTGACAGCTGCCCCTCCACTCTGGACTTAATTAAATATTAAAGAAGGAGCTGGGCTGACAGCTGCCCCTCCACTCTCTGGACTTATTGAAATATTAAATGAGGTACCTGGGCTGACAGCTGCCCCTCCACTCTCTGGACTTATTGAAATATTAAACGAGGGAGCTGGGCTGACAGCTGCCCCTCCACTCTCTGGACTTAATGAAATATTAAAGAGGTGCATGGCTCCTTTCATCTTTGGTATTTTATTAGGATCCATCTAGTCTAGTGAAAGGGAGCTGCTCCTGCACTCCAGAGGCCCAAAAGACACGTATCAACATCGACGGCCGGCAGACAGACACAGACCTGCAGGCAAATAAGGAGGTGGTGTGTGTGTGTTACTGATGTATTTCCCAACTGAACAGGACAAGGGAAAAGAGCACAGAACTAGGAACATAGTGGCTCATTTACAAGTGTCTAATATTTCTCTCTCTCTCTCTCTCTCTCTCTCTCTCTCTCTCACTCTCACTCTCACTCTCACTCTCACTCTAGACTCATCCTTCCGGTACACAGGTAGTCCAGACAGTCTGCGTTCCCGTGCCCCTATGATAACCCCTGACCTGGAGAGTGGGGTCAAGGTGTGGCACCTGGTCAAGAACCACGAGCATGGAGACCAGAAGGAGGGAGACCGCGGCAGCAAGATGGTCTCTGAGATATACCTGACCAGGCTGCTGGCCACCAAGGTAACACCCAGCTTACATACTTCTTTATATACCAACACACTGCATTGCCTAAACATATTTCAGTTCCTTTGGTTATGTTTACATACATTTTGCAAAGTGGCTGAGGATACGGTTCTGTATTATGTGTCCCGTGTCTAGTGATAGACTTTTGTCTCCCTAGGTTTTTCCCTATTCATTGAGGAAATCAGTTGTTGTTTAGTGAGTTTATGTATGTCTGAACTAGTCTGTCCATTGTTTTTACCCAGGGTACCCTGCAGAAATTTGTGGACGACCTGTTTGAGACGTTGTTTAGTACCGTCCACCGAGGTAGCGCCCTGCCCCTCGCCATCAAATACATGTTTGACTTCCTGGACGAGCAGGCGGACAAGCACGGCATCCACGACCAAGATGTCCGCCACACATGGAAGAGCAACTGGTGAGCATCCTGAATGATATATAATAGGAATGATAGGATGGATCTATAATAGGATGTATAATATAGGATGCAATGTGTATCAATGTGTATCACTTAGTTCTACAAAAGAGACATGACTCTAAAACTTTATCAGAGGACAATACACTGAGTAATCGGTTAGAAACGTTCTAAATTATAACAGTACTGGATTCTGCCTGTCGGGAGTTATGAGCCTTAAGCTTCTCGCTTTAGTGACCTAGAAAAAGGAGAGAAATACAGTACTGATAGTTAGTGCATTCTGACTCTGACTGAGGTCTTTGGTAACCCAGGGAGTGAAGAAAAATACTGAGTGGATTCTGACTGACTCATTTCTTTTCCCTCTCTCTCCCCCTCTCTCTCTCAGTCTTCCACTGCGGTTCTGGGTGAACGTGATCAAGAACCCCCAGTTTGTGTTTGACATCCATAAGAGCAGCATCACAGACGCCTGTTTGTCTGTGGTGGCCCAGACCTTCATGGACTCTTGCTCCACGTCAGAGCACCGCCTGGGCAAGGACTCCCCCTCCAACAAGCTGCTCTACGCTAAAGACATCCCCAACTACAAGAGCTGGGTAGAAAGGTACGAGTGAGACACAATATACACATGGCCATTTCCAGGTGGACTCCAATCAAGTTGTAGAAACATCTCAAGGATGATCAATGGAAACAGGATGCACCTGAGCTCAATTTCGAGTCTCATAGCAAATGTTCTGAATACTTACGTTTTTTTTATACATTTCTAAAAGCCTGTTTTTGCTTTGTCATTATGGGGTATTGTGTGTAGATTTCAATTTCAGAATAAGGTTATAACGTAACAAAATGTGGAAAAAGTCAAGGGGTCTGAATACTTTCCAAAGGCACTGTATCTTTAAGATATTTTCTAGAGAGAGGGATGAAGGTAGACCTATCAATTAGTTATAGTGTTTTTACGGATATACATTTTGTTCATTAATTATTAAGTGATCAAATTTCTGAACGGAATTTATGCAATCGAATTGGATACAATTGAAAATCATAGTAATCATGGGAAACCACTGTTGGGTTCACAAGTTTGGACAGCACAGTACAGTATAGTACAGCACAGTATAGTACAGCACAGTATAGTACAGCACAGTATAGTACAGCACAGTAGAGTAGAGACAGCACAGTATAGCACAGGACAGTATAGTACAGCATAGTACAGCACAGTAGAGTAGAGACAGCACAGTATAGTACATCACAGTAGAGTAGACAGCACAGTATAGTACAGCACAGTAGAGTAGAGAGAGCACAGCATAGTACAGCACAGTAGAGTAGAGACAGCACAGTATAGTACAGTACAGTATAGTACAGCATAGTACAGCACAGTAGAGTAGAGAGAGCACAGTATAGTACAGCACAGTAGAGTAGAGAGAGCACAGTATAGTACAGCACAGTAGAGTAGAGACAGCACAGTATAGCACAGTACAGTATAGTACAGCATAGTACAGCACAGTAGAGTAGAGACAGCACAGTGTAGTACAGCACAGTAAAGTAGAGACAGCACAGTATAGTACAGCACAGTAGAGTAGAGACAGCACAGTATAGTACAGCACAGTATAGTACAGCACAGTATAGCACAGCACAGTATAGTACAGCACAGTATAGTACATCACAGTATAGTACAGCACAGTATAGTACATCACAGTAAAGAAAAGTATAGTACAGTACGGAACACAGTAGAACACACTATAACTCTACTAATCAACTCTACTATACTCTACTGTACTCTATTGTACTGAACTCTACTTTGTTGTGTTGTACTGTATTCTACTGAGCTCTACTGTGCTGTACTTTGATGTCCAAACTTGTGAAAGATAGACGTCTATGATTGGTTCAGATGTGGCCCGGTCCAGGCCAACCAAATTTGGTCTTGTTTGGGGGCAGAGCTCATTAAAATAATAGCAAGTGTGTAGAATAATACCCAAGTATGCAAAGGAGGATATTACATATCTATCTATACCTTTGTGTACCTATAGTATTTAGGATACATCACCATGAAGAAAATCCATAATTACTAATTTCTGTGTACAGATCAGGGATCCATGTTGAAATTCCTCTACCACAATTCTGTTACCGGGTGTCAATCCACTTCACTTACTGTAGTTCAATAACCAAAAATAGATGTTTTCAAAGACAGTGTGTCATGTCATAGATGACACCCCATTCTTACTGCAGACATTGTGAGTTTTTCGAAAACGTGGACACAAAAAACTGAGGGAGATTTTACAGAAACTTTGTTACTAAACTTTGCATCTGCAGTTATTCCAGTAAATGTGTTTTTGTAAAATGTTCAGTGTAAATTGTTAAAAGTAGTCCTTGGCATAGAGTATTGTATTTGTTCAACTTTGTGACTAATATGTAGAAAACTTTCCAGTAAAGCGTTCTGGAATAGAATATGTGGTCTCTGTGCATGTTGATACTGAGTGTCGCCCCCTGTATGTGCCTCAAGGTACTATGCGGACATTAACCGTCTGCCAGCCATCAGTGACCAGGACATGAATGCCTACCTGGCAGAGCAGGCCAGGCTCCACTCCACAGAGTTTAACATGCTCAGTGCTCTTAACGAGATCTACTCCTATGTCTCCAAATACAGCGAGGAGGTGAGTCCTGACACGCCCATATAGACACACACATGCACACACACACACACACACACACACACACACACTGCAGTGATGGGCGTTCTAATAACAGGCTAGGTTACAATCTTATCAATCCTCCTCTTAGTTTAAGGTAATTCCTAACTGATTTAAAGTGTTTCTACAACTTTCAGAAAGGCCAAGAGTTTCTCTGATCTGATGGTATTCTTCAAAAATAACCATACCCCCCACTCCGCCACATCACATAACCCATATGTCCCAGGCCAGTGAGAGCTGTAGCAGACCTGGCTGTGGGAGTAGGATTTGTGGGGGAGAGACAGGAACAGCGGCTGTACAAGCAGCTCAGCATGCCGCTCCATCCCCTGAGTGGTGTGAAGGAGCACAGGCCTGTTCTCTCTCTCTCTCTCTCTCTCTCTCTCTCTGTGACTCTCTGGAGCAGAATCAAGATGTGGCAGACCATTTGTCTCAGATCACAGGGAGAGTGGAGAGGGGGATGAGGGAGAGACAGATAGAGAGAGAGTTAGAGGGAGAGACAGACAGAGAATGAGGGAGGGCAAAGTGAGAGAGAAAGGGAGGAAAAGAGCGAGAGCGAGAGAAAGGGTTGAGGATAGAGAGAGAGAAAGATTAAGGGAGAAGGAGAGACAAAGAGAGGCGAAACAAGTTGGAGAAAGAGAAGGAGAGAGAAGGCACTGAACGAGAGGGGGGTAGAGAGAGGAGAGAGAAGGAGAAAGGGTTCTGTAATGGAGATGTTCCGGATTTAATGTCAGCAGCTCCTCTGGGAGCCATTAGTCTGACCTTTATATTAGACCACATTCACAAGACTTAGGAGCCCACTCTCTCTTTTCTCTCGCTTTCTTTTATTTTGATCTATTGCTCTTCCACTGTCTCTGTTTCTCTCTCTTCTATATCTTATTTCCTTCCTGCCCTAAGAGCTTGAAGCTGCTGTAGCTAAAACTAGCACTCAATTTAACTAACGCTCTCTCTTTTAACCTCTCAGAGACCACCTCACTAACTCTCTCTCTTTTAACCTCTCAGAGACCACCTCACTAACTCTCTCTCTTTTAACCTCTCAGAGACCACCTCACTAACTCTCTCTCTCTTTTAACCTCTCAGAGACCACCTCACTAACTCTCTCTCTCTTTTAACCTCTCAGAGACCACCTCACTAACTCTCTCTCTCTTTTAACCTCTCAGAGACCACCTCACTAACTCTCTCTCTTTTAACCTCTCAGAGACCACCTCACTAACTCTCTCTCTTTTAACCTCTCAGAGACCACCTCACTAACTCTCTCTCTTTTAACCTCTCAGAGACCACCTCACTAACTCTCTCTCTTTTAACCTCTCAGAGACCACCTCACTAACTCTCTCTCTTTTAACCTCTCAGAGACCACCTCACTAACTCTCTCTCTTTTAACCTCTCAGAGACCACCTCACTAACTCTCTCTCTTTTAACCTCTCAGAGACCACCTCACTAACTCTCTCTCTCTCTGTCTTTTAACCTCTCAGAGACCACCTCACTAACTCTCTCTCTTTTAACCTCTCAGAGACCACCTCACTAACTCTCTCTCTCTTTTAACCTCTCAGAGACCACCTCACTAACTCTCTCTCTTTTAACCTCTCAGAGACCACCTCACTAACTCTCTCTCTTTTAACCTCTCAGAGACCACCTCACTAACTCTCTCTCTTTTAACCTCTCAGAGACCACCTCACTAACTCTCTCTCTCTCTTTTAACCTCTCAGAGACCACCTCACTAACTCTCTCTCTCTCTTTTAACCTCTCAGAGACCACCTCACTAACTCTCTCTCTCTCTTTTAACCTCTCAGAGACCACCTCACTTACTCTCTCTCTCTCTTTTAACCTCTCAGAGACCACCTCACTAACTCTCTCTCTCTCTTTTAACCTCCCAGAGACCACCTCACTAACTCTCTCTCTCCCTGTCTTTTAACCTCTCAGAGACCACCTCACTAACTCTCTCTCTTTTAACCTCTCAGAGACCACCTCACTAACTCTCTCTCTCTCTTTTAACCTCTCAGAGACCACCTCACTAACTCTCTCTCTCTCTGTCTTTTAACCTCTCAGAGACCACTTCTTTAACTCTCTCTCATTTTAACCTTTCTTCTCGCTTTGTCTCTTCTTTTATCTCATGCTCCTTACTCTCTGTCTGTCTCTGTCTGTCTGTCTGTCTGTCTCTCTCTGTCTCTCCTCTCCCTGTCTCCTGAGTGCTTAGACCCTTATCTGTAGCTGTCTGGGTTGTTTGTTCCTTGCCTAGCTCCTTGTGCGGCCTCTGGATGAACGGGCTAGCGCAATACTAAATGGATTAGGGAGGGAGGGAGGGAGGTGCACCTGCATACAGCACAGCAGATTAATAACAGAGTGGTATGAGGAGGAGAAGAGGCTCCGCTGGGCTCTGCTCTGCCAGCCTCTAAGAGCACTTAGGCAGATGAGAGTGAGACAACAGGCAGGAAGTCTACTATGGGACAGATTGCTGGAGCTATGTACAGACTGCCAACAGACCATAATAGAAACTAGTCTTCAGCAATGTCTCCACAGTGTGTTTAGCACAATGCCTACAATGCCTAGTTATGGCAACACTGTTTATTCCTGGGAGGTATATCAACCTTTTTCAGCCCTTATTCTTGTTCAATGAACCACTGTTCACATACAATACATTTATGTCATATAGAAAAGGGAGAGATTTACTGCATTAGCATTGATCCATACCTTTGATCGATGTCACTGTGTGGCATGTGGCCCATACCTGAGATCTTAGCCTGTTGGGTATTATTTATCCTGTTTGATACAAGAACATGAAAAAGCGCCGCCAGCCACCGCGGTGCCACGCTGATGTACATACAGCGTGTCGTGACTGCGTGACACTGCAGACAGCAGAGCGGAGACCCTGTCGGATTCCCATTTGAAAAAGACTTGTGCCACATTTACAGAGAGAGAAAAGCATAAGATGAAACAGAGAAAGGGCATTACACAAGTTGGATTCCTCGGTTTTGTGCTACCATCTCCGACTGAGAAAATGTTAAAAAGCACACATGATCCCACCCATCCAACAGACAGTGAAGTCTGGACCTTTTGCGTGCTGGCACAGACCAGAGTCATATATGAATACTTTATTAATGTAATTCCTTACCATTCAGTCAACATTGGCTATGTTGTACAGATGTAATTCAGCATTACATGAGCATACTCTAAGCCACCAGCAATTGACTATACATTCTATTTGCCATTTTTTGCATACGATGGGTCTTTGCAATTGATGGAGTCCCTGCATGTGGCTTCCGGGTTTGAGTGACACTAAATCATGTTGTCCTGTCTCTAACCCCTCCCAGATCACAATGGCCCTGGAGCAGGACGAGCAGGCTAAGAAACAGCGTCTGGCCTACAAGGTGGAGCAACTCATCTCAGCCATGTCCCTGGAGAGCTGAGACAGATCTTGGGATTGGAAGACTGGACCGGCCAGGGATGTCCATCAGCCACCCAACCAACAGTCCCGGCACTCGCCGTGGGAAGAACAACTAACCACCACGGACGGACCTGGGAGCTTTTAAATCCAGAAACAAAGAGTTGTGTTTATCTTTTTTTCCTCTTGTGTCATATTGCCGCCATCTGGCTAAAAGACTCCATAGACTCTGGAAACATGGATGGTGATGATGCTGTAAGGTAGGACGACCACACCACAGACCTCCATAAAGGCTACATGGCATCTTTCTTTCCAAAGGATATTATTTTAGTGTTGTGCGTATAGCCCTGAAGGAGAGATATGTTGAGAGACAGAACAAACAGAGGGGAGATGTTATAGTCAGATACACTCTCTGTCTGCTCAAAACTCACATCAGAGACGCTGAAAGAAAATAGTTTTTCTTCCAAATTTTTATTTTTGTATGTGTACATTTTGATTTTATTGGTTGCAGTTGAGACATCTTCCTCTTGATACATATATGGACATTGTTGTACTGTACAAAGTCATAGGTTGTGTTATAACATGTGTTATAAGGTGGTGTGGCCATCAGAAAGACATGGTGCTATGTCATGTCTTGTCCTGCTCTCTGTTCTCCCCAGACATTATTACCATTCGTTATCAACATGATAGTCTAGACCAAGTGGACTGAACCCATCTCTGACTGTAACCCATCAGCCCTGTACAGAAACCAAAAAAAAGCATCCTCATCGTACGAGAGTGAACGGAACTCAGAACAGACCTCCTCTGAAGGGTTCAAAGTTCAACCAGCATGCTTATCGACCCCAAACCCCTTTACCCTGTGTGATAAGAGGAAATCCACAGATCCACAGAGTATGTAGGTACAGTATAAGGACAAAACAACAACCAGTACCATACTGGTTTGTATAAGACCCTCCACAGCAGTAATGTCATCTATATGTACTGTAGGTTCTGTTTTATACATGTCAATGTATGTGAATGTACAAAAGCAGATGTGGATTTTTCTTTTTCGTTTGGGTTTGTTTTCTAAACAAAACGGAGTCAGTTGAACAGAACTCTATAATGACAAAATAGATGGACAGAGCTCTATAATGGCTAAATAGATTAACAGAACTCTATAATGGCTAAATAGAAGAACAGAACTCTATAATGGCTAAATAGATTAACAGAACTATATAATGGCTAAATAGAAGAACAGAACTCTATAATGGCTAAATAGATGAACAGAGCTCTATAATGGCTAAATAGATGAACAGAATTCTATAATGGCTAAATAGATGAACAGAGCTCTACAATGGCTAAATAGATGGCCAACTGAACATGTACTGAACATTCATCTGTCATAGTCCCTTTTCCCCTCTCTTTCTTTTAACCTTTTACCAAACCTCAATCTCTACCATGGAAGGGTGGCTAGGCTGCCCTTTACGTACAAATACCATAATATACTGGAGACTAGATTCTAGTCCTGCCAAGATGGGGACTGAGGCTGTCCGGCCGGCGCGGCAGTAGTGAAAACACTCCATAATATAACCAGTGTTTGTATCGCTTTTGGGAATCGGATCAAATGTGCGTGTAAAACTTGCATGCATCGTATCAAATGTCAGAAGAAGAGTTTTAAAGGTCCATCTTTGTTTTTTTAAGTGCCAATGGATCAGGCTAGCTGGAGATGGCCAGCAGCGAAATGTTAGCAGACGTTAGTTTTCTACCCAACTACTACACCAACAACAACGTCTTTCTACCCAACTACTACACCAACAACGTCTTCCTACCCAACTACTACAGCACACCAACAACAATGTCTTTCTACCCAACTACTACACCAACAACAATGTCTTTCTAAAAGACAGTAAGAAGAAGTCTGTGTGGGTCTAGTTTGAGTAAGTGCCAAAATAACCTGTCATTTTAAATTATTCACTTATGTGTCCAAATCTGTTACTGCTTTAGAGAGGGAGCCAGCCAAGCCCTCAAACTGAAGTAGTGTCTGTAGAAAGGTGCATGTAACTGGAAGCTTGTGAACAGGCAGCAGGTACGAAGGCAGGTGCTATAGGAGGCTCAGGAGAGAGACATCTCTGTATAATAGTTGCTTGCCCTTTTTTGTTTTTGGCAAGAAGAAAATCTTTCAACCGCAAGCATGGACAAAAGAGGATATAAACGTCAAACATAATGCATGTTACATTACCAGGTAGATGTTTGGTAAGATTGGATTGTTCTGGACCAAACTTAACCCATTCATGAAATTATATATAGACTGACTTTCAGTGAGGAATAATAGGGAAGCTTACATGTACTCGTCATAGCTGCTGGATTAGTGACCACCACCATTCTGTTTTCTCCAGACTACGGTGTTTGCTCATTGTGTACATCAAGCACTTGAAACTAGGCTAGTATTAAAGGTGTACAGTATAATTACATTATTTATGGATGGAGAAAATATAACACCAATGTTGATGGATGAAAGGTGCTTATTATTTTCTCCAAATGAACCAACCATAAAACCACTGAGATCTCCTGATTCTTCTTCACCACTTCAACACTAATCTAAAGCCTCTGTTGGTTCCATTTTGTTGAATTTAGAACTGTCCTTTTGATAAGGTACCTGGCCTGCCACGGTGTGTTAAGAGGTGAAAGAAAAGGTGAAGAGGGTATGACCTGGTACTGTACAGGCAGGTGGGCAGTGATTCAGTCGTCTCGCCAGAGCTGTTTGAAGAGTAGAGCTCAGTCAGAAATTAGAGAGAGAAACCCCTTTAGCTCTAGTTTCCTGCTTTGAAGCAGTGCTTTGATCTGAGTGTAGTTGTGTGATCTGGAGATAGATGAAAAACACATCAAAACTGTTAAAGAGAAATGCAGGGAGACCACATGATTGGCATGGTATTAATGTCTCCAGGATATAGGGAGGGGGCGGGGGGGCTGTCTGTTGGGCCCCTGGTAAGCAGTAACTGCTCCTGCCCAACACAAATACTGTGTCTATAGGTACACTCTAAATATACACACAGACACTCATGCTCAGATACAGTACCTTCGGAAGGTATTCGGACCCCTTGACGTTTTCCACATTTTGTTACGTTACAGCCGTATGCTAAATATATATATATATTTTTTCATCCTCAGCAATCTACACACAATACCTCATAATGACAAAGCCAAAACAGTTTTTGCAAATGTATTAAAAATAGAAAACAGAAATACCTTATTTGTGATTCACCAACTGGATTTGGTCTTATGTAGCAAATTTTGAATTGTTGTTTTTTACATTGGATAAAAGTAGAGACACAAAATGGTATATCATACACTACATTTTTGAGGAACAATGGGAAAGTAAATTCTGCTTTGAAAGTTGATAAACCTGTAAAATCACTTTTGAGAAAATTGCATTTGAATGTTTTGGTATCTAGTGAGGAGCTCTTTGTCTACACCCATTCAGCATCGTTCACACCCTCTTAAGCCTTAGCCCCACCCATCTTGTTTCACTCTCGGAGCGTTCAGAGAGCACACTTGACGCTCTGGCCGATTATTTGTTTACCTCTGGATAACATGAAAACAGCCTAAACAGCTCTGCTGGCAACAATTCCATTATGCGTTTTTGCTGAGGTTTACTGACACCGGCCATATTCAACAGGTGTTGTACACTTTAGCTTAAGAAATGTAGCTAGCTAGCTATGTAAACAATTAACCTAGCTAGGTAAACAAGATCACACACGTCAGATCTTACCCGTTTACATCATCATGCATGATGGACACGTCTCCCTGTCACGGATGCCATGCCACGGTTGCCCTTAGTTTGAAGATGTAATCCAGAGACAGGTGTTTTCGCCATCTCTTTAGCTATCATACTCTAATTGCACTGATTTCAAAACTTGATCCTCCAGAGCAACACTTATGCAGCTCCCCTACATGATACATTTTTAAAAAGCTGCGTTCGACAGGATTACCAACACAGACTGACCAGCTCAAATAGACAGACCAATCCGAACTCCTCTCTCGGCATGTCCAGCACACTCATTATCTCAGCCAGTCATGGCTAGTGGGAAGGTTACGGTCTTTTTCTATGGCTTAACCTACAAGGCTCGTAATTTAACAATTGTATTCATATTTACAGATGGCATACAAGTTTGTTATTAAGGCTCATGTTCCAGAAGGCATTTCTGCCCCAAAAAAAATATGTTCAGATGGCTCTCCTGTGAAGTCTTGCGACATAAGCCTAGTTTCCTGAAACAAGTCACATCTACATAAGTATTCAGACCCTTTGCTGTGGGGATGTTTTTAAGCAGTAACGACTAGGAGACTAGTCAGGATTGAGGCAAAGATGAGCAGAGCAAAGTACAGAGAGATCCTTGCTGAAAACCTGCTCCAGAGAGCTCAGTACCTCAGACTGGGGCGAAGGTTCACCTTCCAACAGGACAATGACCCTAAGCACACAGCCAAGACAACGCAGGAGTCCCTGAGTGGCCCAGCCATTTCTAAAAACCTGTTTTTGCATTGTCATTATGGGGTATTGTGTTTAGATTGATGAGGGAAAACAACTATTTAATCCATTTTAGAATAAGCCTGTAACCTAACAAAATGTGGAAAAAGTCAAGGGGTCTGAATACTAGACCTTGTATATTCCATGTGATGAAACTTTCCTCCTATACTGTCTGTGTTACGACTTATTCTCCATAGTAGTAACGGATTAAATGCCCAAAGCAGCCATTTTAAAATGAATATCAAATAATTTCAGGGTAACAATTAAGTACTGTGATTGTTCTCAATCAAAATGGTCAAAAATAAAATAGCTTCTTAGCAGGAGCAATTTCTGAAGAAAGAATTTTGCTAGGATTGTCTGCAAGTGTTCTGAGTGGGGAGGGGGAAACTGAAAACTAGCTGTTATTGGCAGAGAGGTTTGGAACTCTTTCTTATTGGTCTATTAACCAATTTCCCACCTGGTTATGTCACCAGTCAGGCCAAAACTCCATCCCACCAAAACAGGCTGAAATTTCAGGCGGTCTTTTCAAACAGCTCTTACACTAAAAGGGTATTATCATATTTTTCAAAATGTCACAGTATTTTTCCAACCTCATGTTTAACTGCAATGGGCCTTTAAAGGAAAAAATAAAAAAAAATAGGGATTTGACTTGAACAAAGTTTGCTTTTCTCTTGAGGTATCTTTATTTAATGCTCTCTTTTTGATTTGTCTTAGTTTATGAAAATAATCATTCACTGCTTTTGTGTCACTGTTCTTCAAATTATGAATCCAACCTTGTCTTTTGGCCAGCATGCCATAACACCATTATAGTCTAATAGAAAATTATTTCTCACATCGTATTATTCCTTAAGTCTTAACTCATCTGTCTGCATCTCACGTTTCGTGAAAGAGATTTTAATTGATTTTAACAGATTGATTTCATACTTTTGTATTTCTTGGGAGACGATGATGACATCCAATGAGAAATTAAAAGGTTACGTTTTTATTATTATGTTTTGTTTACTAGCGCAGAATTTAATTTCACAGCCAGTTAGTGGTCTCTGAGACATGTTGCAGTTGATAAGTTGCTGTTAAAATTATTAAACAGCAACTTAATGTCCACTACAGATGAGATGGGACCTAATTGAAGAAGATTGTGCACTTTTCTGCTCTTGGCGCTGTAGGTGATGTAGTGATGGGTTTACTGGCAGGTTTCATTACTTACAGAAAAAACAAGATAATTATTCAAAATTTTTCATGATGTCAGTCGGAGGAATTGAAAAATATATGTCAAAAATATAACGGAATATTTTAACGGAATATACTCCTTCCATTCTAAACACAACACAATGTAGACAACCCTTTGTAGACACTGGAGTTCTGTAATATAGTCAACACAAATGATGACGATGATAATAATGGCTGTCCTTGTTGTTTTATAAAAGTGTTGTGAAAATTGTAAGAAAGTTGATAGTATTTAAAGAAGTTGTTCTTGTTTTTTTTGCTTTGGTTTGGTTTTGTTATGATAATATATTATTGTGTACCTATTGTAAATATGAAGCACACCTATTTTGCAAGCCAAGGATTCACTTTGTACTGTTGTTATATATAAATAAACTTAGAGTTGAAATACACTGCCTTATCTGATTGACATTAGAAGAAACAAACTGCCTCCGAGGATCCTGGGCAAGCATATTGTATGTGTTAGCTACAGTACAACAGATTGAGGTAGAAGTGGGAGATATTAGGGCTGGGAATTGCCAGGGACCTCATGATACGATATTATCATGATACGTAGGTGCCGATACGATATGTATTGTGATTCTCACGATTCTATATGTATTGCAATTCGATACTGCGATTTGATGTTCCAATATTTGATGTTGCTCACTATATTTCTGCTGCAGAGAGACAAGAGAGTGCATGAGAAAACTTGTTTTGATTAGTCAAGAAAATTAAAGTGCTGAAAACATGTTGGCCACTATTTAAAAAGAAGATGGAGAACAAGCTATAGGATGAAAAATACTGGAGTTTTGGCGCACAACCGACGAGTGATAGGTAACGCTACCTACAATAGCAAAAAATAAAATATATAAATCCCCATCACTAGGTATTACCACGAATATTATATTTTTGATGTAAAGTTTTTTTCTGGATCAAAAATGGCCTTGGTGGTGGGCGTGGCAGGGGGTGTGGCATCGGCGTGGCTTGAGGGCGCAGTCTGCCCATCGGTTTGGCTGAAACATAGATGCCCCGCATCTTGGCAGTGTGGAGAAATGTTTGCAGTTTTAAAGCTAATTTCCTACGATTCTACACATTTTGCCATGCAGATGAGAGAAAATTATGCAGTTTTAAAGCAGATTTCCTGCAATTCTACACATTTTGCCATGCATATGAGAGAAAACTATGCCGTTTTAAAGCACATTTCCTGCGATTCTACATACAGTGCCTACCCTTTGACTTATTCCACATTGTGTTGTGTTAAAGCCTGAATTCAATATAGATTAAAAAACATTTCTCACCCATTTACACACAATACCCTATAATGACAAAGTGAAAACGTGTTTTTAGAAATGTTTGCAAATTTATTGAAAATTAAATACATAAATATCTCCTTTACATAATTATTCACACCCCTGAGTCAATACATGGCAGTGATTACAGCTGTGAGCCTTTCTGGGTGAGTCTTTGCACACCTGCATTGTACAATATTTGCACATTGTTATTTAAAAAAATCTTCAAGCTCTGTCAAGTTGGTTGTTGATCATTGATAGACAGCCATTTTCAAGTCTTGCAATAGATTTTCAAGCCGGTTTAAGTCAAATCTGTAACTAGGTCACTCAGGAACATTCAATGTCATCTTGTTAAGCAACTCCAGTTCTAGGCCCTGTGTTTTAGGTTATTGTTCTGCTAAAATGAGAATTTGTCTCCGAGTGTCTGTTGGAAAGCAGACTAAACCAGGTTTTCCTCTGGGATTTTGTCTGTGCTTAGCTCTATTCCATTTCTTTTTATTAAAAAAACTCCCTAGTCCTTGTCGATGACAAGCATACCCATAACATGATGCAGCCACCACCATGCTTGAAAATATGAAGAATGGTACTCAGTGATGTGTTGGATTTGCCCCAAACATGACGCTTTCTATTCAGGAGATAAGATAAATGTATTTGCCACATTTTTTGCAGATTTACTTTAGTGTAGGATTCCCCAACTGACAACCCACAGGCCGAATTTGGCCCCCCAAGTTAAAAAAATTGTTTGTATATATATTTTTTATTTATTATTATCTTCATTGTTGGACATAAGACTGTAAAAACACCAGGAAATCAGCTCCAAGTGATTTTGATTTAAGAAATCTGTTCCAAAGTATTCCCACGCATAATAGAGAGACATGTGATTGTATACAAATGTAAGCAAGGTAAGCAAGTCTTCTTGCGGTTCATTTCCAGTCTATAATTATTTGTAATTATATTCTGGCCCCCCGACCATCCGCTCAAGAAAAAAATTGTCCGCCGGCTGAATCTAGTTGATGATCCCTGCTTTAGTTCCTTATTGCAAACAGGATGCATGTTTGGGAATATTTTTATTCTGTAGAGGCTTCCTTCTTTTCACGCTACAATTTATATTAGTATTGTGGAGTAACTACAATGTTGTTGATCCATCCTCCGTTTTCTCCTATCACAACCATTAAACTCTGTAACTGTTTTAAAGTCAGCATTGCCCTCATGGTGAAATCCCTGAGCACTTTCCTTCCTCTCCGGCAACTGAGTTAGGAAGGACGCCTGTATCTTTGTAGTCACTGGTTGTATTGATACACCATCCAAAGTGTAATTAATAACTTCACCATGCTGAAAGGGATATTCAATGTCTGCTTTTTAAATTTGTACTCCTCTATCAATAGGTGCCCTTCTTTGCGAGCTATGGAAAACCTCCCTGGTCTTTGTGGTTGAATCTGTGTTTGAAATTCACTGCTCGACTGAGGGACCTTACAGACAGTTGTATGTGTGGGGTACAGAAATGAGGTAGTCCTTCAAAAATCATGTTAAACACTATTATTGCACACAGAGTGAATCCATGTAACTTATTATGTGACTTGTTAAGCACATTTTTACTCCTGAACGTATTTAGGCTTGCCATGACAAAGGGATTGAATAATTATTAACTCAAGACATTTCAGCTGGACATTTTTTATTAATTTTTAACTTTGACATTATGGGGAGGCCAGTGAAGGGGTGTGAATGCTCTCTGAAGGCACTATATTCTGCTATGGAGCTGAGAGAAAATGTTGCATTTTAAAGCAAATTTCCCTGCATTTTACCATGGCTAATCATTTTTTTTTAGGTTTGTTTAACCTTTATTTAACTAGGCAAGTCAGTTAAGAACAAATTCTTATTTACAATGATGGCCTAGGAACAGTGGGTTAACTGCCTTGTTCAGGGGCAGAATGACAGATTTTTACCTTGTCAGCTTGGGGATTCAACCCAGCAACCTTTCGGATATGCGCCCAACGCTCTAACCACTCGGCTACCTGCCACCCCAATGCAGTGTTATTTTGCTCAAACATAAAATCAATCAAAAGCGCTTTTCCATCTCAAATTATTATAAATGTTTTTTATATATATATATATATATTTGTTTGGATTTAGGAGACATGAAAAACACTTAGGTGGCCCTTCCAGGGATTTCAATGGCAGAAAAAACCCTGTGATCATGATGGAACTGCCAAACATTGATGAAATTCCTGGCTGGACAGTTGAAGTAGCTACCGTGGTAGATTCATAGAGTAGCCTAGCCACTCCATTATGAGCTCTTGCCCCAGGCTAGCTGACCCTGCATCAGCCATTAGCCATCAGTCACAGTGACCAAAGGGCTGCTTTCTCATTAATCCCTTTTAGCTCAGGTTAATCCTAGCCACTAACAAGATAACCCATCAATGAACACTCACACCGTGGCTAGACTCTAACAAGATAACCCATGCCTCTAATATGGGGAAGTGCAACCATTTGTCTTCTTCAGGCAGCAACATTAGCTCAGGCTGCACAATCCTCCACACCACCGAGGCGGGAAGAATCACATTAGAATGGTAATAGATGGCCCCCGGGGGACACTCGTTGAGGGCTAGTCTCAGGCTGAGGTTGACTATACTGCTCCTGTCTGTCCAGTTTAACCCATCACCAATACTAGTGCAGGGCATAGTGAAATGGGCTTAGGTGGGCTGTAACATAAAATATTCCTGAATCCCGTTATCTATCTAAGTGGGGACCCAGGACTTAAACCGGCACATCTCTTAAATGGTGGTGCTCTTTCCATGATTGCTAAATAACACTGATTATAGTACAGTACCTCTAAACCACATGGTTGGAGGTCAGCGTGTCTAATGTATGATTAGCAGGCTAGGCAGATGCAGTCATAATAACCCAGTACATGATCCTTCATCAATATTCAGCCAGATTGTAACTGGACAGACAGGCTCGGCAGCTGGTGATGGCTGGATATGAATATTTGAAAGCAGGATTTCATACACTTTGCATACGTATTTTACTCATTCTGCACATTTCATTTTCTGATTGCAAAAGATTATAAACAATGCATCTGAATCTGTCTCAATCACATTAGATTATATCCTCCACCAGAGGCAATCCTGTGGTTTGGTCCCTAACAGTTAGAGATATGGATACAGGTAATAGTCTCTGGTTTATCTGATCTGGCTCTGTGTGACTGAGAGCTTTGGCTGAAGGTGAGGTATCAGTGTCGGCAGCTCTTGGTTGATCCTCAGACATACTTTATCCCCCATACCCCATCACAATATCCACCAGATCCAGCCCTATCCCCAAGCCAACCAGGCCTAACCTTACCCCCCATCCCCAGAGCATGAGCCTGTTCCTGGACTAATCCTCAGTGGGGTGGGACCTAGACATACTGTGTCCCCCATACCCCAGCCTGAACTGCAACCTCTGTCCCCCATCCCCATGGCGGCCACCCTTGCCCCAGTCTTATTCCCCATCCCAAGTTCCCTATCCCCCAGTCCCTGGGTCACCCATATTCCTGCTTTCTGTATTTACTTCAGGGGATGGATAATCCCTGCAGTGCTGTAATCCTGTACTGCTGAGACCAATTCAAACCCATATGGGACTTAATACCCTGTAATGCCTTTACAAGGATGTTGCATAAAGCTGACATCCCATTCGTTCTGGGTGGGATTCCCTGCTAGGCAAATTCTGAAATAATTAATGCAAATTGGCAGAAGGGGTAGGCTAGGTTATTTCAACCCAATGCATGGGATATTAACTTTAATATGGAACTAAACAAGACCCTTGTACCTTGTCTGTTAGCTATTGTCATACAACTTTGGGTTGTTATTCCTTCTGTTGGGGTTGCATTGCCTTGGCATCCTAATTCAGGGTTGCCTTGGAGCATTGTGGAACGGTGTACCTGTCACCTGCCCTACACCTATCCTTTCGGAACCAGAGGGCACAGCGCTCGGAACACAATGTGTTGATAATTGTATATTCCACTGACACTCTGAATTACTGCTGAAAGGATTTGTTGGAGAAGAAAAGAAGGTTCTTCCTCATGAAGCTCCTCTCTCACCTCGTACCCGTCACAGGGATAGAGGAGGAGAGAATGAGAAAAGTGGAGTGACAGACTTGGAGAGAAAAGGACATATAGAGAGGAGAGGAAAGATGGAGGCAAGGAAAGATGGAGTGAGTGGAGTGAAAGGAGGAAAAAAATTGTCAGGGAGATGAAAATATAATGATTTGGAAAGTTAGAGGAAGTGCTGGAAGAGAGAAAAAGGCAGCAAGGAGGAGGAGAGTGTGAAGGAGAGAGATAATCCAGGTGTCATCAGCTTTTGACACAGGGTCTATTTATAGTATTGTGTCCCACTGTTGTCTACCACTCTCAGTGTGCTCCCTAGCCCTCTCGCCTTCCTCTCATCATTTCGACGGTTACTCTCCTGGCTGATAATAAAGATAATCACCTTATATTTCCTTCATGCCTCATTTCCCCCATCCTGACTGGTCGCTACACTACAGAAAGGTTCTAGTCTAGCCTGCCTCTCTCTGATTCTGATTCTTCACGGCCAGGCCTTATCAGTATACTGCATGGCAGGCCAGGTTAGGGCCATGCCATATACAGACACCAGAAGAGACCGTTTAGTCAGAGTCTCAGAGAGACGGGACGCGATTGGCCTCGGATTAGCCTGGATTGTTTGATGTGGTGGTGATGATATTATGTGGGTGAGACACAGGCCAGATGAGATCTGGTACTATGATGGGCTGGCAGCTGGTGTGTAGTTAGTCCCCAGGCTGGAATTTAATGTAGGTAGGCCGTGAATGGGCTCACACACACACCAGTACAGTAGGTGGCGGTGTATGCACCTAAAAATTGGATGTGATCTGCCAATCAAATCCCAAAGAAGAAGAAGAAGAAGAAAGCAGCAAAGCCTGCTGAAGGCTCTCCCGACAGTTCTGTCAAAGGACTTTCCACTTACTTGGTGTTTTGAGTTACATGTTTGTATCATGTCACTAAAAGCCCTTGTTTTGCCCCGAAATGCTTTGTTGTCATCTTGCCTATTCATGGTCCTGGTCAACCCCAGGCTACATCACACAATCACAATGCAGATAAGCATTCCATTATATCTTGTCCACAATTCCTCTTCTTCCCTATATGAGCCCTGTGCCCATATACTTTATTTTGTCACTAGGCAACAGGTAGCTCTTTATCACTCCTTCCTTCACCATTTGCTTTCAAACCTTTTTTTTAAACCATATAACTTATATATATTTATATTTGCTAAACACAGCCTGTTGCTCAGTCCCCCCCACCCGTATACTGTTCAAAGCAAGCCATCTGTTATATAAAATTTGAAGAATACATCTAAACCCACCCCTCTTTCTCTCTTCCTCTCCCTTCACGCTTTATTTTCCTTGTTCCCTCTTTCCTTTCTAGCTGTGCTCCCTTGGATCCATTGTCCAGACAGTGAACGTGCCTGGGGTTGCAAGGGCTTGCTTTCGGCACACTTCTTTGAGAATTATTTAAGGCTGAGGAGTTTCAGTGAAATGAATATTTTATGTCGAGGAACGGTAGCGGAGCGCCTCTCCCACCTCTCCTCTCCCCCAAGGCCAGAGCAACTCTTCAGAAGGGGTTGAGGTGAGACGTCACACCCCCTCGCCTCCCCCCTCTCCCGCACTACAAAACTACAAACACTCCATCCATACCTTTTTACTCAGGGGTAGAATTACATTCTCAACACATGGAAAGAGATGTGCTTCTATGAATGTACACTGTACGTTGCACATTGATACATAGATGTACTAATCCAGTATCTCAATTGCTTTGAGAGCAGGTTCCGGTTGTGTCTTTCTTTTCTCTCACACACACACTTTCTGTTCTTCCCTCTCCAGTACTTTGTTCACCCCAACCATGTGTACATTATATGTTGTCTGTGTCAAGAATATTGATGTGTTTCTAACTCTAAGCCATAATGCTCTGATTCTAGGATATATGACTAATCTATAACTGCCTGATGTTGTATGTTTGTGTTGAGTGACGGACAGGACTTTTGATTCCTAGAATGGCCACAAGAGTACAGTATTGAGCAGGCCAGAAATGTCTGCTTTCGCTCAACTGCAGTACAGTGTTTAGAAAACTAGTCTTACAGTGTCATCTTGTGGCTATCTCAATAATTGCCCCTATTTGTAGTCAAATTCACTAATGTATCACACAATACTTGCATGTTATGGGTGGCAAGGCCTGAATGCAATGAAACCGAACCACACAGTAAAACAAAGTATGCTCATGTCACAGTTGTATTGAACGGTTGTTACTTCCAACCTCAGCCTCATGTTACAGTTTTATAGCTCATTAGAACATATAATATCAGGAATCTGCAGTGCAGATCATCTAACATGGGGCTGCCTATACGGGTGACTGACTATACAGTATGACTTACTTAATTGTAGTGAAAGGGCTCCAAAGATGCATCCATCCAGCAGTATAATATAATCAGAGCCATCTGGGTCCTGCTTTATGAATTAATCCCACAAGCCTGATCTGAGCCAAGAACTTGAGAAGATCAAACATATTTCTCAACGAGGACTTTTCTAAAGCTGTGTACAAGAGGCAGAAAGAACTTGTCCCAGCTATGAAAGCTGCCAGAGAGCATGGGAACATTGCTTACATCTGCTAAGACAGGGTCATTGTCCACCTTCCCTCCCAAAAGCCTGGGAGAAATTAGCAAGTCAAGCCTAAGAGTCAGTAGCTTCAGCCCAATATCACACACACACACACACACACACACACACACACACGCACACACACACTTATAAATGTTTTACACCCACACATGTATTTATTTTACGATAAACTACCAAGGAAAGGGCTAAGAATAGCTCATATTAATATGTGGCCTTGGAAATAAGGTTTGTGAAAACAATAACTTGCTAACATCGTATAACATTCATATACTAGCCATCTCTGCTATAGACCACCAAGTGCTACTGTAACCGACAGTATTTTGCTAATATGTGTGCAATGCTAGACATTGTGTGTGACGATAGAGGTCTATTTTCTGGGTGACCTGAACTTTGACTGGTTAGCAACTAGCTGCCCTCTCAAGAGGAAGCTTCTAACTGTAATACGACCCAGGTTATCACTCAACCAACTATAGTGCATACCAATGGTGTTGGATCTGTGATCTTCACTAATGCTGCAGAGCTTTGCTCCAAAGCAATATCAGTTTCCATTGGTTGTAGTGACTTTAACATTGTGGCAATAACATGGAAAGCCAAAGTGCCAAAGTTTGGGCCTAAAGTAATTTCTAAGAGATCATACAAAAATTTTCTCAGGACTCTTTTGTTGAAGATGTATGTTGGTCCGATGTGTATGAGGAAGTGATTCTAGATGCAGCACTGGAACTATTTGTAAAATTATTCATGCCAATTGCACCTGTTTAAGAAACTATATATCATGGGCAGAAAACCCAATTTATCTCCATCATTCGCTAACGTTGATGGGTCATTTATAGCAAAACCTTTCGATATTGCCAATCATTTCAATTACTATTTTACTATTAAAAAGTGGAAAATCTCAGAAGTGAAATGGCAACATTGAACAGTGAACATCATCCTTTTGTATAAAATATCTTATAATGAAAGAGAAGTATTGCTGTTTTGAATTTGGTCAAGTTTGTGTGGGAGAGGTGGAAAAACTATTGTTATCCATCAATAATGATAAACCACCAGGTAGACAACCTAGATGGGAAACTATTGAGAATGGTAGTAGACTGTATTGCCACGCCTATCTGCTATATCTTTAACCAAAGCCTAAAGGAGTGGGTGTGTCCACAGGCGTGCAAGGAAGCAAAAGTAATTCCACTGCCTAAAAATAGTATATCACCTTTTGCTGTCTCTAACAGCCGCCCAATCAATTCACTGCCTGTTCTTAGTAAACTGATAGAGGATTGTGTTTGACCAAATGCTATTTTTCAGAGAATAAGTTAACTGCTGACTTTCAGCATGCATATAGAGAAGGGTACTCAACTTGTACTGCACTGACTCAGATGATTGATTGTTTAAAAGAAATGGATAATACGATGACAGTTGGAGCTCCCAGGAGGATGCTGAGGGGAGAATGGTTCATAATAATGGCCGGAACGGAGCAAATTGAATGGCATCAAACATCTGGAAACTATTCCTCTTCAGTCATTAGAACGAGCCCGTTTTCCCAGATTAAAGTGCCACCCACCTCCTGTATTGGAGCTGTATTGTTAGATTTCTGTGTAGCCTTTGATCATATTGATCATAAATGATTGAGAACTCACTTGCTATGGTTTTACATCACCTGCCATCACATGGTTGGTGAGTTATTTATCCAATAGAACCCAGTGTTTTTCAATTGAAACTTCTCTAACATTGGATATGTACAGTGTGGTGTACCTCAGGGCAGTTCCATTGGCAGTTACTCTCTATTTTTGCAAATGATTTGCCGCTGGTCTTACACGTAGCTAGAAAACTATGTATGCGGATGATTCCACACTGTATCAGAATGGGTAATTAATAATAATAAACAGATGTCTTAAATACATCTAAAACTAAAAGCATTGTATTTGGTCCAAAACATTCTCTGATGTAAACCTCAACTGTCTCTCCAGAGGGTGGTGTGGTCAGCCCAGTGCATCACAGGGGGCAGACTGCCTGCCCTCCATAACCTCTACAGCACCCGCTGTCACAGGAAGGCCAAGAAGATCATCAAGGACCTCAGCCATCCGAGCCAAGGCCAGTTCACCCTGCTAGTTCACCCTGCTACCATCTAGACACCGGAGACAGTACAGGTGCATCAAATTTGGGATTGAGAGACTGGAAAAACAGCTTCTATCTCCAGGCCATCAGTGTTAAATAGTCACCACTAGCTGGCCTCCGCCCAGTACCCTGCCCTGCACCTTGAACACAAATATATATAAAACGCACACTGGACAAAAAGCTCAGCATTTGTTTAATATTTTTATTCAGTATACACTACCGTTCAAAAGTTTGGGGTCACTTAGAAACGTCCTTGTTTTTGAAAGAAAAGAAAATGTTTTTTGTCCATTAAATAAAATTGATCAGAAATACAGTGTAGACATTGTTAATGTTGTAAATGACTATTGTAGCTGGAAATTGCTGATTTTTAATGGAATATCTACAGAGGCGTAGGCCCATTATCAGCAACCATCACTCCTGTGTTCCAATGGTACGTTGTGTTAGCTAATCAAAGTTTATCATTTTAAAAGGCTAATTGATCATTAGGAAACCCTTTTGCAATTATGTTAGCACAGCTGAAAACTGTTGTCCTGATTAAAGAGGCAAAAAAACTGGCCTTCTTTAGACTAGTTGAGTATCTGGAGCATCAGCATTTGTGGGTTCGATTACAGGCTCAAAATGGCCAGAAACAAAGAACTTTCTTCTGAAACTCGTCAGTCTATTCTTGTTCTGAGAAATGAAGGCTGTTCCATGCGAGAAATTGCCAAGAAACAGGCTCTAACCAGAATAGATAGAGGAGTGGGAGGCCCCGGTGCACAACAGAGGACAAGTACATTAGAGGGTCTGGTTTGAGAAACAGACACCTCACAAGTCCTCAACTGGCAGCTTCATTAAATAGTACTCGCAAAACACTAGTCTCAACTTCAACAGTGAAGAGGCGACTCCGGGATGCTGGCCTTCTAGGCAGATTTGCAACGAAAAAGCCATATCTCAGACTGGCCAATAAAAATAAAAGATTAAGGGCAAAAGAACAGACACTAGACAGAGGAAGATATGGCTTTTTCTTTGCAACTCTGCCTAGAAGGCCATCATCCCGGAATCGCCTCTTCACTGTTGATGTTGAGATTTAGATTTTTGACCAAAGAGATTGTTAGCAGAACTTTCCCTCTCGTCGTGTCCTCGATAAGCAGCTTGAGAACATCCTTGTTTCTTCTTACTTTCTCGTTGTGTTGCGCAGTTTGAATACACAGACCTTCGTCATGATCGATGCAGCTTTAAGTTTTCACTATTTTTATTTTTACATTTCACAAAAGAGTCCCCTTCCTCCTCTGAGGGGCCTCCACTGATATACATACAGTGCCTTCAGAAAGTATTCACACCCCTTGATTTATTCCACATTTTTGTTGTGTTACAGCCTGAATGTAAAATGGATTCAATTGAGATTTGTTTGGCACTGGCCTACACACAATACCTCAATGTTTAAGTGGAATATTGTTTCATTTTTAATTTACAAGTGAATTAAAAATGAAAAGATGAAATGTCTTGAGTCAATAAGTATTCAACCCCTTTGTTGAGTAAACATTTCTTTATCCTTTTGAGCATGGTGCGGTTATTAATGACACTTTGGATGGTGTATTAATACACCCAGTCACTACAAAGATACAGGCTTCCTTCCTATCTCCATTGCCGGAGAGGAATGCTGTTTGTATATGTCTAATAAAAACTCACACGTTCACAAAAACACACTAATGAAGCGGACGTAAAGAAAAACACACTTACTACACCGTGACTGCGACATACCTTCGACATATAACGATAACGACCCACACCAGCGTGAGGGACAGACTCAACATATATTGGATCCCTAATTAGAGACAACGGGTAGCAGCTGGCTCTAATTAGAGATCCACCCAAAACCCACAAAGAAACAGAAAAGAACGACACTGTCAGACTCTGACCATAGCTACATAGAGAAGCCTATTGCTTCTCTATGGCCAGAGCCTGACAGTTCCCCCCCCCCCCCCCCCAAGGCGCGGACTCCCGGACGCCTAACCCAAAAAAATAAAACACACACAAAACACGGGGGGTAAATGGGAGGGAAAACTAGTCCATCGGGGGTGGCTCCGGCGATGTGGACAGTTTTGTCCCGTGCCCCTTCCTTATCACCGGTCCCGGGCTGTGTACCGGTGGAGCAAACGGCTCCGGCCATGGAGCGGGGAAAACAACCGGGCCCGGACTGGGCACCGGTGGGGTAAACTGCTCCGGCCATGGATCTGGGTAAACACCCGGGCCCGGACTGGGCACCGGTGGAGCAAACGGCTCCGGCCATGGAGCGGGGAAAACAACCGGGCCCGGACTGGGCACCGGTGGGGCAAACGGCTCCGGCCATGGAGCGGGGAAAACAAACGGGCCCGGACTGGGCACCGGTGGGGCAAACGGCTCCGGCCATGGAGCTGGGCAATAAACCGGGCCCGGACTGGGCACCGGTGGGGTAAACTGCTCCGGCCATGGAGCTGGGAAAACAGTCGGGCCCGGACTGGGCACCGGTGGGGCGGACTGCTCAGACTCTGAAGCGGAGTAGACGGCTGGACCCGGACTGGGTACCGGTGGAGCGGACTGCTCTGGCACTGAGGCGGAGCAGGCGGCTGGACCCGGACTGGGTACCGGTGGAGCGGACTGCTCTGGCACTGAGGCGGAGCAGACGGCTGGACCCGGACTGGGTACCGGTGAAGGAGGCTACAGGCCTTGAGCTGTGGCTGGAGGCTCCGGGGCGCTGACCTTCGCTGGAGGTTTAGGGGCGCTGACCTTCGCTGGAGGTTTAGGGGCGCTGACCTTCGCTGGAGGTTCAGGGGCGCTGACCTTCGCTGGAGGCTCAGGGTTGCTGACCTTCGCTGGAGGCTCAGGGTTGCTGACCCTCGCTGGAGGCTCAGGGTTGCTGACCTTCACTGGAGGCTCAGGGTTGCTGGCCTTCACTGGAGGTTCAGCGCGGGGAGCCGGCACGGGTCGTACCGGACTGGGAAGGCGCACCGGAGTTCGAATGCGTGGAGCTGGCACGGGACGCACCTGGCTAGACGCACGCACTGGAGGTTGGGTGCGGGGAGTAGGGCAGATTGCTCTGGCCTGGGAGTGGAGACGACGACCGTACCCGGACTGGGCACCGGTGGAGCGGATTGCTCTGTCAGGGAGGTGGAGTAGATTACTGGACCCGGACTGGGTACCGGTGGAGCGGACTGCTCCGGCCTGGGAGGGGAGTATATGACCGGACCTGGACTGGCCCACTCCGCCATCTCCCTCTCGACCTCCTCCTCTATCTCCACCAATTCCCTCAGAACCTCCCCAAAATGCTCCTCCAGCTCCTCCTCCTGCTCCTTGCTCTGAGCCCCCCATTGGTACCTGGGCCTCCCCATGATCGACATGGGGAGTGGAGTTGGCTCCTCCAGGAGCCCCCACCGGTGAGGGAACCGAAGCATGTCCTCCTCATCGTCCTCCTCCGACGAGTCCGACTCGAACCCTCCGAGGAGTTCGGTGTTGGTAAACCGACGCGGGGCTATCTCGCTCTCCGTCTCTCCCCATTTGCGCTGCTTGGTCTCGTAACGGTGGGTTGTTCTGTCACGATTGTGTGTGGGGAGAGACCAAGGTGCAGCGCAGGTATAGTTCGACATTTTTTATTATACTATGTAATATTAATTTTACTATGTATAAACAAAAAAGGGAATGACGAACTAACGAACACAAAAAACAAAACACTAAGGAAAAAAGTCACGTTAACAAAAACACAGTAATTAACGGACGTAACGAAAACACACTTACTTCTCAACCGTGCCTGCGACATACATCGATAACAACCCACCCCAAGTGAAGGACAGACTCAACATATATTGGATCCCTAATTAGAGACAACGGGAGGCAGCTGCCTCTAATTAGAGATCCACCCAAAACCCACAAAGAAACAGAAAAGAACGACACTGTCAGACTCTGACCACAGCTACATAGAGAAGCCTATTGCTTCTCTATGGCCAGAGCCTGACAGATGTACAGAGATGGAGAGGAGACAAGGGAGACGATGGATGGTGCAAGGGAAGAGAGGGATGACCTTCTTTTATAAGGTAAACATGATAACGTTTAAAATATATATATTTTTGTAATGTATTAATCTTTTATTACAGGCTATAATAAAACAGCATAACATACATAGCCTACTATATAGCCTACTAATAGTAGTTACATATGGTTCTAATGCATTTTATTATAAATATGTTGCAATGTTATGCACTCCCCTTTAGTGCTCCTGTCCTTTTCTCCTTTTCCATCTCTCCTCTCAACCCAGTCTCTCATTTATTATGTACTATATCTCCTCTCATATTCTGCTCGCAGGTGATCAGAGATGAGTGGATAGGGCCTGCCCTCCCTATACGCTTTTCTTGACATTTGATGAATTTTTGGTAAGACTGGTAAGCACTGGTAACACTGGTAAGCACATACTCATGTTCATATCATGTTCATATCTTTTCATTTCTCTTTCTTTCTCTTGTTCTCTGCTTTCCTGTACTCCTTATTCTATAGAGGTTAACGCCATAGTTCCGGTCCTCTGAAACCCAGAGCCTCTCCAACCCTACACATAAATCACTGCCAATTAGTGGTTGTTATGGGCCTACAGAGTGTGCCCTCTCCTTTCCCCTTTCTCTCTCCCCTGGCTCTGGGGGAGGGAGAGCGGGAACGAGGGAGAGAAGTGGAGACAAGAATCGCTGTGAAGGAGGAGATATATATATATACAGATCTGGAAAAAATTAAGAGATCACTGCAGATCTTTCTTGAATCATAATCTCTACGTGTATGGCAGCCATTCCACTCCAGTGTCTGTTGAATTCCAACACAGGCACACCTTATTCTACTGAATGAGGTACTGATTAGGTGATCACCTGAACCAAATATTATTTAACGAGGAAAAGTAAAAAAAAAATGGATGGCAAAAACAGTGCAAGTAGTACCTCAAAAGTAATTGGAATAAAAAACTAAAAAACTATTGGCCATGCCAAAAGAGTTGAAAATAAAAGTTTTGTGTGAGGAAAAGAATGGTTCAATTCTGTCTTTACTGGCAGAGGGATACAGTGAGAGTCAGGTTGTTTCCATCCTTAAAATTTCAAAGATGGTGAATCATAAGAAGTTCAAGCAGCAGACTTTGTGGACAACAAAGCTACAGACCGGCAGAGGGCAAAAACGACTCTCCACTGACCGGGATGAACGCCAACTCATTCGAATGTCACTCAACAACCATAGGATGACATCAGATGACCTACAAAAAGAATGGCAAACGGCAGCAGGGGTGAAGTGCGTAGCGAGGACGGTTCAAAACAGGCTCCTAGCGGCAGGGCTGAAGTCGTGCAAAGCTAGAAAAAAGCCCTTCATCAATGAGAAGTAAAGAAGAGCAATCTCAATTGGATTGTAGTTGGGGGATTGTGGAGGCCAGGTCATCTGCACTCCATCACTCTCCCTCTTGGTCAAATAGCCCTTACACCGCCTGGAGGTGTGTTGTGTCATTGTCCTATTGAAAAAAAAAAAAGTATAGTCCTACTAAGCGCAAACCAGATGGGATAGCGTATCGCTGCAGAATGTTGTGGTAGCCATGCTGTTTAAGTGTGCCTTGAGTTCTAAATAAATCACCAGCAAAGCACCCCCACACCATCACACCTCCTCCATGCTTCACGGTGGGAACCACACATGCAGACACGGCGGTTGGAACCAAAAATCTCAAATTTGGACTCATCAGACCAAAGGACAGATTTCCACAGGATGTGTCCATTGCTCATGTTTCTTGGCCCAAGCAAGTATATTCTTCTTTTTGGTGTCGTTTGGTAGTGGTTTCTTTGCAGAAATTTGACCATGAAGGCCTGATTCACGCATTCTCCTCTGAACAGTTGATGTTGAGAGGAGTCTGTTACTTGAACTCTGTGAAGCATTTATTTGGGCTGCAATCTGAGCTGCAGTTAACTCTAATGAATTTATCCTCTGCAGCAGAGGTAACTCTGGGTCTTCCTTTCCTGTGGCGGTCCTCATGAGAGACAGTTTCGTCATAGCACTTGATGGTTTTTGCAACTGCACTTGAAGAAACTTTCAAAGTTCTTGAAAATGTTTGGCTGACCTTCAGGTCTTAAAGTAATGATGGACTGTTGTTTCTCTTTGCTAATTTGAGCTTTTCTTGCAATAATATGGACTTGGTCTTTTACCAAATAGGGCTATCTTCTGTATACCACCCCTACCTTGTGACAACACAACTGATTGGCTCAAACGTATACATTTTTTAAATTTCTTTCCGATGCCTACACTTTTAAGAAGGCACACCTGTTAATTTAAATGGATTCCAGGTGACTACCTCATGAAGCTGGTTGAGAGAATACCAAGAATGTGCAAAGCTGTCACAAGGCAAAGGGAGGCTTTTTGAAGAATCTCAAATATATAATATATTTAGATTTGTTTTTGGTTACTACATGTGTGTTATTTCATAGTTTTGATGTCTTCACTACTAGTTTTGATGTCATAGTTTTGATGTCTTTACTACTATTCTACAATGTAGAAATAGTAAAAATAATGAAAAAACCTTGAATGAGTCAAACTTTTGAATGGTATATAAAATGAGTGAAGGTGAGGGCGAGGTCAAAAACAATGATGCAGTCAAACTGACACTGAGGCTAAAATCGGCCAACTTTATTCAGTAGAAGTAATTGAGAGCACCCGGAGTTCCTAGTAGTAGCATGTTTGTTGTTGTGCTTGATTTTCTGATTTTAAGATGGCTTGTTTTGTGTTGTGCTTCATAAAATTAAGTTGTGCAGACGTGTTGTGTTTGCTGTTGGGTTTGTTTTATTTTTTTATTCAATTATTTCTTGAAGACTGGTGTGCATGCATGGCAGGGATGTAACACTGTGCATGTGTGTTTGGTGTTGGCGGGGCTCTCTGGGTTGGTTTTATGAACAATAGGAGTATGCTCTCTCCTGAGACGGGTTTTGAAAGAGGAACAGCTGTAAGAAGTTAAGTGGATAGCGCTAGAGAGGGAGCGAGAGGAGAAGTTAACCTCTTAAATGTAATCAAAAAGTATTTATTTATAATGAGAGGGCCATAAACAATAACTAGTAATGCTGCATACACAAAGAAAGTTTAAAATCTCACCTTTCTGGTAAAAATAGTTATAAATTGTTGAGGTGTAGTCACTTTTGATGTACACAGTGAAAATATGATAAAAATATGAACATTTTAAATATTTTATGATGAATTTCCTATTCAACAAAGCTGTTTGAATAAGGCTTAAAATAACAATTGTTTCTATATATAGTATAATAAATTTATAAAACGACTAAGATAATTGTATATTTAGTGTTAGAGTAATTGTTTATATTTTCTAAAGGTCTCTCTTGATCAAAATATCTGCCCCCATTTGCTGTGAACATCTCACAGAGCTCTAGCTTGCTTCCAGAACTTGTTAGGAATTCTCCTTTCATCTCATATTAATATTGTCCGTATATGACAAACAGAAAGTGTTTTATGTTTAAAATCTATAAATTATTTTAGATTACTGGTTATAAATCGATCTCTGAATATACTAAAGTGATGAAACCACTCTCTCCTGCTGCATTATGATGTAAGGATTCTAGGCATTGTTAGTGGATGTTACATACGGTTCAGCCAGGAGTTGATGGACAGTCGGAAGAGCGAATTAAATGGTAGGAGGGGCATCCCAGCTTCAATTGGTGTCAGATTTAACATCCTGCTTCACACATGCAGAATAGACATACTCCTGTGTCCGCGAGAATCAGGTCTAACGCTCAATAAAAGCCTAATCGACCTATGGTGTCCAGATATCGATTTATAGGCAAAAATGCTGGCCAATACCAGAGCCACGCTTTACATCTAAGAGGTGGAGGGAGAAGGAGGAAGTGAACTTGGCTCTACACCTTCATGTTTTGGACAGTCCATTACAGCAGACTCCAAATAAATAAAACAAGCAGGACATGCATGTCAGAACGGAAATAACCTGGACTATATTGCATCTTATTGACGGGCTCCATGTCAAGTGGCCAACACTATGTTTGGTCTACCATAATAATAAGGTAACATATTTGTTAAGAATACAGTGGGGAGAACAAGTATTTGATACACTGCCGATTTTGCAGGTTTTCCTACTTACAAAGCATGTAGAGGTCTGTAATTTTTATCATAGGTACACTTCAACTTTGAGAGACGGAATCTAAAACAAAAATCCAGAAAATCACATTGTATGATTTTTAAATAATTAATTTGCATTTTATTGCATGACATAAGTATTTGATCACCTACCAACCAGTAAGAATTCCGGCTCTCACAGAGCTGTTAGTTTTTCTTTAAGAAGCCCTCCTGTTCTCCAATCATTACCTGTATTAACTGCACCTGTTTGAACTCGTTACCTGTATAAAAGACACCTGTCCACACACTCAATCAAACAGACTCCAACCTCTCCACAATGGCCAAGACCAGAGAGCTGTGTAAGGACATCAGGGATAAAATTGTAGACCTGCACAAGGCTGGGATGGGCTACAGGACAATAGGCAAGCAGCTTGGTGAGAAGGCAACAACTGTTGGTGCAATTATTAGAAAATGGAAGAAGTTCAAGATGACGGTCAATCTCCCTCGGTCTGGGACACCATGCAAGATCTCACCTCGTGGGGCATCAATGATCATGAGGAAGGTGAGGGATCAGCCCAGAACTACACGGCAGGACCTGGTCAATGACCTGAAGAGAGCTGGGACCACAGTCTCAAAGAAAACCATTAGTAACACACTACGCCGTCATGGATTAAAATCCTGCAGCGCACGCAAGGTCCCCCTGCTCAAGCCAGCGCATGTCCAGGCCCGTCTGAAGTTTGCCAGTGACCATCTGGATGATCCAGAGGAGGAATGGGAGAAGGTCATGTGGTCTGATGAGACAAAAATAGAGCTTTTTGGTCTAAACTCCACTCGCCGTGTTTGGAGGAAGAAGAAGGATGAGTACAACCCCAAGAACACCATCCAACCGTGAAGCATGGAGGTGGAAACATCATTCTTTGGGGATGCTTTTCTGCAAAGGGGACAGGACGACTGCACCGTATTGAGGGGAGGATGGATGGGGCCATGTATCGCGAGATCTTGGCCAACAACCTCCTTCCCTCAGTAAGAGCATTGAAGATGGGTCGTGGCTGGGTCTCCCAGCATGACAACGACCCGAAACACACAGCCAGGGCAACTAAGGAGTGGCTCCGTAAGAAGCATCTCAAGGTCCTGGAGTGGCCTAGCCAGTCTCCAGACCTGAACCCAATAGAAAATCTTTGGAGGGAGCTGAAAGTTCGTATTGCCCAGCGACAGCCCCGAAACCTGAAGGATCTGGATGGAGAAGTGGGCCAAAATCCCTGCTGCAGTGTGTGCAAACCTGGTCAAGAACAACAGGAAACGTATGATCTCTGTAATTGCAAACAAAGGTTTCTGTACCAAATATTAAGTTCTGCTTTTCTGATGTATCAAATACTTATGTCATGCAATAAAATGCTAATTAATTACTTAAAAATCATACAATGTGATTTTCTGGATTTTTGTTTTAGATTCCGTCACTCACAGTTGAATTGTACCTATGATAAAAATTACAGACTTCTACATGATTTGTAAGTGGGAAAACCTGCAAAATCGGCAGTGTATCAAATACTTGTTCTCCCCACTGTACATTTAGATGTTTACATTAAAAAGGCAGTGCTGCCTTCCAAGAACAATACTGTGGTTGTTCAGGCTCGGAGCATATCCAATGTTCTCTGCTCGGTTCTGTCTGTGTTCACTCAACCCCCTGAGCTGTACACTTATTGTGTGCTGAGGCTCTGTTCGGTACTGGCCAAAGGAAATGCTCTGTTAGGAGGACTGGCCAGTGGAGAGGCTCTAGACTGTCCACCCGACCAATGGAGAGTCCTGAATCAGCCCTGTCCCTAGTGAGCCTGGTGAGGGAACCCTGGTCCTGCCAAGGCCTGATGCCACTACTGACACAGAGGGAGGACTACGGACAACGCCAGAGGGAAATAGACTGTCAGGCGAGACGGAGGCAAACAGGAAGGAAACATAGTGTAGCCCTGGCCAACGCAACACAGAACCGAGCAAAGAACATTGGACATGCTCCGAGCCTGTCAGTCTTCTGGATCATTGTCAGAACCCTGCCTGTGGAGAGTTGAGGCTTAATCCTTAAGAGTCCATAGACGCAACCTTGCGCCAATCTAAGTAACATAATACTAAAAAACTCAAAATCCTTCCGCATCTGCGGTGGAAGGTGGCCGAGCTACAGCGGTGTTTCAGACCATGAGACATCCCGAAAATCAGTCTTCTCACAAAGACTTCTGTAGCGTCCGAACAGTTTGACATACTAAGAAAGGGGAGACTCTCTTTTTAACGTGATGATGTTCTCCGTTTTGCTCTACGGACTTCAGACGAGTCCCGTCAGAACTGCAGTTCAACCCGGCTGCCTGCTCCTTCAGACAGGAGTTTAACACTGTCAAACCACAAGAAGAAAACACCAGAGGGTAAATACAGCCATAAACAGGACTATTACACGGACCAGCAGGACTACTAAAGGGACTAGCATGACTATTACACGGACCAGCAGAACTATTACAGGGGCCAGCATGAGTATTACAGGGACCAGCAGGATAATTACACAGACCAGCAGGACTATTACACGGACCAGCATGACTATTACATGGACCAGCATGACTATTACAGGGACCAGCAGGACTATTACAGGGACCAGCAGGACTATTACAGGGGCCAGCATGAGTATTACAGGGACCAGCAGGATAATTACACAGACCAGCAGGACTATTACACGGACCAGCATGACTATTACAACGGACCAGCATGACTATTACAGGGACCAGCAGGACTATTACACGGACCAGCATGATTATTACACGGACCAGCAGGATAACTACAGGGACCTGCAGGACTATTACAGGGACCCGCAGGACTATTACAGGGACCAGCAGGACTATTACACGGACCAGCATGACTATTACAGGGACCAGCATGACTATTACAGGGACTAGCAGGAATATTACAGGGACTAGCAGAAATATTACACGGACCAGCAGGATAACTACAGGGACCTGCAGGACTATTACATATTACAGGGACCCGCAGGACTATTACACGGACCAGCAGGACTATTACACGGAGCAGCAGGACTATTACACGGAGCAGCAGGACTATTACACGACCAGCAGGACTATTACAGGGACCAGCATGACTATTACAGGGACCAGCATGACTATTACACAGACCAGCAGGACTATTACAGTGGCCAGGATCTGGAGCTTAAGAAATACTCAACAAATTGACAGTTTAGTAATGGACATGCTCTTAATATAACACTAATATTCCTCCTGTGCTCTTCTCTGGTCTAGCCAATAAAGATACAACTCCATGGCTCCTTTTAAACAGAGTAGTTAAGTGTTTGGAAACTGGAAACCATAACAGAACATCCTTACAAAGCCACACAGACGAGTCATCCTGCCAAGAGAGGAACACAGAGATGCCATTATCTAATCTAAACTGCAATTGGAAGCAGTTGTCTGGAAATCCGGTGGGATACTGAGTGTAGAAGATCTGCTAAACAGATTGTCCGTTGAAGTCTCTGATCAAGTCTAGTATCCAGTCCTATTAGTAGTCGTCCTCCTCATGGTATTTTTCTTCATAGTGACTAGGGCAGTAACTTAGCAAAGAGAAATTCCCATTACTCTGCCCCTCTCAGCAGGTGCAATAAAACTAGCTACAAGTTCAGTGATGAGTGCTCCTGGCTGGGAGAAGGACTGTGTGTGTGTGTGTGTGTGTGTGTGTGTGTGTGTGTGTGTGTGTGTGTGTGTGTGTGTGTGTGTGTGTGTGTGTGTGTGTGTGTGTGTGTGTGTGTGTGTGTGTGTGTGTGTGTGTGTGTGTCAGTGGAGGCTCCTCAGAGGAGGACCATCCTCAGTGAAATTTCATACAAATAAAAATAGTGTAAGTTATCCTTTTTAGAGAAAACCTTACTATATATATTCATACAGTTGAAGTCAGAAGTTTACATACACTTAGGTTGAAGTCATTAAAACTCATTTTTCAACCACTCCACAGATTTCATGTTAACAATCTTGGCAAGTCGGTTAGGACATCTACTTTGTCCATGACACAAGTAAGTCTTCCAACAATTGTTTACAGACAGAATATTTCACTTATAATTCACTATCACAATTCCAGTGGGTCAGAAGTTTACATACACTAAGTTGACTGTGCCTTGAAAAATTCCAGAAAATTATGTCATGGCTTTAGAAGCTTCTGATAGGCTAATTGACATAATTTGAGTCAATTGAAGGTGTACCTGCGGATGTATTTCAAGGCCTACCTTCAAACTCCATATGAGAAAATCAAAAGAAATCAGCCAAAAATTGTAGACCTCCACAAGTCTGGTTTATCCTTGGGATCAATTTCCAAACGCCTGAAGGTATCAAGTTCATCTGTACAAACAATAGTACACAAGTATAAACACCAGGGGACCATGCAGCCATCATACCGCTCAGGAAGGAGACGTGTTCTGTCTCCTAGAGATGATCGTACTTTGGTGCGAAAAGTGCAAATCAATCCCAGAACAACAGCAAAGGACCTTGTGAAGATGCTGGAGGAAACAGGTACAAAAGTATCTATATCCACAGTAAATGAGTCCTATATCGACATAACCTTAAAGGCCGCTCAACAAGGAAGAAGCCACTGCTCCAAAACCGCCATTAAAAAAGGCAGACTACGGTTTGCAACTGCACATGGGGACAAAGATCGTACTTTTTGGAGAAATGTCCACTGGTCTGATGAAACAAAAATAGAACTGTTTGGCCATAATGACCATCGTTATGTTTGGAGGAAAAAGGGGGAGGCTTGCAAGCCAAAGAACACCATCCCAACCGTGAAGCATGGGGGTGGCAGCATCATGTTGTGGGTGTGCTTTGCTGCAGGAGGGACTGGTGCACTTTACAAATTAGATGGCATCATGAGGAAGGAAAATTATGTGGATATATTGAAGCAACAGCTTGAAGTTAAAGCTTGGTCGCAAATTCATCTTCCAAATGGACAATGACCCCAAGCATACTTCCAAAGTTGTGGCAAAATGGCTTAAGGACAACAAAGTCAAGGTATTGGAGTGGCCATCACAAAGGTCTGACTCAATCCTATAGAAAATTTGTGGGCAGAACTGAAAAAGCGTGTGCGAGCAAGGAGGCCTACAATCCTGACTCAGTTACACCAGTTCTGTCAGGAGGAATGGGCCAAAATTCAACCAACTTATTGTGGGAAGCTTTCCCGAAACATTTGACCCAAGTTAAACAATTTAAAGGCAATGCTACCAAATACTAATTGAGTGCGTTCCCACTGGGAATGTGATGAAAGAAATAAAATAAATCTATTATTCTGACATTTCACATTTTACAAATAAAGTGGTGATCCTAACTGACTTAAGACATGGAATTTTTACTAGGATTAAATATCAGAAATTGTGAGAAACTGAGTTTAAATGTATTTGGCTAAGGTGTATGTAAACTTCCGACGTCAACTGTGTGTCACCAAATAACTGATTAAATCACACTGTTTTGCCATGAAGGTCTATAGTAATGTTAGCAGTTGATGTTATTCTTCAATAACACAGGCCCCAACGCAAATCAGGGGGATAAAAATATATTTATTCAAAGAGAACAAATCCTAGTTGTTATGCTGGAAAGTAGATGGCAGATGTTCATTCTTCCCTGTCCTCCAGGTTTCTCCACTGAACAAAGAGACAGGGTGTAGTTTATACCCAAGCCTAGCCTGTGGTTGACCAATTAGAATTCCTTGCATTAAAATTGGGCCAATGGCCAAATATCCCATTTCAGGTTCAGTGTATAATGAAAGTCGGACCAATGAGAACTTGCCACATGTAGCTATGAGTCCCGGACTGGAACACATACACAGATTCTAAACCGATGTTGAACTGAAAAACAATTCCGTATTACAGAAAAACAGCTATTTAAATGTATCCTTAACTCCCGTAACAGTAACTTCAACAGCACTATCTGGGGTAGCACCATGGTGTAGCCAGAGGACAGCTAGCTTCTGTCCTCCTCTGGGTACATTGACTTCAATACAAAACCTAGGAGGCTCGTAGGCCTCACCCCCTTCCATAGACCTACATGGTAATTATGACCACTTCCAAAGGACAACCTCCAACCAAAGCTTTTGCAGAATGAACTGACATGTTGTCCATCCAATCATATAATTAGGATAAGAGAAAGAACCTAGTATGTTGTATTGGGATTGTGCCGCAGAGCATTATGGGGGGATTCTATATGTTGAGAAGCTTGGTGAGTTGGTGACATTATTGGATAGAGATTGAAAAGTGATAAGCTGAAAAGCTTTTTGGGATATTATTCAATTCAAATTAGTTTCTTCAAACTACAGGAGACGGAGGAGGTAGATAATACATAGTTTTATTGGATTTATAACTTTATTTTTGTGCCCAGTTAGTGCAATTTATTTCAATTTGCCTTGCTAACTTCAGTAGCTTTCACTATATTGGATCACTCCGTGTCACGACTCCTGCCGAAGTTGCCTCACCTCCTTGTTCGGGCATGCTTCGGCGATCGTCGTCACCGGCTTTCTAGCCACTGCCCTCGTTCATTATTCCATTTGTCATGTCTTGTCATTACGCACACCTGGTTCTCATTTCCCCCATTACTTCATGTATATATGTTCCCTCTGTTCCCTTATGTCCTTGTCGGGTATTGTTAATTGTGATTGTGTATGTACGGAGTACTGTCTTCAGTCGAGTGATTGTTTCACACTCGTGATTTGCATACGTGTTTGGGTATTAAACTTATACCTTTAGTTCACGCTATCTCCTGCGCCTGGCTCTCTATTCTTATTCACGCCGTCATACTCCGATATAATTGTATACCCGTACCAGATTAATCAGTGCTAGAGGGACCTGGCCAGCCAGCGGCGAAGTCCCAGCACAGGACCGAGATGCAGGGGCCGTCAATGTGGAAGGGGGTCCCGGCACAGTCCCCGGAAGGGGAGGGGACGCCCAGGACCGCTGACCCAACCGCAGATGGAGGTGCCACATTACCCGATAGTACCTAGCAAAAGGTACAAGAGGAAGCCCAGCTGGCCGCAGCACATATCAGCGAGGGGCACTCCTCTCAGCAGAGCCCAGGACGCAGCTACACCTCGTGTTGAATGTGCCACCACAGATCCCAGCACTGGCATGCCAACCAGGGGATATGCTGTTGTAATCGAGTCCACGATCCACTGAGAGTCACTGCTTGATAGCCCAGCCCCCAGGAGTCTCTTACCATAGCAGACAAAGAGCGGGTCTGTTGTTCTCACTGACCGTGTCTGCTCCACATACACAGCCAGTGCCCACACAGGGCACAGCATGCCGTAGGGAGGCCCAGACTCCCCCGCCACTGCCGGGGGGTCGTAAGCATACATAATAAAAGGGATGTTCACATGCCTGTCTGACAGAACCTTCGGGAGGAATGATGGGTTGGGGTGGAGAGATATACTCCTCCCACCGGGGTCCATCCGGTAGCACTCAGAACTTACCGAAAAAGCATGGAGCTAACCCGCTCTCTTCATGGAAGTAATCGCAACCAAGAAACCACCTTCATAGAGAGGTTTCAGGGTGGCAGACTCAAATGGTTCGAAAAGTGGCTGTGCCCAAGCTGCAAAGACCACATTTAGATCCCAGCTCGCCACTGAGCGGGTCATAGCTGGACGCAGGCGACAAACCCTCTTCATAAACCTGGAGACCAAGGGATGGCGCCCCACTGGCCTTTCCATCCACCCCACATGGCAGGCAGATATAGCGGCCAAATACCCTCTCAGTGTAGAGGCTGCCAAGCCCTCATCCAAGCGAGACTGCAGGTATTGGAGGACATACTACACCCCGCATGACTTGGGCACAACCTCAATACCAGTGCACCAAGAGCAGAATAACCGCCAGCGCAACTGATATGCCGCGGTTGTAGCCAGTGCCCTTGCGCTCTGCATGGTGTTCCTTATGCCCTCCTGTAGTCCTAACATGGACCAATGGTGCCGTTCAGCGGATGCCACAGTGTTCCCCAGGCCTGAGACAGCAGGTCGGGTCTCAGGGGCAGTTGCCAAGGTGCGGCAGGCACATCAATACACAAGAGCTCTGAGCTGTACTGTTGGCCCTGTGATCTTTCCTTCCACATCTGAAAGGAAGACATGTCCTGGTGAGAACGGACAACACCACAGTGGTGGCTTACATCAACCATCAGGGTGGACTGAGGTCCCACCGCCTCCATCTTATGGCACAGGAGCTCCTTCTCTGGGATCAGGGACATCTAGTGTCTGCTGCTATTTGTATTTACAGCTAAGTCCCCTCCTGTTCCCTGATTAAGAGGTGATGACCACTCCACTACCATTGTCAACTCTCTCCTGATGTGAACTGAAGCCACGTCTCATGTGCCCTCTCATCCATTGGCACAATTAATGTTTCCTCTCCAATCACTGTGAATACCCCTATCAAATTTCTCTCATTACTGTATGTAGAGTCAATCACATACACAAACACAATCACATTATTACACATTTTTAGCTCTTTTGTCTAACTGTGTAGTGCGTTGTGTTATTGTTTTTTTTGTCTTCCCAGTCAAATCCTGTCCTGCACTGAAGTCAAGCCACTGAACACCTCAACACATGCCTCATACCCTCATTCAATCACTGCTGTGATCCCTTCCCAACACTGTAAGTAGCCCTCTCATTCCCATTCCCCATATTGTACTATAAATGTCTTTATTAAATGTTTTAGGTTAAAATAGTCCTCTGTGTGTTCCGCGCCTATACCGTGGGTCTCACATCTTCCTACATTTTTCAAGTCACCAGCCTCCACTGGTGTGTGTGTATGTATGTGTGCGCACGCTCGAGAATGTGTGCGTCTACAGGTGTAGGATCTTAATTTGACCAGTATTGTCGTAACAAAAAAATCCTGCAGCAACAGAATTTGAAAATTTGAGTCCATCATTTTGCTTGATCAGTGGTTAGGCTATTGGCTGGACAAAAGTATGCTAAATTAAACGTGTAATACTGTTAATATAACTGTGTGTTAGTGCAGGTTTTCATTATGTAAATCAATAAGTAAATCATAAAGCAATAGATTGATTAAATGAAGATCCTACATCTGTATGTGTGCTTGTGTGCGACCCAATCTGCTCAGCATTAGAAAGTTAAGGATACACAACCCCCGCCCCCCAACCCGCCATGCTTTGCCATTTCCTGATAATGAGAGAGGGTCCGTGGAGGGGTGGGTTGGGGGTCAGGGAGACTTGAAGAGGGAGTCAGTGAAGGGATCAGATTACCACATCCCAGTCATTCCCTAAAGAAAGTGAACATCCACAGGGACTTGGCTTGATTCAGCCCCATCTGGTCCAATTGTTTGACAAGCAATTTTGCAGGCAATTCCCAAGAAAAAAACCTAGTATGGCTGCACTGCTTCCAGATGTGTCCTGACTTTCTCTCTGCTGAGCTGGTGACAATCTACGTGTGAACACCCAGCAACAACAGCACATTTACAAAGAGAGAGAGAGAGAGAAAAAAAAAACAGCACAACTGCTGGATCCCAATCTTTGTGGGACTGCAAAATACCATGCATGTGTGTATAGGGTTATTTCAGTGAGTGTATGGCGTGTGTGTATAGGGTTATTTCAGTGAGTGTATGGCGTGTGTGTGTATAGGGTTATTTCAGTGAGTGTATGGCATGTGTGTATACGGTTATTTCAGTGAGTGTATGGTGTGTGTGTATAGGGTTATTTCAGTGAGTGTATGGCATGTGTGTAGAGGGTTTTTTCAGTGAGTGTATGGTGTGTGTGTGTATAGGGTTATTTCAATGAGTGTATGGTGTGTGTGTGTGTGTGTATAGGGTTTTTTCAGTGAGTGTATGGCATGTGTGTGTATAGGGATTTTTGGGGGATTATAACCATAATTTTGTGGTCACACATTCAGGTTTGTGGTTGTAAGTACGATTCGCAAATGTGTAATTTAATTTCGCAAGCTTCTATCATGTGTGAAAGATTTAACAATGGTCGCAAACTTGTAACTTGACATTTGAATACATTCAAGAAGATTTGCAAGCATAAGTTATTTTCAGAATTATTGCAAGTCCATTTACAACTATGAATATTCTGCTGTGAATCAAAAATACACTTTACCACTTTACCAAAACCACAGCCGCCTAACCATTGGCTGAATTGTTCCTTCAATCAAATATCAGGAAATAGCAACAGGCAGTGGAATGAAGTAGTTTGACAAAAAGTGTTCTGAAGTCAGTAACAAGTCTTTAAAATATAGCTAGCACAAATATAGCTATAGTTAATCGTTTTTATTTTCTAGAAACCTAGCAAACATTAGCTACACTGCAGTGATGATGGTGGGAGTTAGCTAGCTACCTTTCCCCCAGCAGTTTCAATTTAGCTATCTAGCTAGCCAATGGCATTTATATAAACTTTATCAATCAGATGGTTAACAGATGGTTAACTAGCATCTAAAACTGAAAGTGAATTTTTGATTCACATTAGAATATTCATAGTCGTAAATGGACTTGCAATAATTATGAAAATAAATTATGCTTGCAAATCTTATTGAATGTATTCAAATGTAAAGTTATACATTTTCAACCATTGTTAAATCTCATACACATCATGATACAAGCTTGCAAAATTTTATTAGACATTTGCTATTTGCACTTGCAACCACGAAATTCTAAATACAAACTTAGTTCTGTCATTATTGTAATCCCATAGATTTCATCCGTCAAGATAAAGGGTGTAGACTAACAGTGAAATGCTTACTTACGGGTAATTTTCCAACAATGCAGAGTTAAAGATAAGATAAAAAATAAAATAAAAATAGAACTAATGACACAGTGAATAACAAATAAAAATACAAGGAGTATATACAGGGAGTACCAGTACCGAGTCGATGTGCAGGTGAATGAGGTAATTGAGGGATCTATGTACTGTACATACTGTATAGGTAGGGGTAAAGTGACTAGTGGTAGTTTGTGTGTGTGTGTGTGTGTGTGTGTGTGTGTGTGTGTGTGTGTGTGTGTGTGTGTGTGTCGGGGTGTCAGTGCAAGTGTGTGAGTAGAGTCCAGTGTTTGTGCATAGACAAAAAAAGGTAAATGCAGGGTGTCTAGGTACTGTAGCCATTTGATTAGCTACTTAGCAGTCTTGTTTAGAAGTTTTATGGCTTGGGGTTAGAAGCTGTTCAGGGTCCTGTTGGTTCCAGACTTTCTGTGCGATAGCAGAGAGAACAGTCTATTACTTGGGTGGCTGGAGTCTTTGACATTTTTTTGGGCCTTCCTCTGACACCGCCTGGTATAGAGGTCCTGGATGGCAGGGAGCTCGGCCCCAGTGATGTACTGGGCCGTACGCACTACTCTCTGTAGCACCTTGCGGTCAGATGCCAAGAAGTTGCCATACCAAGCAGGGATGCAGCCAGTCTGGATGCTCTCGATGGTGCAGCGGTTTAACCTTTTGAGGATGTGAAGGCCCGTGACAAAAACTGTGTTGGTGTGTTTGGACCATGATAAATCCTTAGTGATGTGGATACCGAGGAACTTGAAGCTCTCGACCCGCTCCACTACAGCCCCGTCGATGTGAATGGGGGCATGCTTGACCGTCCGTTTCCTGTAGTCCACGATCAGCTCCTTTGTCACACTGACGTTGAGGGAGATTTTGTTATCCTGGCACCACACTGCCAGGGCTCTGACCTCCTCTACTGACCATATAATAGGCTGTCTCACCGTCGTATTTTCCTCTTCAGAGTGTCAGGGATTAGGGCCTGGTCTGGGGTGAGCGGTGTGTCCTGCGCGGCCAAGTCATTGAAGTAAAATTCTTCATCCAAATCTAGGTTAGTGATCGTTGTTCTGATGTCCAGAAGATCTTTTAGGTCATAGGAAACGATGGCAGAAACATTATGCACAAAAAAACCACACAGAATAGCATAATTGGTCAGTAGTCCGTAAAAAAATGGCATCTATACATCCCAGCGCCATCAAGTGTGTGTGTCTGTGTGTGTGTACAGTGATTTCCGTGGATGTTAGCAGCAGTGCACGATTTGTGTGTGTGTGTGGGGGGGGGGGGGGTTTCAGTGGATGACTCCTTCCAGTATAATTCTGACTCACCAGTCCAGGGACACACTAAAGCCCAGGCACGGCACAGCACAGCATAGTGATGTGCGTGATGCCATGTGCTTTTACAGGCCTCTCAGCTATGCAGCACAATATGAAGCAGGTAGGCAGACAAGACCAGGGGGGAGAGCTTCCTGTTTACCAGGGGAATCTTCAAAGCAGAATCTCTCTCAGCCTATCAGACAAGCCAGAGCCAGCAGGCTGCCTGGGACCGGGATGTCTCAATTAGGTACTCAGGGGGACAGCGAGTCATGGTTGGGGTCAACTCCAAATATACAGCTGAGGTGCTAGTTCACTTGTGGTATCGTAAAGCCTGATGTGAATTTATTTAGTTTCAACAAATGTGTACTAATGATGTATGCCTCAGACACACCAGCATTATATTACCATTGCACTCACACAAATGTACTACAGTACGCTCTGCTCACTCACTGACTCTCTTTTTTACGCGCACAAACACACGAGGAGGACCAGCTGCCTTGAGAAAAGGGGTTAAACCCAACCAGTGAGAAAAGGGGTGTGGAGAAAGAAGAGAGATCGAGAGGGGGGGGGAGAGCGGAGAGGGAGAGGGGGGAGAGAGGGAGACGAGGGAGAGCGAGGGAGGGGGGAGAGGGGGGGAGAGAGAGAGAGAGGGAGGGGGAGAGAGCAGGGGGGAAAGAGGGGGGGGGGGGGGGGAGAGAGAGAGATCGAGGGGGGGGGCGAGAGAGGGGGGAGAGAGAGCGCAAAGGAGAGGGCCCATATAAAACCAGCGGAACACAAGCCATGCTTTATCCTGCCTGTCTGTCCCGCTCACCGAGCATTCACAGGAAACACACACAAACTCGCCCAGCGCTCACACACTTACTTACTCAGGGCTCTCTTTCTCTCACACACACTCTTACAGGGAAACACACACACACACACCGGCTGCACTCACAAAGGACTGGAGGATGGCTGTGTCTATGAGAAGAATGAATGTGTCCTGGAGAGGGATGACTCTAGCCCTGGTTCTCTGTGCTCTGCTCCTACACAGTGAGTACTACACCTTTCTACATTATGGCTCTGAAGTTATCTGTGTCTTACATGCTCAATCTTGAACTATGGTTAACTCTAGTAAGCTAACTCTGTAAGCATGGTACCTCAATAAACCTAAACCTGACTGACTCTGAAAAGAGTAGGAGAAAGATAGATCCCCCAGGTATAGTAAGCCAAGGGAGTGTTTGTGAGCAAGTAGCAACTTAAACTTCATCCTGAGAGGTGAACATGCCAATACAATATTCCATAATGTAGTTTAAATTATCTTAAATTACATGTGGCGTTTTCACAAGTGAGTTCTGTAATGCTTTTGTTATTATGGTGTGACATGAGGCAGCTTTGTAGCTTTTAGGAGTTTAGGGCTGGTAAAAAGTTGTAGGGGGGGTGGCCAGCCGACACAAAGGGCAAAGATGGCGTTAAAAATAATGATGAACTACATCCTGAGAGCAGTGTGTGTGCGTAAGCATACACTTTGCAGGGATGGAACGCACACTTTTTCCAAAACAGGCTTTTCCGAAAAATTCAGGTCCATCAGGCAGCATTTACTCCTTTACATGTCTGAGTATAAATTGGGATCAATTTGATCTTCGCAGTGTGTTTTGGGGGCCTTTCTATCTGTGTTTCCAGATGTTTAGTAGGAGAAGGAAGCTCATCCTGTGTTTGATTCCTGCTTGTCCGGTGAAGATGCAGCTTGCTTACACAGTTAGCCCCCAGGATGAGTGGGAAGAATGGCTGTGCGTGAGAGAGAGATATGGGGAAGTGACCAAACATTTTCTGTTGATTCAGCAGGGAGTAAAATGACATCTCTGAAGATGACGCCGCTTAGGTTGTGGAAACTGTCAAATTGTCTGTTTGAGGACAAGAGTACCTCTCTTGTCCTCATGCTGGGAAGGTGTGAGTGGAAGGTTCACCAGTCAGATCCAAACCAGACTGTTAAGTCTGTTAATATAGATGATAATTGCATGGTGATGTTATGATTTGAAGATGAGACTGGTGGGACTGGTGTTGGTTCGGTCTGTGTGATGACTTCTCCAGAACTCCATAGTGGCTCATCTGGGCACTGGGACCGTAAAACATTAGCTCTTTGGTACAGGGTGAACTGGGGGAACACTGCCAGACTAACCAGAAGGATGGAAATAAACAGTGAAGGGCTTAATGTTACTTTAAAGGGGAAACGAACATGCACTCTACAGTATACACGCGCACGGCACATCAGAAAGGCACATTAAGATGAATCTAATCTGAAACAGAGATACATCTATTGTGCTTTTCCTATGCCATTAATTGTAGGATATTTAGTTACGCTTTATTTTGAGAGTATCCTTACAAATGGTTATTAGATGTTAAACTATTTAGATTCATATTGTGAACTTGTTTGAAATAAGACCCTTACATGATTAGAAAGTTTCCCATTCCTGTTCAGGTTAACAGCTCTTGCGTTTCACTTTGATAATAGCACAGGGGTGTTTCCACAAGTCCTCCCTCTATCCTCCTCCATTCCAGACCACAGCCAACCACACTTCACCGATCACACTCACCTGCTACATAGTTGACACTTGTGTGCCATCGGCACTGCTATGTGAATTTGCCAAGGAATGGTCATCCTAAGGTATTGGAACACAACATTGGAAAATCTTTGCCAAACCCGGGAACATAATCAACTGTAGATGGTTGCCATGGTGATTCATTTGTGCGTGTGTGTGTGTGTGTGTACGGCCTAGATTATTGTTTTGTTTTGTAGGAGCTGGTGGTACTGATTTTGAAATAATGTAAAGATATTTATGCTTCTGAAACCAGGATGGTCACGAAAGATATCTACAGAGGCGGGGTGTCCCATATCTGCCCCCAGCTGATTCCAGGGTTCTATTAAAGAACCTTCTTTGTGCTTCTACTCAGAAGAGCCAAACATTAACCATACAGTACAGGCCTCTGGATATATCTGGAAACTCATTTGCCAGGGGCCACTGGGCGTATCTTTCATACAAATATGTGTGTATGTGGATAGTCTGATAGCAGCATAGCATGCAAAGCCTGCATCTGGGGAGAGAACATTGAGACCAACCACATGACCGCCAGACACTGGAGATCCACTGTGGTGAGTTACAGTTGGAGACTACAGTTACAGTTGAGCCGTCATCTACAGCAGTTGTAGCATGGCTAAGTTTTACTGTGGGTAACTGAGATGGAAGACTCTGTAGCCATTAGGGCTCCTAAGCACCTGACAATGGAAGGCCATGCATTCCAATGGATTCCAATTCCAAGAGCTCAGATGTTGCAGCAGGAATGCCAATGCAAAACATTTTTAGAGGTGTCATCCAATGACTGAGACAGACGAGGAGAGATCGAAAGAGTGAGAGGGCGACGAAGAGAAGAAAAGAGAGGAAGACAGAGAGAGGGGGAAGCTTTCTATGACTCAACTCAATGGTGAAAGTGTTTAGCTGAACTAACATTCTACTCATATCCAAGCCAGATGTTCAAACTACGCACTTTCATCACAAACACTGATTGAGTTTATGTTCCCGTTTCCCGTGGCTTTGATTCAGCAGTTATGTAGACTCTCAAATATGTAGCACTGAAATGGGCTGGGTTGGAAATGCTGCATGATGTCATACCAATGCCTCTTGGAATATAATGTGAGGAGCCCTAGCTTTCTGTAGAGAGAGGGAAAATTAGCTAGCTTTAGAGCTATATGGAGAGAGAAATACTGTTTAATTTCACAGCTGGGCTGGTACTCCAGGAGCTGCTTCATTTGTGCCACTGATTCAGTGCCTGTGGCACAGCCATTGTCCGTATTCTAAAGTATTCGCCACCATTCTAACTTGGGTGAAAGCGGGACAGACACAATGTGCATTCCTATGTTTGGGGGAATACAATCCTTGTCTCTCCTCACACCACATCCTTTACATGTCTGAGTATTTTGTCTCTATGACAACTGCTTGATTGACATTTTGACAGCCGACTAGACACAGCACAGTCATTGAGAGTGGTGTGAACCATAAAGTCCCAATGAATATGGACACACAACGCGGCACAGTGAAGACCGACACAGAGGAAAGATAGCTCCATCATGTGTTAGTTGATTGGACATCTGAATACCAGTAGTGGGAGTGAGATGGGTTCTGTGCGAATGGACAGCAGACTGTGTTCAGTTCAAGGAGAGAGGCATGCCATTACCAACGGGGAGAGGCCCTGTGTGATAAGATTGTACCCTTCATATCTCCATGGTTTGACTCTGTAACGCTCTCTTTAACAGACAACATCATCTCCGGGCCAACATAACCAAGAGCAGAGTATTGCCCCTCTTTTTTTTTCTCATGGCCCTCAGCTATTGACTAGCATTCCATCAGTCCCAAGTCAGGATGGTTAACGTGGACTCACGTCATCCAGAGGAGGGTGTGGGTCTTTTTACGTAACCGTCTGGCAGATGTGTGTCCTGTCCTCATGGGCTTATAGTCACGTTCCAAAGACCCTGAGAGCAAATCATTAGAGCTGGATTACAGTTAACTGTCAGTTGCCTCAGTGATTTTGTAAAAAGTAATACAATAGGTACCAGTCAAAATAAACTTGTTTGTCGACAGGAAAACCTCTCACTCCCCTTTGTCCATTCTATTGCCTCGAACTCTGGACTACATCAGCACACACCACAAAGAACTGTTCTATTCAACAGAAAGTCTTCGTTTGGCCTTCTATCAACCCTATTCCAACAAAAACTCATTAAAAAAGGCAACAAAACCAAGGCTAAGCAAAATCACTATAGCCCAGAATGATTACCTTTCTAGGACAAGGAACCAGACAAATACAAAAGGCTGTAGACTCTAGCAACCATATTTACCCAGCTAAACAGTCTTAATGAATTACAGACGGTGTGTTACCATTCAAATCATCCTCTCCTCATTATGGCTGTTTCTAGCAATCTTTTTGTTCCATGTTCTCCTGGCACCCTGGTGCAGTTTTACAGCTGTTGGGGCTTTAACAAGGGTAGCGTCCCAAATGACACCCTATTCCCTATTTAGTGCACTACTTTTGACCAGGGCATTGGTCAAAAGTAGTGGATTATATAGGGAATAGGGTGCCATTGGGACTCCTCGCCACCTAGTTCTCTTTTATTTCAAAACAGCAGAGCTAACTTGGACAGGGAGCAGAAACACTTGGGAGCTTATAGACAACACTCCTCTAGACTCAAGTCACACAGAGTTAAACTAATGAACAACCCTGAAATTAGGGGACATTTCAAAAGACCGACTTGGAGTCGGTGCCTCATCACCAATGCTTGTTAAATGAGCTCAGGCAGCGATGAAAGCTTATCACAAACTTACTTAGCTCATGTTTGGAAGATCCCACTTCGTGGTAATGCCACTGTCAGCATACAAGACCACAGCAGGTTTACAATAACAGTAACAGTAAGTATATGGCAAGCATACGTCGTCTAAGGCAAGGCATGCTTGTCAGGAGAAGGCAGAGTGAGGCATGGCTCTTTTATGGTGGTGTGTACAATTTAGCCTGGGGAATAAAGCGTATTTTAATGAGGCTTGGCTGAGGCCCTTTCACTGCTAGAGTAATTGCTCCTGGTAATTAATGTTCAGCTAGAAACGCTTAGGTCGTTTGGGCCCTTCTTTATGCTGCTGGCTAATTGAAACATGAGATTACATCCTGTTCAGCTAGAAACTCTTTGGTCATTGGGGACCTTCTTTATTTATAATTTTTACATGTTTTATTTCACCTTTATTTAACCAGGTAGGTCAGTTGAGAACTAGTTCTCATTTACAACTGCGACCTGGCCAAGACAAAGCAAAGCAGTGCGACAACAAAACAACAACACAGAGTTACACATGGGATAAACAAACATACAGTCAATAACACAATAGAAAATCTATATACAGTGTGTGCAAATGTAGTTATATTAGGGAGGTAAGACAATAAATAGGCTGTAGTGGCAAAATAATTACAATTTTGCATTAACACTGGAGTGATAAATGTGCAGATGACGATGTGCAAATATACTGGGGTGCAAATGAGCAAAGAAATATATAAAATAACAGTATGGGGATGAGGTAGTAGGGTGGGCTATTTACAGAAGGGCTATATACAGGCGCAGTGATCGGTAAGCAGCTCTGACAGCTGATGCTTAAAGTTAGTGAGGGAGATGGGAATCTCCAGCTTCAAGGATTTTTGCAATTCGTTCCAATCATTGGCAGCAGAGAACTGGAAGGAATGGCGGCCAAAGCAGGTGTTGGCTTTGGGGATGACCAGTGAAATATACCTGCTGGAGCACATGCTACGGGTGGGTGTTGCTATGGTGACCAGTGAGCTGAGATGGGGATTTACCTAGCAAAGACTTATAGATGACCTGGAGCCAGTGGGTTTGGCGACTAATATGTAGTGAGGGCCAGCCAACGAGAGAATACAGGTCACAGTGGTGGGTAGTGTATGGGGCTTTGGTGACAAAACGGATGGCACTGTGATAGACTACATCCAATTTGCTGAGGACAGAGTCGACCTGAGAATTGAACCCTGTGGCACCCCCATAGAGACTGCCAGAGGTTGTGACAACAGGCCCTCCGATTTGACACACTGAACTCTATCTGAGAAGTAGTTGGTGAACCAGGCGAGGCAGTCATTCGAGAAACCGATGCTATTGAGTCTGCTGATTAGAATGCGGTGACTGACAGAGTCGAAAGCCTTGGCCAGGTCGATGAAGACGGCGCCACAGTACTGGTCTTTTATCGATGACGATTATGATATTGTTTATGTTGCTGGCTAATTGAAAGCATAAGATTACATCCTGTTCAGCTAGAAACGCTTCGTTGGGGCGCTTCTTTATGCTACTGGCTAATTGAAACATAAGATTTCATCCTGTTCAACTAGATTACATCCTGTTCAGCTAGAAACTCTTCGGTCGTTGGGGCCCTTCTTTATGCTGCTGACTAATTAAAAACACAATGTTACATTCTGTTCCTGTTTTGGATGGCACTGGGACTTTCTGTTCTCACGGCAGTTTGAGGGAGAGAGGGAGTGAGCTGCAGCAGTAGGGGCCCTGGTGTCTGGGAAGGTCTCCTCACTGGCCCTAATGACATCATTGGCAGTATGTCTTTAACTCCTCCCACCATCAGGGAGTTTAACCAGGCAATGTCTTTAACTCCTCCCACCAGATTTCTGGCTTTTCACCTTTAATCCAAACCATTTTATCTGCACTCAGCAACAGTAACAGCCCAGGCAGCTTTGGTTCTGACAGTGGGAGCTGTGAGGCAAAGAACAAGCATTTCAAAGCAGCTGGTATTTGGCTGTGCCCCAAATGACACCCGATATAGTGTTCTAGGCTACTTCGAACGGAGTCCTTGGTAAAAAAGCAGTGCACTATGTAGGGAATAGGAGGCCATTTGGAACGCAGCCTTGGTGTAGAGGAACGAGGCCTGGCCTATCCTACAGTAATGAGATTGACGGTCTATTTAGGAAACTGAGGTTTTACGTTACGGAGGGGCTGCCTGTCCAAATTTAGATGACAGCTTTGTTAATGCTGAAGAAATACGAGAACCATGTTTAAGACCATTTATCAAACCCATAACAAAGCCTCATCCACATTTAGATTCTGGTCTTTTTGCTCTCGAGTGGATTTCAATAGCAGATGTATAGCCAGCAGAGGTGGAAATTAATTATTGGCATAGTCCACAACAGAGTGGCACTTACAGTATACTGTAATATGCCTGTGGCAGTATTAACCCTTAGCTTTTGACTAGTGGCTCTCTCTCTCTCTGTCGTTGTGTGGAGATTGGTGAACCTGCTGTGTGTCTCTGTGGGAGGCCTGCTGGCTGTTCTGGGTAGTATTGATGGCCTCAGTCTGCTCAGCTCTGAGGCTTAGTGAGGTCACAGCGTGCAGAGTATTGTAAGAGCCATGTGCATGGATAGTGTTCCAACGTCTGACGCTAATTCAGTAAAAATACCCTGTTTGTGTTTTATTTAAAAGCAATGAGGGGCATGGGCAGATTTGAAAAGTCAACTTTCGTGACCATCCTGGTTTCAGAAGCATAAATAGTTCTCATGTTATTTTCATGTAGACAGAGAAGGGGACCCGGTGGCTGTTTCAATGCAGGTTTTCCAGATTGTGGTTTGGTGTTTGGACTGGCCGTCTGGTCACAGGAGAGGAAACTCTGTAAGCTCTATTTGGTTACCAGGGAAACCGTATGTCTGGCCAGTGCTTCATGCAAGGCAGGCTAGTGTGGCTGTCTAGTAGCTACAGGTTGGCAGAACAGGGGTGGTGGGTTGCCCACATTGTTCTACAGGCTACATGGACACATAACGGAAGGTGTCCCAGTACAGAGGGGATCAGTTGACTTGCTGACTAGTAGGAATGGGATCCCTGTCCAGCCTCCCTGTACATTCCTCTGGCCGCAGGCATTCTCTGGAGGCTCTGGAAGCCTGGTGGAAATCCACCCTGGCCTGGGTCTGAGGTGACAGTCTAGCCTAGGAAAGTCAGGGAAGTGACATCTGGAGTTAAGAGACTGGGGCTGGGAGGGGTGCAGAGGGCAGGTGGTGACAGCCAAGGTGCCGTCTCTGTGGCCTGGGTGGGGAGGCTAGTCGAGCCCAGGCTGTAGGCTGAGCCTGAGGCCTGTCTGTCTCTGAGTGGCTGCATGACGTCAAGGGGCTCCTGATAATCTCCCTGAGACTAGGCAGGGCCAGAAAGAGAGACGGACCAGGGTTCCCCAGGGAGACTAACATCTGCTGGGCTAGACCCCACCCTATTGGAGGCCCCCAGGACCCAACCCTGCAACAGGCCAGTCCAGGCCACATCCCTCCCCAGACAAGAACCAGGCCCTAAAGGTTAGAGAGGCCATGCAACAGGACTTTTGTCCCCTGCTCTCTGTCTGCCCCTTTAATTCAGTGTAGAGATGTTTGTTATGGTTAAGTCTCTGTTCTCCTTCCGCACCCTGCATCCCTTACACTGGCAAAATAGGAAGGGTCAGAGATAACACAATGAGAAAACGTTTCAGAGGGAAGTGCAGAAGGAAAAGAAGGAGACAGTTAGTGAGAATTAAGACGTCTTCACAATAAATCATCAAAAACGTCACAATATTTACATTTTACTCCGTTTTTATACCGAGAGCGAGCATCTACAAAACTGCCCAGTAAATCAGGGTTAAATGGTCAGTAATTAAGGCATTGTTGAAAGCAGGAAGTAAACATGATGCCACACAGCTTGTTGATCTCTCCACACAACATTGCCAGATCGGTTACAGCAGCAAAATGGCAAAAGTCACATCCTTCTTAGACGCTCCTGGGGATACGGAGACACACACTGGTTAATTTTCTAGTGCTGCACTGGGGCATGAATGTTCCACTGTTCTCCATGACCTCTTCCATTAGGTGAGCTTTTCAAGATGTCTCTTATGTTTCCATTGGTCCTGCTGTGATCACACAGAGGTTTTACTCAGAGCTGTCTACTCTGTGTGTGTGTGTGTGTGTGTGTGTTTGTTCCCAGTGGGTTTGGGTAACTGGCTTCCCTGTTCCTGAGCCACAACTAGCCACAGCCACACTACACTACTCTGCCACGTGATGTAGCAGTGGAGAGAAAACAAATTATCATCTTGCCATTTTTCCCTTCTGCGCTCGTACAAATCTGGCAACAACATTTTATATGTTTCTTTTTGGAGACCCGAGCTGCTCATGAGCACAATGAGACAATCTGTTTCGTTGGTGCCATGATGACATCAGTGAGGGGCCAGGAATAGGGCTGGATAGGGCTGTGGAGAGGACGGACCTGGACTCTGTCCTGTAAGGAGCTGGACATACACACGCACACTGCACAAACACAGACCCACACCCAAAGTCACATCTTAAACTCGCGCTGTTAGAATCTGTCTTCTCTTTTTACTTGTTGAACTGGATTTACTGATGCTTTGGTTGAAGTTCCACTAATAGTTTACTTGTCTGCGTACCCAGCCTGGTTTCATAGACTAGACGTAAAATAGTAATCATAAATCCGGGACACAAATTAGTATGATATGTTACATTTGGTATGGTTACAGAAGACAGATGGATACTTTAGGCAAAAACTAAAGTAGGGTGGTTAGAGGGGGTGGGAGTATAACCCGAACGTCGAGCAACCCAAAGGTTGCAAGTTTGAATCTCATCACGGACAACTTTAGCATTTTAGGTAATAAGCAACTTTTCAACTACTTAGGCTAAAAGAGATCTATGGCTCACGCCATAAACATCTTTCCCCTCCAATCATCTCTGGCCAAGGAAACACTTGACTGTATAACCTGCTGTACTACAGAGATAGAGAGAGATCCAACAATCAGCAAAGAGACATACTGTTTAGCTACTTTGCAATTATTTAGCATGTTAGCTAACCCTTCCCCTAACCCTATACGAACATCTAGCAACCAAAAGGTTGCCAGTTCGAATCTTATCATAGACAACTTTATCATTTTAGGTAATTAGCAACTTTCAACTACTTACTACTTTTTAGCTACTTTGCAACTCCTTAGCATGTTAGCTAACCCTTCCCCTAACCTTAAATCCTAGCCTAGCTAATGTTAGACACCTAGCTAACGTTAGCCACCTAGTATTCATAACATATCATTCGTTTTGCAAATTTGTAACATATAGTACATTTTGCAAATGCATAGCCATACAAATTGTAATTTGTAACATATCATATGAAATTGTATTTATTTTATTTAACTAGACAAGTCAGTTAAGAATAAATTCTTATTTACAATGATGGCCTACGTAAAGGGTCAGCCACTGGAGCAAATTAGGGTTAAGTGCCTTGCTCAAGGACACTGACAGGTTTTTCACCTTGTTGGCTTGGTATTCGAACCAGCGACCGCTAGGCTACCTGCAGTCCTAAATGGAGGATGGACCAACAATAATAGGCTAATAAATGAATGCGTATAACTCTCACTAGTCCAGACACAATCCTCCTTGGCTCGCTCAGTGTGTGTGGGTCAAGGGAGGTTTAGAGGGCCCCTCTCTGTCTGATTAGCTAGAGGGACCAAAGGGAGGTTGCCTGGCTGGTTGGGAAGCAAAACCAAAATGTGGGATCTGACTTTCATACAGACATCAACACACTTCAATTAATGATAAGAGACACCTCCCCTCCCTCCTCCCGCTTATAATCCTTCTCTCTCTCTCCCTCCATTCCCTCGCTCCCCCACTCCTCCATGGTTGGTTTCCTATGGCAACAGGGCCAGTACAGAGAATTTTTTTAATGTGACCTTTATTTACCTAGGCAAGTCAGTTAAGAACAAATTCTTATTTACAATGACTGCCTACCCATGCCAAACCCGGACAACGCTGGGCCAATTGTGCGCCGCCCTATGGGACTCGCAATCACGGCCGAACTGCTCTCACCACTGTCCTTCAGTGTTGTGTCAGCTCCAACAGGGGAGTTTCAGTGGAGAAACGCCTGTGGGTTTATGAAGGTACCTACGTTTTCATGTCTGCGCATTTGTGGGTGTGGGCATGTATAGTTAGAGTGGTAGCTCATCTTTAGAATGACCTGCGATTTATAAATACTATTTACTCCTTGTGACCTTCCTGGAACTCTCGATATAAAAACGGTCGTGTACGGTCATGAAATACATAACATACTCCCGGCAATAGGATATGGATGTGTAGATACTTGATATACGTACAGTGTGACTCTCTATAGTATGTCAAGTCAGTGACCTCACCCAGGGAAAATACCCAGCTCCCCTCAGCAAATATAACCATGAAGTCAGCCACCTCCTCTCCATACATCAACAGAATTATCCACAGACCGACATTTCTCTGTAGTGTCAGTCAGGTCTGTCCCACAGAGATTCTATTAAATCACTATTCTATATAGATTCTATTTGTAATTCTATGGGTTGTCCTCTCATTTGGCCGTATAATGTTACTACTTATTACGTATCATGGGCCCACAGTGTGCTGTTGATGGGTCTGACCACAGCCAGCCTATAGAAGCAGCGTTTCAGCTGTCATGCACTGCCAGGCCCCTGTCACATCACATCCACGCTGCAACCCACAATGTAGTGGCCCCACCATACTGTGATACAGGCTAAAACACCCAGAGTAGCATTGGCTGGGGAAGGCTGAGGGTACTGAGGCCTCATACAGGGTAGGAGCTGTATTTGACTGGTGCCCAGCCTCCATGCTCCAAAGCACCCAAAACACTCCTGCAGGAAAGACGCCACTGTGTGTGTGGTTGTGTGTGGAGTATGGGCATGTGTACTTGTGTATTTGGGCTGAAAGCAGCCTTGTGTGATGGTCTGACACGGTAGTGTAGTGAGGGATAACAGAGGGGCTTAGCTGCGGAGCAGGTGATATTTCTCACTCAGCTCTCTGTGTGTGTGTGTGTGTGTGTGTGTGTGTAAAGCATCACATAGTGTAAACCCATATCCTGTTGCCCAGGCCCGGGCTGATGCTGTGCAGAGATAGGCTAAAAAGGCTCACGCCATAAACATCTTTCCCCTCCAATCATCTCTGGCCAAGGAAGCACTTGACTGTATAACCTGCTGTACTACAGAGAGCGAGATCCAACAATCAGCAAAGAGACATACTGTAAGTATCTCATTGCAAGACTATATTTGTATTTTGTTAGTGCATTCCAGGGCTATTTTGTATTCAAAGACATGTGTACAGTACAGTATGCTTGCAGACATGAAAATATGTTTTTAACATCTTGAGCATGTGAGTGTTAGTAAGAAAGTATCAACATGTGATGGCCTACATATGAGGTGAGTGATGAGGTAGGTGGGTTTGATTGCTAGATCTTGGAAAGCTGTACATTCAGTAATTGTGCATTCTTATTCACAATTACTGTATCAATAAACGTGTCATCTCAGGGCCAAAGGGAGTTAGCTAGGATCTTTTAATAACACTGTTAAACGTTGAGGATTTATGCCCAGCTAAGCCAATTAAAATATATGATGTGCTCTGCATAATGTCCATTGCCTTGGTTGGCTCTGCCGCTTGCTGTCAAGATAAAGTGCACTGCAGGAGGGAAGTGAAGCACATTTTGCAGAGCTTAGTGTGCAGCTCTGGACACACACTATCACGGTGGCCACTTGGCAGCTATTAATCATTGGAAATATTGAGGTAATGCTTCAAATTTGTTGATAATGCTTGCTAGCTAACATCCTTACAAAGACATTGGCTGTGCGTTCATCCTTACAAAGAGGTTGGCTAACATCCTCTCATCTGTGGTTGGCAGTATGTTCAAATTTAAAATGCATCATCACAATAGAAGAAAAGGTTAACATCCACTTCAATGTGTTTATGGTTTGTGGTGATTTGATAACTAATGTGTTGTGGTGAGCTCTGTGATTATGCTGTAGCGATACAAACCACATTAGGGTTATGTGCCTTGCTCAAGGACACATCGCTCAGGTATTCAAACCAGCAACCTTTCGGTTACTGGCCCTGCACTCTAACCGCTAGGCTACCTGCCGCCCCTTATGTAAAAATAGTATTAGTTAGATTGTCCACTATAACAACAGGTTCAAGCTTACCAGATACATTTGTTTGAATATAGAACTTCTTTCAACGGGCACTAATCCCGGGTCCCTGTCGCTAGAGTAGTGACTTCAACTAGCTTTGGCTGCCATCTATTGGAAAGGAATAGTAACTACACTGCTCAGCTAGTTGGCATAGTCAAAGTAGACTTTAATAATATATGCCATTTAGCAGATGCCTTTATCCAAAGTGAACTGGGTACATTTCCACCCCGATTCCCTTTAAGGATGAGTGTATCTTTGAATTCGCTGTTGAATGGCCTGCTCCTTCTCCATGTCTATTAAGTAAACTATTATTCCCTCGCTCATATCATACGCATTTTTAGCTACTGAAGTATTTCTGCCATCGACCTGTATAGTATAGTTAACCACCCAACATCCACCAATGTATAGTGTACATATTCAGCCAACCACTCATACTATGCAATGTCTTTTTATAGCTTTTTTTTGCACTCCAGATATCTTGTATTTCTATACTTTTTCATACTGCCGCTCTATGTATCATGTATCTGTCTTTTGTGTACTTTCGTTGTGGCATTTTGCACCTGCCCTGTGTTTTGTTGTAGCTGCTTGACAATGAAATTTCCCCCCCGGGGGATCAATAAAGTACCTATCTATCTATCTATCTATCTATCTATCTATCTATCTATCTATCTATCTATCTATCTATCTATCTATCTATCTATCTATCTATCTATCTATCTATCTATCTATCTATCTATCTATCTATCTATCTATCTATCTATATTCAGAACACCAGCCCGCTCCCCCAAAGTGATCGATAGTATATCTTGGCTAGCATTGTGATGATTGTGATTCTAAGCTCTCAGGTTCATACAGCGAGTTATGGTCTTCACTGATCTCACTCTCCGTCAGTTCCATCTGTGGCGTATAGGGGAAGGTCTCTGTTGTATACTGATGGTCGTGAGCACAATCTAGCTGGGCCCCAAGCTCTTTAGTGATGGTCCCCGGTGGACCTCTTCTCCACCGCAGCACAGGAACACTCTGGCAGCCAGGGGTCAGTTTGGCATGCTGTACTAACCGTTCTTTCCTGTTGGTAGAAAACAATTAAGGCATCTATTAGGCTATAGTTGAATTAAAGAATCACTGCATATTGTCATTTTGCCAAATAAACAATAGCCTTAGAAGTAACATGGATTTTAATTGTACCTCCTCTTGCCTCCTGCAGTCTCCTCCAGGATGAAACCTTTTCAGGGATGAAGATGTCATCCTGAAAACAAAAACTGAACCCAAATATATCAGTTGGCATTAACAAGCTACCTGTCTTGTATGCTTTGTCAACACACACACACACACACACACACACACAGTATATAGAAAATACAGGGACATTTATTTTTCACCGCACCTAACCTCTCTTCGATTCACTCTCCGCGCGAAAACCTCAATACGCACCCGATTCAATACCACAGATAATTTGCTGATTCCTGCCAGTGACGCACTTGCGTAAGTTGTTACTATGGCAATTTAAAATGGCGCTGACCATAGCTCAAAAAAAACTAGTTTTCAATCAAAATACTACATATAGAGTTGTTTTTATGTTATATGCACACGTTTGGTAATAGTGGATTGAATACATCTCTTTGATTAGATTTACTTCCTAAAGTGTTTCCATTCCCCTTTAACTCACATGGCTAAACATTTTCACCTGACTTTATCAGCATCTAGTCTTCCCTTGCACTACCTGGGCAAGGTGAAACTAGCCGACAAGGTGAAAAACCTGTCGATGTGTCCTTGAGTAAGGCACTTAACCCTAATTTTCTCCCGGGGCTGACCCTGTTGGTAGGCCGTCATTGTAAATAAAAATGTGTTCTTAACTGACTTGCCTAGTTAAATAAAGGTAAAATGTGATCTTAGAAATGTGATCTTTCCCCGAGGATTGGTGTAGAGTCAGGGGTCATGACTTTGGAGAGCAGGGTTTATTTGTGCGGCTGTGGAGAGGGCAGTACCACACACTTCAGCCATGAATTACCTATGGACTAGGGTTACTTACCAAACAAGCCGAATTGGTTCATCATCAGGGGGGGCTGGGGGCACAGGGTGTCGGTCATAGTGTTAACCTGCCCTCCATCCCCGGACCACAGTCACACAAACACACTACCCACGTGCCAAAACTCATCCCACAGATTAGCCTTCTGGATCTGGAGCATATGGCTCTGTTAGCATTTGGCGTTGACACTGAGACCTAGACCTACAGCCGGGCTCCAACAAGTTACCACAGGCACATTTTAGAATATTTTTTCTAGAGAGTGCAGTGCTACCGTAGGAAAGGAACACTAAATCAAGTTAGATCGCTCCCTTCGGTGGAAGGGTTAGTATAGTTCTGGCACTAGCCTATGTGAAGCAAAACCAATCTTGCGTTGTCCATTTAATTGATTGTTTGACATGCTTTGCAATCATTACAGGATAGAAAGGCCTTGCACGAAGGTTGAACTTAGGTTGAAAGGTAAGGTTGCATTTCGCTCTGAACGGTGGAGCAGTATCAGGTCTACTGTATTGATTCATGTTTGTTTCTCTCTCTCAGATGGAGTTCAAGGAGAGGACATACCGGTTTCCACTGTTGTACCTGAAACAGGCACCACAGATGCCCCCAGCTCTGTAGCAGCTGATAAAACAGTACAACCCACTGTTGTAACCGACAGTACTACAGTCTTAGGTAAGACCTTAATAACAACCCTGCTCAAAATCCAGATCAAAGCTGAAGTCAGTAGTTATGATACGGAGGATCAGGAGATGACAACAGGTCATCATGATTTGTTATTATTATGTTGTCCTATCTGCCTGTCCAGTCTGTTATTATTATGTTGTCCTGTCTGCCTGTTGTTATTATTATGTTGTCCTGTCTGCCTGTTGTTATTATTATTATGTTGTCCTGTCTGCCTGTCCAGTCTGTTGTTATTATTAAGTTGTCCTGTCTGCCTGTCCAGTCTGTTGTCATTATTAAGTTGTCCTATCTGCCTGCCCAGTCTGTTATTATTATTGTCCTGTCTGCCATTATGTTGTCCTGTCTGCCTGTCCAGTCTGTTATTATTATTAATTATTATTATTATGTTGTCCTGTCTGCCTGTCCAGTCTGTGGTTATTATGTTGTCCTATCTGCCTGCCCAGTCTGTTGTTATTATTATTGTTATTATTATTATTATTATTATTATTATTATTATTATTATTATTATTATGTTGTCCTGTCTGCCTGTCCAGTCTATTATTATTATTATTATTATTATTATGTTGTCCTGTCTACCTGTCCAGTCTGTTATTATGTTGTCCTGTCTGCTATTATTATTATCCTGTCTGCCTGTTAATATCATTTCCTGTCCACTCTATTATTATTGTTGTCCTGTCTGCCTGTTAGTCTATACCAGTTGCATGTTTGTTTTCTTCATTTCTATTGACTTATATCAGGGGACTGGGTTAGGATAGGGTTGTGGGTGGGATTGGGACGATCCATGGGGGCGGTAAAGGGGACTGGGTAGCCTATTCGGAGTGGCTTCACTTGTGTATAAAATATGTTTTGAATTTAAACAATCTTTTATGAAGGTACTTATGTCACTGCAACCCCCCAAGCCCCTGTAAACGACACGGCTACTACCTTCGCCGACAACACTACTGGGACCAGTGCTCCTGGATCCGACCCGGACACTACCTCCACCTCCATAGTGTCAAATACTGACTACTTAATAGGTGAAACCAAAGCTGGACCTGATGTAGACACACAGGGCACTGAAGAAACTGATGCAGTTGTTGCACCGCTTGTACCCAAGACAGAGGCCCCTGTTGCACCGCTTGTAATCGAGACAGAGGCCCCTGTTGCACCGCTTGTACCCAAGACAGAGGCCCCTGTTGCACCGGTTGTAATCGAGACAGAGGCCCCTGGTGCACCGGTTGTACCCGAGACAGAGGCCCCTGTTGATCTTGTGAAAGTGAGTGAGACCTAACTAATGGGGTATGCCAACAATCTATTTAGATGCTGTATCATACTGAAATGCTAAAGTAAGGTTCAGGACAATGATGTACTGTATATAAACCCTGAATTGCTGATGCTGTGTATTGGCCAATAAGAGGCTTTGAAGCCACTGGTCAGCCATATTGGCACTACTCTTAGAAGAAGCAGGAATGGAATTCTACAGTATGTTTCAATTCAATGTTTCAAGGAAAAAATTACACATATTTAAGTATTTTGTTGTTGTAGTTGGGACAGTAACATTAGAACTTTAAAAAAATTAAAGTCATCTAGTGTATACACCGAGTGTACAAAACATTAGGAACTCTTTACATGACAGACTATCTAGGTGAAAGCTATTATCCCTTATTGATGTCACTAGTTAAATCCAATGCAATCAGTGTAGATGAAGGGGAGGAGACAGGTTAAAGACAGCAAATTAACTTTGGATTCCCTGTATCATAACTCAATCCAGAGGGAATGTAGCAGATTGTGAGTGAATGGAGAGATGAGTTTACAGAAGCTGATGTCAGCACTTGAGTGAAAGCTTTATTCAGTCTCTGTGTTTCTGCAGCCCACTGTTGAGTGTGTGGACAAGGAGGCAGTGAAGAACAAAGATGCAGTCAAGGTGGCGCTTTCATCAGAAACCACCTGTGTGAGTATCAACATGTTTTACTGTTATTATGAAATGTCTCCTTATGGACTTTTACCATTAGCCTCTGTGCTCTACCACCCCACCTAGCTCTAGTCTGTCATAAAACAGAACAGTACAGTCTAATCTGCATACAATTGTATCTCTGGTACAGTTGCCCTCCCCCAGCCTCTACCACAGTGTGTATTGTACTACATTCTGTTTCCAACCACAGCCCTTAGAGATATCAGACTGTGCCAGCCAGCTGCCTGGGAAACAGACATGAGGAAAGAGGTTGGACCGCTTACCCTTCAGCCCTGGTGCCACGTTTCATATACCCCAGCCCTTATCTGGCTCCCAGCACATTAGCCTGGGAGGAAGTCTGTCTCTTTCCACTTAATATGTTTAAGATGAATATGTTCCAAATAGGTTGTTGGAAATATGGGGCCTGATAAGGCAGATCTCCTCTGACATTCTTTAGCCGTTCCAAATCATCCATCTGTCTGTCGTCACAGAAGACAAATGAGGAGGAGGAGGACAATGTTTCCTCCCTGGGCATCTCTGTGTGCTCTAGGGGTCAGAGGTCAATAGAAGAATCGCAGGGGGTGTAGAGCTGGTGTAGTGGAACTCTGATGAAATTAAACACCATGGTAGACTGATGACAGGATAATTCCATGTACAAAAACAAACACCTTGTCAGAACAATAAGGGATTGAGGCGTAGGTCTAGCCTGCAAATCCTAGGATGATTCAAGGAACATGTTTGGTTGAGCGGTATTGTCGGTCTTCTGTGGAGCCACACAAGAAGCACTCTCGTCCTGTAGTATAGTGGAATATACAATACACAGTACGTTCTCTAAAGCAATTGCAGAGCTGTCTGTGCTGAGTCAATCATATATCCCGTGGTACTGTACAGTACCCTCAACATTTCTCCATTACGACTGAGGGTATGATATGGAGTTCAGTGAGGGATCATCTGTTTAAATGATCCATGCGTCTGCTTCCCATGAGAAACGCTCTCCCTTTATTCTGAGTTTTCAGTCAACACTATAAATGGCAGCAGCTAATAATAACACAACTACGATAGAGAACACACACTAGTCTCAATCAAGGCCTTACATGTCAATCACAAACAGCAAATAAATAGAAATGTAGACATTGTGTTGTGGTTGCTAAGAGTGAGACTGAGGTCATCCCTGAGAGAAGCCCACTGTGACAAACGTTAGAGATCCTGAGTGGAGCAGGGAGTGCGAGAAGGGGAGAGAGAGGGGACAGGGAGTAACAGGAGGCAGAGAGAGGGAGTGAGGGGACAGGATAGTACAATCGGATTAGCTTAGTGCTGTAGGGTAGAATTCATATGGAGTAGTGGGGAGCTGATATGGGCTTTGCAGGGTTCCGTCCTTCTACCCATAGGATAGCTCAGTGTTATGGGGAGACCAGGTTGTAGCTATGTTGTGTTTGCACATAGCGGCCTATGGGGAAGAGAAGCTCTGTCTGGATCCCATTACACAGAGTGGGGAGGGAGAGTTCTCATCCCAAGGCCCTTGTGCAATGTGATGATAACATAGTTCAAGACCAAAACACAAAGGCACATGGTGTGGTGAACGCACAGACTCACACACTCAGCTGGACAGATTCACATGTACACCCACATAACATTTAACACTCTGCAAGTCTACTGTGAAGCATCTGAGAGGCATTAACACTACAGAGGGAGGGTGTGGAAGCTGAGAAAGAGAGCAGAGGATGGCTAAAACCCTGACCGTCATTGTGTGTTTGGTGTGGTGACGTTAAGATGAGGATAGACATCCTCCCAGCCTAGGAGAACCACAACAGTCGGCGCAGCCTAGTCCCATTGGGTCACTGGAACAGGGCGTGCCAAAATACTCTGGGGACCTCTGGCTTTCTGGGAGAATAAACAGATTAGAAATAATCATTAGAGTGCTGTGTTTTTAACACATAAATCATTGTGTTTCTAGTTGAGAGTTGAGCATAATGATATATGATTGTTAAGCTGACTTGTTTTTCCCCGTAGTCGAAGACCAAGATAATCTTGGAGGATTCAGCCTGGTGCACAGGGGACTGCAACCTTCAAGTGTTCCAGGAAGAGAACTCTAACACATTGGTTGTGACACGCACTGATGGTAGGTTTCCCTGTATTGCCTCATAATAATCATAACAATACATTTCTTTGAATTCTAGTTTTCTATTCAACTCCCATTGGTCTCTCTTTACAGGTGGTGTCAAAGAATTGTCAGAGAGCCTGATCAGTGAAAGCATCAAGGGCCAGGTATGTCCACTTCTACACACTCATACTTATGGGAGCAGAAAACTCTAGGCCTATTTCCTGCTTATTCCCAGTCACTTTTAACAGCTACAGTATAGTCATCATCCCCATAGCGATAGATGAAAGGGAAACTGTATGGATTCACATGCTATCTTTTATGTTAACAACTCTAAATGGACTGTGACACTATTTTCTTTCATCTTTATTTAACTATTTACACAAGTGCAATGATGGTTTTATAAGAGAGAGATATGGACAATGTAGGGAACAAACCAGGCAGTGGAATGCTAGGCAGGGCCCCACTTACAAATCACAATCAGGTTTAATAAAACAAAGTGGCTTGGCATAAAGCCTGGAAGTGAACTAACCATGGCGTGAACAGTCCCCAGGCACCAGAGTGAGGAATCCATAGAGATCCTATTATATTACTAGAGGGGCTATGTCATATACCCTCAAAGTTCCATAATGGGGCCAAAATGGAAGCCATCTTGGTCAGGGAGAAATCCCAAACCAGTCTAATTGGAATGAATGGCAGTAGAGGCATAGGTGATGCATTTCCTCCTTTTTTACGTATGCAGGAAAATAAAAGTAACGCCTTGATCAAACCGATAGCGTCGTTACTCAAAATAGTATGCAGCATCATCTAGATATGTGTGCAACAAAAGTTAAACATTCACCTTCTGCTACCATTTCTGTCAACCCGTTTACGCATAGTTTGACACATACGTTCGATAAATCCAACGTATGCAGCAAACAGAACGCACTGCAACTGCCTCTGCAACGCAATGATACGAGGCAAACGCAACGTTCCATTGGAAATGAATGTACTTCTGGTGTACCAAAACGCAATCAGTGTATTCGAAGTGTAAGACGTGATGCATCAGAAATTGTAATAGAATTATAGTCAACCTAAAATATTGTCATATAATTATAAATACAGGTTTTATACACATTTTCTGTATAAATAGCCTCTAAAATGTATGTAAACAGACCAGATATATCTGATTTTGTTTTCTTGGAAAGCTGCGAGTGCTATTATGATACAATATCAGTACTTGTTGCATTTACAACTTGTCTACGTCCTATCATCAACTGACAGTTTATGGCTGTAGATTGACTGCATGTTTGAATGGAATGTTTTCATATTGTTAATTTCAACAATTTATGGAATCATTCCTCTAAAAAAAAAAAAAAACTGTCTGGCTAGGTAGCTAGCAAACACGCATAGAGTGCAGACATATTCTTCACATTCATTGATTTAGATAAAATCTTATCACAGCACTGGCAAACCATGGTTGACCAACTCCCTGACCAACATGGCTGACCTTCGGACCATCATAAGAAGGTTGATGTCCATTCTAGTATTCTAATTCTATGGAGGAATCTCCCCTAGCTTCCCAGAGTCCCCTCCATAGATACACACGGTGTGGCATGGCTTAACCCCTAGTAAAGAAATCCTATAGGATTCCATTGGACTCCTATGGGATTCTATCCTATAGCTATCCAATAGAAAAATCTTAATCAGATTTTGAAACCAATTCTATTTGACTCCTATAGGTATCCAATACAAGAATCCAATTGAAAAATCCTATCAGATTTTGGAACCAATCCTATAGGATATATTCCAAAATCTGATTTTCTACTGGATTCTTTTTAAAATGAAGGAAGCTATCCTATGGGATTTTATCCTATAGAAGTCCAATAGGACTGGTTCCAAAATCTGATATGATTGTTATATTGGTCAGACTGCAAATGAACTTGCAGCCTTGAATCCATCCTATAAGATTCCAATACAAAAATCCAGTAGGAAATCCTATCAGATTTCAGAACCTATCCTGTAGGTGTCAATGTGGGGCGTAGGCAGACAAAGGTGCAGCGCAGTTGTACTGGAACATTATGTTTATTTAATTAAACTAGATCATGTACTTACTCGTACCAGCACAAACACTCCATGTACATCCTATGACAATCTCTACAATGAACCACACAAAGGTGTGGGACATCACTACTTAAGTAGAATCCCCAATTAGAGACAACTCTTAGCAGCTGCCTCTAATTGGAGAGCCAACACAAAACATAGATCTAGAAATAATAGATATGCCAGGCTCTGACCATGGCTAAATAGAGGAGTCAAAAGCCTCCCTATGGCCAGAGCCTGACAGTAGGATTTTGGTTCCAAAAACTGATAGGATTTTTCAATTGGATTCTTGTATTGGAATCCTATAGGATCCTATTAGATAAAATTCTATATGACAGAATCCCATAGGAGTCCAATAGGACTGGTTCCAAAATATGATAGGAATCACATGCTCAGGTAAAACAATTTGGCTAATCTATACTTCCATATTTCCAAGTCCTATTCTTGAAGATCAGGGGGTATAACATTTAATGGAATTACTGGAATTCTGATAGACTTAGGTTTTTAATGTAAATATATAATTTAATCGTACGTAATGTACTAGAAAGCGATGGGTTAGAAGAAGCCTACATAACCACCCATAAAGTAAAATGTAACATCCATATATGGCCAGCTATGTAAACTTTAACATTGAAAGTAATCTAAGTAATCTAAAAGTAACTGAATGTAACCAGATTACATTACTGAGTTTTGTTAATCCAAAAATTACGTTACTGATTACAGTTTTGGACAGGTAACTTGTAGCTGATTACATTTAGAAAGTAGCTTACTCAACCCTGCAGCTATGATATGACACCTTAAATTTGCAAAAATATATGTTGGTTATTTAACAACAGTATAGCACGGTAAAGAAAAGTAGAGTACAGTCCAGTTGAGTATATTACACTATACTATCCACATCATGAAGACCCTGGAAGGGTTAGTCCTCGCTCACCTCAGACCCCTGTTGTGTACATCACTGGACCCCCTGCAGTTCGCATATCAGCGCAACATCGGGGTGGATGATGCTATCATCTACCTTCTGCTGAGGGCCTACTCTCACCTGGACAACGCAGGTTGCACTGTGAGAGTTATGTTTTTTGACTTCTCCAGTGCCTTCAACACTATTCAGCCCCTGCTACTGGGTGAGAAGATGAAGAAGATGAAAGTGGAAGCACCCTTAGTCTCCTGGGTCACGGACTACCTGACCGGAAGGCCACAATTTGTGCGACTACAGAGCTGTGTGTCAGAACGGGCAGTGAGCAACACAGGGGCCCCCCAGGTGGTGGTGTGGTGTGAGCAGAACCACCTTCAGCTCAACATCAGCAAAACAAAGGAGATGGTGGTGGACTTCAGGAGAACCAAGGCACAACTGACTGCAGTCCCTATACAGGGGACGGATGTGGAAATAGTTGGGTCATACAAGTTCCTGGGAGTCCATATGGACAACAGGCTGGAATGGGCTGGTAACACCGGTGCCCTATACAAAAAGGGCCAGAGCCGACTCTACTTTCTGAGGAGGCTCAGGTCCTTCAGCGTGTGCAGTAAACTACTGCATACCTTCTACCAGTCTGTGGTGCCAGTGCCATCTTTTTTGCAGTGGTGTGCTGGGGCGCCAACATAAAAGCTGGTGATGCTTCTCAGGTAAATAAGCTGATCAGGAAGGCTAGCTCTGTCCTGGGGATGAGCCTTGACACTCTAGAGGAGGTGGAGGAGAGACGGATCCTGGCCAAACTGCTTGCCATCATGGACAACGATACCCACCCTCTGCATGCCATGGTTATGACGCAGAGGAGCACCTTCAGTCACAGACTGATCCCAACACAGTGTGCCAGAGAGTACTACAGGAGGTCCTTCCTGCCAGCGGCTATTAGACTATATAATGCCTCACCGGGGTGCCGTGCCGTCGTCAACACAGACCTGGAACTGTTGGGGTGTTAGGACCTAGTTTAACAATTGTGCATCCTTCCGTGAGTAACTCTGGTCCGTAATCACTCATTCACTCAGGACTTATTTATTCATTCAGGTCTGTATATACATACTCATGTACAGTTGTTATATTATATCACGTGCAATATTGCAAGTCATTCTTGGACTTAACTTACGTAGTCATTCACTCAGTAATGCATATTAGTATCCTATCAGTTGTATCTTTTTTTCATTGCTTTTAGTATATTGAATGTGCAATACGTGCAGTTATCTGTAATTAAACCCTGCGCACTAAGGACTGTATTTTAAGGGAATTGCTATTATTACCCCAATTATATCATACACACATTTAGCTATTTAAGTATCTCTTCCTGTCATTTACCTGTACAGTTAATGTAACCATTCAAATAATCACTTACCTGTAAATTTTACTTTATATTTACCTGAACAGTTAATTTAACCATGCAAAATATTAACTTACCTGTTCATTTAACCAGTATGTCTATTAAGTAAACTATTATTACCCTCACTCATATCAAAGCATTTTTAGCTAATGAAGTATTTCTCTGCCATCGACCTGTATAGTATAGTTAACCATCCACCATTGTAAAGTGTACATATTCAGCCAACCAACCATACTATGCAATGTCTTTTTACAGCTTTTTCGCACTCCAGACTTCTTGTATTTCTATACTTTTTCATACTGCCGCTCTATGTATCATGTATCGTGTATTTGTCTTTTGTGTATTTTCGTTCTGGCACCTGCCCTATGTTTTGTTGTAGCTGCTTGACAAAGAAATTTCCCCTCGGGGATCAATAAAGTACCTATCTATCTATCTATCTATTGAACTGATTCTCTACATTATATTACATTAAATAAACTGAAAATAGGCGAACTATTAGAAATTTTGCAACCAGGAAATGACGGAGCGATTTCTGCATAGTGCATCTTTAAGAGTGACTGATGACATTACAGCTAGCAGGAGTTTGTGGCGTTATTTAGCCAAGTTCAGCTAGCCACTTGTGGCTGCATGTGCAGAGAATCTCCGGTTTTCTAAAATTATTCTAACCGTTTTTTATCCTTCCCTGTACGTGAATGCAATTACTGTGAGTGTATTATGTGTTTCCTGATTAAGTTGTAAATGTTTTAGTCATATTTGAAATGTTACTGTACAGCATGTTTTTATGCTAGCTGTCAGTTGACTAGCTAGCTAAGTTGTAGCCATTTGTATGTTGTTTCTGAGTCACTGTATTGTTATAGCAGATGATAAATGGTTTTTCTTGTTTGTTATTGCTAAATATAACCCACAACTTCTGCCAAACTCCAAGCATTGATTATGCAAGAATGGCCTGCCATCAGTCAGGATGTGGCCCAGAAGTTATGCCAGGGCGGATTGCAGAGGTCTTGAAAAAGAAGGGTCAACACTGCAAATATTGACTCTTTGCATAAACTGAATGTCATTGTCAATGAAAGCCTTATGGAATACTTGTAATTATACTTCAGTGTACCATAGTAACTACTGACATAAAGATCTAAGAACACTGAAGCAGCAAACTTTGGAGACCAATACTTGTGTCATTCTCAGCTTTTGGCCACGACTGCATATTAAGTAAACTATTATTACCCTCACTAATATCATACACACATTTAGCTATTTAAGTATTTCTCTGCCATCGACCTGTATAGCATAGTTAACCATGCAAATATTCCTTATTTATCTATATCAACTTGCAATATTTTAATCTTTTTTTTTCACTTAACACTCTGTAACAATGTATAGTGTACATATTCAGCCATCCACCCATATTATGCAATGTCTTTTTATAGCTTTTTGCACTCCAGACTTCTTGTATTTTTATACTTTTTCATACTGTATCATGTATTGTGTATCTGTCTTTTGTGTATTTTCATTCTGACCCCAAAACGAAGGACTTATTAGTCTGTTTATGATTTTGTTGTCAAGGAGGACTGATTGGGCTCATTGATTCATGTTAAAAAATAAATGCTGCGCTGATGGATTGGCATGCTTTGCCAAGAGTGTGCAAAGCTGTCATCAAGGAAAATGGTGGCTACTTTGAATAATCTAAAATATAACAAATATTTTGATTTGTTTAACACTTTTTACTAAATTATTCCTTGTGTGTTATTTCAGAGTTTTGATGTCTTCACTATTATTCTACAATATAGTAAAAATAAAGAACCACTTGAATGAGTAGGTGTGTCCAAACTTTTGACTGGTACTGTATATATAATAGATGTAGCACCTACAGATTGCCCCTTTTAAGTCTATCAAAAGTTTGAACAATAAAAGCCCCAGTTTTATTCCATAGGCTTGGATCCGCACTATGCAGCTGTTGCAAGAGTGCATTTTTCACTGGCTGTCCACTGGTTTCAAAAACAATGATTGACAGGCAGCTTAAACTTCTTGAATTCATCCATTATTGGGTTCAAATACACGCTTATATTTGTGAACAGCCATCCACAACAACCACAATTCGTAAGGCACAAATAGCTATGTAGGTCCATAATAAGTGATATCCGTATCGCCGTCATCCTTACCTCTAAGCGTTTATTCAAGTTGGATAATCTTTGGATGCCAACAGCAGTCGCACCATTGGAAGACATAGCTTGAAATGTAGTCTACAAAAGCCTATTCTTACTCTTTTCCCACGATCCATCAAACACATTTGGTGTGTCATCATAGTGGTCTCTGACTTGTGGATCTCTGACCAGGCTAGCACATTCCCTTGGCTAGATAGCAAGCAAGCCTTATAGCCTAGCTACTAGATTAATGAGCAGAACAGCTACCTAGCTGCATTTCTTTCATTTTTGTATTTGAAATGTTTGCTGCATTGTCATTGGCTTGCAAGTAAGGTCACAAATTCGCTAGGCCGCACTTGAAAACAGTCCATGTCTTCATAGTTTACACATTCCTGAATTAACAATTAGTTAGCTTGTTTAGCTGATGACGAGATTGTCTAGAAGGCTAACGTTAGTTAGCAAACAATATGATACATAATCTTACCTTCGATGTCGTTAATGTTCTTTCTGTTTCTGTTTTTGGCACCTGGATGTCTTCATCTGTCCATTTTTCTATAGTTATATTAACTTATCGGTGGCACATTTCTCAAGTTTCTGGTCCATCTACACACCATAGTTTTGGAAAAAAAACTAAAAAACGGATTTGTACCACCCTTTTGTTTATGGCGGAATCCAATATGGCCGCCAGCTGAGCCTATTGTCTTTTATAAGTGATTCATGTGTGTCTTTACGTTTAAAACTCTAAGATATGCCCTGAAAAATAATTTTCACTGGGGTCACTATGATCTCACTTGTTTGAGTTGTTGGTTGAGTTGTCAACTAGCATGAATTCAACGTGAAATCAACCCAAAAATTCAGCATGACATTGGATTTAGGTTAAAAGTGGGGTAAACATTTTTTATCCCTTACATTGACTTTTTGTAAATCCAATCAGTTTTCTATTTTGAGTCAACGCCATCACATAGGGGGAAAAAATGTAATGACGTGGAAACAACGTTGATTCAACCATTTTTTGCCAAGTGGGATATGACTCCATCTATTACCAAAGTTTTCTCTATCTCGGTCCGTCTGTTTCTCTCTCACTGTGTCTCTCTCTCTCTCTGTGTGTGTGTGTAGCTGGGTGTGGTGGAGGTAGCTCCTCAGTGGGGAACACAAACACCCATTGTGCTGGTGTCCCTGCTCATCACTGGCCTGCTGCTGGCTGCTGCCCTCATCGGATACTACTATATGAAGAACAACCGTGGACGCAACACCAAGGGCATGAGGCTGGTCAGTCACCTTCTATCTCTTACTACACTGGTTGACCATTGTTTTGGTTGACTGTACCTCTAGGTGTATTACTCTAGAGCTATTAGAATGTTTTCTAGATCTAATTTGTGTATAACTTTTGCTTGTAATTCATTGGTTGTATGTCATACATTTTAGCACCACTGATTAACCTTGAGCATAGGCCAACTGTGCTGTAGAGCAATGTAATGAGATGTGGAGTGTGTGTTTGGTGTGTGTGCATGCATGCATACAACTGTTTAAACTCCTCGCCAAAAATCCACAGCTGTTTTTCTTTAAGACCAGTCAGTTGGGATGTCACATGATAAAGACCCTCCACCGGGTATGTGCCTCAGAGAGAAACCCAGAGAGTGGAGAGAAGACATCTAAAACGTTTGTTTATAATTGTCGAGCAGCCTGTTGATGTTGACTGTGTGTGTGCAGGCTGAGGAAGCGTTCCCAGTGGATGAGGAGAACCAGGGGAACACACTGGTGTCTGTAGCCCCTCTCATCCCCCCTGAGACCCTGAAGAAGCCTGCTAACGGGGACTCCCAAGAGGCCGCCAAGACCCAGCCCCCTCCCACCAATGGCCACTCCACCACCAAGACGGCAGACACAGAGCTGTGAAGACCCCCCTGGAGAAGATCGGATCAAATCCCACACCCCTCGTCCAACACCAACCCTTCCCCCCCAGAACACCCCAGATACCCAATCCTACCATGGACATCAGGAACTAGAACTTAACCCCCACATAAACACTCCATCAGACTCTCTGTTTTCCCCACTTCAGCTACATGCCTCATCAATTAAAATGGAGGGACAACCCCATGGTAGTAATCAGATAAGATTACAATGAACAGGTGTTGAGGATGATAATGTGAATGATGATGATGATGCCGAGGGCTGTGTCCCTGTCCCTGGGTTGCTGATGTCATGCAGGGCTGGAGACTGGGCCAGGGTTAGGACTAGGTGGTGGGGAGGGAGGGTTTTATGTTGTTAATCACCACTGGCTCTAAGACTGCAGCTTGGGTCACATCAACCATGTGCTCTCTTTTGATGCCCAGGAGGGGCCCCTGCCTGCACATGTCATCAGGTTTAAAGCTTCCTTCCATGAATCATTTAACCATAAATTGAAGCACTGCATCACTACCATTCAAATTGGTCCTCAGTTGATCATATAATGGAGAAAAGAAAATAACACATCCTTGAATCTGTTCACAAACTTCTCAGAGTGGGAGCTGAGCTAGTTTGGTAATCTTTGTGTTTTCTGTGTGTGTTTGTGCCTGTTTTCTGTTCGTACGGATGGATGTGTGTTGACATGTGAGTGTGTTTGTGTGCGTGCGAGAATTGTACGTGTCTATCAGCAAAAAAATAACAATACAATTTAGTAAAATGAGCAGACAAGGTGATTGCTTGGGGAGATAGGTCCCCAGTAGTGATATGGAGAGGGATCTTCTTTAGGTGCTTAATCTCAATGTGTCAATCTGTAGGAGACGAAGCAGGAAGGAATTCTCCCCTTCATTACTGCAAGCTGAACCCAGATCAGCCAATGGCCTGACAGGAGTTAGAAAAACTAGATCAACACAGTGTCACAATGGTGACTGCTGAAAACCATACCAGACTGATTTGTATAAGGTCTGGGACACAGTGTTGTGTATATAACGAGGTCAGATGTGCCAATCCTTTTATTCTCTTTTTAATACCTTTGTAACAGTATATAATTAGACACTTAATACATACAGTATTCTATGGAACGATGTATAAAATTATGTTTTTGTTTTGTCTTGTTTATTCACACATGCTTTGTTCTAAAGCCAAAGAAATCCTTTTCACCAACTTGCCATGCAGAGATACTGTATAACGCAGAGATACTCTATAACACAGGAGGTGGGTGGCACCTTAATTGGGGAGAACAGGCTCATGGTAATGTCTGGAGTGGAATAGTATCAAATACATGGTATCAAATACATTGAATGTATGGTTTCCATGTGTTTGATGACCTTCCATTTACTCCATTAGTATGAGCCGTCCTCCCCTCAGCAGCCTCCACTGCTGTATACTGTAGCGGGAGGAGGAGTGATCATATGGAGAAACTACTTGCTGCTTTTTGTGACATTTTCATTTCATATGAATGCTGAGAGGTCAAGGTAGTGTTTGGGTCTCTTTAAGTGTGTCTTATACATGTCTTTAGCCTATTTGCCCAAATATATGTTGTTCAAAGCATGGCAATACTACATTTTTGCAGAATGGCATTTTTAACAACCCAGCCCAATCTATTGTTAAGTACACCGTATACACAGCAGGGTGTCTTCTTGTTTACAAATATCTACAAGCAGGGAGTCGCCCCGCTGGGTATGATGAAGTCATATTGCTGACCTTTTAAATCAGGAACTAATTGGTTTATGTTTATTTTTTATAAATTCAGCAAAACAGTGAATACTGCTGTTTATCTAAGTGGAAGAAATTACAATTTTAGATAATATCTCAGCGCATAAGTGTTACCTTACTTTCATTTCTATTTTTGTATTAATTTTAACATTCCAGAATGACTGTTTTAATTCTATTAGCATCCTAAAGTTCACGATAGAAATACATTTTGGGGGAAAAAAATACATTTTGAATAAATCATGACATTTTCATCTAATTTCCTGTGTAAAGAAAAGTTGTAGCCCTTTCAATAACTTCTTTGGATACCTCTGTTTACTTCACTCATTCTCATCTGCTGTGTTGGAGGGAAGATATATAGGCAAGGTTTTGGCTGGGGTGAAATGTGTTTAAGCTCAACTGCATACACTCACGCACACACACACACCGTGTTTTCCCATGCAGCCCATAAGGTCACACAGCTGGTTTGCATAAGCAGTTGTAATGACATCACTTCCCACAGTTTTGTCTTTCAGTGTTTGGGTGGGGCAAAGAAAACGTCCCTCACACAGCTGTCTCTCTGTGTTGATCAGTACTGATCATGTTTCGTGATATCCAAGTGCCAGACAGGTTAAGATTGATAGAGAGAAAGTTTATAATTTGCACTCTCTCTATAGACAGTTTGTTAGATGAGTGTACAGTATTTCTCAGACCATTGTGAAATCTGCACACCCAAGCTATATTCAACTCTTATTTTTGGATCTGACTTTTTCTGTCACTTCATCTAGTAGACGGTTGGATAGCTGCCACCATCTCCCTATAATCACAAGACACCCATGTGACCCCACCCCCATCTGAAAGGAAAATATTCATCCAAGGCCGTTAATTAAATCTGCAATATGAATGCCCTCAGACAAAGAGCTATGTGTCCCGGAGGCTAGACTAGAGCGAGGTCATGCCTGGGGTCAGTCTAGTCCACAACAATTCTTACTTTATACAGATATACACTGCGTGTTTAAAACATTAGGAACATAGACTGACCATGACATAGACTGACCAGCTGAATCCAGGTGAAAGCTATGATCCCTTCTTGATTTCACTTGTTAAATCTACTTCAATCAGTGTTGATGAAGGGGAGGAGACAGGTTAAAGAAGGATCTTTAAGCCTTGAGACAATTGAGACATGGATTGGTCCACCACCCAAAGGACATACAGCCAACTTGACACAACTGTGTGAAGCATTGGAGTCAACATGGGCCAGCACCCCTGTGGAACGCTTTCAACACCTTGTAGAATCAATGCCTCGTCGAATTGAGGCTGTTCTGAGGGCAAAAGGGGGTGCAACTCAATATTAGGACGGTGTTCCTAATGTTTTGTACACAATGTAAATGTCTTTGTCCAAAAGAGGAGCATTCCCAGCAAACCATAATGGGTTCTGTGAAAGTTCCCAAAACATTTGTTAGGTCGCGGCAAATGTTCTCAGAACACAAAAACTGTCCAGTCGTGCTGAGGATTATAGAATGTGTCTGCAGGTTTTTGGTTTTTCCTTTCAATTAAGACCTATAAAACCAGGTGAGGGATTCACCTGATGTTACAAGAATGTTCCCAGAACACATTTAGTCTGTTCTTTAACAGTATGATTAAATGCTGTTCAAATGTCCTATGAATTAAATTAACATGGCATGTGTGACTATATCACCTTATAGTGGGCCTACAATACAGTCATCAAATGCAAATTGCCAATAAATATGGAGAGAAAGATAATGGGGATGAATTCCAATCTGCTGTCTTATGCTACACATTTGAATAATGGGCTTATAGTGGGCCTACAATACAGTCCTCAAGTGCAAATTGCCATTAAATATGGAGAGAAAGATAATGGGGATGTATTTCAATCTGCTGTCTTATGCTACACATTTGCATGCTGTGAGAATGTTGTGATAATATTAGAATCTTATACTTAAAACTTAAGTATAACACTTTCTAAATGTTATGAGAAATGTTATGAGAACAAATATGCTATAAATGTCATAGAAATGGCCTGACTTGTAAATTGTCGAAGATTATGCAACATTGTGGGAACGTTCTGTGCAACTTTCGTGAATATCACAAGAATGTTCTTGCAACATTAGGGGAATGTCCTGTGCAACCTAACTTAAATCATCACAACTCAGCATATTCTGTGTTTTGGGAGCCTATCTCTTGCAATGTATCCACACTGTTCCCACAACCTAATTAAAGGTTCTGAGAACCTTTAAAGAATTCAGAAAGGCTGTTCTGTCAACATTCTTGCAACATCAAAGGAATGTTTTTAGCTCCCTGACAGAAACATTATCTGAATGTCAGCACAACTGGACGGTTTTAGTGTTTTGGGAACCTATCTCTTGTCATATGCCCACAATGTTCCCACAACCTAAAGAAACATTCTGGGAACCTTTAAAGAACAGACTAAATGTTTTCTGGGAATGTTCTTGCAACATCAGGTGAATGTTTTTTGCACCCTAAAAGAGACATTGAAGAATCATCCGCGCAACTGAATTTCTTTTGTGTGTTTTGGAAACATATATTTTTGGAATGTCCCCACGACGTTCCCAACAGACTGTTCCCACAACCAGACTGTTCTCACAATCTTCCTTTACAGAAGATACAAAATGTGCTCAGGGAATATTCTTACAACATCAGGTGAATGTTTTAAACAAACATTGTATAATCATCAGCACGACTGGACAGTTTTTGTCTTCAGGGAACGACTCGTACATTGTGTTATTACATTACCTGGAAACCTAATGAGAACTTTTAGAGGATGTTCTGTGGTGGTTGTTAGACATGTTCTGCACAACATTTTAATGAATGTTAGGAGAAAATTCCAAGGATATTTCATTTAAAACATTTTTTGAAGAAACGTTAGATAAAACCCATAACTAGAACTTTATAGGAATCTTAGTTAATGTTCTTGGAATGTTCCAGGTTCCTTGGTTAACAGTATATGACAGTAGTATTACAATCACAGTACACAGTAAAGCCTATTTTATTAGAATTACAGTATTCTCAGGAACCGTAGATTGAAGCACAGAGATTACTTTTCACTAAAGGGCTTCAAATAAAAATGCATAGAAGCAGATAAATATTCTGTCTGTAAATCAGTCTCTGTACTGTTATCGTTTGTATCGGAAGTGAAAGAAATGTTGGCAGGAATCTTGTCTTGTCTAGTTGCTCCATATTGAGAAATCTCTGCATGATTTAACCGTTATTTCACCAGGACTTCTTTCTTAAGAGGTGAGACAGCCTTTGGGGAGAAGCCATCTGTATTTTACAGGACAGATGTGTCTGGGTTGGGGTGGAGCTGGGGTGAGTATTTACTGTGAGGGAGGACCTCTGGACCCCACCCATATTAGACAAATCCCAGGTGTGGTTGAGCCCCCAACAGCCCCTCCACCCTTCAATCCTTCCTTTCCATCCCTACATCTTTCCAACCCTCCACTCCCCCCTCACCCCTCCAACCTTCCCCTCTTCCACCCTTCCACCATAGCAGCGGGAAGTAGGGGGGCTGAGGATGCCCCCCGCCTTCGACAAAATTAAATAAATCACAGCACCCCACCCCCAAACTACTTACCGGGCCTATGCCCTCCACCATGTGTGGTTGACTAGGAGAGTCAGAGACTATAAACACATCTCAGCTGCCTGTTTTCAAGACGGGCGGGTCTCCCTTGGTATAATCATAGCTGTGCGACACGTCATGTTTTTCCTCTCCACGCCGCGCCCTGATGTCCCATCTCCCCTCACTGATGGTAAGATAATATCAGGCAGGAATGGATGGAGGGAGAAAGGGAGTAGGGAGAGGAGAGAAGGACAGCACCGTAAAAATGTCTGATAGAATTCCAGTGTCACCAATACTTAATGGTAGAGACTTGTGATCCAAGCTGTTGAATAAAAATTAACTAAATAATTCCTTAATTACACTGACATTTTTCTCAGGACTATGTAATGTTATAGTAGTTACAAAATACACACAGTCTAAGGAATAGTTTCTCAAAGAATAGACAGGTAGGTTATTTAGCAACAAAACCAATGCTTTCTCCACTATAGGGCAAAAGAGACGGGGTTAGACTGTTAACAACATGTAAACTATATTTAGTCTTCAAATGCTAATTGAAAACATAAATGCGCGATAAGAACTTGTCGTATCTCAAATACATCATTAGAGTTGTTGGTAAGTTAGATAGCACATTTTTTCCGTATTAGCATAGACATGACATGAGTCAAAATACCTAAAACAAGACATGGTATCAATAACAAGATACAACAAGCTGAAACAAGCCACCTACAATTCCCTGACCGTTCAGAATCATAACAATGCACGCCTTCCGGCCACATCGATGCGCTTGCATACATTTTTTTGACATTGTCAGCCAACCCGTCTATAGTGTGGCAACACAATGACATATCATCGTTCAATACTCACCACTAGTCCTTGAAGGTGGAGTCATGGCAACAACAAAAAATGAATCAAAAGAGTTTTAGATAACACTGCTTGAAGCTTATCTCAGCATCAAGCCCCCTCTTTGTCAGGCTCTGGCCATAGGGAGCCCTTTGGCTCCTCTAGATAGCCAGGGTCAGAGCCTGACAGATCTAGGTCTCTAGATCTATGTTTTATGTTTTGTGTTGAATCCCCAATTAGAGGCAGCTGCGAAGCGTTGTCTCTGATTGGGGATTCTGTCTAAGTTGGTTCTGTCCCACACCGGTGTGTGGGTCATTATTTCGAAGTCACAGGAAAAGTAAGTGTGTTTCCGTTTTTGTGAGTGCATCGTTGTTTTGTTTGTATAGTTCGTAACATTGAGTTTTGAGTGAAATAAAACTATGTCGAACTATCGCTGCGCTGCTCCTTGGTCTCTCCCTACACCCACTCATGACACTCTTTATGTAACAGGCCTCTTGCATTACATCATGGCCATCCATGCTCAGGATTTTGCCATTATTAAGAAATGGACCAAGGAATGTTTACCAACTTCCTGATTCCCTTGTGTTCCCGGATGGCCTGCTGATGTTGACTCAGGGTTTATCTCTCTGCAGGGTAGACCTAACATCTGGACTGACATAGCAGGGCAGGATAACCTCTGGCAAGAACACTTTCCACAGCTACAGATCAGATGTCAATGTAGTGTCTGTCTGAGAACCTCCCCTGTGTGAGGGTGCGAGGGTAGTGAGCACAAAAATGGAGGAGGTTGAAACAAAAATGATGAATATAGCGAAGTTTAATCAGCACACCGACACGTAACAAAGACAACAATCCACACACTCACACTGAAGCAGGGAACATACAGTTGAAGTCGGAAGTTTACATACACCTTAGCCAAATACATTTAATCTCTGTTTTTCACAATTCCTGACATTTAATCCTAGTAAAAATCACCACTTTATTTTAAGAATGTGAAATGTCAGAATAATAGTAGAGAGAATGATTTATTTCAGCTTTTATTTCTTCCATCACATTCCCAGTGTGTCAGAAGTTTACATACACTCAATGAGTATTTGGTAGCATTGCCTTTAAATTGTTTAACTTGGGTCAAATGTTTCGGGTAGCCTTCCACAAGCTTCCCACAATAGGTTGGGTGAATTTTGTCACATTCCTCCTGACAGAACTGGTGTAAATGAGTCAGGTTTGTAGGCCTCCTTGCTCACACACGCTTTTTCAGTTCTGCCCACAATTTTTCTATAGGATTGAGGTCAGGGCTTTGTGATAGCCACTCCAATACCTTGACTTTGTTGTCCTTAAGCCATTTTGCCACAACATTTGAAAGACCCATTTGCGACCAAGCTTTAACTTCCTGTCTTGAGATGTTGCTTCAATATATCCACATAATTTTCCTTCCTCATGATGCCATCTAATTTGTCAAGTGCACCAGTCCCTCCTGCAGCAAAGCACACCCACAACATGATGCAGCCACCCCCATGCTTCACGGTTGGGATGGTGTTCTTTGGGTTGCAAGCCTCCCCATTTTTCCTCCAAATATAACGATGGTCATTATGGCCAAACAGTTCTATTCTTGTTTCTATCTACCAGAGGGCATTTCTCCAAAAAGTACGATCTTTGTCCCCATGTGCAGTTGCAAACCGCCAACTTTTTGGGCGGTTTTGGAGCAGTTGCTTCTTCCTTGCTGAGCGGCCTTTCAGGTTATGTCGATATAGGACTTGTTTTACTGTGGATATAGATACATTTGTACCTGTTTCCTCCAGCATCTTCACAAGGTCCTTTGCTGTTGTTCTGGGATTGATTTGCTCTTTTCACACCAAAGTCTCTAGGAGACAGAACGCGTCTCCTTCCTGAGCGGTATGACGGCTGAGTGGTCCCATGGTGTTTATACTTGCGTACTATTGTTTGTACAGATGAACATGGTACCTTCAGGATTTCTTAAAATTGCTCCCAATGATGAACCAGACTTGTGGAGGTCTACAATTGTTTTTCTGAGGTCTTGGCTGATTTCTTTAGATTTTCCCATGATGTCGCGCAAAGAGGCACTGAGTTTGAAGGTAGGCCTTGAAATACATCCACAGGTACGTCAATTAGCCTATCAGAAGCTTCTAAAGCCATGACATCATTTTCTGGAATTTTCGAAGCTGTTTTAAGGCACAGTCAACTTAGTGTATGTAAACTTCTGACCCACTGGAATTGTGATATAGTGAATTATAAGTGAAATAATCTGTCTGTAAACAATTGTTGGAATAATTATTTGTGTCATGCACAAAGTAGATATCCTAACCTACTTGCCAAAACTATAGTTTGTTAACATGAAATCTGTGGAGTGGTTGAAAAATGAGTTTTAATGACTTCAACCTAAGTGTATGTAAACTTCCGACTTCAACTGTATAAGAGGTAAGAAGTAAGAGGTTGGCGCCGCCCTGTGTGGTCACCTGTTAAGCAGCTCCCATGTTAGTGTGTTAATTGTTGTTTTAGTATGTTTTTTGTGAGTTGTTATTTTGCAACAGTTGAACTATAATAGTTCAGGATTATGGAGTGCTACTGTTTTACAAAGGTTTTAGCGGCCCTTTTTATCACTGAGGCACTTTTTCTTACGTTTAGCAGCGCCGAACATACACGCGAGTCCTCAATTATTTACAACAGAGCCCAGCTATTGGATTTAGCACACTCAGCGCTGCTGCACCACAGGGAAAAGTTTGTTATTCCGGATGAGTTGAAAAGCCGACGGCGTGGACGCAGGGTGGGATTGAAGTGTAAAAAAAAGCTTAGGAAATACAAGCCGGCTATACCGTCTATCGTTATGGGCAACGTGAGATCGCTGCGTAACAAGATGGAGGAACTCGAGGGTCTTGTCTGTGGACAAAGGGAGTTCAGAGAAGCTAGTCCAGTGTGTTTGACCGAGACATGGCTGAATAATAACATCCCGACAGGGAACGTCACTATCGGCGGTTTCCAGACCATCAGAGCGGACAGGGATAGCGCTTCTTGCGGTAAGAGTAAGGGAGGGGGGCTGGCTTTATTAGTTAACAACAGATGGTGTAATCCGAGCCATATTACTGTTAAAGAACAGTTTTGTAGCCCGGACATTGAGTTGTTAGCCGTTAGTCTGAGACCTTACTATTTGCAGAGGGAATTCCCGGTGGCCATTGCTGTTATTGTTTACATCCCGACCTCTGCTGACGCAAACACAGCGTGTGGCATCCTCCACTCTGTTATCGCAAGGTTACAGACAGCGCATCCAAGTGCCTTTTTTGCAATTTCTGGGGATTTTAACCATGCATCTCTCTCTTCAACACTGTCCACGTTCAAACAGTTTGTGAAGTGTCCAACTAGGAATAATACAACTCTAGACTTGTTATATGCTAATGTGAAGGATGCATACAACTCCACTGCACTCCCTCCCCTAGGTGGATCGGATCACAACCTTGACCACCTCACCCCACTTTACAGGCCTATGGTCCAACAGCAGCCAGCGACCAATAGGACCATTAGGAGATGGTCCCCAGAGGCGAATGAGGCCCTACAGGACTGCTTTGAGACAACAGACTGGGATGTGCTCTATGAGGTTCATGGGGAGGACATTGATGGTCTTACAGACTGCATAACGGACAGCACCGTACCCACCAGGAAGGTACGCTGTTTTCCAAACAATAAACCCTGGGTCACCAGCGATCTGAAGGCCCTGCTGAATGAGCAGATGGAGGGGACCCAGGACAGAGCCAATGAGCTGAACCAATTTTTTTAACACGACACCTCTGTTGAGACAATCAGCGACCCCCTCCCAGCTCCCTCTGGACTGTTCTGCAACACCTCCCTTCCCCCCACCTCTGGACTGGGCTGGCTTTCACCACCAACCAAGTGAAGAGAGAGCTACATCAGTGGAAAGCGGCAGGCACTGATGGCATCAGCCCAAGGGAGCTTAGGGTCTGTGCTGACCAACTGTGTGGAATACTCCAGTGCCGCTTCAACCTTAGCCTGAGCCTGGAAAGGGTCCCTGTGCTGTGGAAAACATCCTGCCTGGTCCCAGTGCCCAAGAAGGAGCACTCCACTGTCCTGAATGACTTCAGACCTGTAGCGCTAACATCCCACATCATGAAGACCCTGGAAAGATTAGTCCTCGCCACCTCAGACCACTGGTGTGTACATCACTGGACCCCCTGCAGTTTGCATACCAGCGTAACATCGGGGTGGATGATGCAATCATCTACCTTCTGCAGAGGGCCTACTCTCACCTGGACAACGCAGGATTGGTGGTGGAGAGAAGAATCCTGATCAAACTGCTGGCCATCATGGACAACGTCACCCACCCTCTGCATGCCATGGTTATGACACAGAGGAGCACCTTCAGTCACAGACTGATCCCACCACGGCCTCACCGTGGTGCCATGCCATCGGCATCATAGACCTGGAACTCTTTGGTCTGTAATCACTCATTCACTCAGGACTTATTCATTCAGCACTCATTCATTGAGGACGGTATGTACATATTCATGTACAGTTGTTATATCATATCACGTGCAATATTGTAAGTAAATCTTGGACTGAACTTACGTAGTCATTCACTCAGGAATGTATATTAGTATCCTGTCAGTAGTATCTTTTTTTTAATTAACCATGTTCTAAGGACTGTATTTTAAGGGAATTAGTATTATTACCATAAATTATATCATACACACATTTAGATATTTAAGTATCTCTTCCTGTAATTTACCTGTACAATTAATTTAACCATGCAAATATTCATTTAGCTGTACATTTAACCAGACTGTATATTAAGTAAACTATTATTACTTCACTTATATCATACGCGCATTTAGCTATCGACCTGTATAGTTAACCATAAAATGTATTTATTTATTTATATCAACGTGCAATAATTGTATAGTTTTTTCACCTAACACTATAACAATGTATAGTGTACATATTCAGTAATTCACTGTCATCTATCTATCTATATAGGGAGTGCAATCATGTGAAAGGGAACAGGTGTGTGCGTGTGTGGAATCAGGGGAATTGGGAACAGGTGTGGGAGCTTGGGTGTGGCTGCCATCTTCCTCTTGCCGGTGGTTAGTTCACCGGCGAGCCAGAGCGCCAGGGCGGGAGGGGACCATCGAGGTAGAAGGCACAGTCGTGACAGTACCGCCCTCCCAAAAGAGTCCAGCACTGTCTCCACTCTGTACGCCGGACCCCGTCCAACTCCACCGGCGGCGGCGGTACCGCAGCAGGGCTGGATTCCTCCAGCGGACCAGGAACCACCAGTCTGAGGAGAGAGACATGAAAAGTTGGGTGGAGTACAACCAGAACTCCCTGCGCCAGTCCTCCACAGGGTTGACACCTTTCCAGGCCGTCCTGGGCTGGCAACCTCCATATTCGCAGGAACCTCTCCAGCTCTTTGTTCGGGTGTTCCGCCTGCCCGTTCGCCTGAGGATGGTGCCCGGACGTGAGGCTAACCATGACCCCTAGCTGGGACAGGAACGCCTTCCAGACCTGGGATGTAAATTGGGGACCACGGTCGGAGACAATGTCTTCCGGAACTCCATACATCTGAAAGACCTGCTGGAACAGGACCTCAGCGACCTGTAAGGCGAGGGCAGCCCGGCGAGAGGAACTAAGCGAACCACCTTGGAGAATCGTCCCACAATCATCAAGATGGTCGTATGTCCCTCCAACCTGGGTAGATCAGTAACAAAGTCAACTGCCAGGTATGACCAAGGCCGCTGAGGTACCGGCAAAGGGTGGAGCTTACCCACGGGAGCTTGTCTCGACGCCTTGGACTGCACGCAAACGGAGCAGGACTGGACGTAGTAGTGCACAGTCCTCCCCATGCCAGGCCACTAGTATTTCGCCAGGAGCACCTCAAGGGTTCTGACAATCCCGGGTGTCCTGTCCCCGGGTGTCCTGTCACATGCCGTGCGCCCACGGGGGCACGTCGCTGGTGGTGGGTCCCTTCGTTCTGCCCGAACAATCTCCTCGTCCACGTCCCAGGAGACTGGTCCCACAACACAAGATGGCGGCAAGATGGGCACCCTGGGAGCCTGTTCTGCCCCCCGGTCATGCATGCGGGAGAGTATGTTGGCTCTGGTGTTTTTGGTGCCTGGAAAGTCAACATGTATCGGTACTGGGCGAAGAACATTGTCCACCTGGCCTGATGGGGGTTAAAGCGCCGAGCAGCCTTGACGTATTCCAGGTTGCGATGGTCCGTCAGGACTGTAAACGGCTCCCGTGCGCCCTCCAGCCAGTGTCTCCACTCCTCCAATGCCAAATTCACCGCTAGGAGCTCTCTGTCACCCACGCCATACTTCCTCTCCGCAGCAGACAACTTCTTGGAGAAGTAGGCGCAGGGGTGCAGTCTTGGGGGACTCCCATGTTGCTGGGAGAGGACCGCCCCCACACCAACCTGAGGGCCAGATGTACTAACGCTTTTGCGCCCACTTCAGGCGTATTTGTTTCGCAAAGTGTGCATAAAACCATGGCAAGGTATGTACGAACGGGACGCACCGAGATGAAAGCGCAGACTGCCTGTCGCAGGAACTGAAAATGGCAAAATGCGCTTTTCATGTCATGCATATGCATTAATGGGATGGTCAAGGGGAAAGTGGGAGTGTCACATAAAGAGATGGGAGGGGAAGCATAAACTGCGCCTAATTATGTATTCCGCGTTATGTACAGAAAAAGACGGTGAAAGCGCGCCTCTATTTTGCACTGAAAATTCTCCACCTCTTAAAAGCAGGTGTAACTTAGGAAGCGGGTTTCCTGGCATATGCCTCCTGGTGAAATGGCAGCAGTAATCCGAGCAAGACGAAGACATAGGCTAAGGAGACGAGCTGAAAATATTTTTGCCACAAGAATCACACTTTTTCAGTTGAGTGAAAACGAAATCATTAAGCGTTACAGATTAAGCAGCTACGCAATATTTCAGTTACTGGAAGAAATCAAAGATGACATCGAATCACACAAAATATTTGACATTGGCTCAAAAAAATATTTAAATGTCCGCTGCTAATTCATATTGTATCCATATAAAATAAATGGATTCAACCATAAACAAACTAGAACTTTCACTTTAACTGTGAAAAAACTAATACGTTTCGCTATTACAAAGAGGAAATAGACATTAAACGAACAACAGCAATGTTTGACTTTTGTCAGTGTGACTGTGTTTGTTCAGACTTAATTTTTCTCTTTCTGAGACCTCGCCTCAGTATAGTTGGAGATGGCACTGGTCTGGGTTGCGCAGGTCGGGATGGCACAGGTCTGGGTTGCGCAGGTCGGGATGGCACAGGTCTGGGTTTTGCAGGTCGGGATGACACAGGGCTGGGTTGCGCAGGTCGGGATGGCACAGGGCTGGTTGGTGCAGGGTTGGAGGTTCCGGTCATGCTTACAATGATCGCCTTGAGGCAGTTGTTGGTCTCCTGCTGCTGGCGACATAATCTTGTGACAGCTCGCGTCATTCCATTCACTGCCACCACAAGGTCTTTTACCTGCTGACTGTGGCGCCTCACAGCCCTGATGGAAATGGCCATCTGCTGCACATCCGAAGACATATTTTGTAGTGCCCTCGTTTGGCCCCTTTGCTCAGTCAAGAGCATTTCATCCACGTCATCCATGTTCATCCTACATGCGGGTGCAGAGGGTAGAGACGAGGTGGAAGGTGCACAGGATGCCGGTGGAATAGCACCAACATTTGAAAATGTGCTTTCTAATGGGGAAAAAGGATATGTAACACACTTAACACTCGTAACACCTACAAAACAACTGATACAGCTGTTCCACATTTTTTTGGCCAGCGTAGCGTCCATACATTTGTAATAGGCTAACGAACCATTATGTATACCGAAGGGAAATCACAGAAATTGAACACTTTAGTGCTGCAATAATCCCGGACAGTTTTTTACTATCAGCAATGGTATTGGGTGGGTGAATATTCTATTTTTCAATAGCTATATATAAATCAAATAAATATAAATGTGACAACAAAGTCCATTTACAATCACGACTATTTAATCTTAAATCAGACTTACCTTCATTTTCTAATGTGGACTCAGCAGTATCAATTCCTTCCACGCCTTCCACCTGTTCAGCAACCAGCGTTTGTTGCACAACCTCTTCAACAGTGGTCAATTCGCGCACTTCTGGGGGACCTGAACCAGTTTTCCTGGCCTGTGCCCTGTTAAATGCAACTTTTTCTTTGGTACGGCGTTTGAGGTCCTGCCACCTCTTTTTTACCTCTGTCTGCGTGTCGAGGATATTGCATTGATTTTTTTTGTGATTTCGGTCCAGATGGCATTCTTTTGTGTGGGTGTGGAATTCCGGGCTTGTATGATGTTTAAATTTGCTGTTACCTCATGAACAAGCAGATCAACCTCATTATCGCTAAAGTTTTGTTTTGGCTGTTTTGCCTGGCTTGGTGGCTGATCCATGATGGAAAGAGAGGAGGAGGCCCATTCAATTGCGCGTTTAAATACGCGCAATTTATGGTATAGTGGGTGGGGACAGGCGCTGATTACCTGATGAACTGCAGGTTTGGTACATAACACGCAAACTGCGGTTTCACATCAAGCGCTTTCTGCGTCTTGGCTATGGCGCTATTAACGCTGCATTCGCAAATGTACGTACATCTGGCCCTCAGACTCTTCGACCTCCACGACAAAAGGCAGCAGAGTGTCCGGATGGCGTAGCAGGGGTGCTCTGGAGAACCTGTCTCTCAAGTCCTTGAAGTCCTTCTCTGCGTCCGGGGTCAACTGGAGGCGCTGAGGGTTGCCTTTCAGCAACGACGTGAGTGGCGAGGCGATGGAGCTGAATCCTTGGATGGACCGTGAGAGGGACCTGAGTTCCTCAGATCCACTCCCCCACCATGCCGTTACCCAACCGAGCGCGCGCCCAGTAAGCAGAGAGATCATCGTGGCCACCTTCAACCTGTCAGAGATCAGCTGAGCTCGAAAATAAAGCTCACACTGAAGAAGGAAACCACGACAACCCTACGGATCACCATTATACCGTTCCGGTAAGGCTCTCCGGAGCTCGCCCACTGGGACGCTGCTAGGTACCCCACACTCAGAGGAAGAAGACGCCGCCACACCTACCGGCTGTGTCTGGGACTCTTCCCCCGATCGTGGTGTCATGCGGGACATAAGTTCACAAAAGGCTCCCATGAGATCCGTCATCTGTCCCTCCATGACCCGGCACCTATCCTTAATCCCCGACAGTCGGTCGCCAGGACCGGGTCCCCCATCGCGCTCTTCCGTGCTCATGGAAAGTGTGAGGAACAGGGGGCGAACAAAAACTCGAAAAGACTGAAAAAGGTGATGGGACAAAAACGTGAAAAAAAACATCCGGGAGTAGGTGGATTATTCTGTGAGGGTGCGAGGGTAGTGAGCACAAAAACGGAGGAGGTTGAAACAAAAATGATGAGGTTTAATCAGTACACCGACACGTAACAAAGACAATAATCCACACACTCACACTGAAGCAGGGAACATACAGTATATAGGGAGTGCAATCATGTGAATGGGAACAGGTGTGTGCGTGTGTAGGTGTGTGGAATCAGGAGAATTGGGAACAGGTGTGGGAGCTTGGGTGTGGCTGCCATCTTCCTCATGCCAGTGGTTAGTACACCGGTGAGCCAGAGCACCGAGGCAGGAGGGGCACCGTCGAGGTAGTACCCAGCATGGAAATGGGAGAGGGATTTTTCACCTCTGCGTTGACGGAAAACGTAACATTTTTGGATAGTTGTAATGTAATTCAATGGATAAGATATGTGTAACCCGTTACGTGTGCACATTTCAGCTGATAAATGGCATTGCTTTATGATGATAATGATTGGCTTTGGAGATAAATATAAAATCAGGAACACGCCAATGCCATTCCCTCCCTGGACTGTACAATAACAATCACAATGGACACGTCTGAAAACTTTGATGGCAGTAGAGATGCTTATGATGATTGAAATCAATGGAGAAATCCATAGAGGTCTAAGTGTAATCGCTGGAACCTCACAAATGTGACACTGTAGTCATAACCCACTGGACACAGACGTCAGTTCAACATCTAGTTTTGATTTACATTTGGTTGAGTTCAATGTAAAATCAACAAATCCTTTCACCATGTCAATGGGATTTAGGTAAAAAATTGGATGATAAAAATATAAAATTCCCTTACGTTGATTACTTTTTGCAAATCCATTCAGTTTTCCACGTAATCACATAACATTTTGGGGTTGAAATGATGTGGAAACAACGTTGATTCAACCTGTTATTGCCCAGTAGGAAGGGGCAAACAATGAGGCATAGGACAGAATGCCAATCAGCCAATCTCACCATAAGCATGAAGTCAATGAGGCGGAACAATGGCTGCCGAAGTGAAGGCGGAATATCTGCAGAGTCAGGGAAATCATTCTAGAACTGGCTGGCTGTATTCTGCATTCTCATTCTGTCTAGTCCTGGGAAAGCAACCTCTCATATACTCAGTTTGTTTCAGCAGATCTGTAGTTACAGTGTGGAGGGCGGACAAAACAACAAAAGAGATCTTTCACCAGAAACACAATATAGGCAGTCAGTCTAGGATCAGGTGTTTTTTCTCAATGAGGGAAATTAATAATTTTGACAGGGCCTTTTGTTTTTTTAGGAAATACCATTACAAATTGGCACAAAGAGTTTTACTGTAATGGGCTACAATATGAATCTAAATCAGCATAGAGCTGTAGGAATGCTTGTATCAGTGGTTCATTTAAATGAAAAAAGCATATCAAGTTTTCATTTCAGAGGGGGGTAAAGTACATCTTGAAGAAAGTAGACCATTGTAACAGAGCTGGAATGTCCCAATGTACATCATTCACATACTGTGGATTGCATTAAGACCACACACAGGCACGCATGTGCTCGCACATAAACACACAGACACACACACATACACACAAACACGCAATATATACAATAAAAACACTATTGCAGCTGTGACATAGTAAAATATTAGCCATACTAAATGCATCATGACAGATGCTCGAAATAGATATAACCACTTCCCCAATCGTGAGAATGAGATCCATTATAAGGGAGGAGCCACATAAACAGAGAGCCAAGTCTGGGTCCACAGTGGTCTGAGCACACGAGGGAGTGACCACACACACACCCCAACCCTGGCCAGACACTGTCCTATCATTTCCAATCTCTCACACACACGCACACACGCACACACACACACACACACACACACACGTACACATGCACTTACGCACACACACACGCACACACACACCTTATCCCCAGCCAAACGCTGTCCTCTCCTCTCCTATCAATCAGCGCATACTCGGTCTCTGAGGTATCATGTGACACATAGCTGGCCCAGGGTGCAACATTTAATCTGTTCATGTGTAAAATGTGATACTAGTGGCCGTTGGTTTTATTAGTAACACAGAGAGAGCTTTGACACAAGGATCCCTCTCTCCACATACCATAGGAGGCCACGGGGAGAGGTGGAGAGGCCAGATACACACTTTAACTATATTAACATTCTCATACTACTCCTCTGGTATTTCAGGCTGCAGTACAAAATACTTGACTTTAACTAAAAGGTGTATAATACAATTATAATTAATTATAAATCAACTTAAGATGGTGAGATGTGAGGAATTGCAAGGGACTAGTTAGGGATGTGTAATTTTTTGATAGGGGATGTATTATTTGCATTAGATTCCCAAGTGACTAGTGTGGGATGCACAAGTGATCAAACATATCTTTCCCACAAAGCAGAAATCCTCTGTCATTGAACTAATATCTATGAGGAACCTCCCAGTTAAAGCAGCACATATGTTGTGAGAAAACAAATAACAATCTGGAAAACATTATCTCTTTCTTTCCACTGTGATGCAATGTTATACTCAACCAAGTTCATTTCCCTTGGCCCTGCTACGCCTTTCAGTCCATGATACACTATCTAATACAACATGGTTTATCGCCACATTTCGTTTCTGCTTAATTGTTGTAATGCAGCCTATATGATGTCCATTTCTTTGATCTCATATGCATAGTCCAATGTGTATTGTGCCTTACTTGCTCTAAGGAAATGTGGATAACTTAAATACTACTTTAGCCTAATATTGACATTATTTTTTATGCAGTATTTTCTTTAAAAAACACCACAATCAAGTAAAACTGTGAAAAACTGAATCAGTTACATCCGTATAGGCCTAAAGCCATGAAAGATATAGAACACAGGGAGACCATGAACAGCACTGGTCACTGTTCCAAAGGGTGTACAACTTCCATCAAACGAGGCTTTCTATCTTTGGGTTAGTACGCCCCCTTCTGTACTAATGACTATTTTACAGTTTTGGAAGGGTTTAAATAGGTTATTATTGTAAAGGGAAAACTGAACGAAAGTTTATTTCAATTGCCTAATGGCCTGTTTTCATTATTATTTAATCAGAGTTTTAGTCTATAGACAGGAAGGCTTATTGTTTTATTGGGCAGTAGATGTATGCCTAGGGTACTATACTCGAATTGCACTTCAACATCGTTGAAAAACATGGCGCGCAGTATTACATTTTAACGTAACAGTTCCAAATGGTTGTAAATATGCGTCAAAACCATGTGATTCCGACAACGCAGTATTACGTTATTGTACAGCAGCCAATCCAAAAACGGGGGTGTGTGAGAGGGCGGGGTTTGAATGTGGCGCTCTGGAAAATTCGATGGATTAAAAGGTTAAAAGGAAACGTCTTGAAATAAATGATCCATGGACCAATGCCAGAATACTACCCTAGTGGTGTCGCACTTTGTTGTCCAGAATGTCCGCAGGACGCGCTACTGACGAGATGGGCCATAGGTGAGTCTTTTCTTCCCAAGAGGTGGGATGGGGCTTGGATCATCATACACCACCATTGCTTCAGTCAACTGTCACTGTCACTGACAGTATATATATACAATCCGGAAACAATTGCGTACATTAGGGTTGCGTAACTTTTCTAAAGGCTTCAGGCAGTTCATGTTTCTGATATTTTGATAGATTATCCTCAGTGTTGACGTGTAGTCTATGGGGTTATGAAACAGTTGTTATGAATTATCTTACAGTATGAATAATGTTAAAGTAGCACCCCAATAGGCTAATGTATAAAATGCATGATCCCATAGAAAATGGAGCGTATTATCAGGGAATATGGCAACAAATTGAAGGCAAGGTGATGGGGAGGGTACCATAACAGTAAAAAGGGATGATGCGGAGGAGAGAGGGATTGACGCCGTAAAAGGAGGATGTTGCGCAGTTCTATTTACCTGCGTGTCTGTCTCTGTGCGCATTTTATGATGCTGAGTGCGGAGTGGCATAGCAAGTTTTGTTATATATTTTGGATTGAGGTAAATTTACAAGCATGTTGTTATACCATTGGGAGATTATATGTAATGTATTGGATATACAGATAAATTACTATTGATATTAATAATGTCATACTGTAAATAAAATACGTCATCTTCTACTTTCTTTGACTCAGCTAATGTTTAACAAAGTATGCCTTTTGACAGATTACTTGATCATTGAAAGTAGGATGAGATGCGCACTTCTTATTTCTGATGTAAACAAACCACCAAACCATTACTCTTCCTGCACGCTGAGTGTCACTGTTTTGCGGCTTAGATAAACATACATTATCATTTTCAATACTAAATGTGGACAATGAACGTTATCGTCTATGTATACCTGATCTTCCCACCTGTAATTGTTTGATTAACAATTACAGGTGGGATTGATGTTTAACATTTAAAAAAAATTGACAAATAGGGATGCTTATATAAGTGCATGATGGAAATGTGTTTTCTTCATATCCCACTCCCCCCGGAGACACCCTCAGAGAGTAACCCTGGTGCAATTAGGGTTAAGTGCCTTGCTCAAGCGTAAATTGACTTACTTCACCTAGTCAGCGCAGAGATTCAAAATAGCAACCTTTCAATTACTGTCCCAACATGCTAACCGCTGGGCTACCTGCCGCTTGACTAGTGAAACATTACTGCAGTATTCTAATTGGAGTTATATAAAATCGGTGATATTTATTTTCCCTCCACAGGTTATGTCCGGTCAGGTTTACGAGGCTGGCTGGCACCTCCATCTGTGTGGGAAAGTATGACCAGGGCTCTTTTGACTTCAAACCTCAACAGTAAAAAGTGACGTCAGTGGATGCCAGCCCACGCAATTTTAATCTTATTATCTCAGTTTAACATAGATCTCTTTAATTTTGTGCATGTCGAAGGGTTCAATCAATAACTTTTATAGAAGTCAGGATCTGAGTCAGGATTTAATGGATAAAAATAATGACTTTGATAATATACTATCAAAACACATCTATGTTACTTGGTGCTAAGAGACCTTATGTCAACAATCTACTCATATTGTCATTGGATGTATGGAGAGTGTATGTTTACTGTGAAAGAATGTACACGTCTGGAGCTACATAGGCTATATCCTGATATTAAGTGGTGGATAAAGTTTAATTGCATACATTTTCATCCAAGTACCTTTACATTTCTTTCTTTTTTCAGTAGAACAAAGGTGAAACATTGATGGGGCCAAAATAAGGTAAGTAGTATACACAACACCTATCAAATAGAACACTGTCCCTTAGTTTCTAAGAGTGCCACAAACTGCTGAGCCATATGATGTTAGATTTCAGGGATGGATGGCGAAAGGCTTCTTCCCGTACAGCAACAACAACAGCAGTGAGCAGGCCAGCCAGCCATCCAGACCAGACCAGACCAGGGCACGTGCCTTGCCAAAGAGAGAGATTAGGGTTTAGGAAGTGGAGCAGGACATTGAGATGACATGGCTAAATTTAACACAGTGCCCAGTGAATGATGGGTATAAATTGCACAGGAAGGACTGCAGCTCCAGGTTGCATGCATCTTTAGTGACTGCATGTCACTGATAACACTGTTAACACAACACTGCTCGTCACTGTAAACACTGTCACGGCAACACTGCTCGTCACTGTAAACACTGTCAAGGCAACACTGCTCGTCACTGTAAACACTGTCAAGACAACACTACTCGTCACTGTAAACACTGTCAAGACAACACTGCACGTCATCGTCAATATAACACAAATCTGTCTTTTCTTGATACAGTGAATAGTTTTAAATTGTGCGTCATGCTTACTGGGTATTCATTGTAAACAAATTGCAACCAGCTGTCTATAATGCGAATATGGGATGGCCTGTATAGGATTTGCCATATATATTGGTATTACAATAAGGAAATACAAATATTCTTGCGTTATAAGCATTGCCAAATTAAATTATTCCGTTACAATTAATTTAAATTATAGTGCTCACTGCACTACACTCACTGCATATGTATTGCATTGATTTGATCTTGGTGCAGGTAGTACATTATATACCAGTAGCAGGGGGAGGAACTTGAACCTGGCTTCAACCTAGCCCACTGGTAAACCCTCACACCATTAGCCTCCTGATCTGTTCCAAGTGTTACGTTGTGCTGTGTTGTTTAGTCTGGGGACTGACTGAGAGGAGACCAGATCTCTGATCAACACTCCTGCTGGCTTCACTACAGACACCCTGGTTTGAATCCAGGCTGTATCACAACAGGCCGTGATTGGGAGTCCCATAGGGCGGCGCACAATTGGCCTAGCGTCGTCCGTCATTGTAAATAAGATTTTGTTCTTAACTGATTACATTTTCTTTTTTTTCTTTTTTTATGTAGCATGTCTCCTCAGAAAACACATTAGCCTAGACTGTACCATGGAAAATAATAATTTTAAACTGGTAAAAACGGACATCTTCCGGACAGAATAGATCTTGTAGGTTCAGATGGGTTTAATAATCAACACATAAAACTCCCATGATGCTCTGCGGCATAACCCCAATACAACTTAATACACAACACCATGTCTCCTCAGAGAACACATGCTTTGATCAGACCAATCCCTTACATCACCTTGCTGCTGGCGGAGAGAGAGAGGCGGCACGGAGAGATAGCAGATTATTTTACAGATAGTCTCCTTCCCTGTCCACCCTGGTAAGATGAACTCTCTCTCTCGTGCTCTCTCTTTAGATCTCTCTGAACCTGTGTCAATGCAACATACTTTAAGTCCTACAATATGTTATTGATTTTGTATTATTCAACTGTTCCTTGAGGATCACCCAGTTATTATCATGTTATTACTGTATCATATTCATCCAAGTAATTTGAGTCAAAGGTTGCTTATTTAATGCGTACATCAGCCCAGACATGATGTGGTAAGCCTTGTGGTGTGTAGCTAAACCTAATGACGGTTCTCCAGCCCTGCCTATGTCTGGTGGTAACTGTTTGTAATGCTACAGCCATAGCTAACACCAGCACACAAAGACACAGACACACACATACACACACAGACACACACAGTGCGACCGTCACCACAGGCGAAATTGGACAATGATTACAGCGCTTTCTTCAAAAGGTACATTTTGAACAGCACATTTTCCAGGTCCTAAGTCTTTTTCTACTGCACTGATTGTTCCATGATTGCAGTAGGCCTCTTTTGAATATTGAGAGTGTTGGCCCACTCTCATCTCCTATAAACAATATGTTTCTGTATGTAAGAGGCTTATGTGGCTCTCTGTTTTGGTTTTTCTCTTTCTTGTTTGTCTGTGGTGCTCCTTCCATGGGCTCATTGCTTGGCCAGCCAGCTTGGAGCATCATGAAACAGTTTATAGTGGAACATGATGGAATCACAAGTTCATTATATCTTGTTGTTGTATCTTTCTTCAGAACCTCTTCCAAGTACTGTTTGTCTCAGTGCGGATTTAAAATATGAAGTTGCTGGATAAGGTATGTCGACTCTATTAAACAATAGAAACAACAATAGAAACAGATTTCAATATCTTGAAATTCACTCTCTGTAAATTATTAACTGAAGCAAAACAGCCTATCTTAAGACCGCAACACAACCCTTTAAAAGGTACAGCTACATCCCAGACTTGATATATCAGACATACAGTTGAAGTCAGAAGTTTACATACACTTAGGTTGAAGTCATTAAAACTCATTTTTCAACCACTCCACAGATTTCATGTTAACAAACTATAGTTTTGGCAAGTCTGTTAGGACATCTACTTTGTGCATGAGTAGATGTCCCAACTAAGTAATTCTTCCAACAATTGTTTACAGACAGGTTATTTCACTTATAATTCACTATATCACAATTCCAGTGGGTCAGAAGTTTACATACACTAAGTTGACTGTGCCTTTAAACAGCTTGGAAAATTCCAGAAAATTATGTTATGGCTTTAGAGGCTTCTGATAGGCTAATTGACATAATTTGAGTCAATTGGAGGTTTACCTGTGGATGTATTTCAAGGCCTACCTTCAAACTCAGTGCCTCTTTGCTCAACATCATGGGAAAATCAAAAGAAATCAGCCAAGAACTCAGAAAAAAAACTGTAGACCTCCACAAGTCTGTTTCATCCTTGGGAGCAATTCCAAACACCTGAAGGTACCACGTTCATCTGTACAAACAATAGTACGCAAGTATAAACACCATGGGACCACGCAGCCGTCATACCGCTCAGGAAGGAGACTCGTTCTGTCTCCTAGAGATTAACATACTTTGGTGCGAAAAGTGCAAAAACAGGTACAAAAGTATCTATATCCACAGTAAAACGAGTCCTATAGCGACATAAATGGCATCATGAGGAAGGAAAATTATGTGGATATATTGAAGCAGTCAAGACATCAGTCAGGAAGTTAAAGATTGATCGCAAATGGGTCTTCCAAATGGACAATGATCCTAAGCATACTTCCAAAGTTGTGGAAAAATGGCTTAAGGACAACAAAGTCAAGGCATTGGAGTGGCCATCACAAAGCCCTGATCTCAATCCTATAGAGAATTTGTGGGCAAAACTGAAAAAGCGTGTGCGAGCAAGGAGGCCTACAAACCTGACTCAGTTACACATGTTCTGTCAGGAGGAACTTCTGACCCACTGGGAATGTGATGAAAGAAATAAAAGCTGAAATGAATAATTCTCTATTATTCTGACATTTCACATTCTTAAAATAAAGTGATGATCCTAACTGACCTAAGACAGGGAATTTTTACTAGGATTATGTCACGAGAGGGTGCATACACAGACCAAGGTCTGTTTCAACGTGACTGGAGATATAATGACCCACACCCAGGTGTGGAACATACAAACATATGTAGGATCCCTAATTAGAGACAATGCACTGCAGCTGCCTCTAATTAGGGATCCAACACAAACCACCACCAGAAACAGAAATAATAGATCTGTCAGACTGACCATGGCTATATAGAGAAGCAAAAGGCCTCTCTATGGCCAGAACCTGACAGTACCCCCCCCCCCCCAAATGCGCGGACTCCCGAACGCCCACTAATAAACACACCCATGGGGGGAGGGTTAGGGAGGGAATCTTAGTTCGTCGGTGGCGGTTCTGGCCCTGGCGAAGTGGACAGCTTCCTCGCTGGCCTTCCTCTGATGACCGGGGCCGAACCGGGCACCGGTTTGGCGAACGGCTCCGGCCATGGAGCGGGGAAAATAACCGGGCCCGGACTGGGCACCGGTGGGGTAGACGGCTCCGGCCCTGGAACGGGGCAAATAACTGGGCCCGGACTGGGCACTGGTGGGACAAACGGCTCCGGCCATGGAGCGGGGCAATTAACCGGTCCCGGACTGGGTACCGGTGGTACAAACGGCTCTGGCCATGGAGCAGGGCAAATAACCGGGCCCGGACTGGGCACCGGTGGGACAAACGGCTCTGGCCATGGAGCGGGACAATTAACCAGTCCCGGACTGGGTACCGGTGGTACAAACGGCTCCGGCCATGGAGCGGGGCAATTAACCGGTCCCGGACTGGGCACCGGTGGGGTAAACGACTCCGGCCCTGGAGTGGAGAAGACTACCGGACCCAGACTGGGCACCGGTGGAGCAGACTGCTCTGGCATGGGGGCGGAGCAGACAACCGGACCCGGACTGGGCACCGGTGGAACGGACTGCTCTGGCCCTGGAGTGGAGCAGACGGCCGGACCCGGACTGGGTACCAGTGGAGCGGACTGCTCTGGCATGGGAGTGGAGCGGACAACCTGACCCGGACTGGGCACCTGTGGGGTAGACTGCTCTGTCGTGCTGAAACGGGAAAGGGCCTTCCCCAAACTGTTGCCACAAAGTTGGAAGCACAGAATTGTCTAGAATGTCATTGTATGCTGTAGCGTTAAGATTTCCCTTCACTGGAACTAAGGGACATAGCCGAACCAAAACTTTACTGTTGTCACTATGCATTCGGGCAGGTAGTGTTCTCCTGGCCTACGCCAAACCCAGATTTGTCTGTCAGACTGCCAAATGGTGAAGCGTGATTCATCAGTCCAGAAAGTGTTTCCACTGCTCCAGAGTCCAATGGAGGCGAGCTTTACACTACCCCAGCCAACACTTGGCATTGCACATGGTGATCTTAGGCTTGTGTGCGGCTGCTCGGCCATGGAAACCCATTTCATGAAGCTCCCATTGAGCAGTTCTTGTGCTGACGTTGCTTCCAGAGGCAGTTTGGAACTCGGTTGTAAGTGTTGTAATCGATGACAGATAATTTTTATGCGCTACGCGCTTCAGCACTCGGCGGTCCGTTCTGTGAGCTTGTGTGGCCTACCGCCTGAGCCGTTGTTGCTCCTAGTCGTTTCCACTTCACAATAACATCACTTACAGTTGACCGGGGCAGCTCTAGTAGTGCAGAAATTTGATGAACTGACTTGGAAAGGTGTCATCCTATGATGGTGCCACTTTGAAAGTCAAAGAGCTCTTCAGTCAGGCCATTCTAATTCCAATGTTTGTCTAAGGAGATTGCATGGCTATATGCTCGATTTTATACACCTGTCAGCAACGGGTGTGGCTGAAATAGCCAAATCCACAAATTTGAAGGGGTGTCCACATACTTTTGTATATATAGTGTAGTCATGTTCACGTCTCTGGTACCATCTTTGTCATCACCTACCATCCTCTCACACTCATATCTACGCTAGGTCTACTGAACAATGCTATAGACTTACACAGAAAATGTAGGGTTGTTTATTGTTTATTCCTAAAGACTGAAGAATGAAAAATATATAGAATGAGATACACAATATAGAAAAAGAATCACATAGAAGTCATTCTATTTCAATGGATACAAATAGAATGTCTGGCTACAGTCCATATGGATTCCCTTTTATAAAACGACCAGATGATGAATCCCAGTCCAGCCCATAGCCAGAAAATGTTTAAAAAGACAAGTAGTTATGTAACTGACACAACCCTGTGGATGATGTGCCTTTAAGACTAGTGGCTAGTCAGGTGACCAAGGAGAGGAGGCTCAGCTCCGTCAGCTCAGCTCACAACCAGACAGAGAGAGCGAGAGAGAGAGAGAGAGAGAGAGAGAAACCTGAGGAAAAGCCGATGATAGAGGAGAGGGAGCAAGAACCAATTAAACGGGGACACAGGATCTGTCACGGTCAGAGAGAAATAGCTGTACAGAGTGGGAGGTGGCAAACTGGTAACAAGGTCCCTTTAACTGCAGCCCTGTGCTCAGTTATCTGTGAGGCTGCCAGCAGTGTTTTGGTGGGTCAAGTTCTTCAAGAAGCTGCTGCATGCGTTTTGTGTGTAGCGACAACAGTGGCGGTTGAGAAAGCCCAGAGAATTAGTGCTGCGTCACACCACTCTCATTTATATTTCTCAATCTATCGTGAGCTGTTGTGGCAATCTGTTTCCGTGTGTGGTTTGATCTGTTGGCGTATATCTGTGTCAGTGCAAACTAGCTGTCTGAAAGAGCAATTCTGCTGTGTGTGTGTGTGTGTGTGTGTGTGTGTGTGTGTGTGTGTGTGTGTGTGTGTGTGTGTGTGTGTGTGTGTGTGTTTGAGGCAGGCAGGGAGAGATTTTGGATTAGTTGCTACGTCACTTTTTCACGTCGAGGGGGAAACCGAATCTAAAATAATAGAAGCCCAGAGTCATCCGTTTTTCTACCTGAGAGTTGGACGCAATGGTTACGGCGAGAACCCCTGCCTCCTCAGCCTCATCCGTAGAGCTTATTACCAGCTTCTCCCTCAGCCTATACATCTGTATAATAGTTCATCTGGGATCGCAGCGAAGACTTCCAACATGGATGCTGAAGATGTGACACAGTTAGTTTGTGTGGGTGTTTTGATTGGCATTGATTGTGAGGCCGGAGTAGGGGGTGGGAAGGGGTTAACAAAAGAACGTTCCGGAAGATTCTTATAATCGAGATGAAGCGCATTGGGGAGCGTATTCTAGGAATTATCGAGGTAATCGAATATTGCTATTTCATGGTTACATATATACCAATACGTGATTACATAAATAATTATGTAGATATGTATATATATGTGTAATATGTGTTGTCTTCCCTTATATTAAACCGCATAGTAACAGGTATGGAGGTATGGAGCTGGTTCTGTAGTAATATGTTGTCATCATAGGATACCTTTGCTCACATAGTACCTGCTATTGCGTATATGGACCAAACCAGGCAATAGCGTTTGTTGATATCGCTACGCAACATATTTGTCTGTTGTTACTTGTTGTGATTAACTCTTCATAGAGTCGAAGGCAGGAAGGAGGATGAGAGTGAACCAGGATCGAATAAACCAGGGATCAACCTGGGCTTATTTTGTTATTAGGAATGCCAACAGGAGACCTATTTGGAGCCTTTATCTTGTAGCAGACCCGTATTTGTTTTCTGTCTCTAGAGCGGCTGGCTAGGGTTTAGTGGAAACCCTCCCTGAGACATTGTTTCTGCATAGTTAGTACAGACAGATACAGAGATGGTGTTGTGTCTGCGTAGTTAGTACAGACAGAAACAGAGATGGTGTAGTGTCTGCGTAGTTAATACAGACAGAAACAGAGATGGTGTAGTGTCTGCGTAGTTAGTACAGACAGAAACAGAGATGGTGTAGTGTCTGCATAGTTAGTACAGACAGAAACAGAGATGGTGTAGTGTCTGCGTAGTTAATACAGACAGAAACAGATATGGTGTAGTATCTGCGTAGTTAGTACAGGCAGAAACAGAGATGGTGTAGTGTCTGCGTAGTTAGTACAGACAGAAACAGAGATGGTGTTGTGTCTGCGTAGTTAGTACAGACAGAAACAGAGATGGGGTTGTGTCTGCGTAGTTAGTACAGACAGAAATAGAGATGGTGTAGTTAGTACAGGCAGAAACAGAGATGGTGTTGTGTCTGCGTAGTTAGTACAGACAGAAACAGAGATGGTGTAGTGGCTGCGTAGTTAGTACAGACAGAAATAGAGTAGTGTCTGCGTAGTTAGTACAGACAGAAACAGAGATGGTGTAGTGTCTGCGTAGTTAGTACAGACAGAAACAGAGGTTGTGACGCAGTCATCTACGGAGCTGTACTTCTATGACAGCATGGATCATGGATGGCCTTGTTTTTCACTCCCTTTCTCGCTGGCGCTCTCTCCCTCCCTCTCTATTTCTTGTTCACCCTTTCTCGCTCTCTCTTTCTTGTTCTCTCTCTCTGGAAGGAAGGGAGCAGCAAATGGTGTTTAAATGTCATGGCTCAAGTTCAGAGAGAGAAGTTGTTTACCTTGCTTTCTTGGTGACTGTACTGGCAGCTCTCCAGTTCACATGCACTAGACTTCTTCCTAAAGCTGCTGCATCACAGGCCCAAGTGCTAGACTCCCATTGGGTGGGAGGAGCTCCCCAGACTCTGCTGGCAGCACAATGCTATTGGACAAGCAGGTGGTTTTTATGTGTACAGTAACAGTACATGGCTTTGTTTTACATTGTTCCTTATCTTACATATAGCTTTATGTACTGTATATTAGAATGGATTATATTATTGTTAGTCCGTGGCTGAAAGGAGCAGAAACATTATGGTAAACACAACTGTGTTTCTGTTTACTAAGCTCCATTAATGTCTTGTGTAATGTGTTCTCATAGTCTGGTTGGTTTGCGTGTACTACATCATGCTGGGGGCCAACCACAGTACACTTCTGTCTGGACTCTGTACCAATCACTTCTCCTCCCCTTCCCAGAGGACCCAGCCTCTTAGTCTTTACTTACATTTTAGTCACTTAGCAGACGCTCTTATCCAGAGCGACTTACAGTAGTGAGTGCATACATTTTCATACTGGTACCCCATGGGAATCGAACCCACAACCTTGGCGTTTCAAGCGCCATGCGACACCAACTGAGCTACATACATAACTTAGTGTTTGGTTTTTGGTTTGTTTGCTCTACTACGATTGTGGTCCGTGAGATGGGGAGCAACCGAGAGTTCTCTGAACTGGCATTCTGTGATGTCACAAACCTTCTACATTGGCACTTTCTGATGTGATGCAAGAACGACTGTGTTTGCCAAGGGTCTGCATTGCTGCAGTCGGCGCCTCTCTCTCTCAGAAATACACAAACACACAGTGGTAGAAAAAGTACTCAGTTGTAATACTTGAGTAAAAGTAAAAATACCTTAATAGAAAATGACTCAAGTAAAAGTGACCCAGTGAAAGTCACTCAGTAAAATACTACTTGAGTAAAAGTATAAAAGTATTTGTTTTTAAATATACTTAAGTATCAAAAGTAAATGGAATTGCTAAAATGTACTTAAGAATCAAAAGTAAAAGTATTAACCATTTCAAATTCCTTATATTAAGCAAACTAGACGGCATAATTGTATTTTTTTAATTTATTGGCGGATAACCAGGGGCACACTCCAACACTTAGACATAATTTACAAACAAAACATTTGTGTTTAGTGAGTCCGTCAGATCAGAGGCAGTAGGGATGACCGGGATGTTCCCTTGAAAGTGTTTGAATATGACCTGTCAAAATGTAATGAGTACTTTTGGGTGTCAGGGAAAATGTATGGAGTAAAAAGTACATAATTGTCTTTAGTAATGTAGTGAAGTAAAAGTAAAAGTTGGCAAAAATATCAATAGCAAAGTAAAGTACATACACCCCAAAAAACGACTTACGTAATACTTTAAAGTATTTTTACTTAATTACTTTACACCACTGCAAATACACACTCGCATTCACGAAATGAGTGTGATACACACACGTAAAAAAAAAAAAACACGTACTGAGTCAGTCTTGCGCAGACTGTCCTCATCGTTGAGGTTGAGGGTGCCACAGCTCACCTAGTGTCACCCCATGGGGGGGTCATTTGATATGAATGAAGATGCAACAGGAAAGGGTTAGCCAGCATGTCATTAAATGGGAACAGGGAGAGGAGACCCCATACTTCAGCGTTTATGTATGTTGTTTCACTTTCTTTTCTCACTAGAAGGAAGTCGTGAAATTGCTTTTTTTAATAGATATCTATGAGCATTTTGCCATGGTGGAATGATTTTATACTGAATGGGTGAATGTCTCTCATCTCAATGAATATAAACATCTATGGATTTCATATGACTGGGAATACAGATATGCATCTGTTGGTCACAGATACCTTAAAACAAAGGTAGGGGTGTGGATCAGAAAACAGATCGATCAGATTGATTAGTTGTATTCAAGCAAATATCCTCATGGAACTCCAAATAAAATACAAATTCTCCAGTCAAGGACTGCATTGTTGACTTCATCATTACTTGTTTTTGTAAGAGATGTTGACAAGCTGAATGTACCGAGCTGTCAGTTTAAAGTACTAGCACACAGCCCGGACACCCATGCATACCCCACAAGACATGCTAACAGAGGTCTCTTCACAGTCCCCAAGTCCAGAACAGACTATGGGAGGCACACATTACTACATAGAGCCATGACTACATGTCAACTCTATTCCACATCAGGTAACTGATGCAAGCAGTAGAATCAGATTTAAAAAGCAGGTAAAAATACACCTTATGGAACAGCGGGGACTGTGAAGTAACACAAACATAGGCACAGACACATGCATACACACACTATACACACACGTACACATGGATTTTGTGTTGTAGATATGTGATAGTGGAGTATGGGCCTGAGGGCATATACTTACTGTGTTGTGAATTCTGTAATGAATGTACTGTAATGTTTTTAAGATTGTATAACTACCTTAATTTTGCCAGACCCCAGGAAGAGGATCCATAATAAATACAATACAATACATTCTAACTGTATCGCTGAATCGTTACAGATTGCGCACTAGAAATGTAAAGGTAATTTCTGATTGAGCCAACATCTGCAGTGTTTACCATGAATGCAGTCTCTGGTGACGCGGGAACATTGCCTTTAAATTTTATGCTGTAATACTGAACTTCCGCCATACGAATTCAAGTCCATTTAGGCAGGCCACGTCTGTCTGTGTTGTTTTGGATTGCACATGGAAAGGCTCCTGTCCTTTTAAATATTTTATAAACATTACAGAACAGGTCCAGGGAATACAGGCAACAAACAACCCAAAAAATAAATCTGCCAGGGTAAGGTTAAGGGTTGAGCCAGGGAGGAACCAGACACCTACACACACAGCCCTAATGATCAGAGTCTGACCTGTCACGTTGGCCAATGAAAATAAACACAGAATTCCCACTGACTCACTAGCTAACTCCTGGAAGCATTGTCCAGTCTGTCTGTAGGTCAGGCTGATATTGGCTCTAGGTTCTTTGTTCTTCATCTAATTGTGGAAATCAAAGCAAATACGCATTTGAAATAGAAAAAAAAACAGGGAGGGAATGTGTTGGCCTTACTTCCCTGACCCTCTTCTAATCAGTTAAAGTACAAGGAGGCTTTGTAGGCGTTGTTGAAGAGAGGGGAAATGAAACCAGATAAAGATGGGGGGGTTGGAGGAAGGAGGGGGAACTGTGTAGCCATATAAGGCAGCAGTTCATTTACCTGCCAAGAGAACAAGAGTGAGACCAGAGAACAAGAGAGTTAGACATTGAATTACATGGAGGGTAGAAGGGGATTTCGGGAGAGGGGTTGGGCAGTTTTGTATTTCGCCTAGCTAATCAGTTGGCAACACTGTAAGTCAGTGAGTTGGCCACTACCTATCACCACACACGTACGGTGTGCCTGCGTCACGGCTCTCTCCCTGCCAGAATTTACCTGCCACTTCCTTGTAAGGTTGACTATCACACCACTGTGAGTCCAAATGAAGGGGGACCGAAGTCAAAAGCCCAAACAGCATCTGTCTCTGTGTCTTCAGGGCTGCAGGTGAGACTGTAGATTAAAAAGATGTTAAGCGGCATGTGTTGTTGAGTGGTGTGCCGCTCCAAGGCAGAGCTGTTTCTTTGGATCAAGTGTCAGGTTTGCTAGGAGAAGGGAGTAGGTGTGGTGTTCTCTCTATGGTTTTACATGTATTTCTCTCTCTCACTCTCTATCTTTCATGTGATAATACTGGAAGTACTATCTTGTCTGATGCAGAGAACTAACAGTGAAAGATGTCCTCAGCAGGGGCTTTCCCTCTTTCTCACTTCCTGTACTGTCCCATGATGCATTTCTTCTGGAGATCTTCAAGATTAACCCAAAAGTGCAGCTGACTCTGTACCGCCCTGCTCTTTTCCAATGTAACCCCAGATAGAGCACTTGATACATCAGAGTGTATCCTATTTTGATTTTACAGTTGACTACCATTTTTCCAATGACAGACATCAATATAACCGAGAACTCTAGTTTGATAGATGTTCCTCTCAATCCTTTTTCCTCTACTGCTAACTGTGAGCATCCTCACAACCGGAATAAATGATGTATTGCTCTATACAGAATGACGATGCATTATTGCATTACTTTAAATTTGTACTTAACAGGGCAGCGATGCCTCTCCGATCAGATTAAAGGCCACTATCTGAAGCTGTGATGGGAAATGGTAGGATGTTCTTCTGTCAGTGATTTACCAGATTAAAGTACCCCAGTCATGCTCTCAATGGCTCTCCTATTCCCTATATAGGCCAAAGGTAGTGCACTATATAGGGACTATATAGGGAAAAGGGTGCCATTTGGGACCAGACAGTCTGCGTCAGATCCTCAAGGTCTGGCCGGCCTGCCGGGGTGTTTGACTCAGCTAGTTGACTCAGGATTTATATACTAGGCGTGTCAGAGGAAAGTCCAAAACATTTTCAAAGACTCAAGTCATAGACTGTTCTCTCTGCTACCGCACGGCAATCGCTACCGGAGTGCCAAGTCTAGGACCAAAAGGCTCCTTGGCAGCTTCTACCCCCGAGCCATGAGACTGCTGAACAATTAATCAAATGGCCACCCGGACTATTTAATCAAATGCCCACCCCCCACCCGCTACCCGCTGTCTTATCTATGCAAAGTAATTTTACCCCTACCTACATGTACAAATTACCTCAACTAACCTGTACCCCCGCACATTGACTTGGTACTGGTACCCCCTGTATATAGCCTCGTTATTGTTATACTCTTTCTTGAACTGCATTGTTGGTTAAGGGCTAATAAGTAAGTAAGGTCTACACCTGTTGTATTCGGCGCATGTGACAAATAAAGTTTGATTTGATTTGATTTGAGTCGGACATGGCTGGCTGTTGTTGTTATCCTCCTCTCCCTCCGAGTACAACTAACGTTTTAGATTTCAGAGGAGGGTAGGCTGACAGGAAATAACACGGGTTATGGAAGGGAGACAGGATTTCAGGAGGAGGCGGGTTGTGTCTTTGTAAAAAAAGTACTTGGGCCAGTGAGCGATCGATCCTGGGTAAGATTTGACAATGTTTGGTTGTAATTTACACTAGTCAAGTCAATTTGATTTGTCATATGCACAGGATAAACATGCTACGCAGTACAATGAAATGCTTACTTGCAGATTCACTCGACAGTGCAACATAAGAATAATACAATAAATAATAAAATAAATAATACAATAAGCTCAATTAAATAAAAATTTAGTAATTTGCAGGAATATAAATACAGGGAAAGCACTCAAACAAATGTACAGTAGGATATTATATTTACATATTTGCTGGAGTGGGGAAATGGGGAGCAAAGTGTTGAGTTGTTCAATAAGTGGACCAGATGTGACTTACAGCACGGGAGAAAGTGGTACCATACTATTACCAATTTATTCTGTTCTGTAATGTAAAGTGCTAACAAATGTGTATGAGAGGTATCAATCGTGTTAAATCAGACACAAAAATAAAGAGTCGTACACTATATGTAAGCTCCCAGTCATTTATTGGGTAAACCTGGTTGGTGTTCAGGGTGAAGAAGGCACAGTGATGCCAAAATTAATGGGAGCTTACACAAAGTTTACTCGCTGTTAGTCAGCACCTCATGCTTTTCACTAAATCAGTTTGGTAGCTTGACCTCCTGCCAACATTTGAATCGTACGTTGACGGCCTTGGTTACATCAAATCCACGTTTCTCTGCTAGTTAAGTGCCACTTACCTGATTGACAAATTTTAAAACACCACATTTGCAGCACATGACTCCATTATACTATTAAACTTTAACATGTGTCCTAACACTTGCAATGATTAATCATTTTGTAAGCAAGATGAATACTAACCATTTCACATTTTGTTTTCTAATGTCCAGCAGGCTCAGCCCTTTATTAGTTTCATCAGTTAAGGTTGGTGTGACCTAACAGTGCTCCTCTTGGAAGCTGGTTTCAGGTGGTGTCTTAGAGTGTAGTCATTATCTAGCACCATTTGAAATCAGTGTTCTTGGTGTGGGAAGTAGCTACGTCTTCTCTGTGCCTCGGCCCATCAACACCTAACCGAACATCCCTGAATGGCTGGACTTGACAGATAAGCAACAGAGTGAGAAAAATATACTTTGTATTGAGAGGGGAAAACACTAAGTGCCATTGACTGTTTCCCTCAGTGGTGTAATGGGATACAGTCACTGGCACTAGTCATCAGGGACGTCTCAGCAGAGGAGACAGACAGACACCTCCAGCTATTTGTCCTATCACCAAGGGTGACCGGTTTCTTTTGGTGTTCAGAGTCTTGTTGTGTTTCTAGCACCATTTGAAATCGGTTACAATAAAGGACAAAGTCAACTGGACAGACATAGGGGAAATGACTGCATTGAGTGAAGAACCTGTCTTCTGCGGGGCTCTTGCTGCATCCAGATGATGGGGTAAGTTTGTTTATGATGGTCGTGGAGTAACAGTCAAGCCTTCCAACTTCTCCTGTGTCGTTACTGTTCTCCCCTGCGTATTAACCTCGGCACCAGTGTTTTGAATCCCATCAAGAACTCCCTTAAAATGTTACTGTAAAACCTGTTTTGCTTGTACTTGTGTTGTTTTGTTATTCAATTTGTAATACTATAATCGTTTTACTTTACGGCTATTGCTTTTAGCTTAGTTTTGTTTCTGTTATTGGTTTATTTGTAGGTTTGTTTCTGTTATTGTTTATTGTTTCTAAAAACTGAAAATCAACAAATAAAGTATTGTGTAAAATATTGCACACTGAATCTCATCACTTTAATGATTGTGCAGTACATTACACACATAGAGTAATGAAGCGTTGAAACACTGCTGGTGTGTGTGGTCTACTTTAAATAAAATGTAATCCATTACAGTATCAAAGGTGTTTAATGAACAATGTAATGACCATAAATGCATCATTATAATACCATAGATGTGGTACACATAATATATGTGATGATATTCATCAGACAGACAGTGCATTGCCTCTATTTTTGCAATGTTCACACGATTGATTTGTAATTTGCAGTTTAGTCCACCAAGTGGCATGACGGAGTGTTTCTTAGTGCCATGATTATAGATAGATAGGGAGGGAGGGAGGGAGGGAGGGAGGTGACGTAGGTAGTAATCGCCCATGGGTTAATCTCGGTTAGCCAGAAGTAAAATTCTTGCTAAGGTTTGTCACTTCCTGTTTTCTGTCCACGAGATTATCAGAGATACTGGATATAATGACGAGGTGCATATGTATCCGCCCTAAGAATGGAATTCGTTGTCCACATATTTTTTATTGGGTAAACTGAGTACCTAATTTAATCTGTAGGCTACATATGAGTGAGTGAGTGGACCAGGATAAAAAGCTCTCCATATCATCTCTCTTTTGGATGATAGTGATGATTTTCTTTCTCTGTCTCTCTCACACACACACATAGCAAAACTCCGGTCAATGTGAACTGGGATGTGGACATGAAGCTAGGGTCAGTGGTGGAAGAAGTACCCAATTGTCATACTTGAGTAAAAGTATAGATACCTTAATAAAGGTATTTGGTTTTAAATATACTTAAGTATCAAAAGTAAATGTAATTCTAAAATATAATATATATATATATATACAATATAAAAGTAAAATAATTTCAAATTGCTTATATTAAGCAAACCAGACAACACAATTTCTAGTTTTTTTTTTTATTAACAGATAGCCATGGCCACACTCCAACACTCAGACATCATTAACAAACAGCAGGATGGTATGTTCAAGACAACTGGGAACTCTGAAAAAAACAAAGTCAAATCATGACGTCGGTGATCTTAAGGACGGAAAGTTGGAGCTCTAGAAAGAGGCCAGAGTTCCCGACTTGGAATTCCGAGATGGATGACTGTTCAAAACGAATTTTCCCAGTCGTAGCTTGTTTTTTTCCGTGATCCCAGTTGTCTTGAAATCATTGAAGTCGAAAGTCTGAGATTTCTGGGGCCCTGGGGCTGGTCCTGGGGCTCTGTTCACAAACACAAACAGACCTCACAGAGCCCAAGGACAGCAACACAATTAGACCCAACCATGAGAAATCAAAAAGATAATTACTTTACGTTGGAAAGAATTTACAAAAAAAACCAGAGCAAACTAGAATGCTATTTGGCTCTAAACAAAGAGTACACAGTGGCAGAATACCTGGACACTGTGACTGACAAAAATTAAGGAAATCTTTGACTATGTACAGACTCAGTGAGCATAGCCTTGCTATTGAGAAAGGCCGCCGAAGGCAGACCTGGCTCTCAAGAGAAGAGACTATGTGCACACTGCCCACAAAATGAGGTGGAAACGGAGCTGCACTTCCTAACCTCCTGCCAAATGTATGACCATATTAGAGACACATATTTCCCTCAGATTACACAGACCCACAAAGAATTCGAAAACAAATCCAATTTTGATAAACTCCCATATCTATTGGGTGAAATACCACAGTGTGCCGTCACAGCAGCAAGATTTGTGACCTGTTGCCACAAGAAAAGGGCAACCAGTGAAGAACAAACACAATTGTAAATACAACCTATATTTATGTTTATTTATTTTTCCCATTTGTACTTTAACTATTTGCACATCGTTACAACACTGTATATATACATAATGAAATTTGTCTTTATTATTTTGTAACTTTTGTAAGTGTAATGTTTACTGTTCATTTTGTATTATTTATTTCACTTGCTTTGGCAATGTAAACATACAGTATGTTTCCTGTGCCAATTAGAGATGTTCAGGACCAGCTTATTACTGGCCACCCATTCCAGAACATACTGCAGTTCTTTGTTGAGGGTTTCAGTAACTTCATTAGATGTGGTTGCTGGTGCGTATATGGTTGAATCATCAGCATACATGGACACACATGCTTTGTGTAATGCCAGTGGCAGGTCATTGGTAAAAATAGAAAATGGTAGAAGGCCTAGAGAGCTGCCCTGAGGTACACCACACTTTACATGTTTGACATTAGAGAAGCTTCCATTAAAGAAAACCATTTGAGTTCTATTAGATAGATACAGTGGGGAGAACAAGTATTTGATACACTGCCGATTTTGCAGGTTTTCCTACTTACAAAGCATGTAGAGGTCTGTAATTTTTATCATAGGTACTCTTCATCTGTGAGAGACGGAATCTAAAACAAAAATCCAGAAAATCACAGTGTCTGATTTTTAAATAATTAATTTGCATTTTATTGCATGACATAAGTATTTGATCACCTACCAACCAGTAAAAATTCCGGCTCTCACAGACCTGTTAGTTTTTCTTTAAGAAGCCCTCCTGTTCTCCACTCATTACCTGTATTAACTGCACCTGTTTGAACTCGTTACCTGTATAAAAGACACCTGTCCACACACTCAATCAAACAGACTCCAACCTCTCCACAATGGCCAAGACCAGAGAGCTGTGTAAGGACATCAGGGATAAAATTGTAGACCTGCACAAGGCTGGGATGGGCTACAGGACAATAGGCAAGCAGCTTGGTGAGAAGGCAACAACTGTTGCCGCAATTATTAGAAAATGGAAGAAGTTCAAGATGACGGTCAATCTCCCTCAGTCTGGGGCACCATGCAAGATCTCACCTCGTGGGGCATCAATGATCATGAGTAAGGTCAGGGATCAGCCCAGAACTACACGGCAGGACCTGGTCAATGACCTGAAGAGAGCTGGGACCACAGTCTCAAAGAAAACCATTAGTAACACACTACGCCGTCATGGATTAAAATCCTGCAGCGCACGCAAGGTCCCCCTGCTCAAGCCAGCGCATGTCCAGGCCCGTCTGAAGTTTGCCAATGACCATCTGGATTATCCAGAGGAGGAATGGGAGAAGGTCATGTGGTCTGATGAGACAAAAATAGCGCTTTTTGGTCTAAACTCCACTCGCCGTGTTTGGAGGAAGAAGAAGGATGAGTACAACCCCAAGAACACCATCCCAACCGTGAAGCATTGAGGTGGAAACATCATTCTTTGGGGATGCTTTTCTGCAAAGGGGACAGGACGACTGCACCGTATTGAGGGGAGGATGGATGGGGCCATGTATCGCGAGATCTTGGCCAACAACCTCCTTCCCTCAGTAAGAGCATTGAAGATGGGTCGTGGCTGGGTCTTACAGCATGACAACGACCCGAAACACACAGCCAGGGCAACTAAGGAGTGGCTCCGTAAGAAGCATCTCAAGGTCCTGGAGTGGCCTAGCCAGTCTCCAGACCTGAACCCAATAGAAAATATTTGGAGGGAGCTGAAAGTCCATATTGCCCAGCGACAGCCCCGAAACCTGAAGGATCTGGAGAAGGTCTGTATGGAGGAGTGGGTCAAAATCCCTGCTGCAGTGTGTGCAAACCTGGTCAAGAACTACAGGAAACGTATGATCTCTGTAATTGCAAACAAAGGTTTCTGTACCAAATATTAAGTTCTGCTTTTCTGATGTATCAAATACTTATGTCATGCAATAAAATGCAAATTAATTACTTAAAAATGAAACAATGTGATTTTCTGGATTTTTGTTTTAGATTCCGTCACTCACAGTTGAAGAGTACCTATGATAAAAATTACAGACTTCTACATGCTTTGTACGTGGGAAAACCTGCAAAATCGGCAGTGTATCAAATACTTGTTCTCCCCACTGTAGCTCTGAATCCACGATATGGCTTTTCAATCTCTGCCATAACACATATGTTTTCTCAACAACAGGTTATGGTCAATAATATCTAAGGCTGCAGTGAAATCTAACAGTACAACTCCCACAATCTTCTTATTATCAATTTCCTTCAACCAATCATCAGTCATTTGTGTCAGTGCCCTTGTCTATATAGCCTAATTTGTTTACAGAGAAATAGCAATGTATTTGGTCAAACACCATTTTTTCCAAGTTCTAGACCTCCACTGAATCTGGTAATGAATTGTGTGGCTGTTGAACAAGTCGAGGAGACTAAATTACTTGGCGTTACCTTAGATTGTAAACTGTCATGGTCAAAACATATAGATTCAATGGTTGTAAAGATGGGGAGTGGTCTGTCCGTAATAAAGAGATGCTCTGCTTTTTTGACACATTCCAAAAAGCAAGTCCTGCAAGCTCTAGTTTCTTGATTATTGTCCAGTCGTGTTCTTCTTTTTATAAGAAACACTAATGTGTTGGAAATCCCAAATTGTTTGCATAGTCAACTTACACACAGCTCTGACACACCCACTTATCCCACCAGACATTCTTTTCGCAGTCCCCAAATGAACAAGGGAGAGGTTAAACATAGTTTAAGACTGGCATAAGCTTATCCCCACACTTTGCAATAACTCTGTTGCAGTGGTCTTAGGTAGTCTTCGTATAGGCTATTCCCTCCATTGTGATACTGCTTCCCCGTTGAAGAGCTTGTGATCTCCATGCAGCACCACGTGCCTTCGGCAACGCACCCCTCAGCCTCAGAAGATGCCCTTCTTGAGGCATGCAGCAATAGTCATTATACCCTAATGTAAGCCTATTTGCCTACTAGCCAAATAAAGTGCAGAGCATGCATGATGTGTGCAACTCATCATTCCATCATATTTGAACATTTAATTAATCCTTCATTAAGTTCAGTCAGTCAGTATGTCATCAATTCTGTCATTTGTATAATAATTTGTAATAATCACTTTAATAACTCAATGTTTAATTTAGGCCTATCCTAATAAAAAAAAATAGGCCTTCAACTTGTAGGCATTGCAATGTAGGCTATAATTTAGGGTACTCTATTTGTCTTTTATCACTGTTTTTATTATAGGCCTCCCCTTAAAAAGAGACCCTAGCTCACAGGCCTCACAGGCCTCTAAATATAGCCTATAAATACATTTTAAACAAAATAGTTGAAGCACATGAAGTGGCTGATAGGGAAAACAGGTCTGGCAATCGGAATAGGCTATAGATAGTCTTGCCCATTTGGGACCCATGGCCTATTTTGCTCAGGACAGGTTATAGCTAAGACTTCATAAATAATTTGTTTTGTCTGCGTGATGGGGTTGTGCAATGCAAATGGCTATAACAAGCCTACATACAGTGGAATTTGCAAATACAATGTCTAATAAGGCTTACAGTCCGTGCTCCCAAATACTGGAAAAAGTGTGATTCATTAGGTTACATGATCGCCACATTAGCCCCAAAGGACTATACAAATAGATTATGCAATTATATGGCCATTAACTAACACAAAACAGCATTGCATATTTAGATAGTGGAATAGGCCTAGCCTAAATCATATTTACCTTCTATTTTGCAGCTCAGGCGATAATTCTAGAGAAGGCTCTTCTGTGTCTTTATCATATTCTCGGGTAAATAAGGTCAGGAAGGCTAGCTCTGTCCTGGGGATGAGCCTTGACACTCTAGAGGAGGTGGCGGAGAGACGGATCGTGGCCAAACTGCTGGCCATCATGGACAACGTCACCCACCCTCTGCATGCCATGGTTATGACGCAGAGGAGCACCTTCAGTCACAGACTGATCCCACCACGGTGTGCCAGAGAGCGCTACAGGAGGTCCTTCCTGCCGGCGACTATTAGACTACTTAATGCCACATGGCTAGCTATTAGGCTACAGCAGGTTTTTATTATTTTATTATAATATATTTGAGTGGATTCTTGGGTTTTCTTGTCTTATTTGTTGTGAAAGCAAAATAAGAATCTCTTGTCTTGCTATCTTTACTTGCTAGTAAACTTGGCTAAACATTGCTAGCTAGCCTTTTTGCTTCCCACATCTCCATGTGAAATAATCCGATTTATAATTAAATAATATGCCCTGATAAATATTCTTATACTTGCCAGTGTAACCTAAAACATTATCCTAATTTGATACTGTATCCTGCTTCAATGTATTCACTCCCAAATCAGCTAAAAATAGAATCGTAATGTTTTTTGTCATGGAGAAAAAAAAGCACATGGTTATATATTTTAGCCTAGTCAAGATCACTTTCTGAGTCAAAATGCAAAGCGAGATCTACCGCTCAGATTTTTTTTTAACATGACTTAAAAAACATAAGCCTATGCAACAACAAAAAAACAATACTGTAGCAATGATGGGTTTGTGAAGTAATCTATAGACCCAATATATTATCACCTCATATTGGCTTTGCTTGAATTGTCCTGCCAATGCATTGTTTTGGCCATTTAAAAATATATATATTTCAAAATTTGAGGTAGGCTTTACTGGTAATAGATCCGTTGTTGTCTTATTTGCAAGGCACAGCTAAGTGAGCATACATTTAAATAATTTGCTATTTATTTTTATTTTACTGGGCTGATGGTGCCTGCATCTGATGGTCAGTCTCAGCGGAGGCAGAGAGCAGAAGACTGAGGGTCCGCCTCTCAACATCACTCCACTCTCCCTTTCCTCCACTGACACTGACCAAAAAGGGACACCGTCTTCCAGCTGATGGCAAAACTCGTGTTGTTACTCCTATGAACAGAGAAAGTGAAATATTCCTTGATATTAAAAAAGACCCAAGCTGCTAATAATAACAATAGACACTGTCCTACTCATTCATTACTACTGCAGTGATTCTTGTAGCGCAAAGTGGAAATAGGAAGAACACTCATTTTATGGCTTATAAAAGTGTTGAATACAAAGTGTTGACAGTGCTGAGTAAGAATTGAAACATGAACTCACTCATACAAACAGCAGCTCTTTGCTGTATTCGTTGACAGTCTCTCTCTAGTCATGGTTTTAAACGTTTTCAAATCTCACAGTATCAACTTTGCTGTAGCTTTCTTTTATGCCTGCAACTTTACTGCAGACATGGTAATCTGAGCCATCTGATTGGCCAGCGGTGGCCTATAGTGTACCTGATTTTCTCTCCGGGGCCACCGGGAAGGCAGAATTTGTACCTTCAGACACATGAAATGGTTCAAAATGGCAACAGTTTGCCTATCAGGCACGCAGGGCGGCTGAATCTGGTGTACCTACCGCCAACAGCCCGAGACAAATAAAAGAAATAGGAACACTTTATCATTGGGTTTTTAACAGAAATGTTTGGCGATCGACTAGGAAATGCTTTGGACCAGTCGATCGTGATCGAACGGTTTGTGGCCACTGGCCTAGAACAACATGATCACTTCTAAACAAAATACATTTTCTATAAAACTACAATGTTGTTTGGTTTATTGTTTGAACAACAGTCGCTGAGATTATATTCTGTTATCAATGCAAAATAGGCTGATTATTTAATGCCAAGCTAAACAAAGACAGACATCTTAAAAGTTTCAGTGATTTTGAAGTTGATTAGCTTCCCACATCGCCATGTGAAAAAAACGGATTTATACAAAATAATATGCTCTGGCAAATAATCTTGTACTTGCCGCTGACAGTTTGATATACTGCTTGAATGTATTCAATCCCATATCAGCTATACAGTTGAAGTCGGAAGTTTACATACACTTAGGTTGAAGTCATTAAAACTAATTTTTCAACCACTCCACAGATTTCATGTTAACAAACTATAGTTATGGCATGCCTGGTCGGTTACGACATCTACTTTGTGCATGACACAAGTAATTCTTCCAACAATTGTTTACAGACAGATTATTTCACTTATAATTCACTAATCACAATTCCAGTGGGTCAGAAGTGTACATACACTAAATTGACTGTGCCTTTAAACAGCTTGGAAAATTCCAGAAAATCATGTCAAGGCTTTAGAAGCTTCTGATAGGCTAATTGACATAATCTGAGTCAATTGGAGGTGTACCTTCAAACGCAGTGCCTCTTTGCTCGACATCATAGGGAAATCAGTCCAAAAAAATGTTGTAGACCTCCACAAGTCTGGTTCATCCTTGGGAACAATTTCCAAACACCTGAAGGTAGCATGTTCATCTGTACAAACAATAGTACGCAAGTATTAACACCATAGGACCACGCAGATGTCATACCGTTCAGGAAGGAGACGCGTTCTGTCTCCTAGAGATTAACGTACTTTGGTGCGAAAAGTGCAAATCAATCCCAGAACAACAGCAAAGGACCTTGTGAAGATGCTGGAGGAAACAGGTACAAAAGTATCTATATCCACAGTAAAACAAGTCCTATATCGACATAACCTGAAAGGCCGCTCAGCAAGGAAGAAGCCACTGCTCCAAAACAGCCATAAAAAAAGCCAGACTACGGTTTGCAACTGAACATGGGGACAGAGATCGTACTTTTTGGAGAAATGTCCTCTGGTCTGATGAAACAAAAATAGAACTGTTTGGCCATGATGACCATCGTTATGTTTGGAAGAAAAAGGGGGGGGGGGGGGGCAGCATCATGTTGTGGGGGTGCTTTGCTGCAGGAGAGACTGGTGCACTTCATCAAATAGATGGCATCATGAGGAAGGAAAATTATGTGGATATATTGAAGCAACATCTCAAGACATCAGTCAGGAAGTTAAAGCTTGGTCGCAAATGGGTCTTCCAAACGGACAATGACCTCAAGCATACTTCCAAAGTTGTGGCAAAATGGCTTAAGGACAACAAAGTCAAGGTATTAGAGTGGCCATCACAAAGCCCTGACTTCAATCCTATAGAAAATATGTGGGCAGAACTGAAAAAGCTTGTGCGAGCAAGGAGGCCTACACACCTGACTCAGTTACACCAGTTCTGTCATGAGGAATGGGCCAAAATTCACCCAACGTATTGTGGGAAGCTTGTGGAAAGCTACCCGAAACGTTTGACCCAAGTTAAACAATTTAAAGGCAATGCTACCAAATACTAATTGAGTGTATGTAAACTTCTGACCCACTGGGAATGTGATGAAAGAAATAAAAGCTGAAATAAATAATTCTCTCTACTATTATTCTGACATTTCACATTCTTAAAATAAACTGGTGATCCTAACTAACCTAAGACAGGGAATTTTTACTAGGATTAAATGTCAGCGATTGTGAAAAACTGAGTTTAAATGTATTTGGTTATGGTGTATGTAAACTTCCGACTTCAACTGTGAATACACTGAACAAAAATATAAACGCAACATGTAGTGTTAGTCCCATTTTTCAGTAGCTGAAATAAAAGATCCCAGAAATGTTCCATATGCACAACATGCTTCTCAAATTTTGTGCACAAAAGTGAGCATTTCTCCTTTGCTAATATAATCCATCCACATGATCAAGTGAGGCATATCAAGAAGCTAACTAAACAGCATGATCATTACACAGGTGCACCTTATGCTGAGGACTATAAAAGACCACTCTAAAATGTGCAGTTTTGTTACACAACACAATGTCACAGATGTCTCAAGTTTCGAGGGAGTGTGCAATTGGCATGCTAACTGCAGGAATATCCACCAGAGCTGTTGCCAGATAGTTTAATGTTAATTTCTCTACCATAAGCCGCCTCAAATGTCGATTTAGAGAATTTGGCAGTACGTCCAACCGCAGATCACGTGTATAGTGTCGTGTGGGCGAGTGGTTTGCTGATGTCAACCTTGTGAACAGAATGCCCTATGGCGTCAGTGGGGTTATGCTATGAGCAGGCATCAGCTACGGACACCGTACACAATTGCATTTCATCGATATCAATATGAATGCACAGAGATACTGTGACGAGATCCTGAGACCCATTGTCGTCCCATTCATCTACTGCCATCATCTCATGCTTCAGCATGATAATGCATGGCCCCATGTCGCAAGGATCTGTACACAATTCTTGGAAGCTGAAAATGTCCCAGTTCTTCCATGGCCTGCATACTCACCAGGCATGTCATCCATTGAGCATGTTTGAGGTGGTCTTGATCAACGTGTAAGACAGCTTGTTCCAGTTCCTGCCAATATCTAGCAACTTCGCACAGCCATTGAAGAGGAGGCCACAATTAACAGCCTGATCAACTCTATGCGAAGGTGATGTGTCACGCTGCCTGAGGCAAATGGTGGTCACACCAGATACTGACTGGTTTTCTGATCCACACCCCTACCTTTTGTATTTTAACCCTTTTCTCCCCAATTTCAATCATCTCATCGCTGCAGCTCCCAAACGGGCTCGCGAGAGGCGAAGGTTGAGTCATGCGTCCTCCGTAACATGACCCGCCAAACCGCGCTTCTTAACACCCCAAAAAAATCAAGGAACTTGTCTATTTTTTTGTGCTGTTATTTGTATTGGTGTTGTGTCTGATGCACTCAGGGTGTTACGTCATTTGTAATGTGCATCACGAGCAAAGTCATTGTAGCCGAGCAAAGTCATTCTCCCCTGTGAGAACCATGTGCACGGCTGACTTGGCTTTGTACCGCAACAGAAGCCTTGTGTCCATAACAATGTAGAAAAACCAGTCTCTTATAGAAGATGCCAAAACTTTGGAACTAACAATAGATGGCAAAGTCAAAGATACTGGTTTCCATCTGTGGCAAAGTTTTCCTTAAATACTTGTGAGAAATCCAGCTCCATAACCTGAATGTGGAAATCACCACTTTCTTACCCACCCCCAATTTGTGAATATGCATAAGTAGCATTCAGGTTTAGAACCACCCATTGTATGACATATAACATTAACTAGCTCGATAAGGTTAGCAAGATATTCTCTGGCAGGTGGAACCTATTCTAGGGAAGGATTTACGGCTAAATGGGGGGGGTGGCATTGCCCTCTGGATGGGCACCTACAGGGTTAAAACAGTTAAATCACAACACATCATAAATAAAACAATACATTACTATCTTAAAAATATAGAATGAGTGTGCGTGCGTATGTGCTTCTCCCTTAACAATCCACGTTGTGCCGTGACTTGTTGTATCTGGGGTTTTTTTTTACAACTTGCTTTATTGTGGAAGACAGTTCCATGTAGTCACAGCTCTATGTACACTAGTAAGTACTGTGTTTCCCAGAGTCTGCTCTGGAGATGGGGACTGTGAAGAGACACTTGATGGCATGTCTAGTAACATATATTTTTTATTTTCATTAGTGAAGAATCCAGAGCATTTTGACCTTACAAAACACACTAAGCTGAGCCTGACATTACTAAGAGCTGCAGGTTTCCTGCCTATAGAACACCATGACACAGTTGAGGGAAAATGTGTCACGGAAACATGATTAATCTCTGAAAATAGACATCAGAACATTACAGGCCAGTATTTTCCCGATTTAACTTTATTAAAACAAATTGTATTTACATTGGCTTATCTACAGCAGAACTCCAAGACAATACAAATGGGCTATAAGTGCAAATAAAGATTCCAAAGACAACATAAATAGTTAAGTAATCAAGTTAAGCCACTCCTTAAGCAAAAGTTTCCAAATGGGAGTGAAACAATACCTTATTCATAGTGAGGTTCCTAATCATCACGTAATATCCTTTAAAAGGAAACCATGACCTATTCACAGTTTTTGGGAGGGGCTGCTGCATTCATAAATCGTGAGAGTTTGTATCATTTGTATCATTTTCATTTAGATAGAATTTTGATTAACCGCATGACATTGATTTTGAGATATGAAGACTATTATAAATGAAATTAAACTGTTCCATGAAAATGTGCATATGAAAACCATAACTGGCACGATAACTTGGTACTCCAAATTGAAAAGGTTGCCAAACGCTGGTGTAGCATATTACCGGCAACTTCAGGAGCATAATGGCAAAATCTGCGACGGCCAGCAGCAGCGGGAGGTTCTGGTTAGGCTATATTGATCTCTGGCTCCCTCTTTAGTCATTTGTGTCTTAATTTGTTAAATTGCAGGCAAAGTAGCCTACACATAGTTGATTTTAGTAAAACATCAAATTGACCAATCGATTGGTCGGGACAACCCTAACACACACGCATACAAATAAATAGAATTAGGATTGTGCCAAGCAGTTTTCAAATGGACTCTACCTTGGATTGTGGTTCTCTTTGTAGTAGTGGTGGTTGTAGTAGTAGTGGTGGTAGTAGTAGTAGGGGGTGTTGTTGTAGCTAGAAGGGCATGACATAATTAAGCCACTAAATATTATTGTCCAGTCTGTCACAACACTTTAAAGCATTTGAGGGATCAGAACAGTAGTCAGCCAGTGTGGTCTGAGGAGTAGAACGGTGTTGGACCAGATGGCTCAGAAGTGTAAAGGTAGCAGAGGTCAATGGAAGGTAAGCGGCTCACTAGACCATAGCGTTATTTGAATGGATCAAAGAACATCCAAATCATCAGTTTGTCTTCAATCGTAACCAGCTTTGCTACTAAAATGTCGAGGCTAGTATCAATAAATGGATCAGAAACAGGACAGAAATAATAGATGGAAACTAAAATGACCAAATCCAAACTTCTAATGCATATGGAAAAATAATGATTAGCATCAACATTAATTCACATATCTTGTCTCATGAAAAATGTATGGTCTATTTGGGCTTTTAGTGGAAAATCTAAAGTGGGGACTTCAGATGATATGATGTGCTAATGCTTTTTCTTACCAGGGCTGGGTTTTATTTTAATGTTACCACCCACCAGCATCACATTGTTTATTAAACAGCTGCAAAGTTCTCCCTCTTTGCGACTGAGCTGAGTCATGGAACAGCCGCAACAACCTTGCGTCCATGAAGAAAATGTAAACGAGGGTGCAAACTACGGTTCTTTCTTCAGAAAATTAAGATAATTTGTCAATTTTAACTTATTTTGTTGCTAGTCCATCTTAAAAACATATCTGACCATTTTATAAATGGTATAATTGCGAACCGTGATTGCATCGTCCCAAAATGAATGGTTTTGACCACTAAAGTCTAGCTTCACAACACGCCTGCTGCATTGATTGGTACAGACAGAAACCACAAGTATCTATCCTGTAATGAACCCTAAAAAAAAAAAAAATCAAGGAACTTGTCTATTTTTTTGTGCTGTTATTTGTATTGGTGTTGTCTGACGCACTCAAGGTGTTACGTCATTTGTAATGTGCATCACTGAGCAAAGTCATTGTAGCCGATCATTTCACTTCCCCTGTGAGAACCATGTGCACGGCTGACTTGGCTTTGTACCGCAACAGAAGCCTTGTGTCCATAACAATGTAGAAAAACCAGTCTCTTATAGAAGATGCCAAAACTTTGGAACTAACAATATATGGCAAAGTCAAAGATACTGGTTTCCATCTGTGGCAGTTTTCCTTAAATACTTGTGAGAAATCCAGCTCCATAACCTGAATGTGGAAATCACCACTTTCTTTCCCACCCCCAATTTGTGAATATGCATAAGTAGCATTCAGGATTAGAACCACCCATTGTATGACAGATAACATTAACTAGCTCGATAAGGTTAGCAAGATATTCTTTGGCAGGTGGAACCTACTCTAGGGAAGGATTTACGGCAAAATGGGGGGGGTGGCATTGCCCTCCGGATGGGCACCTACAGGGTTAGATAGATAGATAGATAGATAGATAGATAGATAGATAGATAGATAGATAGATAGATAGATAGATAGATAGATAGATACTTTATTGATCCCCCGGGGGGGAAATTTCATTGTCAAGCAGCTACAACAACGAAAGTACACAAAAAACAGATACACGGTACATAGAGCGGCAGTATGAAAAAGTATAGAAATACAAGATATCTGGAGGCAAAAAAATTAAAATAAAAATATAAAAAAAGCTATAAAAAGATATTGCATAGTATGGGTGGTTGGCTGAATATGTACACTATACATTGGTGGATGTTGGATGGTTAGCTATACTATACAGAGAAATACTTCAGTAGCTAAAAATGCGTATGATATGAGCGAGGGTAATAATAGTTTACTTAATAGACAGACTGGCTAAATGAACAGGTAAGCGAAAATTTTGCATGGTTAAATTAGCTGTACAGGTAAGTATACGTTTATATTTACAGATAAGTGAATACTTGCATGGTTACACAAACTGTATAGGTAAATGACAGGAAAAGATACTTTAATAGCTAAATGTGTGTATGATATAATTTGGGGTAATAATAGTAATTCCCTTAAAATACAGTCCTTAGTGCGCAGGGTTTAATTACAGACAGTGGACGTATTGCACATTCGATATACTAAAAGCAATGAGAAAAGGTGCAACTGACAGGATACTAATATGCATTCCTGAGTGAATGCCTACGTAGGTTAGGTCCAAGAATTACTAGCAATATTGCACGTGATATGCTATAACAACTGTACATAGTATGTATATACAGACCTGCATGAATAAATAGGTCCTGAGTGAATGAGTGCTGACGGACCAGAGTTACTCACGGATGGATGCATAATTGTTAAACTAGGTCCTAGCACCCCAACAGTTCCAGATCTATGTTGCCGACGGCACGGCACCCCGGTGAGGCATTATATAGTCTAATAGCCGCCGGCAGGAAGGACCTCCTGTAGCGCTCTCTGGCACACCGTGGTGGGATCAGTCTGTGACTGAAAGTGCTCCTCTGCGTCATAACCATAGCGTGCAGAGGGTGGGTGACGTTGTCCATGATGGCCAGCAGTTTGGCCAGGATCCGTCTCTCCGCCACCTCCTCTAGAGCAGTGCTTCTCAATCTTTTTTCAATAACGTACCCCCTATCAAATGTTTTCTCAGCCAAGTACCCCCTGACCGGCCCCAATCATTTGAGATAGAAATTAAAGCTATGACTACGATATAGTGATGTGCCATCATTATGAGATTTATTAAACATTGTAAATGAAAAACATTTGCAATAATAAACATTTGCAATAATAAACAATGTATAATTACCGATCATGCAGTTTAAGTACCACATGACTGGCCCCAAACATGTTTGATAAAAGAAACCTATATAAATAATATACAGTGGGGAGAACAAGTATTTGATACACTGCCGATTTTGCAGGTTTTCCCACTTACAAAGCATGTAGAAGTCTGTAATTTATATCATAGGTACTCTTCAACTGTGAGTGACGGAATCTAAAATCAAAAATCCAGAAAATCACATTGCACGATTTTTAAGTAATTAATGTGCATTTTGTTGCATGACATAAGTATTTGATACATCAGAAAAGCAGAACTTAATATTTGGTACAGAAACCTTTGTTTGCAATTACAGAGATCATACGTTTCCTGTAGTTCTTGACCAGGTTTGCACACACTGCAGCAGGGATTTTGGCCCACTCCTCCATACAGACCTTCTCCAGATCTTTCAGGTTTCGGGGCTGTCGCTGGGCAATACAGACTTTCAGCTCACTCCAAAGATTTTCTATTGGGTTCAGGTCTGGAGACTGGCTAGGCCACTCCAGGACCTTGAGATGCTTCTTACGGAGCCACTCCTTAGTTGCCCTGGCTGTGTGTTTCGGTTCGTTGTCATGCTGGAAGACCCAGCCACAACCCATCTTCAATGCTCTTACTGAGGGAAGGAGGTTGTTGGCCAAGATCTCGCGATACATGGCCCCATCCATCCTCCCCTCAATACAGTGCAGTCGTCCTGTCCCCTTTACAGAAAAGCATCCCCAAAGAATGATGCTTCCACCTCCATGCTTCACGGTTGGGATGGTGTTCTTGGGGTTGTACTCATCCTTCTTCTTCCTCCAAACACGGCGAGTGGAGTTTAGACCAAAAAGCTATTTTTTTGTCTCATCAGACCACATGACCTTCTCCCATTCCTCCTCTGGATCATCCAGATGGTCATTGGCAAACTTCAGACGGGCCTGGACATGCGCTGGCTTGAGCAGGGGGACCTTGCGTGCGCTGCAGGATTTTAATCCATGACGGCGTAGTGTGTTACTAATGGTTTTCTTTGAGACTGTGGTCCTAGCTCTCTTCAGGTCATTTACCAGGTCCTGCCGTGTAGTTCTGGGCTGATCCCTCACCTTCCTCATGATCATTGATGCCCCACGAGGTGAGATCTTGCATGGTGCCCCAGACCGAGGGAGATTGACCGTCATCTTGAACTTCTTCCATTTTCTAATAATTGCGCCAACAGTTGTTGCCTTCTCACCAAGCTGCTTGCCTATTGTCCTGTAGCCCATCCCAGCCTTGTGCAGGTCTACAATTTTATCCCTGATGTCCTTACACAGCTCTCTGGTCTTGGCCATTGTGGAGAGGTTGGAGTCTGTTTGATTGAGTGTGTGGACAGGTGTCTTTTATACAGGTAACAAGATCAAACAGGTGCAGTTAATACAGGTAATGAGTGGAGAACAGGAGGGCTTCTTAAAGAAAAACTAACAGGTCTGTGAGAGCCGGAATTCTTACTGGTTGGTAGGTGATCAAATACTTATGTCATGCAATATAATGCAAATTAATTATTTAAAAATCATACAATGTGATTTTCTGGATTTTTGTTTTAGATTCTGTCTCTCACAGTTGAAGTGTACCTATGATAAAAATTACAGACCTCTACATGCTTTGTAAGTAGGAAAACCTGCAAAATCGGCAGTGTATCAAATACTTGTTCTCCCCACTGTATATACAGTGTGTATATATATATATATGATCTTTATAACATTTTAGCTCAAAAACACTTGTAATAATAAACAACAAACTAAGTTCTGGTGGCTTTCCAACATGACACTGATGTTTGGTGCTGAGATGTCTCTGGAGGTGCGCCGGTTTCATCGAGCTGTTAGCTAGTTTCTCCCCACAGAAAAAACACAATGCCTGGGGAGGGTTGCCGTGAATCCCATCAAAACATACCCCTCCTGATATTGACGGTATTTTGTTGGCTCCACTTTGGCTTTCTTTTTTTCTTCATCCTCCCCGTTCTCCGCTTTAGTATTGCTACGTTTTAACCAGGATTTCATTTAAATGTCTGTTTGTTTCCAGTAAAGCAACTGGCTTCCCGCTCGGCATGATTCAAATTCTTCTTCTCTGATTTAGGTAGTTTACAATCACATTTAAAATAGAAACATTTTATATACATTTTTACCCCCATTTGAGAATCACTGCTCTAGTGTCAAGGCTCATCCCCAGGACAGAGCTAGCCTTCCTGATCAGCTTATTTACCCGAGAAGCATCACCGGCTTTGATGTTAGCTCCCCAGCAAACCACTGCAAAAAAGATGGCACTGGCACAACAGACTGGTAGAAGGTATGCAGTAGTTTACTGCACACGTTGAAGGACCTGAGCCTCCTCAGAAAGTAGTCTCGGCTCTGGCCTTTTTTGTACAGGGCCCCGGTGTTACCAGCCCATTCCAGCTTGTTGTCCATATGGACTCCCAGGAACTTGTATGACCCAACCATTTCCACATCCATCCTCTGTATAGGGACTGCAGTCAGTTGTGCCTTGGTTCTCCTGAAGTCCACCACCATCTCCTTTGTTTTGCTGATGTTGAGCTGAAAGTGGTTCTGCTCACACCACAACAAAAAGTCACTGATTGTGATTTAAAACAGTTAAATCACAACACATAAATAAAAACAATACATTACTATATTAAAAAGATAGAATGAGTGTGCCTGCGTATGTGCGTCTCCCTCAACAATCCACGTTGTGCCGTGATTTGTTGTATCTTGTTTTTTTACAACTCGCTTGAGTGACTTATTGTGGAAGACAGTTCCATGTAGTCACAGCTCTATGTACACTAGGAAGTACTGTGTTTCCCAGAGTCTGCTCTGGAGATGGGGACTGAAGAGACACTTGGTGGCATGTCTAGTAACATATTTTTTATTTTCATGATGTTTGACTGTTTGCTTAAAAAAAAAATATATATATATTATTTTTCACAACCAGAGCATTTTCATAGTTTCAGCAAGATAACACAGACCATTCTGAGATTACTAAATATTATGTCAAGAACCAAGGACTGCCATGACTCAAACAGCACAATTTAACAGTAACTACAGATACTAGTACAGTATCAAGAGTGATGCATGGCCAAAGACAGGACGCCTGTTCATGTTATAATTGCTTTTTAATTGATTGGTACATTAAGTTAATCAGTGCAAAAAAATATTTTTTTCATAACTGGATGACCTCAACATACCAGTTTAAAGTGTTCCACATTGAATTTAACAGGTCACAGAAACCAAAGCGTATAAGGAGCGTGACTTACATTTAAAGACATTGTTTCAGGTTTAGCAGACTGCGCTCATAGCAAATGCTGCATGTCGACCAATCGGAAATTATTTTTTACATTTTTATTTTGCAAAGTGTAACGCTTAGCGATACAGATTTATTAGAGCCAATACAGTATACTTCAAAACACATGAATACTTCATTTTGTAAAGTCAATGTGCTCCTCAGTTAGAAATAGTTCAAATGAAAGATGACATTCTGGAACATTCCATTTTGAAAACATGGCATGTAAAAAGCATGAAAACATTCGGTTGTTTGGTTATGTTGAACACAGCTCTGCTTAGTAGGGTACATTGATCAGAATAAAGCAAATTCACTGTAGGCTATACAATAGACATCCAACTCCAAAAATATTCATAACACTTAAATACAACAAACTTTGCAGCCTAATAAATTAGAAACTGGATTCATACGAGGCAACCACTAGTTTTATGCACACAAGTGCTTTTAGATCTCACAACATATCAAATCTGTTATTTTCATTAAAAAAAGTTTTTAAACAAAATAAAAAAAATGAACAGGACAGCCTGTAAGAGAACCAAGCAATGGAATAAAAAGGGCAGTGGAAAATGACTGTCAAGATAATACAAAATAAAAGGGTACAACTGCAAAATGTTTGGTATTTTCAACTGCTAAGGAATAGTGAAGAATCCAGAGCATTTTGACCTTACAAAACACACTAAGCTGAGCCTGACATTACTAAGAGCTGCAGGTTTCCTGCCTATAGAACACCATGACACAGTTGAGGGAAGATGTGTCACGGAAACATGATTAATCTCTGAAAATAGACATCAGAACATTACAGGCCAGTATTTTCCCCATTTAACTTTATTAAAACAAATTGTATTTACATTGGCTTATCTACAGTAGAACTCCAAGACAATACAAATGGGCTATAAGTGCAAATATAGATTCCAAAGCTGCATCATGAGCCAGAGTCCTTGATCCCTCAAATAACTAGTACACTTGTCCAAGGCCAATGACTAGAGATAAACTAAGCGAAAGCCCATTGATTCTCTTTGAACAAGATGTTGTTCATGAACTTGAGGTTGCGTTACACACATCTGCGACCTTTTCTAACAAACCATTGTTGACCTTAAGACGTGGGTGTCAAACTGCAAAATATATTGTGAGGTTTTTTTATATCGTAAAGGATGAGATTTCCTTAAATGTCGTTATTTCAGAGGGTGTAAAACTGGCTTTGTGATGCATGGTCGCCCTGAAGAGCAGCTTCCATACATAAGGGAGAATTTTAACACCAGAATGTAGGCAATGAGATAAAGCATGCTTAGATTAAGAAAAAGTGATTGATGAAGTAGACTGGAAACATAAATAGTTAAGTAATCAAGTTAAGCCACTCCTTAAGCAAAAGTTTCCAAATGGGAGTGAAACAATACCTTATTCATAGTGAGGTTCCTAATCATCACGTAATATTCTTTAAAAGGAAACTATGACCTATTCCCAGTGTTTGGGAGGGGCTGCTGCATTCATAAATCGTGAGGGTGGTAGATTCGGGGCACAGTCACAGCAGCCAGTTCTCTGTGACTCCTTCCTTCTCAATGCAGCAGGAGACGACTAAGGCAAACTAGGTTACTCGGCACTAAAAACATAAATAAAATACAGTTAGACATCTACCGAAAACACATTTCTTTATATACTAATAATAAACCATCTGCCCAGCTAAACAAAAACCAAGGGAACACAAACTGGATACACATATCATTGGGGCTCCCAAGTGGCGCAGCAGTCTAAGGCACTGCATCTCATTGCTAGTGGTGTCACTACAGACACCCTGGTTCGAAACTAGGCTGTATCACAACCGCCCGGGAGTCCCATAGGGTGGTGCACAATTGGCCCAGTGTCGTCTAGTTTGGCCGGGATACGCAGTCATTGTAAGAATTTGTTCTTAACCTAGTCAAATAAAACTTTTTAAAAAATTATAATACAACAATCAGGACTGAAAACTTTTTGGGAGATCATGTTTCAGCAGTTCAATGTTCATGCTCACCCTTCAAAAAAAAAAAAAAAAGAAACATTTCACTGACAACGGATTCTCAATCACATTTCACCCATCTTTTCTTATAATCTAAAAAACTGTGCTCAGAAGCCCATCTTCTTACCATCGTCGAGGATACTACAACCCATTGTCATCAGAGTTTTTAGAGGCAACATTTCCTGAGCTGTAGCCACCTCGAGAGCTGTAACCCAGAAGTCGAGCACTGGTCATCATGACTATTTCTCACACTTAGAAAACCGCCACCATTGCCCACCACCTAAATGACTACACCTCTTCAATAACAGACACACCAACCAGCCCAATTCTAAAAGAGCAATCCATCTGACATGGCCATTGCCTTCACTCCATTACTGTGGCTGGTGTGTGTATTGATATAAAAACACCAGAAAGCTTCACAAACATAAATCATGCAGCATTGGCAGAATCCGGCATCGGTGGCAAAGGTGCAAGTGTAAGAACAACACATGAAACTGAACTCCAAACATTTTAGTGAGCTATGAAGAGAAGAGGGAAGAGTCATGATTGGAAGCAAGCATTGGTTGGATGTTAATGAAATGAGAACTTCTTACCTTTGTTTAAATTTGTAGACTGCAAATGCTACAATACCAACAACGGCTAGAAAGAAAGAAGTATGAATCCATAAGGTATTGTTTTTTTTTTTACTTGACATACATTTTAAAACCCAAGCATTCCTGCTCCTTTTCCTTATTGTGAATATAATGAAAAAATTATATTGACGGTATTGTTATAAGTCTGTCAGTTCTGCACAAGAAAAAAAATTAAAAAGCCTATACATTGGTGAGAACCAATGTATAGAACTTGCACATTGGTGAGCCTATACATTGGTGGGGCAAAAAAGTATTTAGTCAGCCACCAATTGTGCAAGTTCTCCCACTTAAAAAGATGAGAGGCCTGTAATTTATATCATAGGTACACTTCAACTATGAGAGACAAAATGAGAAAAAATAATGCAGAAAATCACATTGTGAGATTTTGGAAGACATACTTGTTGTTTTCTTGTTTGTAGGTGACCAAATACTTATTTTCCACCATAATTTGCAAATAAATTCATAAAAAAATCCTACAATGTGATTTTCTGGATTTTTTTTCTCATTTTGTCTCTCATAGTTGAAGTGTACCTATGATGAAAATTACAGGCCTCTCATCTTTTTAAGTGGGAGAACTTGCACAATTGGTGGCTGACTAAATACTTTTTTGCCCCACTGTATGTTAAGAATATTAATTGATAGTACAACAACAAGTACACAATTGTTTAACGATCACTTGATTTGAAAACAAAAATGTTGCCAATCCAATTAATCTCTTCTTCAGAATAGTTCTGTAAACTTGACTATATTTCCACTTATTAGCATTATGCTAATGTTACATCCTTAATGTTGGACTACAATCGCCTGATCCTTGATTGATATTGTTGTTATCCACATAGCTTGTCATTCAAAAACAACGTCTGCTGCAACTTACCAAGTACACCTACAACAATGCCGACTATTAACCCAGTGGAGTCTGTAAATAAATAAGCATACACAGAAGGAAGATGACATTAATTTGCAACCCTCTCAAGTCTTCATTGAAGTAAACAAAAATTTTAGTTTCTTTAAAACATGCATTTCGACTATCCGATAACACAAAAAAATATATTATTTGAAAACGGTAATATTTCATATGACCATCCTTACATCTAGAAACTGGGGCATAACTTACCGCTGGGCTTTGGGGTTTCATCAGTGGGACCAGGTACACGATCTTCTACATAAAGAAATTATATTAGGGTTAACACGCATACTAATACAGCATACTGAAGTTAGATAAAACAAATAACAATGTAGTGAAGGAATGAGGTAGTTAGTGGTAGAGTTCGGCAATTTGGAAAAAAACAAAATCCACACTGCAATACATCTTCTGAATTGATGCGATAAAGATAAATATAATTATACATTTATAACAAATGTGTAACATTTTATTATTATCCTATAAAAACTACTAGCTTGATGGTTGTAGCCATCAATTGTCTGATTAACAAATCACCAATATTAGCAAAAATGTCAATTCAAACTTCACATGTCTCTAGCAAAGGCTACTTATCGTAATTAACGATATCAGCAAAATGCCTGCGATAAGTTGCCGGTATAGTCTGTGTAGATAATTAAGTTTATCATTCCAGCTCGAAACTAGTGTTAAATTTCAACACATCCAATACTTTATTTCTGTGTTAGAGGTAGGCCATGATACCACATTACTGAAGATAGGGTTCAGACATTTGTGAGGACATAGTAATGATTACTTCATGCATTGGATGGGTTATGTTTTTCCCCATAACTAATTGACAGGTAATTTGTTACATCTTCAGATCACAATCCATCCTTTATTTCATAAAACTACCATTGGATGCCAACCAGATTAAATTTTAATGTATCATTCAAGTGTCAATTAAAGTTTAGACAAACATATCTCTTTGTACACAAATAACTAGGGGAATTTAGGGAGCATATTAGGCAGTGTATATTTCACAGAACCATTGATGTTTCACCACCTCAGCCAGATTATGACATGTAACTTGGTGTTGAGGTCCTTCCAAACCCTCAAGACAAACCCCACTGGGTTGCTCTATTACCACAAAGGATCAAAGGCATTGCTAGCGTGCATACACACACACACACACACACAGGCTGACCCCATTTAGTCGACAGATTTTTGTGTTTTGGTCGAGCATATGACACACACGACACCTGTTTGATTCACGGCTGTCTGAGTGGACTAATCCATCACAGAATGGATGGCACACCAGTATCACCATTAGTACATTGACCATTAATTACCATAATTTCTAACCTACAATATTTGTTTGGTTACAGTAATTTCGGATTGCATTTAATATAGTCATACCATTGTCACTGTAGGAGTGGACCCGTTGTTTGCAAAGTGCACACCCTAAGCTACTCTTGTAAGGAAAAAGTTGTTAGTCATTCCATTTACGAGTAGTCAATTCTTCATTGTCTTTTGTTTGAAGCGCTTCTGTCAATCTTGAGTAACGAAACGCACCTGATTATGCATAGAACTAGGCCTAGGCTACCTGGCCTGCGTGCAAATGCAGGCTTATAAAATGTGCCCATTTGGGGATCTGATACCATTTTTGATTGTTTTAACTCACCATCACTGTGGAGCTTCTCAAAGTAATTTTTTCTTCACCTCAAAAAGCAAGTCAACAAAGTCTGTTTTTACATCCATTGTGAATGACAATAGTTCCGCAATGTAGCATATTTGAAAAATCCTTCCTAGTTCTCTCCCTTTCGATAACAACTCAGCATTACAGAGGATAAAAAAAGTAATGTTTTGATCCAGTGGGCCTACCTGATTACTTCTCCTCACTGAGGGCAAAGAATATTGTATTGGGTTTTGCAAGTTTGCTAGTGCAAGCTTCAGGCAGGACCCAAGTTAATATTTGATACAATGTTTAAAGTTCCTTGCAAACAGGCCATGCATAGCCAATGTGATTTATAGGATATTTATTTTGATCAGGATAATTTCTACCTGCGGTGCTGCAATGTTTTTATTTGTTGGCTTTATGTAAGCTATTTTTACATATTGGCAATGGCAATAGAAGTTGCTTTTAAATTTGTATCATTTTCATTTAGAGAGAATTTAGATTAACCGCATGACATTGATTTTGAGATATGAAGACTATTATAAATAAAATTAAACTGTTCCATGAAAATGTGCATATGTAAACCATAACTGGCACGATAACTTGATACTCCAAATTGAAAAGGTTGCCAACCACTGGTGTAGCATATTACCGGCAACTTCAGGAGCATAATTGCAAAATCTGCGACGGCCAGCAGCAGCGGGAGGTTCTGGTAAGGCTATATTGATCTCTGGCTTCCTATTTAGTAATTTGTGTGTCGTAATTTTTTTAATTGCAGGCAAAGTAGCCTACACATAGTTTACTTTAGTCAAACATCAAATTGACCAATCGATTTGTCGGGACAGCCCTAACACACACGCATACAAATAAATAGAATTAGGATTGTGCCAAGCAGTTCAAATGGACTCTACCTTGGATTGTGGTTCTCTTTGTAGTAGTGGTGGTGGTAGTAGTAGTAGTGGTGGTAGTAGTAGGGGGCGTTGTAGCTAGAAGGGCATGACATAATTAAGCCACTAAATATTATTGTCCAGTCTGTCACAACACTTTACTGTTCTGATCCCTCAAATGCTTTAGTCAGCCAGTGTGGTCTGAGGAGTAGAACGGTGTTGGACCAGATGGCTCAGAAGTGTAAAGGTAGCAGAGGTCAATGGAAGGTAAGCGGCTCACTAGACCATAGCGTTATTTGAATGGATCAAAGAACACCAGTTTGTCTTCAATTGTAACCAGCTTTGCTACTAAAATGTCGAGGCTAGTATCAATAAATGGATCAAAAACAGGACAGAAATAATCGATGGAAACTAAAATGACCAAATCCAAAACTTCTAATGCATATGGAAAAATAATGATTAGCATCAACATTATCATCTTGTCTCATGAAAAATGCCTGTGTTAATAAGAGGCAAGTTCAATTCCATTAAAAAAACAAGTTTGCCGACACGTTGGTCTTCTGGTCCTAAATACCAAATTATGCACAAAGAATCTGAGCTAAAATATTGGCTAAAGCGTTTTAAATAAACACTGAAAATCAGTCTTACCTTTGCATGTAGGGTAAGGAGCTGACCAGCCTTCTATTTCGCAGGTCAGACTGGCTTTTCCCTCCATGTCATATCCAGCATTACACTTATACACCACAAAAGACTTGTACGTATAGGGGGGACGGCCTTCAATCCGAACACCATTCTCAACAACAGGAGGAGGACATGAGACCACTGCAAACAAAGAGAGATGTCATTAGCTACAAGTTTTAGGCTACTTGAAGTAATACAAAAATGTGTTATAAGCACCAATTTATGAATCCTGCAACTAATCATTATCTATTCTATAAATAAGGTAGCAACAAAGAGCCTATGAGGGCCTCCCGAGTGCCACAGCTGTCTGCTCAATCACAACTGGTCGTGATCGGGAGCCCCATAGGGCGGCGCACAATTGGCCCAGCTTCGTCTGGGTTAGAGCAGGGTTTGGCCGTGTGTGTGTGGGGGGGCGGCTCATCGCACTCTAGCGACACGTTGTGGTGGGCCGGGCGTCAGATGAATGGTGTTTCCTCCGACACATTTGTGCGGCTGGCTTACGGATTTAGCGTGCAGGTGTTAAGTGCAGCTTGGCGGGTCATGAATCGGAGGACGCGTGGCCCGACCATCGCTTCTGAGCCTGTTGGGGAGTTGCAGCGATGAGAAAAAATCGTAACTTGATCGCAATTGGATATCACAAAATTGGGGAGAAGGGGGTAAAATTACAAAAAAATATATCTATATTTTTTTAAGAGCCTATGCAAAGCCCTCACTGTCTACCAGCCCCATCCCCTCTGAAGCATAGGCTACTACTGACATTACAGGTGTGATTCAGAAATTAGGGAGAGATTTAATTACAGAAGAATGTATTAACTCTTTCAATGCTAGTTAAGGATACTATAGTTCACGTTTCACATTGGATTTATTAAGTACAAAAAGGAAATACATGATTTTAATTCTGGTGCAGCGCCGTTCCAACTTTAAGCCGACTCTCAGAAGTTCAAAAGACATTCAAAGTTCCTCCATAGGTATAATTCTGTGGTCCTAATTCAGATAATGCATTTCATAAAAGATGCCCAGCATTTCAAGCCAAGCCTCCTCATTCTCTCCCCACCTGCATAATTCGCATCTCACGCACTACACTACCCAACTAGGCTATAGTTTGCCTGCTCCATAAAAATATGCTCTATCCACACTCATTGGTGAAGTAATTTAATGTGGAGCTAAAAATGTTTTAAAAAAAGAAATAAAAGGTTTAAAATATAAAATATAAACCAGTACTTTCCAACCGGTTCAAAATGTTATTTTGCAGGTCGGAACAGAACAAAAATGTTAAAAACCCACTTCCTATAAGCTCAATGTTGCGTCATCATGGTTTTCAGAATAGGCCAACACATTAAACCGGTTTTAGACTTAGACTTGCTTAGCCCGTCTCATGCACATCTGTGCTTATGTTCCATTTTATTAGGCTAGATACTGTGATATTTATAAATGTATTTTTCAGAAGAGGTAATCGGGACCCTAGTCTTAGCGGAGTGGCCAACAACCAGATGGATCTGGTTTTCAAGGACACGGCTAATTCAACCGTTCTTTCAGCTGAAAAACAGATGTGGAAACTCCAGCGTTTTCTTTAGCGCCTGCTACATTAGGTTACCGTGTTCACGATTGTGTGGTGGAGGAAGGAAGTGGAATCCCAAATAGATTTGATCAGTTCTATGTTTTGTCAACAACCATACTTACGACAATTTAAAAAAATAAATTTGTAAAAAAGTCAAGCTTTCAACGTACTTTTACACTCGGGTGGAGCTGGCTGGAATTCTCCATTCTCAGAGCAGGTTATGGATTTACTTCCAACCAGAGTGTAATCCGTCTCACAGTCATATTGCACTACACTTCCATAGTTATACGTATCTTCAGGTGGGACAACAGGCCCACCTTTGACAATGGTGGGGGGCTTTCGACACTTCACCACTGCAGATTAGAGCACAACAGTAGTTATGAAGAGATTTGATTTAGGCACAAGCACAGAACTGTTAAAGTTATGGTTATTTTCACTTGACATACTCCTTCAGATTACTAACCTTCACAAACAGGAACTCTGCCATCCCAGCCTCCATCCATACAGGTCCTTACACTGCTGCCCACAAGCATATAGCTGAAAAAGAGAAAGATTAGACAATAAGAGACAGTATTTGGAGCTTTGATTTTAGTACAACAAGGGTTACAACAGATCACAGCTCTGATCAAGATAGTAATGACAGATAAACATTTTGTTTAGCTTTCAGGGAGGGGAAGTTTGATTAAGGCCTATTTGGAAATCACAAAGTTTGGCCTACAAATGGACAGCTTTGTGAAACATGACAGTTGACATGTTAACTAAGAAATTAACTCAAGAAAGCATTCAGTTCAGACAGAGGAGAGACAAATAGCCTTGCACTGACCCTGTGTCACAGGTAGCAACAACCTTGTCGCCAAACAAGATCCCCTCAGAGATATCAAATTGGCCGTTCATCACTTCTTCTGGAGAGCCACACGACTTCCCTGAAACAACCATAGAGAAAACAGGTCATACTTTCAAAATGACAGTGGCAAAGAGTGGAATATTAGCACAAAACAGTTCAGAATTCCTGGCTAGTATGTCAATGAGATTTATGGATGGGCAATTAACATATCAAGTTGCGAGTAGATAACTAAAAATTGCATAACATTTCAGAACAAAAATAAATAGACAATTATATTACTTTTGCATGTCAGTTTCACGTCACTCCACACGCCAGCAGTACAGGTGACTGATCGAGACCCTCCTGCACTGGAATATCCAATTGCACACTGAAAAGTAACTTTTTCTCCGTCTACAAATGTTTCTTGAGTGATGAAGGCATCTGACAAAACCATGTTCGGCCCTCCTATGGGTTTGATGCAGTTTTGAGCTGAAAGAGGTGGAGCCAAAATAGAGTTAATGTTCATGACCAAGTGAACAAATACAGGAAACAACACCTTCAATTCAACCCATAAACTGTAGTACTGTAAGCTTCTGTAGACAGAGAGAGATACAAAGAAATAGGATTCTGATTCTATTCATATATAACCACACCGTGAACAGTGAGAACAATCAAGGCCAGCTGGACCATCCATGTCGTCAAGGACCAACAGACGTTAAAGGGCTGCATGACGTCTTATTTTCCTGTAACAAGCAGCAGCACACGTTTTCCTGGACTGGTTGGATTGCTTGCTTGTACTGTAACGTTTTGCCAGATCTTAATATCCACTTGCCGTAATCACGCTGTTGAGAAGGAAAACACAGTCAAAACACACTTTTTTTGTTTTGTTACTTTCTTACTTATATTAACATTTATTTTACCAGGCAAGTCAGTTAAGAACAAACTCTTATTTACAACGACGGCCTGGCAGATCTGTGAGTTATGGTAGCCATATAGATAGCTAGCCAACCTAACGTAAGTTAGCTGGTAACTTTACTAGCGGAGCCTGGGACATAGCACAGACAATCAAACTCGCCCAAAAGAATGGAAATGCCATGGAAACGCTTGTAGGAAAGAGCCCGAATCTCCTCATCGCCCCCCACCACCCAGCAAAATTAGCCTACATCTAGGCTATTGTTTGTGCATTTCACAATATGTTGAAATATATTGGGGTTGACATCAATACTTGTATGGATATCAACCAAAACACATGCTCCCGTCATCGTTGACATTTTGGTTAAACTATCCCCAATTCAATGGAATTGCAACCCTCTGCATGCACAGTGCCTTCATCCATCACATGTGCAGTGCACTTTTCCATCACATGTACAACTGATTCTCTAGAACTTGCACACTAATGAGATGGTATTGAGCCCACACTACTACACTGTCTGAGCCAAGGACTACATGCTTTCTGGTAAGTTTTGATTACAATGCTGGGTGTTATATGACATACATGTTTTGTTTTATTTTGTTAACTAGTAAATAGTAGCCTACAGCAAAGTGTGTTTTAAATCATTTCTTACTTGTTAACAATTTCTGCTAGTTAGTTTTTGCTACCATGTGGGTTTTTAGCTTGCTTAAGCCTGCTGACTGAGTGTTAATTCACTTGTTTCCATACATGTTTCCATACATGACTACCACCACCGATTTCTGTATGCTAGCTATGCAGCTTATACGAACGGGAGTTAGCATTTAGCAGTCACTTCTTCTAAACCTGAAAAGGGTCAACTTCTATATGTTAAGCAGGAAAACAGCCCAACTGACTTGTTGGAAAGGTGGCATCCTATGACGGTGCCTCCTTAATGCAATAATAAATTATATAAAATGTATTCATTTAAACCTTTATTTAACTAGGCAAGTCAATTAAGAACAAATTCTTATTTACAATGACGGCCTACCGGTGAACAGTGGGTTAACTGCCTTGATCAGGGGCAGAACGACAGATTTTTACCTTGTCAGCTCGGGGATTCGATCCAGCAACCTTTTGGTTATTGGGCTAACACCTTAACCACTAGGCTACCTGCCACCCCATACACACACACACACACACACACACACACACACACACACAGGCACACACAGGCACACACAGGCACACACAGGCACACACAGGCACACACAGGCCACTTCATTAGGTACACTTTCAACTGCTCGTTAAACACAAATATCTAATCAGCCAATCACATGGAAGCAACTCAATGCATTTAGGCATGTAGACATGGTCAAGACGATCTGCTGAAGTTCAAACCAAGCATCAGAATGGGGAAGAAAGGTGATTTAAGTGACTTTGAACGTGGCATGGTTGTTGGTGCCAGACAGGCTGGTTTGAGTATTTTAGAAAGTGCTGATCTACTGGGATTTTCCATCTCAAGGGTTTACAGAGAATGGTCCGAAAATGAGAAAATATCCAGTGAGCGGCAGTTCTCTTGGCAAAAATGTCTTGTTGATGGCAGAGGTCAGAGGAGAATGGCCAGACTGGTTCGAGCTGATAGAAAGGCAACAGTAAATCAAATAACCACTCGTTACAACCAAGGTATGCAGAACAGCATCTCTGAACGCGCAACACGTTGAACCTTGAAGCAGATGGCCTACAGCAGCAGAAGACCACACCGTGTGCCACTCCTGTCAGCAAAGAACAGGAAACTGAGGCTACAATTTGCACGGGCCCACCAAAATTGGACAATAGAAGACTAGAAAAACATTGCCTGGTCTGATGAGTCCCGATTTCTGCTGCGACATTCAGATGGTAGGGTCAGAATTTGGCATAAACAACATGAAAGCATGGATCCATCCTGCCTTGTATAAAAGGTTCATGGGAAGTTAAGCCCTGGAATTTTGCTTAAATTAATCCAAAAAAAAGTTAGCTTATAACAGTTAACCTTTTTTGTGGGATACACACAAGGGAATTCTAGGTCTAGTGGCAGTGGATTCTTCCATCACATGTACAGCTGATTCTCAAATCTTGCACAGTAAAGAGATGCTATTGAGCCCACACTACTACACTGTCTGAGCCAAGGACTACATGCTTTCTGGTAAGTTGATTATAATACTGGCATACATGGTTTTTTGTTAACTGGTAAATAGTAGTCTACAGCAAAGTGTGTTTAAATCATTTCTAACTAGTTAACAATTTCTGCTAGTTCGTTTTTAGCTTGATTGAGCTTGCTAACTGAGGAGTGTTAAGATGTTCCGTTTTAAAAAATGTCTTAAAAAATAGTTGTTTAATCTAACCGTTTAACTATTTAGTTATACATGGCATTGTATTCAGGTTTTTTTTTTTACACAAAATGCCACAGGCACTATCTGATGTGTGGAGACATTTCACTGCAGCTAATGTAGAAGGAAAAGCTGTGTACATTTGCAAATACTGTGTTATATCATGTGAAGAATGCAACAAAGATGCAGAATCATCTGGCCAAGTGCATAAAGTTCCCACAGCGCTCACAACAAGCACCTCTGACAAAAGTCCCTCTACTTCTATTCGAGGTGAAAATTATGAATCAGACACCTTATCGATAGCAACAGCTCATGGTCCTCCTGGAACCAGAAGTTTTTTTTACTCAATTGGGGAACGTAGTCAGAGAAATGCTGATGAATATCTTGCTCGAGCTGTGTATGCAACTGGTTCACCTCTGATGCTCACAGGCAGAGATTCAATCATTTCTTCACCCCACATACAACCAGACATGTTTTATCTACTAATTTGCTGGATTCAGAGTTCAACAGAGTTCAAGTGAGGGTCAAGCAAATCATAGAGAAAGCAGACTGTATTGCAATCATCTCTGATGGGTGGTTGAATGTTCGTGGTCATGGAATAACTAACTACATCATCTTCACCCCTCAACCAGTATTCTACAAGAGCACAGACATAAGGGAGACATCGGTCTCTACATTGCAGATGAGCTGAAGGCAGTCAATGACCTTGGACCACAGAAGGTATTTGCACTGGTGACAGATGATGCGAACATGAAGGCTGCTCGGTCTAAAGCGGAAGAGTCTTAACCTCACGACACCCATTGGCTGTGCTGCTAATGCATCGAATCTGCTCCTCAATGACATCATGGCACTGAAAACAATGGATACACTACAAGAGAGCCAAGGAAATGGTTAGGTATGTGTTATAGTTATAGCAGCAATCTACCTCACCAAGCAAAGTGAGGAGAACTAGAGCATCACATTGAAGCTGCACAGCAACACCCGTTTAGGTGGTGTTTCTCATAATGTTTGATAGTCTCCTGGAGGGAAAGGAGCCTCCAAGAAATAGCCATATCACAGTCTGCCGATATGGACAACTCCATCAAGAGGACCCTCCTTGATTATGTATTTTGGGAGAGAGTGGCCTGAAACCTATAGCAGTAGCCATTGGACGGATTGAGGGAGACAATGCCATCCTGTGTTCAGACTCTGCTTGCAGATGTAAGAGAAGAAATCTGTACTGCCCTGCCCACTTCACTGTTGATCTAAGCAGAGAAAACTGCTGTTCTGAAATACATCAAAAAGCATTTAGACTTCTGCCTGAAGCCCATACATGCTGCAGTGTACATGTTGGACCCCCAAGTTGCCTCCTTCATCCTCCAAATCCCACCAACATCAGCCGCCTTTGAGCGCAACTGGTCCTTGTTTGAGAACACACACCAAAGCACGCAACAGGCTAACCAATACAAGGGTTGAGAAATTGGTGGCCACCTGGGCAAATTTGAGACTTTTTGAGCCATCCTCAACAAGGTTGGAAAGTGACAGCGAAGATGAGGCCTCAGAGTCTGATGTTCAAGAGGTGGACATTGAGGAGGTCCAGGGAGAAGACATGGAAGCCTGAGAGGAAGACAACCAAAGCTTTAGTTTCTAGACTATAATTTTACAATGCATGTTGAAAATGTTTTTGGGAGATGCGATGGATCATTGGATATCATTCAATATTCCCTTTCTTTTGTTGTTCAGTGAAATCAACCCATGTGATGAGTCAACTCATTTAATTAATGTTCAATTCCTAACTAAAAAAATTGTTTTATTGGAAGGATTTAATCATTTGCAATTATGTCTACTTATGATAAGGTAAAAGGTTTATGTTTCTGTCTCCATATGATATGGTAAATATATCCAATGCAAAAAACATCTACATTTAAATGGTATTAATTTGCATACATTTCCATTTAATCCCATATATTCCCGTTAATTCCCATGTAAAGTTTACACCTCTGAATATTCCACAAAATATGCAACCCTAGCTACAGCATAGTGATATTCTAGACGATTCTGTGCTTCCAACTTGTGGCAACAGTTTGGGGAAGGCTCTTTCCTGTTTCAGCATGACAATGCCCCCTTGCACAAAGCGAGGTCCATACAGAAATGGTTTGTCTAGATCGTTGTGGAAGAACTTCGCTGGCCTGATAAATCGGATTAAGTAATTAGTTACTGTTTTCCATGATATCTAGAGTATTTGTGACCGTAGCAGCAGCTTGCAACCATTTCCTACTGACAACTGTCATATTCAACGGGTGTTGAGAGTTCGCAAATTCATCAGTTATTCTGCGCTCTGACACTCAAACGAGTGCTCTGAAATACGAATAGATTGCCAAAATGAATTTACGAACCAATCCAAAGTGTTTCTCAAAGTTGCGGGGATGTCACGTGTCCTACTTATATCAGCAGACTCATAACCTAAACATTACCGAACTTCTATTAAATCAAATAAACCTCATGTTACAAATGTTTGTTGACCATATTCAACACTCATTGGCCTCCATACAAAAACTCATTTAAAAAACACCAGTGTTGGGCCTCTCTTTGGATGCATTCGTAAACTCACTCTGGTTATCTACGCCGATTTCGGAGCACTCTCGTCTGTGTGCCAGAGCTCAGAACAACCGATGCATTTACAAACGCACCACACACGTTGAATATGTCATTAACTGTCGGTAAAAATACTTACATTGTTGCCAGCACCACAGTTACAGTCACCAACACTCTAGATAACACGAAAACAGCCTGACCAGCTTTGTTAGGGCGAGTAAAATGGTCAGAGTGCAGTGTTCTCTCGTTGTGTCTGGAAGTAGCTAACAAACTAGACAACTTGTTCCTGCTGTTGTGAGATCAGAACGATCGGATAAACCCTACTCCTCGGCCAGAGAGTCTAGTGTATGCGCAGAGTAGGCTAGACAATAGAACAAGTCAAAATTCACCCAAGGCTAAAAAAGGGCAAAAGAACTTTGGCTGAACTCGAACACTAGCTCGAGGCCATAGGAAATGAATTTAAACAAACCGTCGCTGAGTTTCTTCTGACTGGAATGATGCTTAGAATTCAATTTTCCCTAAATGGCACCAAATAAAACGTATCCCTTTTTATTTTACCACTAAACTCTGTTCTTAAGACGAAACTGAAAAAGAACAATGTGTAGAAAGTAAACATCCGCAACTCGATGGTGCCAAATGTGCTCATGTCTTTATAAGGAGGAAGCAGGACAAAATGGCAACTTTGACTATTTCTGGTCTAGCGCTCGATGACAGCAGAGTACGCTGCCCAACTTTACATAATAAGAAAGAGATTATCCTGATTAAAAATCTAAATATTAACATTGCGAGATATTTGGCGAAATATACCAGCATGTCTCTCCATATGAAAACAATGGGGGGAGTGTAGTGTTCCAAGAGTAAAACGTATTGTGGTCGCTCAGCCAGAATAAGATGGCAAGTGACAAGAGATTGATTTAACAGAGTTCCTGTGCCCCATACACCGCACGACTCCAGGAACGTCACACTTTGTCCTTATTCAGCTTTTGGCAACGAACCTAACCTCCGGCCATGCAAGGCTCGGTAACTGTAGGCACTCTAACATTCCCCCTGCCCTAGTGATGTGTCATGCGCAAAAGATGCGGCTCTGAGAGCCGATGCTTTGTAGTGAATCAGAAGAGCCGGCTCGCATCGAGTGAGAGCCGGCTCCCAGTTGTTTTCCTTTCGCTGCGTGCTTACAGGCAGAACTTTGTTTTGATTGGTCAGCAATCGCATCGCGGCCAATCAGATGTGAGGATATGGGATCATACCATTATGTAAAAACAGAGAGGGGGGTGAAGTGAAGCGGCACTCCACTGCAAGTTAATGAGTCGTAACAACGTTAATAACGACACTGTCTGTCAGATAGCGGTGAGGAGAGTGTGTGAGTCGTAACTATGAGTGACACCCGAAAGAGAAGCAGCATCTGGCTCCAGTTTAAAGACAATGGAAACAACAAAGCAGAGTGCGTTCACTGCAAGATGAAAATTACTTTAAGAGCAGGTTCCACCACAAACCTGCATAGACATATGAGAACTGTCCATCCTACAGTGCAGTTAGAGGAGAGAGGGCAAGCTAGCACCCCATCTACAGATCCTGGTGTGTCTCATCCCCAAAAAACAGCAACTGCAGCAGCATCTACTGGCTTCCCCACACATGCAGGTATAACCTCTCCTACTGCAGCTCAAAGCAAAATAAGCCAGTTTATACCCAAAGTGATGACCCCATCCAAACAGCACAGCATTGATGTAGAGCTAGCTAAAATGATAGCTACTGATTTCCAACCCTTTTCAATTGTGGAGGACAGAGGTTTTAAAAGTTTTGTCAAAACTTTAAATCCCACATACACTCTTCCCAGTAGAAAAACATTGTCCCAAACAACAATACCTAAACTATATGACACAGAACGGGCATTATGGCAAGTAAGGGTGAAACAAGCTCCATCAGTTTGCCTGACAACTGACTGCTGGACCTCCAGAACAACCTGCTCTTTCATGGCTGTCACTTGCCATTTCATTGAAAATTACAAGATGACATCTTGCCTTTTGGACTGCTTTGAGTTCACAGAGAGACACACTGCAGAAAACCTAGCAGATGAGCTAGTAAGAGTGGCAAAAGAGTGGCAAGTAGAGGACAAAGTAGTGTGCTGTGTGAGTGACAATGCAGCAAACATCACCAAAGCCATAAAAATTCTTAAGTGGACCCATCACCCATGTCTGGCACATACACTAAACCTCATGATTAGAGATGCCCTAAAGGTGGTCAAACCAACCGTGGATAAGGTGAAGGCTGTTGTGGAGTTTTTCCACAAAAGCACAGTTGCAACACAGAGGCTAAAGTCCACACAGTGCCAGATGGGGATGCCTGAACTGAGGCCCAAACAAGAGTGTGCCACCAGGTGGAACTCAACATGTTGAAACGAATTCTTGAAACAAAAGATGCCATCATCTCCACCCTGGCCCTCATCAACGCACCAGTTGATGCTCTATGTCAAGAGGAATGGGAGCTGGTGAAAGAGGTCTGCACCGTCCTGCAACCATTTGAGGAGGTGACTGTGGAAATAAGTGCAGACAGGTACCTTGGACCATTTTTTTTCACTACTACCATTCAGTCACTATTATACATTGCAGAAACAATACAGTATAATGTGCCACATATAATATGCCACATACTTTTAAAAAAGCTTCATTTTAAAAGTTGCTGTTTCTCTCCCTCAGCTATGTTTCTGCCTCAAAAATGCTCCTGCTATGCAAAGGTTTGCAGCGTGTGACAGCCCAACAGACTGTAACCATGCAGAAAGGGAAAGAATTGGTTGCAGCTCTTTGTTCAGCCATGGACCGGAAATTTCTGCGTATGGAGTACAACACTGTCCACTCAGAAACCACATTATTGGATCCTAGGTTTAAAAAACTTGCATTCAATGACAACAGAGCTGTTGATGAGGCACTTCAGAGAATTAGTGCAGCAGCAGCAAGATGCACCCCTAGCAGCCAGCCAGCTCCGCCATTAGAAGGCCAAGTGTATGAGGAACCACAAACCTCTGTTGTTTGGAGGCTTTTTGATGAAAGAGCTACAGGAGATGCTACAAGAAGAAATCCTACAGCTGATGCTATACTGGAGGTGAGGTCTTATCTTGAGGAGCCCATCATCCAACGAGCAGAAGACCCACTGAGCTGGTGGCAGGCCAAGGCCTCAGTCTTTCCACGCCTGGCGAAGGTGATGGAAGGGAGACTGTGTATTGTGGCAACATCGGTTCCTTCAGAGAGAATCTTGTCAAAAACAGGGCAGATAATCTCAGAAAGAAGAAATAGGATCAGTCCATCAAAGCTGAGGCATCTGATTTTTTTGAATGCCAATCTTCACTGAGGACATTAACTGTTTGCTTGAGATTGGTTCTAGTTCTGTTCTAGTTCAATTCTGTTTATTTGCTGTTTTTTTGTTGTTAATTTGTGCAAAAAAATGTTTGATTAAAATTATTAAAAACAAAAGAATGCTTTTGTAACAAAATAAATGCATAAAAACACTGCACATGAAAGGGTTTTCAACACACAAACAATTTTTTTTTTTAAAGTTAGGGTAAAATAAAGGCCTACAAAAAAATCCTAAATTAAGAGCCGTTCAGGAGTCGAAAGAGCCGGCTCTTCTTTGGGAGCTGAGCCAAAAGAGCCGGCTCTCGGAAAAGAGCCGAACTTCCCATCACTACCCTGCCCCCATAACCTGAACTCAGACAACTTAAGAACACATCACATTAGCTTAACTACTAGAAACATAAACACCCAACACAACCGTTTTAACTTGGACCATGAACTACCCACAATCCCTTGCGCTCTTCGGCTACCACTCAACGCGTACCCAGCAGCCGACCAGATCGCTACAGTATTTTGGGGCTAGCGTTTAATGACGGAGTACTTGCTCAACCTTACACAATTAGAAACAGGATAATCTCATTACTAAAATGGTGTCCGACCAACAAAAATTAAAAATATACACATTGTGGGATATTTGGAGAAACAGACATACATGTCTGTGTAGAATTCCCCCATTGGGAAACAATGTGTACTTTTTACATTTTAAATGTTTTTGGACGACAACGGAGTACGATGCCCTGCCTTACGTAATTAGAAAAAGGAGACGATCCTGATTAAAATAGTGTCTCGCAAAAGGGCGTAGGGGGTAGCGAGCACTCTGCCTTCACTTAAAAATGTCTTCCGGCTGTTGACATGGGTTTTAGGTTTTACACCTTTTTCTGAAAGAAAATATGGTTAACCATGGCAGCTCTGTATTTTCGTGGTTTAATTGAAAAGCAATAAGGAACAAGTGGTGTGGAATATGATATGACCAATAGAGAGAAATAGTAATGGCGTATTGTGGGCACCAACTCCACCGTGGTTAGTTGGAAAACGCCTAAAGACGGAGGGGAAGAGGTTAACTGTGTGTTCGTAAATTAACTGGAGTGCCATAGTGCGCTCTTGGGCGTTGGTAAATTCAGAGCTATGTCTGATCGTCCGTTTGTACATCCAAAGCGTTCTCTGACTAGTCGTCTCTGCTCAATTCCATTGACGTTGTGTGTAGTTTGAGGAAATACTCGGATATTGTAGCTGGATCAGTTTACTACTGTGTTAGCGTACATTGCTGGCTAGCACTTCCTATAATAATTTACAATAATTATCATATGGTATTTAGAAAAGTCTCACCTTACCGTTCAAATGGGCTGTACACGTCCTTCGAATGGCAGCTCGGTAAAATATTTGTATGACTAACTCAACGTTCTTGCTGCTGCTGCTTCTTCTTCTTTGCTATCATGGCGGTCTGCAATCGTTTTAAGTGCATGTCGCCACCTACTGTGCTGGAATGTACGATCAATCATGATCTGCCCAATTCTGTACACTTTTATTTAACCTTTCTTTAACTAGGCAAGTCAGTTAAGAACAAATTCTCATTTGTTCTTAACTTTGGCCTACCCAGGCCAAACTTGGACGACTGGGCCAATTGTGCGTTGCCTTATTTATTTTATATTTCACCTTTATTTAACCAGGTAGGTCAGTTGAGAACAAGTTCTCATTTACAACTGCGACCTGGCCAAGACGAAGCAAAGCAGTGCGACAAAAAACAACACAGAGTTACACATGGGAAGTAAACAGTCAATAACACAATAGAAAATCTATATACAGAGTGTGCAAATGTAGTGCAAAATGCAGTAAGGTTAGGAAGGTAGGACAATAAATAGGCCATAGTGGTGAAATAAATTACAGATTAGCATTAACACTGGAATGATGGATGTGCAAATGATGATGTGCAAATAGAGATACTGGAGTGCAAAATGAGCTAAAATAATAAAATAAATATGGGTATGAGGTAGTAGGGTGGGCTATTTACAGAAGAGCTATATACAGGTGCAGTGATCGATAAGCAGCTCTGACCGCTGACACTTAAAGTTAGTGAGGGAGATAGGAACCTCTAGCTTCAAGGATTTTTGCAATTCGTTCCAGTCATTGGCAGCAGAGAACTGGAAGGAATGGCGGCCAAAGGAGGTGTTGGCTTTGGGGGTGACCAGTGAGATATACCTGCTGGAGCGCATGCTACGGGTGGGTGTTGCTATGGTGACCAGCGAGCTGAGATGCAGGGATTTACCTAATAAAGACTTATAGATGACCTGGAGCCACTGGGTTTGGCGACGAATATGTAGTGAGGGCCAGCCAACGAGAGAATACAGGTCGCAGTGGTGGGTAGTTTATGGGGCTTTGGTAACAAAACGGATGGCACTGTGATAGATTACATCCAATTTGCTGAGCGTTGGAGGCTATTTTGTAAATGACATCGCCGAAGTCAAGGATCGGTAGGATAGTCAGTTTTACAAGGGCATGTTTGGCAGCATGAGTGAAGGAGGCTTTACTGCGAAATAGGAAGCTTAATTTAGATTTAATTATGGATTGGAGATGGTTAATGTGAGTCTGGAAGTTGAGTTTACAGTCTAACCAGACGCCTAGGTATTTGTAGGTGTCCACGTATTCTAAGTCAGACCCGTCGAGAGTAGTGATGATAGTCCGGTGGGCGGGTGCGGGCAGCGTTCGATAGAAAAGCATGCATTTAGTTTTACTAGCATTTAAGAGCAGTTGGAGGCCACGGAAGGAGTGTTGTATGGCATTGAAGCTTGTTTGAAGGTTAGTTAACACCGTGTCCAAAGAGGGGCCAGATGTATACAGAATGGTGTCGTCTGCGTAGAGATGGATCAGAGAGTCACCAGCAGCGAGAGCGACATCGTTGATGTTTATAGAGAAAAGGGTTTGCCCAAGAATTGAACCCTGTGGCACCCCCATAGAGACTGCCAGAGGATCGGACAATGGGCCCTCCGATTTGACACACTGAACTCTGTCTGAGAAGTAGTTGGAGAACCAGGCAAGGCAGTCACTTGAGAAACCAAGGCTGTTGAGTCTGCCAATAAGAATGCGGTGATTGACAGAGTCGAAAGCCTTGGCCAGGTCGATGAAGACGGCTGCACAGTACTACTGTCTTCTATCGATGGCGGTTATGATATCGTTCAGTACCTTGAGCGTAGCTGAGGTGCACCCATGACCAGCTCGGAAACCAGATTGCATAGCAGAGAAGGTACGGTGGGATTCGAAGTGGTCAGTTATCTGTTTGTTAACTTGGCTTTCGAATACTTTAGAAAGGCAGGGCAGGATGGATATAGGTCTATAACAGTTTGGGTCTAGAGTGTCTCCCCCTTTGAAGAGTGGGATGACCGCGGCAGCTTTCCAATCTCTAGGGATCTTATGGGACTCCCAATCACAGCCAGATGTAGCGCAGCCTGGATTCAAACCAGGGACTGCAGTGAACACCTCTTGCACTGAGATGCAGTGCCTTAGACCACTGCGCCACTCAGGAGCCCATTTACTGCCATGAAAAAAATAAAATACATCCCTACTAACTTCTACTACAAGTGAAGTCAACTTTATTCATTGACACCGCACATTCATGAGCGCAAGATTTCTGAACAGGCCTCCAAACCATACCAGGACCATCAGAAACACCAGACCTGACATTAGGTCCACTTACTACAGGTGCAGCCATGGAAGCTCCATCATTTCACACTGTAGCCTTACAGCATCTGCATACGATACATCATGACTAATTCTAGATCTCTGAGCTGCTCTGCACCTGGCATCCACCAAATGCTGCACTATCCCCCCCCCCCCCCCCCCCCCCCCCCAACACACACAATTACAACGCTTAACCTTCACATTGTTTCCACATTCACTGTAATTATGTTCCCCTCCACACTTGGCACAGCTTTTCCTTCTTTTACATTGAACACCTACATGCTCCATTCTTTGGCATTTAAAACACCTCAATGGGGATGGGACAAATTCTGACATTTAAACTAAGAATCATATACAGTGGGGAGAACAAGTATTTGATACACTGCCGATTTTGCAGGTTTTCCTACTTACAAAGCATGTAGAGGTCTGTAATTTTTATCATAAGTACACTTCAACCGTGAGAGACGGAATCTAAAAAAATCCAGAAAATCAAATTGTATGATTTTTAAATAATTAATTTGCATTTTATTGCATGACATAAGTATTTGATCACCTACCAACCAGTAAGAATTCCGGCTCTCACAGACCTGTTAGTTTTTCTTTAAGAAGCCCTCGTGTTCTCCACTCATTACCTGTATTAACTGCACCTGTTTGAACTCGTTACCTGTATAAAAGACACCTGTCCACACACTCAATCAAACAGACTCCAACCTCTCCACAATGGCCAAGACCAGAGAGCTGTGTAAGGACATCAGGAATAAAATTGTAGACCTGCACAAGGCTGGGATGGGCTACAGGACAATAAGCAAGCAGCTTGGTGAGAAGGCAACAACTGTTGGCGCAATTATTAGAAAATGGAAGAAGTTCAAGATGACGGTCAATCTCCCTCGGTCTGGGGCACCATGCAAGATCTTACCTCGTGGGGCATCAATGATCATGAGGAAGGTGAGGGATCAGCCCAGAACTACACGGCAGGACCTGGTCAATGACCTGAAGAGAGCTGGGACCACAGTCTCAAAGAAAACCATTAGTAACACACTACGCCGTCATGGATTAAAATCCTGCAGCGCACGCAAGGTCCCCCTGCTCAAGCCAGCGCATGTCCAGGCCCGTCTGAAGTTTGCCAATGACCATCTGGATGATCCAGAGGAGGAATGGGAGAAGGTCATGTGGTCTGATGAGACAAAAACAGAGCTTTTTGGTCTAAACTCCACTCGCCGTGTTTGGATGAAGAAGAAGGATGAGTACAACCCCAAGAACACCATCCCAACCGTGAAGCATGGAGGTGGAAACATCATTCTTTGGGGATGCTTTTCTGCAAAGGGGACAGGACGACTGCACCGTATTGAGGGGAGGATGGATGGGGCCATGTATCGCGAGATCTTGGCCAACAACCTCCTTCTCTCAGTAAGAGCATTGAAGATGTGTCGTGGCTGGGTCTTCCAGCAGGACAACGACCCGAAACACACAGCCAGGGCAACTAAGGAGTGGCTCTGTAAGAAGCATCTCAAGGTCCTGGAGTGGCCTAGCCAGTCTCCAGACCTGAACCCAATAGAAAATCTTTGGAGGGAGCTGAAAGTCCGTATTGTCCAGTGACAGCCCCGAAACCTGAAGGATCTGTATGGAGGAGTGGGCCAAAATCCCTGCTGCAGTGTGTGCAAACCTGGTCAAGAACTACAGGAAATGTATGATCTCTGTAATTGCAAACAAAGGTTTCTGTACCAAATATTAAGTTCTGCTTTTCTGATGTATCAAATACTTATGTCATGCAATAAAATGCAAATGAATTACTTAAAAATCATACAATGTGATTTTCTGGATTTTTGTTTTAGATTCCGTCATTCACAGTTGAAGAGTACCTATAATAAAAATTACAGACTTCTACATGCTTTGTAAGTGGGAAAACCTGCAAAATCGGCAGTGTATCAAATACTTGTTCTCCCCACTGTAGGTTTGCCGAATGGCTCATGGTTTGTGAGTCATTTGTCAAGAGGGGATATGGTACATAAGGTTTTTCATGAGATTGGTTCTGCCCAAATTTAACAGAACCCCCAAATTTAAAATAACATGTGAAACAACATTTTTTAAATATGAGATTGTTTTTTAATATGCGTCACGTGCATACAATATAACATTGCCAAGGGGACTCCTCTTAAACCAGGTAATTTCCCCTCACCTAGTGGTCCATTTACACACATTGCAATGGACTTTGTTGATATGACTGAGAGAAAGGGCTATTGTCTAGTGATAATTGACAGATTCAGACGATGGGTAGAGGCATTTCCTACTACCCACTGTGATGCTTAAACAGTAGCAAAAATTCTGGTATAGGAAGTATTCCCTATATTCGGAATCCCAGAAACCTTGTCTGCAAACGTCACCTATGTCACAGGAGATGTCGTAGCCCAAATAGCCATTATACTAGGGTTAGATCAGAAATGTGTCTGTATCTTTGACCCAAAAAGTAATGGCTAAGGCCTGCCACTCAACAGGTTGAACCTGGGTTGAATGTATACCTCTGGTGCTGATGAGAATGCGAAGCAGACCCAACAGAGGTACTGGGTATAGCCCTCATGAGATGTTAACAGGCTGTCCCATGAATGTTCTGTATCTTAGGCCCATGACTGACAAACAGACTGACCTGACGAGACTGGAAGATGATCTGTTAAATTATACGAAGAAACTAACTTCTAGGTCTTTGTATTCTCATTCTAGGAAAGCCCAGGAGGTGCCAGACAGAGAGGACCGAGACAAAATCCCTGTCCAGATCGGAGACTGGGTAAAGCTGAGGGTCTTCAAGAGGAAGTGGAACGAGCCAAGACGAGAGGGACCCTACACTGTCAGCCAGGCCACGCCAACAACTGTTCAAGTAGAGGGGAGCTCAACCTGGTACCACCTCAACCACTGCACTAGAGCACCACGAGGGGAACGACGACATGGAGATGAGGGAGCAGAAGCTGCTGAAACACCATCTGGGGAAGAAGATTAAACAGAGTCGTATTCACTAGGCACCAAACAGAATGAAAACGGACTGAAACTGCAAGGGACTACCTGAACCCTTGTTTTTAGTTTTGCTACGGTCTGCACCAAAAAATACGACCTAATACTTACATTGATTACAACAGAGCTACCTAACCCTCTTCCTGGAGATCGACCCTCCTGTGGGTATTCAGACCAACCCAAACCTAACATACTTGATTCAGCTAGGTGAGGGTCATGTTCCAGGCCCTGACCAAATTGCAGATAATGCATTGCAGCAACCAATAGTTGCATAGCACGTCATTTGCATGCCATGTCCTAGACTGCGCAGTCGGGCATTAGATTGCTATACCATATGGGTGGAATTCCTGCTTGACTACATTGCAGATGCCTGCCAGATCTCGCAAAGCTTGGATAGGTGTTTAACATATCAGCTAGCCACATCATATGCTATAGCAATGTAATGCCCGACAGTCGATGACTTGGCACACAACCATTGGTTGATGCAATACAATGTCTTCAATGTAATCAGGCAGGAACACCACCAATTAGTGGTTAGCTGATATGTTTAACACTAGCCTTGTGTGGCCATCCTTCCAAATCTTGTCTCGTTGAATCGTGTTGGAAATCTGGAGAAATCCAGTATAGGATTCTGGGTTTGAATGGGAGTGTAGGTTTTTCTTCAACCAGTTAGCGCATCCAACTAACTGGTTGATAAGCTGAATCACATTAGTTACTACTGGGTTTGGAGCGAAAACCTACAGGATGGTAGCTCTCCAGGAACATAGGTGGTAAGCCCTCCAATGGTGATTTGGGATTTGTATTTTTTTAAATATAAAAGTAGAATCATCAAATAATATTTACTAATAATGCTAATCTGTTATGTTAACTATCCAAATGTTGTAATACACCAATAAATTAAGAAGCAATGAAGTCCACCTGGAACGCTCCCTTGTGGACCTGAACCGCAGCCTAGCAATGAACGCACCCGTGTCGACTTGCAACGCGCCCGTGGTCTAGCAATGTCAGTCAAGGAAGCCAGCAGCCAGCCAGCCAACGTTTTACATTTAAAAAGTTTTTATTAATCAAGGAGCTGAAAATGCAATGCTCACTTATTATTTATTAATTACCATTTTGCTTACTATGATGGGCAAGGAGGGTCTGGTTGTCGGCAATGCTGGAAATGTGATCTGGAAATGTGATCTCAGGTTATTGTGTCATTGTCAATACAGTACATGTATACCACGATATGAAATGTTGGTTTAAACCTTCTGACCAACGCGTGATTTCTGAAGATTGTTCTCGATTATATCGACTGATTGGTTATGTATTGGGTGCACAATTGACCTAGAACCATAAAGAAATGTCAAATCTCCAATGTCAGATCGTGATGTCAGATTATTATAACATAATAAGTGTGGACCAGATTGAGGTGCTCCCAACACTATTGATTGTATCTGCATTGAGGATTCACCCTCTTTAGATAATTATTTTCTGCAGAATAACAATGTAAATGCAAAGCAGTTAACCCCTTTACCCCGGGTGCCGATATCGTGGATGTCTATTAAGGCAGCCCCCCACACCATTCTGATTCAGAAGGGTTGGGTTAAATACGTAACACACATTAAAGTTGAATACATTCAGTTGTACAACTGACTAGGTATCCCCTTTACATTGCATCGCTGTTATGGTACATAGCCGAAAAGGGGTGATGCGACTGAATCCCGGAGTTACTTTGGAAATGTTTTTCCTTGTGAAACCTCTACTAGCCTACTGTTCCGCTATATGTTGCAAGTAAATAAAATGTCTAGTAGCAGATACTGTATTTACATGTTTCCTTCCCTTCAGCTAAATAATAAAACAGACTGGGATGTGCTCTGTGAGGCTCATGGGGAGGACATCGATGGACTTACTGACTGCATAACGGACTATATAAACTTTTGTGTAGACAACACTGTACCCACCAGGAAGGTAGGTAGATAGATAGATAGATAGATAGGTACTTTATTGATCCCCCGGGGGGGGGAAATTTCCTTGTCAAGCAGCTACAACAAAACACAGGGCAGGTGCAAAATGCCACAACGAAAGTACACAAAAGACAGATACACGGTACATGATACATAGAGCGGCAGTATGAAAAAGTATAGAAATACAAGATATCTGGAGTGCAAAAAAAAGCTATAAAAGGACATTGCATAGTATGGGTGGTTGGCTGAATATGTACACTATACATTGTTGGATGGTTAACTATACTATACAGGTCGATGGCAGAGAAATACTTCAGTAGCTAAAAATGCGTATGATATGAGCGAGGGTAATAATAGTTTACTTAATAGACAGACTGGGTAAATGAACAGGTAAGTGAGAATTTTGCATGGTTAAATTAGCTGTACAGTTAGGTATACAGTTATATTTACAGATAAGTGAATACTTGCATGTTTACACAAACTGTACAGGTAAATGACAGGAAGAGATACTTTAATAGCTAAATGTGTGTATGATATCATTTGGGGTAATAATAGTAATTCCCTTAAAATACAGTCCTTAGTGCGCAGGGTTTAATTACAGACAATTGCACATTCGATATACTAAAAGCAATGAGAAAAGGTGCAACTGGCAGGATACTAATATGCAATCCTGAGTGAATGCCTACGTAGGTTAAGTCCAATAATTACTTACAATATTGCATGTGATATAATATAACAACTGTACATGAGTATGTATATACAGACCTGTATGAATAAATAGGTCCGGAGTGGATGAGTGCTGACGGACCAGAGTTACTCACGGATGGATGCATAATTGTACGCTGTTTTCCAAATAATAAACCCTGGGTCACCAGCGACCTGAAGGCCCTACTGAATGAGAAGAAGAGGGCCTTCAAGGAGGGGGACAAGGACAAATTGAAATGCGTCCGGAGGGAGCTGAAGTTGCGGATTGCTGAGGGGAAGAGAGGGTATAAGATGGAGGACAAGCTGAGGCAGAGCCAGGTGAGAGGTGTGGAAGGGTATGAGAAAGATCACTGGCTTCAAAAAGTCAAACAGTGGGCAGACGGAGGGGACCCAGGACAGAACCAATGAGCTGAATCAATTTTTTTAACAGGTTCGATACTGGCCCTGTCCACCTCCCTTCCAGCTCCCCAGGCCACACACCCTCACGGCTGTCCCACCCCCACTTTGCTCACAACACCTGTTGACACAATCAGCGACCACACCTCCACCCCTGCTCCCTCTGGACTGATCATCAACACAAAGTGGAAGCACCCTTAGTCTCCTGGGTCACGGACTACCTGACCGGTAGGCCACAATTTGCGCGACTACAGAGCTGTGTGTCAGAACGGGCAGTGAGCAAAACAGGGGCCCCCCAGGGAACGGTCCTGTCCCCCTTCCTCTACACCTCGGACTTCAGATATAACTCTGAAACATGCCACCTACAGAAGTTCTCGGATGACTCCACAATTGCATCAGGGGTGGGCAGGAGGAGGAGTACAGGAGCACAATCAGTTACTTTGTGTTGTGGTATGAGCAGAAACACCTTCAGCTCAACATCAGCAAAAAAAAGGAGATGGTGGTGGACTTCAGGAGAACCAAGGCACAACAAAACCGCCAGCTTTCCCAATGCCCACCACGAGTGACTACCCCGGCAGGTAGACTAACGGTTAAGAGTGTTGAGCCAGTAACCGAAAGGTTTCTGGTTCGAATCCCGAAAATGATCTGCCCTTGAACTGTTGTTGGATTTAATGCAGAAGACACATTTCGGTTGAATACATTCAGTTGTGCAACTCACTAGGTATCCCCTTTCCCTATTCTGGATCAAAAAGGGGGTTAGGTGGTCAGCATGGCAACATTTCCGAGGCCCTTATCTTATGGTGTAGAGATATTTTGGAGTTTTAAAGTTGATTTCTTGCAAATCTACACATTTTGTCATGCAACCAAGTTAAACTGTTGCTGTTTTAAAGCTAATTTAAAGGTACACAATTAAATCAATACTGATAATTTAATTGTTTTTGGAATTCTTAATTTTCCCTGACTGTCTAGCTTTTATTTTGGTTATTGTTAGTTCTCAAAGATTATACTATATTACACACACACACGTCCAATAAAATTGTCAGTGTTAGGACAAATAAACACTTTGGTGACCCGCACAAGGATTACAATTGCAGAAAAACCCCTGTAAAGAACAAACCATTTCTGCTAAGATGGCCACTGCATTCACGTCTCTCCACTACTGTTGCTGGTGTGTATACAAAACTCATGCGGCATTTGGCAGAAACCAGAAGTCGGTAGCAATGGTAAATTAGTTAGGCTAATATACAGTGGGGAGAACAAGTATTTGATACACTGTCGATTTTGCAGGTTTTCCCACTTACAAAGCATGTAGAAGTCTGTAATTTTTATCATAGGTACACTTCAACTGTGAGAGACGGAATCTAAAACAAAAATCCAGAAAATCACATTGTATGATTTTTAAATAATTAATTTGCATTTTATTGCATGACATAAGTATTTGATCACCTACATTCCAGTAAGAATTCCGGCTCTCAGTTTTTCTTTAAGAAGCCCTCCTGTTCTCCACTCATTACCTGTATTAACTGCACCTGTTTGAACTCGTTACCTGTATAAAAGACACCTGTCCACACACTCAATCAAACAGACTCCAACCTCTCCACAATGGCCAAGACCAGAGAGCTGTGTAAGGTCATCAGGGATACAATTGTAGACCTGCACAAGGATGGGATGGGCTACAGGACAATAGGCAAGCAGCTTGGTGAGAAGGCAACAACTGTTGGCGCAATTATTAGAAAATGGAAGAAGTTCAAGATGACGGTCAATCTCCCTTGGTCTGGGGCACCATGCAAGATCTTACCTCGTGGGGCATCAATAATCATGAGGAAGGTGAGGGATCAGCCCAGAACTACACGGCAGGACCTGGTCAATGACCTGAAGAGAGCTGGGACCACAGTCTCAAAGAAAACCATTAGTAACACACTACGCCGTCATGGATAAAAATCCTGCAGCGCACGCAAGGTCCCCCTGCTCAAGCCAGCGCATGTCCAGGCCCATCTGAAGTTTGCCAATGACCATCTGGATGATCCAGAGGAGGAATGGGAGAAGGTCATGTGGTCTGATGAGACACAAATAGAGCTTTTTGGTCTAAACTCCACTCACCGTGTTATGAGGAAGAAGAAGGATGAGTACAAACCCAACAACACCATCCCAACCGTGAAGCATGGAGGTGGAAACATCATTCTTTGGGGATGCTTTTCTGCAAAGGGGACAGCACCGTATTGAGGGGAGGATGGATGGGGCCATGTATCGCAAGATCTTGGCCAACAACCTCCTTCCCTCAGTAAGAGCATTGAAGATGGGTCGTGGCTGGGTCTTCCAGCATGACAACGACCCGAAACACACAGCCAGGGCAACTAAGGAGTGGCTCTGTAAGAAGCATCTAAAGGTCCTGGAGTGGCCTAGCCAGTCTCCAGACCTGAACCCAATAGAAAATCTTTGGAGGGAGCTGAAAGTCCGTATTGCCCAGCGACAGCCCGGAAACCTGAAGGATCTGGAGAAGGTCTGTATGGAAGAGTGGGCCAAAATCCCTGCTGCAGTGTGTGCAAACCTGGTCAAGAACTACAGGAAACATATGATCTCTGTAATTGCAAACAAAGGTTTCTGTACCAAATATTAAGTTCTGCTTTTCTGATTTATCAAATACTTATGTCATGCAATAAAATGCAAATTAATTACTTTAAAAAAATCATACAATGTGATTTTCTGGATTTTTGTTTTAGATTCCGTCACTCACAGTTGAAGAGTACCTATGATAAAAATTACAGACTTCTACATGCTTTGTAAGTGGGAAACACTGCCGATTTTGCAGGTTATCAAATACTTGTTCTCCCCACTGTACCATTAAGAATGAGAGATTCAAACCTCTGCCAATTGAAGTCGGAAGTTTACATACACCTTAGCCAAATACATTTAAACTCAGTATTTCACAATTCTTGACATTTAATCAGTTAGGATCACCACTTTATTTTAAGAATGTGAAATGTCAGAATAATAATAGCAGAGAGAATGATTTATTTCAGCTTTTATTTCTTTCATCACATTCCCAGTGGGTCAGAAGTTTACATACACTCAATTTGTATTTGGAGGCATTGCCTTTAAATTGTTTAACTTGGGTCAAACGTTTCGGGTATCCTTCCACAAGCTTCTCACAATAAGTTGGGTGAATTTTGTCCCATTCCTCCTGACAGAACTGGTGTAACTGAGTCAGGTGTTTTAGGCCTCCATGCTTGCACGCGCAGTTCTGCCTACAATTGTTCTATAAGATTGAGGTCAGGGCATTGTGATGGCCACTCCAATACCTTGACTTTGTTGTCCTTAAGCCACAACTTTGGAAGTATGCTTGGGGTCATTGTCCATTTGGAAGACCCATTTGCGACCAAGCTTTAACTTCCTGGCTGATGTCTTGAGATGTTGCTTCAATATATCTACATAATTTTCCTTCCTCATGATGCATCTATTTTGTGAAGTGCACCAGTCCCTCCTGCAGCAAAGCACCACCACAACATGATGTTGCCACCCCTGTGCTTCACGGTTAGGATGGTGTTCTTCGGCTTGCAAGCCTCCCCCGTTTTCCTCGAAACATAACGATAGTCGTTATGGCCAAACAGTTCTATTTTTGATTCATCAGACCAGAGATACGTATATAGATACTTTTGTACCCGTTTCCTCCAGCATCTTCAAGGTCCTTTGCTGTTGTTTTGGGATTGATTTGCACTTTTCGCACCAAAGTACGTTAATCTCTAGGAGACAGAACGTGTCTCCTTCCTGAGCGGTATGACGGCTGCGTGGTCCCATGGTGTTTATACTTGCGTACTATTGTTTGTACAGATGAACATGGTACCTTCAGGCATTCGCTCCCAAGGATGAAACAGATTTGTGAAGGTCTACAATTTTTTTTATGAGGTCTTGGCTGATCTCTTTTGATTTTCCTATGATGTCGAGCAAAGAGGCACTGAGTTTGAAGGTAGGCCTTGAAATACATCCACAGGTAAACCTCCAATTGACTCAAATTATGTCAATTAGCCTATTAGAAAGCTTCTAAGCTCCAAGCTGTTTAAAAGGCACAGTCAACTTCTGACCCACTGGAATTGTGATATAGTGAATTATAAGTGAAATAATCTGTCTGTAAACAATTGTTGGAAGACTTACTTGTGTCACTGCACGAAGTAGATGTCTTAACCAACTTGCCACAACTATAGTTTGTTAACAAAAATTAGTTTTAATGACTTCAACCTAAGTGTATGTAAACTTCGACATCAACTGTAGTTGTCAGTTCTCCTCCCCACTCAGACCACTCCCAGACAGTCCTAGCTAAATTCTTGCTTGACAAAGTGTTCTTTGATAGGAAGCAATTTAACTTTTTCCACATTTCAATTGAAAATAAATCACAGTAAGGTACTTAATTGTTACCCAGAAATGATTTGATATTGAGCTAAAAATTAATAATTTATAACAGCTGCATTGGACCTTTTTAAAACCCAAACATTACTGTTCCTTTTCCTTATTGTGAATAACATGAAAACATTATAATGGGTGACAATATAAAGTGATATTGTTATAAGTGTGTAAGCCAGTAACAACATCAACTTATTACAAATAACCTTGTCAGTTCTGCACAAGAAACTAAATATCAAGCCTATACAATATTGAGTATGTTAGAACATAATTGATAGTACAGCAACAAGTACACAATTGTTGAATGATCATAACTAGATTTGAAAACAAACTGTTCAGAAGAATAGTTCTGTGAATTTGACTATATTCCCACTTATTAGCATGATGCTAATGTTACATCAATAATGTTGGACTACAACAGCCTATAGTCTCTTCCTTGATTGATATTGTTGTTATCCACATAACTTGTCATTAAAAAACATCTACTGCAACTTACAACACCGCCTCCTATTTTCCCAGCGTGGTCTGTAAATAAACAAACACACAGGAAGGTGACATCATGAATTTGCAGTGAAGCGGAATCATCACCTAAATAGGGCTTGAAATCAAAGAGAACATCATATAGCTGCAACATAAAGAGATGGGTAGCAACTTGGTGATAGCTTACTGTTGGGGTCTGGGATTGTAGGAGTGGGGTCAGGTACACGATCTGTTACATAAAGAAGAGATATTAGAGTTCACACACACACAGATTTAACAATTACTACTACAGCATACGGATGTTGGATAAAACAAATAACAATGCTGTGAAATAATGAGGTGGTGTTAGTGGCATGGCATGCTAGTGAACCAACTAGTGTTACAATTCAACACATCCAATACTTTATTTCTGTGTTAGAGAAGGGCTATGTGCTCGCATAGCTCAAGATAGGGTTCAGCCGTTTGTGAGGACAGAGTGATGATTACTTCATGCATTTGATATGGGTTATGTTTTTCCCTACTTGACAGGTACATTATTACATATTCAGATCACAATCCATCCTTTGTTTCAGGTGAAGGAGAGTCTGATGGAGAAAAGCCACCATAAACTAACACTGGATGCCAACCAGATTCAATTTGAATGTATCATTCAAGTGCCTTTGGAATTCTGTCTGTCCGTTGGCGAATATACAGGAGAATGATTGCACTGAAGCCAGAAAATGTGGAGGCCTGTGTGAGAGCAACATGTGTTCTCCACAACTACATTAAAAGGACATCCCAGGACCAGGCAAGTGAGTTTCCAGAGGCCAACACACATGGAGGAGAGATGTCCTAGAGCCGGCCTGCAGGATCTCAATCAAGCCGGAGGTAACAATGCATCCCGTGAGGCTAAACAAGTGAGGGAAACTCTGACCAAGTACTTTAACTCTGAAGCTGGTGCCGTTGAATGGCAGGATAACATGTGATCCTCCTCCGTCACACTCCAGTAAAAAACAGCTCTTTTAAGAGCTACGCATTTCTTTCCAAAGACATTAAAAAAAGAACATTTAATTAAAACAATTGTTTGTTTCACCTGCATTAATAGTGCACTGCATACCTAGTAGCCAGTTAAAGCTTTAAATCCAACTAATTACACAAACACATGGACCCCTATGCGTTAAGTTTATTGTTAATGAGAAATCAGAAAAAGAGTGAAATACATATTACTTTATGCCCGAGACGGCACTTAAGTCAATACATGTACAAACATCTATTCATGGGCTGGAATGTTAACACCATTTTTTAAAAACATTGTGGGTTTATTGTTAACCAATTGGAGGTTTTTCTTAGGCTATACCTAAAACCAAATACACCATCTGGTCTTAAATATTGTTATGAACAAAACATCAGAAAATAAAATGTACCAGACCAATAGTTTACATCTATGAAAGTGAACACTTTTTGTTTGTGAACTTGGAACATTCAGGATGTGTGCGTGTGTTTGCTGACTGGTGTCTGCCTTGGATGAAGTCTACACCATCTAATTTGGTTCTCCTTCTGTCTTAACTTCTGAAATGAAAGACAAGGGAAATAAATGTATGCAAGGTTAATATTCAGATGAATAAGATGACTAAAATAATCATTTGAACTATATAAGTGTAAAAAACGTACAATTGAATTCTGCATCGTAGAGTAGCTGGAGGATTTGAACCTTCACAGCAGCTTTTTTCATCTGGGGCAGCCTCTTTAAAACTGGGATAATACTTCTGGCAAAATCCCGTTCCTCGTCTGGTGCTTCATCTTAAAAAAACAGGAATATCACACAACAAGCATGTAATTATTACTCATATATTCTTACCTTTCATATTACCAGTAGTCACTACAAGTTCCTTGCTACTAGTATAATGTTAGTAAATACGTGCGCAACTAGCTCACAGTCGTCTACTGTCGCTAACTTAAAGTCAAATTAACTAGCTAGCTTGAAATTTTGTAAAAATCCTGCCTATCGTTGTCATGAAAACATACCTGACCATTTTAATTCTGCTGCGATCCGCAACCAAGCATTGCTTCGTGCTACTTGGTCACGGTAACAGTCAGCAGTGCTATCAAAAAGGCATGGAAGTGCCGACACCGCAACCACCAGACTCTCCTCCATCTTCTTGCGTTGCGTTTACTACTTTTCTGCGTCATGTAGCGGAGCAAGATTGCGTCAAAACATAATACGCCATAATGACGTACGTTACAATGTGAACCCAGCGTCAGTCGCATAGGTAATTTGTTTTCTCCATTCTAATGTTCAATCGAACAGTAACTGAATGCCTCAATGCCTGCTTTATATAGCAAGCCACGTGACTTACTGTCTGTAGGAGCGATCCTTTTTCGTGAACGGGTGGTGTACCTAATAAACTGTAAGTGTAATATCTATCTATCTATCTATCTATCTATCTATCTATCTATCTATCTATCTATCTATCTATCTATCTATCTATCCAAACACAGTTGAAGTCAGAAGTTTACACACATTTAGGTTGAAGTCATTAAAACTAATTTTTCAAACAAACTATAGTTTTGGCAAGTTGGTTATGACATCTACTTTGTGCATGACACAAGTAATTATTCCAACAATTGTTTACAGATAGATTATTTCACTTATAATTCACTATATCACAATTCCAGTGGGTCAGAATTTTACATACACTAAGTTGACTGTGCCTTTAAACAGCTTGAAAAATATCAGAAAATTATGTCATGGCTTTAGAAGCTTCTGATAGGCTAACTGACATCATTTGAGTCAATTGGAGGTGTACCTGTGGATGTATTTCAAGGCCTACCTTCAAACTCAGTGCCTCTTTGCTCGACATCATGGGAAAATCAAAAGAAATCAGCCAAGACCTCAGAAAAAGAATTGTAGACCTCCACAAGTCTGGGTCATCCTTGGGAGCAATTTCCAAACACCTGAAGGTACCACGTTCATCTATACAAACAATAGTACGCAAGTATAAACACCATGGGACCACGCAGCAGTGATACCGCTCAGGAAGGAGACACGTTCTGTCTCCTAGAGATGAATATACTTAGGTGCGAAAAGTGCAAATCAATCCCAGAACAACAGCAAAGGACCTTGTGAAGATGCTGGAGGAAACAGGTACAAAAGTATCTATATCCACAGTAAAACGAGTCCTATATCGACATAACCTGAAAGGCCGCTCAGCAAGGAAGAAGCCACTGCTCCAAAGCTGCCATTAAAAAAAAGGCAGACTACGGTTTGCAACTGCACATGGGGACAAAGATCGTACTTTTTGGAGAAATGCCCTCTGGTCTGATGAAACACAAATAGAAATGTTTGGCCATAATGACCATCGTTATGTTTGGAGGATAACAGGGGAGGCTTGCAAGCCGAAGAACACCATCCCAACTGTGAAGCACAGGGGTGGCAGCATCATGTTGTGGGGGTGCTTAGCTGCAGGAGGGACTGGTATTTTATATTTGAGATTCTTCAAAGTAGCCACCCTTTGCCTTGATGACAGCTTTGCACACTCTTGGCATTCGCTTCACCTGGAATGCTTTCCCAACAGTCTTGAATGATTTCAAACATATGCTGAGCACTTGTTGGCTGCTTTTCCTTCACTTTGCGGTCTAACTCATCCCAAACAGCTTCGTCGCAAACGGCTCTTCCAAATGGACAATGACCCCAAGCATACTTCCAAAGTTGTGGCAAAATGGCTTAAGGACAACAAAGTCAAGGTAATGGAGTGGCCATCACAAAGCCCTTACCTCAATCCTATAGAAAATGTGTGGGCAGAACTGAAAAAGTGTGTGTAAGCAAGGAATGGGCCAAAATTCATCCAACTTATTGTGGGAGGCTTGTGGAAGGTTACCCGAAACGTTTGACCCAAGTTAAACAATTTAAAACTTCTGACCCACTGGGAATGTGATGAAAGAAATAAAAGCTTAAATAAATCACTCTCTACTATTATTCTGACATTTCACATTCTTAAAATAAAGTGGTGATCCTATCTGACCTAAGACAGGGACTTTTTACCAGGATTAAATGTCAGGAATTGTGAAAAAACTGAGTTTAAATGTATTTGGCTAAGGTGTATGTAAACTTCCGACTTCAACGGTATTAACATTAGATTAGGATGGTTCCAAGCAGTATCAAAATGCTCTTACAGTGGACTATGGTTCTCTTTGTATTAGTAGCTGTAGTAGTAGGGGGCTTTGTTGTAGTCAGAAGGGCTATAAAGACATTACATAATTAGGCCACTAACTACTCTGGTCCGGTCTGTCACAACACATTACTGTTGTGATCCCTCATATGCTTTAGTCAGCCAGTGTGGTCTGAGGAGTAGAATGGTGTTGAACCAGATAGATAGTAAATCACTCAAAGTGTAAAAAGGGAAAATAAATACCAGAGGTTGCTATGCACAGGCATGCATATGGTGAAGAATAACAATTATCATGAACATTAACACACATACCATCTTTTCTTATCAAAAAGGCCTCAATGTGTTTATGAGTTGAGGTCAATTGCATTAAAAAAAGCCAGTTTGCTGACACATTGGTCTTCTAGTCCTAGATACCAAATGATGCACAAAATATGTTTTAAATAAACACTGAAATCAGTCTTACCTTTGCATGTAGGGTAAGGAGATGACCAGCCTTCCATTTCGCAGGTCAGACTGGCTTGTCCCTCCATCTCATATCCAGCGTTACACTTATACGTCACAGAAGACTTGTACGAATAGGGGGGACAACCATCAATCCGAACACCATTCTCAACAACAGGAGGAGGACATGAGACCACTGCAGACGTAAACAAAGAGATATGTCATTAGCTACTGTTTTGAGGTGAACAAGGTGACCCAAGTATATTATTTATTGGTTTTAGACTACTTGAAGCAATAAACACAATGTTGTTATAAATCAGCAATTTATGAATCCTGCAACTAATCATTATCTATAAAATGAATAGGGTAGATTCTATTGTAACCCACTTCCTATGTTGCATCATGGTTTTTAGAATAGGCCTACACATTATCCATGTTTTAGATTGCTTGCTTATCCTGTTTCATGCACATCTGTGCTTATGTTGTATTTTATTCAACTAGATACTGTGATATTTACACATTTATCTTTCAGAGGAAGTAATCTGGAAATTGCTCACGATTGTGTGGTGGAGGAAAAAAGTGGAAGCCCAAATATATTTTATCACTGTAAGCCACGTGTCAAACTCATTCCACGGAGGGCCGAGTGTCTGCGGGTTGTCGCTCCTCTGTTGTACTTTATTGATGAATTTAGGTCAATAATTAGTAAGGAACTCCCCTCACCTGCTTGTCTAGGTCTTAATTGAAAGGGAAAAAAACAAAAAAACAGCACACACTAGGCCCTCCATGGAATGAGTTTGACACCCCTGGTGTAAGCAGTTCATGTGAGCAGTTCTATGTTTTGTTAACAACCATACTTAGAACGGGCAAAAAAAAAAAGAAAGCTTTCAACTTACTTTTACACTCAGGTGGAGCTGGCTGGAATTCTCCATTCTCAGAGCAGGTTATGGATTTACTTCCAACCAGAGTGTAATCCGTCTCACAGTCATATTGCACTACACTTCCATAGTTATACGTCTCTTCAGGTGGGACAACAAACCCACCGTTGACAATGGTGGGGGGCTTTCCACACTTCACCACTGCAGATTAGAGCACAACAGTAGTTATGATCAGTTATGAAGAGATTTGATATAGGCACAAGCACAGAACTGTTAAAGTTATGGTTATTTTCACTTGACATACTCCTTCAGATTACTAACCTTCACAAACAGGAACTCTGCCATCCCAGCCTCCATCCATACAGGTCCTTCCACTGCTGCCCACAAGCATATAGCTGAAAAAGAGAAAGATTAGACAATGTGACAGTATTCGGAGCTTTGCCTTTATAACAAGAAAGGTTACAACAGAGACTATTCACAGCTCTGACCAAAATAGTAATGACAGATAATACACCAAACATTAAAAATCACATTTTGTTTAGCTTTCAGGGAGGGGAAGTTTGATTAAGGCCTATTTGGAAATCACAAAGTTTGGCCTACAAATGGACAGCTTTGTGAAACATGACAGTTGACATGTTAACTAAGAAATTAACTCAAGAAAGCATTCAGTTCAGACAGAGGAGAGACAAATAGCCTTGCACTGACCCTGTGTCACAGGTAGCAACAACCTTGTTGCCAAACAAGATCCCCTCAGAGATTTCAAATTGGCCGTTCATCACTTCTCCTGGAGAGCCACACGACTTCCCTGAAACAACCATAGAGAAAACAGGTCATACTTTCAAAATGACAGTGGCAAAGAGTGGAATATTAGCACAAAACAGTTCAGAATTCCTGGCTAGTATGTCAATGAGATTTATGGCTGGGAAATTAACATATCAAGTTGCGAGTAGATAACTAAAAATTGCATAACATTTCAGAACAAAAATAAATAGACAATTATATTACTTTCGCATGTCAGTTTCACGTCACTCCACACGCCAGCAGTACAGGTGACTGATCGAGACCCTCCTGCACTGGAATATCCAATTACACACTGAAAAGTAACTTTTTCTCCGTCTACAAATGTTTCTTGAGTGATGAAGGCATCTGACAAAACCATGTTCGGCCCTCCTATGGGTTTGATGCAGTTTTGAGCTGAAAGAGGTGGAGCCAAAATAGAGTTAATGTTCATGACCAAGTGAACAAATACAGGAAACAACACCTTCAATTCAACCCATAAACTGTAGTACTGTAAGCTTCTGTAGACAGAGAGAGATACAAAGAAATAGGATTCTGATTCTATACACATATGACCACACCGTGAACAGTGAGAACAATCAAGGCCAGCTGGACCATCCATGTCGTCAAGGACCAACAGACGTTAAAGGGCTGCATGACGTCTTATTTTCCTGTAACAAGCAGCAGCACACGTTTTCCTGGACTGGTTGGATTGCTTGCTTGTACTGTAACGATTTGCCAGATCTTAATATCCACTTGCCGTAATCACGCTGTTGAGAAGGAAAACACAGTCAAAACACACTTTTTTTGTTTTGTTACTTTCTTACTTATATTAACATTTATTTTACCAGGCAAGTCAGTTAAGAACAAACTCTTATTTACAACGACGGCCTGGCAGATCTGTGAGTTATGGTAGCCATATAGATAGGTTGGCTAGCTAACGTAAGTTTACTAGCGGAGCCTGGGACATAGCACAGACAATAGAACTCGCCCAAAAGAATGGAAATGCCATGGAAACGCTTGTAGGAAAGAGCCCGAATCTCCTCATCGCCCCCCACCACCCAGCAAAATTTGCCTACATCTAGGCTATTGTTTGTGCATTTCACAATATGTTGAAATATATTGGGGTTGACATCAATACTTGTATGGATATCAACCAAAACAAATGCTCACGTCATCGTTGACATGACTACCACCACCGATTTCTGTATGCTAGCTATGCTAAACAGCTTATACAAACGGGAGTTAGCATTTAGCTGTCACTTCTTCTAAACCTGAAAAGGGTCAACTTCTATATGTTATGCAGCGAAAACAGCCCAACTGACTTGTTGGAAAGGTGGCATCCTATGACGGTGCCTCCTTGATGCAATTATATAAAATGTATTCATTTAAACCTTTATTTAACTAGGCAAGTCAATTAAGAACAAATTCTTATTTACAAATGACGGCCTACCGGTGAACAGTGGGTTAACTGCCTTGATCAGGGGCAGAACGACAGATTTTTACCTTGTCAGGTCGGGGATTCGATCCAGCAACCTTTTGGATATTGGGCTAACGCCTTAACCACTAGGCTACCTGCCATACATCTCTCACACACACACACACACAAACAATTAGGAACACTTTCAACTGCTCGTTAAACACATATCTAAATCAGCCAATCACATGGCAGCAACTCAATGCATTTAGGCATGTAGACATGGTCAAGACGATCTGCTGAAGTTCAAACCAAGCATCAGAATGGGGAAGAAAGGTGATTTAAGTGACTTTGAACGTGGCATGGTTGTTGGTGCCAGACAGGCTGGTTTGAGTATTTTAGAAAGTGCTGATCTACTGGGATTTTCCATCTCAAGGGTTTACAGAGAATGGTCCGAAAATGAGAAAATATCCAGTGAGCGGCAGTTCTCTTGGCAAAAATGTCTCGTTGATGGCAGAGGTCAGAGGAGAATGTCCAGACTGGTTCGAGCTGATAGAAAGGCAACAGTAAATCAAATAACCACTCGTTACAACCAAGGTATGCAGAAGAGCATCTCTGAACGCGCAACACGTCGAACCTTGAAGCAGATTGCCTACAGCAGCAGAAGACCACACCGGGTGCCACTCCTGTCAGCTAAGAACAGGAAACTGTTCAGACATTGCCTGGTCTGATGAGTCCCGATTTCTGCTGCGACATTCAGATGGTAGGGTCAGAATTTGGCGTAAACAACATGAAAGCATGGATCCATCCTGCCTTCTATCAACGGTTCATGGGAAGTTTAGCCCTGGAATTTTGCTTAAATTCATCAAAATAAAGTTAGCTTATAACAGTTAACCTTTTTTGTGGGATACACAAGGGAATTCTAGGTCTAGTGGCAGTGGATTCTTCCATCACATGTACAGCTGATTCTCAAATCTTGCACAGTAAAGAGATGCTATTGAGCCCACACTACTACACTGTCTGAGCCAAGGACTACATGCTTTCTGGTAAGTTTTGATTACAATACTGGCATACATGTTTTTTTGTTAACTGGTAAATAGTAGTCTACAGCAAAGTGTGTTTAAATCATTTCTAACTAGTTAACAATTTCTGCTAGTTCGTTTTTAGCTTGATTGAGCTTGCTAACTGAGGAGTGTTAAGATGTTCAGTTTTAAAAAGTTTCTTACAAAATAATAATCTAACCGTTTAACTATTTAGCTATACATGGCATTGTATTCGTTTTTTTACACATTTTTTCCTAATCTTTATAGGAAAATGCCACAGGCACTATCTGATGTGTGGAGACATTTCAATGCAGCTAATGTAGAAGGAAAAGCTGTGTACATTTGCAAATACTGTGTTATACCATGTGAAGAATGCAACAAAGATGTAGAATCATCTGGCCAAGTGCATCAAGTTTCCTCAGCGCTCACAACAAGCAACCTCTGACAAAAGTCCCTCTACTTCTAATCGAGGTGAAAATGATGAATCAGACAACTTATCGATAGCAATAGCTTTTTTACTCAATTGGGTAAACGTAGTCAGAGAAATGCTGATGAATGTCTTGCTCGAGCTGTGTATGCAACTGGTTCACCTCTGATGCTCACAGGCAATGTGTATTGGAAGACATTTCTGAATGTTCTTCACCACACATACAACCAGACATGTTTTATCTACTAATTTGCTGGATTCAGAGTTCAACAGAGTTCAAGTGAAGGTGAAGCAAATCATAGAGAAAGCAGACTGTATTGCAATCATCTCTGATGGGTGGTCGAATGTTTGTGGTCAAGGAATAACTAACTACATCATCTTCACCCCTCAACCAGTATTCTACAAGAGCACAGACATAAGGGACAGACACATCGGTCTCTACATTGCAGATAAGCTGAAGGCAGTCAATGACCTTGGACCACAGAAGGTATTTGCACTGGTGACAGATGATGCGAACATGAAGGCTGCTCGGTCTAAAGTGGAAGAGTCTTAACCTCACGACACCCATTGGCTGTGCTGCTCATGCATCGAATCTGCTCCTCAATGACATCATGGCACTGAAAACAATGGATACACTACAAGAGAGCCAAGGAAATGGTTAGGTATGTGTTATAGTTATAGCAGCAATCTACCTCACCAAGCAAAGTGAGAAGAACTAGAGCATCACATTGAAGCTGCACAGCAACACCTGTTTAGGTGGTGTTTCTCATAATGTTTGACAGTCTCCTGGAGGGAAAGGAGCCTCTCCAAGAAATAGCCATATCACAGTCTGCCGATATGGGCAACTCCATCAAGAGGACCCTCCTTGATTATGTATTTTGGGAGAAAGTGGCCTGAAACCTATAGCAGTAGCCATTGTATGGATTGAGGGAGACAATGCCATCCTGTGTTCAGACTCTGCTTGCAGATGTAAGAGAAGAAATCCGTACTGCCCTGCCAACTTCACTGTTGATCCAAGCAGAGGAAACTGCAGTTCTGAAATACATCAAAAAGCATTTAGACTTCTGCCTGAAGCCCATACATGCCGCAGTGTACATGTTGGACCCCCAAGTTGCCTCCATCATCCTCCAAATCCCACCAACATCAGCCGCCTTTGAGCGCAACTGGTCCTTGTTTGAGAACACACACCAAAGCACGCAACAGGCTGGCCACCTGGGCAAATTTGAGACTTTTTGAGCCATCCTCAACAAGGTTGGAAAGTGACAGCGAAGATGAGGCCTCAGAGTCTGATGTTCAAGAGGTGGACATTGAGGAGGTCCAGGGAGAAGACATGGAAGCCTGAGAGGAAGACAACCAAAGCTTTAGTTTCTAGACTATAATTTTACAATGTATGTTGAAAATGTTTTTGGGAGATGCGATGGATCATTGGATATCATTCAATATTCCCTTTCTTTTGTTGTTCAGTGAAATCATCCCATGTGATGAATCAACTCATTTAATTAATGTTCAATTCCTAACTAAAAAAAAATTGTTTTATTGGAAGGATTTAATCATTTGCAATTATGTCTATTTATGATAAGGTAAAAGGTTTATGTTTCTGTCTCCATATGATATGGTAAATATATCCAATGCAAAAAAAACATCTACATTTAAATGGTATTAATTTGCATATATCTGTTTAATCCCATTTATTCCCGTTAATTCCCACGGAAAGTTTCCACCTCTGAATATTCCCCAAAATGTGCAACCCTAGCTACAGCATACAATGATATTCTAGACGATTCTGTGCTTCCAACTTTTGTGGCAACAGTTTTGGGAAGGCTCTTTCCTGTTTCAGCATGACAATGCCCGCTTGCACAAAGTGAGGTCCATACAGAAATGGTTTGTCTAGATCGTTGTGGAAGAACTTCGCTGGCCTGCATAAATCGGATTAAGTAATTAGTTACTGTTTTCCATGATATCTAGAGTATTTGTGACCGTAGCAGCAGCTTGCAACCATTTCCTACTGACACCTGTCATATTCAACGGGTGTTGAGAGTTCGCAAATTCATCAGTTATTCTGCGCTCTGACACTCAAACGAGAGTGCTCTGAAATACGAATAGATTGCCAAAATGAATTTACGAACCAATCCAAAGTGTTTCAAAGTTGCGGGGATGTCACGTGTCCTACTTATATCAGCAGACTCATAACCTAAACATTACCGAACTTCTATTAAATCAAATAAACCTCATGTTGCAAATAAGACAAATGTTTTTGTTGACCATATTCAACACTCATTGGTCTCCATACAAAAACTCATTTAAAAAACACCAGTGTTGGGCCTCTCTTTGGATGCATTCGTAAACTCACTCTGGTTATCTACGCCGATTGCGGAGCACTCTCGTCTGTGTGCCAGAGCGCAGAACAACCGATGAATTTACAAACGCACCACACACGTTGAATATGTCATTAACTGTCGGTAAAAAATACTTACATTGTTGCCAGCACCACAGTTACAGTCACCAACACTCTAGATAACACGAAAACAGCTTTGTTAGGGCGAGTAAAATGGTCAGAGTGCAGTGTTCTCTCGTTGTGTCTGGAAGTAGTTAACAAACTAGACAACTTTTTCCTGCTGTTGTGAGATCAGAACGATCGGATAAACCCTACTCCTCGGCCAGAGAGTCTAGTGTATGCGCAGAGTAGGCTAGACAATAGAACAAGTCAAAATTCACCCAAGGCTAAAAAAGGGCAAAAGAACGTTGGCTGAACTCGAACACTAGCTCGAGGCCATAGGAAATGAATTTAAACAAACCGTCGCTGAGTTTCTTCTGACTGGAATGATGCTTAGAATTCAATTTTCCCTAAATGGCACCAAATAAAACGTATCCCTTTTTATTTTACCACTACAATCTGCTTTTAGGACGAAACTGAAAAAGAACAATGTGTAGAAAGTAAACATCCGCAACTCGATGGTGCCAAATGAACTCATCTTTATAAGGAGGAAGCAGGACAAAATGGCAACTTTGACTATTTCTGGTCTAGCGCTCGATGACAGCAGAGTACGCTGCCCAACTTTACATAATAAGAAAGAGATTATCCTCATAAAAAATCTAAATATTCACATTGCGAGATATTTGGCGAAATATACCAGCATGTCTCTCCATATGAAAACAATGGGGGAGTGTAGTGTTCCAAGGGTAAAACGTATTGTGGTCGCTCAGCCAGAATAAGATGGCAAGTGACAAGAGATTGATTTAACAGAGTTCCTGTGCCCCATACACCGCACGACTCCAGGAACGTCACACTTTGTCCTTATTCAGCTTTTGGCAACGAACCTAACCTCCGGCCATGCAAGGCTCGGTAACTGTAGGCACTAACATTCCCCCTGCCCCCATAACCTGAACTCAGACAACTTAAGAACAGCACATTAGCTTAACTACTAGAAACATAAACACCCAACACAACCGTTTTAACTTGGACCATGAACTACCCACAATCCCTTGCGCTCTTCGGCTACCACTTAACGCGTACCCAGCATATGCCGACCAGATCGCTACAGTATTTTGGGGCTAGCGTTTAATGACGGAGTACTTGCTCAACCTTACACAATTAGAAACAGGATAATCTCATTACTAAAATGGTGTCCGACCAACAAAAATTCAAAATATACACATTGTGGGATATTTGGAGAAACAGACATACATGTCTGTGTAGAATACTTTTTACATTTTAAATGTTTTTGGACGACAACGGAGTACGATGCCCTGCCTTACGTCATTAGAAAAAGGAGACGATCCTGATTAAAATAGTGTCTCGCAAAAGGGCGTAGGGGGTAGCGAGCACTCTGCCTTCACTTAAAAATGTCTTCCGGCTGTTGACATGGGTTTTAGGTTTTACACCTTTTTCTGAAAGAAAATATGGTTAACCATGGCAGCTCTGTATTTTCGTGGTTTAATTGAAAAGCAATAAGGCACAAGTGGTGTGGAATATGATATGACCAATAGAGAGAAATAGTAATGGCGTATTGTGGGCACCAACTCCACCGTGGTTAGTTGGAAAACGCCTAAAGACGGAGAGGAAGAGGTTAACTGTGTGTTAGTAAATTAACTGGAGTGCCATAGTGTGCTCTTGGGCGTTGGTAAATTCAGAGCTATGTCTGATCGTCCGTTTGTACATCCAAAGCGTTCTCTTACTAGTCGTCTCTGCTCAATTCCATTGACGTTGTGTGTAGTTTGAGGAAATACTCGGATATTGTAGCTGGATCAGTTTACTACTGTGTTAGCGTACATTGCTGGCTAGCACTTCCTATAATAATTTACAATAATTATCATATGGTATTTAGAAAAGTCTCACCTTACTGTTCAAATGGGCTGTACACGTCCTTCGAATGGCAGCTCGGTAAAATATTTGTATGCCTAACTCGACGTTCTTGCTGCTGCTTCTGCTTCTTCTTCTGCTTCTTCTTCTTCTTCTTCTTTGCTATCATGGCGGTCTGCAATCGTTTTAAGTGCATGTCGCCACCTACTGTGCTGGAATGTACGATCAATTATGATCTGCCCAATTCTGTACACTTTTATTTAACCTTTCTTTAACTAGGCAAGTCAGTTAAGAACAAATTCTCATTTGTTCTTAACTTTGGCCTACCCAGGCCAAACTTGGACGACTGGGCCAATTGTGCGTTGCCTTATTTATTTTATTTTTTATTTCACCTTTATTTAACCAGGTAGGTCAGTTGTGAACAAGTTCTCATTTACAACTGCGACCTGGCCAAGACGAAGCAAAGCAGTGCGACAAAAAACAACACAGAGTTACACATGGGAAGTAAACAGTCAATAACACAATAGAAAATCTATATACAGAGTGTGCAAATGTAGTGCAAAATGCAGTAAGGTTAGGAAGGTAGGACAATAAATAGGCCATAGTGGTGAAATAAATTACAGATTAGCATTAACACTGGAATGATGGATGTGCAAATGATGATGTGCAAATAGAGATACTGGAGTGCAAAATGAGCTAAAATAATAAAATAAATATGGGTATGAGGTAGTAGGGTGGGCTATTTACAGAAGAGCTATATACAGGTGCAGTGATCGATAAGCAGCTCTGACCGCTGACACTTCAAGTTAGTGAGGGAGATAGGAACCTCTAGCTTCAAGGATTTTTGCAATTCGTTCCAGTCATTGGCAGCAGAGAACTGGAAGGAATGGCGGCCAAAGGAGGTGTTGGCTTTGGGGATGACCAGTGAGGTATACCTGCTGGAGCGCATGCTACGGGTGGGTGTTGCTATGGTGACCAGCGAGCTGAGATAGGGCAGGGATTTACCTAATAAAGACTTATAGATGACCTGGAGCCACTGGGTTTGGCGACGAATATGTAGTGAGGGCCAGCCAACGAGAGAATACAGGTCGCAGTGGTGGGTAGTATATGGGGCTTTGGTAACAAAACGGATGGCACTGTGATAGATTACATCCAATTTGCTGAGCGTTGGAGGCTATTTTGTAAATGACATCGCCGAAGTCAAGGATCGGTAGGATAGTCAGTTTTACAAGGGCATGTTTGGCAGCATGAGTGAAGGAGGCTTTGCTGCGAAATAGGAAGCTTAATTGAGATTTAATTATGGATTGGAGATGGTAAATGTGAGTCTGGAAGTTGAGTTTACAGTCTAACCAGACGCCTAGGTATTTGTAGGTGTCCACGTATTCTAAGTCAGACCCGTCGAGAGTAGTGATGATAGTCCGGTGGGCGGGTGCGGGCAGCGTTCGATAGAAAAGCATGCATTTAGTTTTACTAGCATTTAAGAGCAGTTGGAGGCCACGGAAGGAGTGTTGTATGGCATTGAAGCTTGTTTGAAGGTTAGTTAACACCGTGTCCAAAGAGGGGCCAGATGTATACAGAATGGTGTCGTCTGCGTAGAGATGGATCAGAGAGTCACCAGCAGCGAGAGCGACATCGTTGATGTTTATAGAGAAAAGGGTTTGCCCAAGAATTGAACCCTGTGGCACCCCCATAGAGACTGCCAGAGGATCGGACAATGGGCCCTCCGATTTGACACACTGAACTCTGTCTGAGAAGTAGTTGGAGAACCAGGCAAGGCAGTCACTTGAGAAACCAAGGCTGTTGAGTCTGCCAATAAGAATGCGGTGATTGACAGAGTCGAAAGCCTTGGCCAGGTCGATGAAGACGGCTGCACAGTACTACTGTCTTCTATCGATGGCGGTTATGATATCGTTCAGTACCTTGAGCGTAGCTGAGGTGCACCCATGACCAGCTCGGAAACCAGATTGCATAGCAGAGAAGGTACGGTGGGATTCGAAGTGGTCAGTTATCTGTTTGTTAACTTGGCTTTCGAATACTTTAGAAAGGCAGGGCAGGATGGATATAGGTCTATAACAGTTTGGGTCTAGAGTGTCTCCCCCTTTGAAGAGTGGGATGACCGCGGCAGCTTTCCAATCTCTAGGGATCTTATGGGACTCCCAATCACAGCCAGATGTAGCGCAGCCTGGATTCAAACCAGGGACTGCAGTGAACACCTCTTGCACTGAGATGCAGTGCCTTAGACCACTGCGCCACTCAGGAGCCCATTTACTGCCATGAAAAAAATAAAATACATCCCTACTAACTTCTACTACAAGTGAAGTCAACTTTATTCATTGACACCGCACATTCATGAGCGCAAGATTTCTGAACAGGCCTCCAAACCATGCCAGGACCATCAGAAACACCAGACCTGACATTAGGTCCACTTACTACAGGTGCAGCCATGGAAGCTCCATCATTTCACACTGTAGCCTTACAGCATCTGCATACGATACATCATGACTAATTCTAGATCTCTGAGCTGCTCTGCACCTGGCATCCACCAAATGCTGCACTATCCCCCCCCCCCCCAACACACACAATTACAACGCTTAACCTTCACATTGTTTCCACATTCACTGTAATTATGTTCCCCTCCACACTTGGCACAGCTTTTCCTTCTTTTACATTGAACACCTACATGCTCCATTCTTTGGCATTTAAAACACCTCAATGGGGATGGGACAAATTCTGACATTTAAACTAAGAATCATATACAGTGGGGAGAACAAGTATTTGATACACTGCCGATTTTGCAGGTTTTCCCACTTACAAAGCATGTAGAGGTCTGTAATTTTTATCATAAGTACACTTCAACCGTGAGAGACGGAATCTAAAAAAATCCAGAAAATCAAATTGTATGATTTTTAAATAATTAATTTGCATTTTATTGCATGACATAAGTATTTGATCACCTACCAACCAGTAAGAATTCCGGCTCTCACAGACCTGTTAGTTTTTCTTTAAGAAGCCCTCGTGTTCTCCACTCATTACCTGTATTAACTGCACCTGTTTGAACTCGTTACCTGTATAAAAGACACCTGTCCACACACTCAATCAAACAGACTCCAACCTCTCCACAATGGCCAAGACCAGAGAGCTGTGTAAGGACATCAGGAATAAAATTGTAGACCTGCACAAGGCTGGGATGGGCTACAGGACAATAAGCAAGCAGCTTGGTGAGAAGGCAACAACTGTTGGCGCAATTATTAGAAAATGGAAGAAGTTCAAGATGACGGTCAATCTCCCTCGGTCTGGGGCACCATGCAAGATCTCACCTCGTGGGGCATCAATGATCATGAGGAAGGTGAGGGATCAGCCCAGAACTACACGGCAGGACCTGGTCAATGACCTGAAGAGAGCTGGGACCACAGTCTCAAAGAAAACCATTAGTAACACACTACGCCGTCATGGATTAAAATCCTGCAGCGCACGCAAGGTCCCCCTGCTCAAGCCAGCGCATGTCCAGGCCCGTCTGAAGTTTGCCAATGACCATCTGGATGATCCAGAGGAGGAATGGGAAAAGGTCATGTGGTCTGATGAGACAAAAATAGAGCTTTTTGGTCTTAACTCCACTCGCCGTGTTTGGATGAAGAAGAAGGATGAGTACAACCCCAAGAACACCATCCCAACCGTGAAGCATGGAGGTGGAAACATCATTCTTTGGGGATGCTTTTCTGCAAAGGGGACAGGACGACTGCACCGTATTGAGGGGAGGATGGATGGGGCCATGTATCGCGAGATCTTGGCCAACAACCTCCTTCTCTCAGTAAGAGCATTGAAGATGTGTCGTGGCTGGGTCTTCCAGCATGACAACGACCCGAAACACACAGCCAGGGCAACTAAGGAGTGGCTCTGTAAGAAGCATCTCAAGGTCCTAGAGTGGCCTAGCCAGTCTCCAGACCTGAACCCAATAGAAAATCTTTGGAGGGAGCTGAAAGTCCGTATTGTCCAGTGACAGCCCCGAAACCTGAAGGATCTGTATGGAGGAGTGGGCCAAAATCCCTGCTGCAGTGTGTGCAAACCTGGTCAAGAACTACAGGAAATGTATGATCTCTGTAATTGCAAACAAAGGTTTCTGTACCAAATATTAAGTTCTGCTTTTCTGATGTATCAAATACTTATGTCATGCAATAAAATGCAAATGAATTACTTAAAAATCATACAATGTGATTTTCTGGATTTTTGTTTTAGATTCCGTCACTCACTTCTACATGCTTTGTAAGTGGGAAAACCTGCAAAATCGGCAGTGTATCAAATACTTGTTCTCCCCACTGTAGGTTTGCCGAATGGCTCATGGTTTGTGAGTCATTTGTCAAGAGGGGATATGGTACATAAGGTTTTTCATGAGATTGGTTCTGCCCAAATTTAACAGAACCCCCAAATTTAAAATAACATGTGAAACAACATTTTTTAAATATGAGATTGTTTTTTAATATGCGTCATGTGCATACAATATAACATTGCCAAGGGGACTCCTCTTAAACCAGGTAATTTCCCCTCACCTAGTGGTCCATTTACACACATTGCAATGGACTTTGTTGATATGACTGAGAGAAAGGGCTATTGTCTAGTGATAATTGACAGATTCAGACGATGGGTAGAGGCATTTCCTACTACCCACTGTGATGCTTAAACAGTAGCAAAAATTCTGGTAAAGGAAATATTCCCTATATTCGGAATCCCAGAAACCTTGTCTGCAGACAAACGTCACCTATGTCACAGGAGATGTCGTAGCCCAAATAGCCATTATACTAGGGTTAGATCAGAAATGTGTCTGTATCTTTGACCCAAAAAGTAATGGCTAAGGCCTGCCACTCAACAGGTTGAACCTGGGTTGAATGTATACCTCTGGTGCTGATGAGAATGCGAAGCAGACCCAACAGAGGTACTGGGTATAGCCCTCATGAGATGTTAACAGGCTGTCCCATGAATGTTCTGTATCTTAGGCCCATGACTGACAAACAGACTGACCTGACGAGACTGGAAGATGATCTGTTAAATTATACGAAGAAACTAACTTCTAGGTCTTTGTATTCTCATTCTAGGAAAGCCCAGGAGGTGCCAGACAGAGAGGACCGAGACAAAATCCCTGTCCAGATCGGAGACTGGGTAAAGCTGAGGGTCTTCAAGAGGAAGTGGAACGAGCCAAGACGAGAGGGACCCTACACTGTCAGCCAGGCCACGCCAACAACTGTTCAAGTAGAGGGGAGCTCAACCTGGTACCACCTCAACCACTGCACTAGAGCACCACGAGGGGAACGACGACATGGAGATGAGGGAGCAGAAGCTGCTGAAACACCATCTGGGGAAGAAGATTAAACAGAGTCGTATTCACTAGGCACCAAACAGAATGAAAACGGACTGAAACTGCAAGGGACTACCTGAACCCTTGTTTTTAGTTTTGCTACGGTCTGCACCAAAAAATACGACCTAATACTTACATTGATTACAACAGAGCTACCTAACCCTCTTCCTGGAGATCGACCCTCCTGTGGGTATTCAGACCAACCCAAACCTAACATACTTGATTCAGCTAGGTGAGGGTCATGTTCCAGGCCCTGACCAAATTGCAGATAATGCATTGCAGCAACCAATAGTTGCATAGCACGTCATTTGCATGCCATGTCCTAGACTGCGCAGTCAGGCATTAGATTGCTATACCATATGGGTGGAATTCCTGCTTGACTACATTGCAGATGCCTGCCAGATCTCGCAAAGCTTGGATAGGTGTTTAACATATCAGCTAGCCACATCATATGCTATAGCAATGTAATGCCCGACAGTCGATGACTTGGCACACAACCATTGGTTGATGCAATACAATGTCTTCAATGTAATCAGGCAGGAACACCACCAATTAGTGGTTAGCTGATATGTTTAACACTAGCCTTGTGTGGCCATCCTTCCAAATCTTGTCTCGTTGAATCGTGTTGGAAATCTGGAGAAATCCAGTATAGGATTCTGGGTTTGAATGGGAGTGTAGGTTTTTCTTCAAACCCTTATCTAGCGCATCCAACTAACTGGTTGATAAGCTGAATCACGTTAGTTACTACTGGGTTTGGAGCGAAAACCTACAGGATGGTAGCTCTCCAGGAACATAGGTGGTAAGCCCTCCAACGGTGATTTGGGATTTGTATTTTTTTAAATATAAAAGTAGAATCATCAAATAATATTTACTAATAATGCTAATCTGTTATGTTAACTATCCAAATACAGTTATGTTAACTATTGTAATACACCAATAAATTAAGAAGCAATGAAGTCCACCTGGAACGCTCCCTTGTGGACCTGAACCGCAGCCTAGCAATGAACGCACCCGTGTCGACTTGCAACGCGCCCGTGGTCTAGCAATGTCAGTCAAGGAAGCCAGCAGCCAGCCAGCCAACGTTTTACATTTAAAAAGTTTTTATTAATCAAGGAGCTGAAAATGCAATGCTCACTTATTATTTATTAATGACCATTTTGCTTACTATGATGGGCAAGGAGGGTCTGGTTGTCGGCAATGCTGGAAATGTGATCTGGAAATGTGATCTCAGGTTATTGTGTCATTGTCAATATAGTACATGTATACCACGATATGAAATGTTGGTTTAAAACTTCTGACCAACGCGTGATTTCTGAAGATTGTTCTCGATTATATCGACTGATTGGTTATGTATTGGGTGCACAATTGACCTAGAACCATAAAGAAATGTCAAATCTCCAATGTCAGATCGTGAAATGCGCGTTGAAATACATTTTTACCAGGTCAAATTATAACATAATAAGTGTGGACCAGATTGAGGTGCTCCCAACACTATTGATTGTATCTGCATTGAGGATTCACCCTCTTTAGATAATTATTTTCTGCAGAATAACAATGTAAATGCAAAGCAGTTAACCCCTTTACCCCGGGTGCCGATATCGTGGATGTCTATTAAGGCAGCCCCCCACACCATTCTGATTCAGAAGGGTTGGGTTAAATACGTAACACACATTAAAGTTGAATACATTCAGTTGTACAACTGACTAGGTATCCCCTTTACATTGCATCGCTGTTATGGTACATAGCCGAAAAGGGGTGATGCGATTGAATCCCGGAGTTACTTTGGAAATGTTTTTCCTTGTGAAACCTCTACTAGCCTACTGTTCCGCTATATGTTGCAAGTAAATAAAATGTCTAGTAGCAGATACTGTATTTACATGTTTCCTTCCCTTCAGCTAAATAATAAAACAGACTGGGATGTGCTCTGTGAGGCTCATGGGGAGGACATCGATGGACTTACTGACTGCATAACGGACTATATAAACTTTTGTGTAGACAACACTGTACCCACCAGGAAGGTAGATAGATAGATAGATAGATAGATAGGTACTTTATTGATCCCCGGGGGGGGGAATTTCCTTGTCAAGCAGCTACAACAAAACACAGGGCAGGTGCAAAATGCCACAACGAAAGTACACAAAAGACAGATACACGGTACATGATACATAGAGCGGCAGTATGAAAAAGTATAGAAATACAAGATATCTGGAGTGCAAAAAAAGGTTTAAAAGGACATTGCATAGTATGGGTGGTTGGCTGAATATGTACACTATACATTGTTGGATGGTTAACTATACTATACAGGTCGATGGCAGAGAAATACTTCAATAGCTAAAAATGCGTATGATATGAGCGAGGGTAATAATAGTTTACTTAATAGACAGACTGGGTAAATGAACAGGTAAGTGAGAATTTTGCATGGTTAAATTAGCTGTACAGTTAGGTATACAGTTATATTTACAGATAAGTGAATACTTGCATGTTTACACAAACTGTACAGGTAAATGACAGGAAGAGATACTTTAATAGCTAAATGTGTGTATGATATCATTTGGGGTAATAATAGTAATTCCCTTAAAATACAGTCCTTAGTGCGCAGGGTTTAATTACAGACAATTGTACATTCGATATACTAAAAGCAATGAGAAAAGGTGCAACTGGCAGGATACTAATATGCAATCCTGAATGAATGCCTACGTAGGTTAAGTCCAATAATTACTTACAATATTGCATGTGATATAATATAACAACTGTACATGAGTATGTATATACAGACCTGTATGAATAAATAGGTCCTGAGTGGATGAGTGCTGACGGACCAGAGTTACTCACGGATGGATGCATAATTGTACGCTGTTTTCCAAATAATAAACCCTGGGTCACCAGCGACCTGAAGGCCCTACTGAATGAGAAGAAGAGGGCCTTCAAGGAGGGGGACAAGGACAAATTGAAATTCGTCCGGAGGGAGCTGAAGTTGCGGATTGCTGAGGGGAAGAGAGGGTATAAGATGGAGGACAAGCTGAGGCAGAGCCAGGTGAGAGGTGTGGAAGGGTATGAGAAAGATCACTGGCTTCAAAAAGTCAAACAGTGGGCAGACGGAGGAGACCCAGGACAGAACCAATGAGCTGAATCAATTTTTTTAACAGGTTCGATACTGGCCCTGTCCACCTCCCTTCCAGCTCCCCAGGCCACACACCCTCACGGCTGTCCCACCCCCACTTTGCTCACAACACCTGTTGACACAATCAGCGACCACACCTCCACCCCTGCTCCCTCTGGACTGATCCTCAACACAAAGTGGAAGCACCCTTAGTCTCCTGGGTCACGGACTACCTGACCGGTAGGCCACAATTTGTGCGACTACAGAGCTGTGTGTCAGAACAGGCAGTGAGCAAAACAGGGGCCCCCCAGGGAACGGTCCTGTCCCCCTTCCTCTACACCTCGGACTTCAGATATAACTCTGAAACATGCCACCTACAGAAGTTCTCGGATGACTCCACAATTGCATCAGGGGTGGGCAGGAGGAGGAGTACAGGAGCACAATCAGTTACTTTGTGTTGTGGTATGAGCAGAAACACCTTCAGCTCAACATCAGCAAAAAAAAGGAGATGGTGGTGGACTTCAGGAGAACCAAGGCACAACAAAACCGCCAGCTTTCCCAATGCCCACCACGAGTGACTACCCCGGCAGGTAGACTAACGGTTAAGAGTGTTGAGCCAGTAACCGAAAGGTTTCTGGTTCGAATCCCGAAAATGATCTGCCCTTGAACTGTTGTTGGATTTAATGCAGAAGACACATTTCGGTTGAATACATTCAGTTGTGCAACTCACTAGGTATCCCCTTTCCCTATTCTGGATCAAAAAGGGGGTTAGGTGGTCAGCATGGCAACATTTCCGAGGCCCTTATCTTATGGTGTAGAGATATTTTGGAGTTTTAAAGTTGATTTCTTGCAAATCTACACATTTTGTCATGCAACCAAGTTAAACTGTTGCTGTTTTAAAGCTAATTTAAAGGTACACAATTAAATCAATACTGATAATTTAATTGTTTTTGGAATTCTTAATTTTCCCTGACTGTCTAGCTTTTATTTTGGTTATTGTTAGTTCTCAAAGATTATACTATATTACACACACACACGTCCAATAAAATTGTCAGTGTTAGGACAAATAAACACTTTGGTGACCCGCACAAGGATTACAATTGCAGAAAAACCCCTGTAAAGAACAAACCATTTCTGCTAAGATGGCCACTGCATTCACGTCTCTCCACTACTGTTGCTGGTGTGTATACAAAACTCATGCGGCATTTAGCAGAAACCAGAAATCGGTAGCAATGGTAAATTAGTTAGGCTAATATACAGTGGGGAGAACAAGTATTTGATACAAATCCAGAAAATCACATTGTATGATTTTTAAATAATTAATTTGCATTTTATTGCATGACATAAGTATTTGATCACCTACATTCCAGTAAGAATTCCGGCTCTCACAGACCTGTTAGTTTTTCTTTAAGAAGCCCTCCTGTTCTCCACTCATTACCTGTATTAACTGCACCTGTTTGAACTCGTTACCTGTATAAAAGACACCTGTCCACACACTCAATCAAACAGACTCCAACCTCTCCATAATGGCCAAGACCAGAGAGCTGTGTAAGGTCATCAGGGATACAATTGTAGACCTGCACAAGGATGGGATGGGCTACAGGACAATAGGCAAGCAGCTTGGTGAGAAGGCAACAACTGTTGGCGCAATTATTAGAAAATGGAAGAAGTTCAAGATGACGGTCAATCTCCCTCGGTCTGGGGCACCACGCAAGATCTCACCTCGTGGGGCATCAATAATCATGAGGAAGGTGAGGGATCAGCCCAGAACTACACGGCAGGACCTGGTCAATGACCTGAAGAGAGCTGGGACCACAGTCTCAAAGAAAACCATTAGTAACACACTACACCGTCATGGATTAAAATCCTGCAGCGCACGCAAGGTCCCCCTGCTCAAGCCAGCGCATGTCCAGGCCCGTCTGAAGTTTGCCAATGACCATCTGGATTATCCAGAGGAGGAATGGGAGAAGGTCATGTGGTCTGATGAGACAAAAATAGAGCTTTTTGGTCTAAACTCCACTCGCTGTGTTATGAGGAAGAAGAAGGATGAGTACAAACCCAACAACACCATCCCAACCGTGAAGCATGGAGGTGGAAACATCATTCTTTGGGGATGCTTTTCTGCAAAGGGGACAGCACCGTATTGAGGGGAGGATGGATGGGGCCATGTATCGCAAAATCTTGGCCAACAACCTCCTTCCCTCAGTAAGAGCATTGAAGATGGGTCGTGGCTGGGTCTTCCAGCATGACAACGACCCGAAACACACAGCCAGGGCAACTAAGGAGTGGCTCTGTAAGAAGCATCTCAAGGTCCTGGAGTGGCCTAGCCAGTCTCCAGACCTGAACCCAATAGAAAATCTTTGGAGGGAGCTGAAAGTCCGTATTGCCCAGCGACAGCCCGGAAACCTGAAGGATCTGGAGAAGGTCTGTATGGAAGAGTGGGCCAAAATCCCTGCTGCAGTGTGTGCAAACCTGGTCAAGAACTACAGGAAACATATGATCTCTGTAATTGCAAACAAAGGTTTCTGTACCAAATATTAAGTTCTGCTTTTCTGATTTATCAAATACTTATGTCATGCAATAAAATGCAAATTAATTACTTTTAAAAAAATCATACAATGTGATTTTCTGGATTTTTGTTTTAGATTCCGTCACTCACAGTTGAAGAGTACCTATGATAAAAATTACAGACTTCTACATGCTTTGTAAGTGGGAAACACTGCCGATTTTGCAGGTTATCAAATACTTGTTCTCCCCACTGTACCATTAAGAATGAGAGATTCAAACCTCTGCCAATTGAAGTCGGAAGTTTACATACACCTTAGCCAAATACATTTAAACTCAGTATTTCACAATTCCTGACATTTAATCACTTAGGATCACCACTTTATTTTAAGAATGTGAAATGTCAGAATAATAATAGCAGAGAGAATGATTTATTTCAGCTTTTATTTCTTTCATCACATTCCCAGTGGGTCAGAAGTTTACATACACTCAATTTGTATTTGGAGGCATTGCCTTTAAATTGTTTAACTTGGGTCAAACGTTTCGGGTATCCTTCCACAAGCTTCTCACAATAAGTTGGGTGAATTATGTCCCATTCCTCCTGACAGAACTGGTGTAACTGAGTCAGGTGTTTTAGGCCTCCATGCTTGCACGCGCAGTTCTGCCTACAATTTTTCTATAAGATTGAGGTCAGGGCATTGTGATGGCCACTCCAATACCTTGACTTTGTTGTCCTTAAGCCACAACTTTGGAAGTATGCTTGGGGTCATTGTCCATTTGGAAGACCCATTTGCGACCAAGCTTTAACGATAGTCGTTATGGCCAAACTGAGTTTGAAGGTAGGCCTTGAAATACATCCACAGGTAAACCTCCAATTGACTCAAATTATGTCAATTAGCCTATTAGAAAGCTTCTAAGCTCCAAGCTGTTTAAAAGGCACAGTCAACTTCTGACCCACTGGAATTGTGATATAGTGAATTATAAGTGAAATAATCTGTCTGTAAACAATTGTTGGAAGACTTACTTGTGTCACTGCACAAAGTAGATGTCTTAACCAACTTGCCAAAACTATAGTTTGTTAACAAAAATTAGTTTTAATGACTTCAACCTAAGTGTATGTAAACTTCGACATCAACTGTAGTTGTCAGTTCTCCTCCCCACTCAGACCACTCCCAGACAGTCCTAGCTAAATTCTTGCTTGACAAAGTGTTCTTTGATAGGAAGCAATTTAACTTTTTCCACATTTCAATTGAAAATAAATCACAGTAAGGTACTTAATTATTACCCAGAAATGATTTGATATTGAGCTAAAAATTAATAATTTATAACAGCTGCATTGGACCTTTTTAAAACCCAAACATTACTGTTCCTTTTCCTTATTGTGAATAACATGAAAACATTATAATGGGTGACAATATAAAGTGATATTGTTATAAGTGTGTAAGCCAGTAACAACATCAACTTATTACAAATAACCTTGTCAGTTCTGCACAAGAAACTAAATATCAAGCCTATACAATATTGAGTATGTTAGAACATAATTGATAGTACAGCAACAAGTACACAATTGTTGAATGATCATAACTAGATTTGAAAACAAACTGTTCAGAAGAATAGTTCTGTGAATTTGACTATATTCCCACTTATTAGCATGATGCTAATGTTACATCAATAATGTTGGACTACAACAGCCTATAGTCTCTTCCTTGATTGATATTGTTGTTATCCACATAACTTGTCATTAAAAAACATCTACTGCAACTTACAACACCGCCTCCTATTTTCCCAGCGTGGTCTGTAAATAAACAAACACACAGGAAGGTGACATCATGAATTTGCAGTGAAGCGGAATCATCACCTAAATAGGGCTTGAAATCAAAGAGAACATCATATAGCTGCAACATAAAGAGATGGGTAGCAACTTGGTGATAGCTTACTGTTGGGGTCTGGGATTGTAGGAGTGGGGTCAGGTACACGATCTGTTACATAAAGAAGAGATATTAGAGTTCACACACACACAGATTTAACAATTACTACTACAGCATACGGATGTTGGATAAAACAAATAACAATGCTGTGAAATAATGAGGTGGTGTTAGTGGCATGGCATGCTAGTGAACCAACTAGTGTTACAATTCAACACATCCAATACTTTATTTCTGTGTTAGAGAAGGGCTATGTGCTCGCATAGCTCAAGATAGGGTTCAGCCGTTTGTGAGGACAGAGTGATGATTACTTCATGCATTTGATATGGGTTATGTTTTTCCCTACTTGACAGGTACATTATTACATATTCAGATCACAATCCATCCTTTGTTTCAGGTGAAGGAGAGTCTGATGGAGAAAAGCCACCATAAACTAACACTGGATGCCAACCAGATTCAATTTGAATGTATCATTCAAGTGCCTTTGGAATTCTGTCTGTCCGTTGGCGAATATACAGGAGAATGATTGCACTGAAGCCAGAAAATGTGGAGGCCTGTGTGAGAGCAACATGTGTTCTCCACAACTACATTAAAAGGACATCCCAGGACCAGGCAAGTGAGTTTCCAGAGGCCAACACACATGGAGGAGAGATGTCCTAGAGCCGGCCTGCAGGATCTCAATCAAGCCGGAGGTAACAATGCATCCCGTGAGGCTAAACAAGTGAGGGAAACTCTGACCAAGTACTTTAACTCTGAAGCTGGTGCCGTTGAATGGCAGGATAACATGTGATCCTCCTCCGTCACACTCCAGTAAAAAACAGCTCTTTTAAGAGCTACGCATTTCTTTCCAAAGACATTAAAAAAAGAACATTTAATTAAAACAATTGTTTGTTTCACCTGCATTAATAGTGCACTGCATACCTAGTAGCCAGTTAAAGCTTTAAATCCAACTAATTACACAAACACATGGACCCCTATGCGTTAAGTTTATTGTTAATGAGAAATCAGAAAAAGAGTGAAATACATATTACTTTATGCCCGAGACGGCACTTAAGTCAATACATGTACAAACATCTATTCATGGGCTGGAATGTTAACACCATTTTTTTAAAACATTGTGGGTTTATTGTTAACCAATTGGAGGTTTTTCTTAGGCTATACCTAAAACCAAATACACCATCTGGTCTTAAATATTGTTATGAACAAAACATCAGAAAATAAAATGCACCAGACCAATAGTTTACATCTATGAAAGCGAACACTTTTTGTTTGTGAACTTGGAACATTCAGGATGTGTGCGTGTGTTTGCTGACTGGTGTCTGCCTTGGATGAAGTCTACACCATCTAATTTGGTTCTCCTTCTGTCTTAACTTCTGAAATGAAAGACAAGGGAAATAAATGTATGCAAGGTTAATATTCAGATGAATAAGATGACTAAAATAATCATTTGAACTATATAAGTGTAAAAAACGTACAATTGAATTCTGCATCGTAGAGTAGCTAACTGTAAGTGTAATATCTATCTATCTATCTATCTATCTATCTATCTATCTATCTATCTATCTATCTATCTATCTATCTATCCAAACACAGTTGAAGTCAGAAGTTTACACACATTTAGGTTGAAGTCATTAAAACTAATTTTTCAAACAAACTATAGTTTTGGCAAGTTGGTTATGACATCTACTTTGTGCATGACACAAGTAATTCTTCCAACAATTGTTTACAGATAGATTATTTCACTTATAATTCACTATATCACAATTCCAGTGGGTCAGAATTTTACATACACTAAGTTGACTGTGCCTTTAAACAGCTTGAAAAATTCCAGAAAATTATGTCATGGCTTTAGAAGCTTCTGATAGGCTAACTGACATCATTTGAGTCAATTGGAGGTGTACCTGTGGATGTATTTCAAGGCCTACCTTCAAACTCAGTGCCTCTTTGCTCGACATCATGGGAAAATCTAAAGAAATCAGCCAAGACCTCAGAAAAAGAATTGTAGACCTCCACAAGTCTGGGTCATCCTTGGGAGCAATTTCCAAACACCTGAAGGTACCACGTTCATCTATACAAACAATAGTATGCAAGTATAAACACCATGGGACCACGCAGCAGTGATACCGCTCAGGAAGGAGACACGTTCTGTCTCCTAGAGATGAACGTACTTTGGTGCGAAAAGTGCAAATCAATCCCAGAACAACAGCAAAGGACCTTGTGAAGATGCTGGAGGAAACAGGTACAAAAGTATCTATATCCACAGTAGAACGAGTCCTATATCGACATAACCTGAAAGGCCGCTCAGCAAGGAAGAAGCCACTGCTCCAAAGCTGCCATTAAAAAAAAGGCAGACTACGGTTTGCAACTGCACATGGGGACAAAGATCGTACTTTTTGGAGAAATGCCCTCTGGTCTGATGAAACACAAATAGAAATGTTTGGCCATAATGACCATCGTTATGTTTGGAGGATAACAGGGGAGGCTTGCAAGCCGAAGAACACCATCCCAACTGTGAAGCACAGGGGTGGCAGCATCATGTTGTGGGGGTGCTTAGCTGCAGGAGGGACTGGTATTTTATATTTGAGATTCTTCAAAGTAGCCACCCTTTGCCTTGATGACAGCTTTGCACACTCTTGGCATTCGCTTCACCTGGAATGCTTTCCCAACAGTCTTGAATGATTTCAAACATATGCTGAGCACTTGTTGGCTGCTTTTCCTTCACTTTGCGGTCTAACTCATCCCAAACAGCTTCGTCGCAAACGGCTCTTCCAAATGGACAATGACCCCAAGCATACTTCCAAAGTTGTGGCAAAATGGCTTAAGGACAACAAAGTCAAGGTAATGGAGTGGCCATCACAAAGCCCTGATCTCAATCCTATAGAAAATGTGTGGGCAGAACTGAAAAAGTGTGTGCAAGCAAGGAGGCCAGTTCTGTCAGAAGGAATGGGCCAAAATTCATCCAACTTATTGTGGGAGGCTTGTGGAAGGTTACCCGAAACGTTTGACCCAAGTTAAACAATTTAAAACTTCTGACCCACTGGGAATGTGATGAAAGAAATAAAAGCTTAAATAAATCACTCTCTACTATTATTCTGACATTTCACATTCTTAAAATAAAGTGGTGATCCTATCTGACCTAAGACAGGGACTTTTTACCAGGATTAAATGTCAGGAATTGTGAAAAACTGAGTTTAAATGTATTTGGCTAAGGTGTATGTAAACTTCCGACTTCAACGGTATTAACATTAGATTAGGATGGTTCCAAGCTGTATCAAAATGCTCTTACAGTGGACTATGGTTCTCTTTGTAGTAGTAGTAGTAGTAGTAGTAGTAGGGGGCTTTGTTGTATTCAGAAGGGCTAAAAAGACATTACATAATTAGGCCACTAACTACTCTGGTCCGGTCTTTCACAACACATTACTGTTGTGATCCCTCATATGCTTTAGTCAGCCAGTGTGGTCTGAGGAGTAGAATGGTGTTGAACCAGATAGATAGTAAATCACTCAAAGTGTAAAAAGGGAAAAAAATACCAGAGGTTTCTTTGCACAGGCATGCATATGGTGAAGAATAACAATTATCATGAACATTAACACACATACCATCTTTTCTTATCAAAAAGGCCTCAATGTGTTTGAGTTGAGGTCAATTGCATTAAAAAAAGCCAGTTTGCTGACACATTGGTCTTCTAGTCCTAAATACCAAATGATGCACAAAATATGTTTTAAATAAACACTGAAATCAGTCTTACCTTTGCATGTAGGGTAAGGAGATGACCAGCCTTCCATTTCGCAGGTCAGACTGGCTAGTCCCTCCATCTCATATCCAGCGTTACACTTATACGTCACAGAAGACTTGTACGAATAGGGGGGACAACCATCAATCCGAACACCATTCTCAACAACAGGAGGAGGACATGAGACCACTGCAGACGTAAACAAAGAGATATGTCATTAGCTACTGTTTTGAGGTGAACAAGGTGACCCAAGTATATTATTTATTGGTTTTAGACTACTTGAAGCAATAAACACAATGTTGTTATAAATCAGCAATTTATGAATCCTGCAACTAATCATTATCTATAAAATGAATAGGGTAGATTCTATTGTAACCCACTTCCTATGTTGCATCATGGTTTTTAGAATAGGCCTACACATTATCCATGTTTTAGATTGCTTGCTTATCCTGTTTCATGCACATCTGTGCTTATGTTGTATTTTATTCAACTAGATACTGTGATATTTACACATTTATCTTTCAGAGGAAGTAATCTGGAAATTGCTCACGATTGTGTGGTGGAGGAAAAAAGTGGAAGCCCAAATATATTTTATCACTGTAAGCCACGTGTCAAACTCATTCCACGGAGGGCCGAGTGTCTGCGGGTTTTCGCTCCTCTGTTGTACTTGATTGATGAATTTAGGTCAATAATTAGTAAGGAACTCCCCTCACCTGCTTGTCTAGGTCTTAATTGAAAGGGAAAAAAACAAAAAAACAGCACACACTAGGCCCTCCATGGAATGAGTTTGACACCCCTGGTGTAAGCAGTTCATGTGAGCAGTTCTATGTTTTGTTAACAACCATACTTAGAACGGGCAAAAAAAAAAAGAAAGCTTTCAACTTACTTTTACACTCAGGTGGAGCTGGCTGGAATTCTCCATTCTCAGAGCAGGTTATGGATTTACTTCCAACCAGAGTGTAATCCGTCTCACAGTCATATTGCACTACCCTTCCATAGTTATACGTCTCTTCAGGTGGGACAACAAACCCACCGTTGACAATGGTGGGGGGCTTTCCACACTTCACCACTGCAGATTAGAGCACAACAGTAGTTATGATCAGTTATGAAGAGATTTGATTTAGGCACAAGCACAGAACTGTTAAAGTTATGGTTATTTTCACTTGACATACTCCTTCAGATTACTAACCTTCACAAACAGGAACTCTGCCATCCCAGCCTCCATCCATACAGGTCCTTCCACTGCTGCCCACAAGCATATAGCTGAAAAAGAGAAAGATTAGACAATGTGACAGTATTCGGAGCTTTGCCTTTATAACAAGAAAGGTTACAACAGAGACTATTCACAGCTCTGACCAAAATAGTAATGACAGATAATACACCAAACATTAAAAATCACATTTTGTTTAGCTTTCAGGGAGGGGAAGTTTGATTAAGGCCTATTTGGAAATCACAAAGTTTGGCCTACAAATGGACAGCTTTGTGAAACATGACAGTTGACATGTTAACTCTAAGAAATTAACTCAAGAAAGCATTCAGTTCAGACAGAGGAGAGACAAATAGCCTTGCACTGACCCAATGTCACAGGTAGCAACAACCTTGTCGCCAAACAAGATCCCCTCAGAGATATCAAAATGGCCGTTGATCACAACTCCTGGATGGCCACACGGCTTCCCTGAAACAACCATAGAGAAAACAGGTCATACTTTCAAAATGACAGTGGCAAAGAGTGGAATATTAGCACAAAACAGTTCAGAATTCCTGGCTAGTATGTCAATGAGATTTATGGCTGGGCAATGAATATATCAAGTTGCGAGTAGATAACTAAAAATTGCATAACTTTTCAGAACAAAAATAAATAGACAATTATATTACTTTCGCATTTCAGTTTCACGTCACTCCACACGCCAGCAGTACAGGTGACTGATCGAGACCCTCCTGCACTGGAATATCCAATTGCACACTGAAAAGTGACTTTTGCTCCGTCTACAAATGTTTCTTGAGTGATGAAGGCATCTGACAAAACCATGTTCGGCCCTCCTATGGGTTTGATGCAGTTTTGAGCTGAAAGAGGTAGAGACAAAATGGAGTTCATGTTAATTACCAAGTGAACAAATACAGGAAACAACACCTTCAATTCAACCCATAAACTGTAGTACTGTAAGCTTCTGTAGACAGAGAGAGATACAAAGAAATAGGATTCTGATTCTATACACATATGACCACACCGTGAACAGTGAGAACAATCAAGGCCAGCTGGACCATCCATGTCGTCAAGGACCAACAGACGTTAAAGGGCTGCATGACGTCTTATTTTCCTGTAACAAGCAGCAGCACACGTTTTCCTGGACTGGTTGGATTGCTTGCTTGTACTGTAACGTTTTGCCAGATCTTAATATCCACTTGCCGTAATCACGCTGTTGAGAAGGAAAACACAGTCAAAACACACTTTTTTTGTTTTGTTACTTTCTTACTTATATTAACATTTATTTTACCAGGCAAGTCAGTTAAGAACAAACTCTTATTTACAACGACGGCCTGGCAGATCTGTGAGTTATGGTAGCCATATAGATAGGTTGGCTAGCTAACGTAAGTTTACTAGCGGAGCCTGGGACATAGCACAGACAATAGAACTCGCCCAAAAGAATGGAAATGCCATGGAAACGCTTGTAGGAAAGAGCCTGAATCTCCTCATCGCCCCCCACCACCCAGCAAAATTAGCCTACATCTAGGCTATTGTTTGTGCATTTCACAATATGTTGAAATATATTGGGGTTGACATCAATACTTGTATGGATATCAACCAAAACAAATGCTCACGTCATCGTTGACATGACTACCACCACCGATTTCTGTATGCTAGCTATGCTAAACAGCTTATACAAACGGGAGTTAGCATTTAGCTGTCACTTCTTCTAAACCCGAAAAGGGTCAACTTCTATATGTTATGCAGCGAAAACAGCCCAACTGACTTGTTGGAAAGGTGGCATCCTATGACGGTGCCTCCTTGATGCAATTATATAAAATGTATTCATTTAAACCTTTATTTAACTAGGCAAGTCAATTAAGAACAAATTCTTATTTACAAATGACGGCCTACCGGTGAACAGTGGGTTAACTGCCTTGATCAGGGGCAGAACGACAGATTTTTACCTTGTCAGGTCGGGGATTCGATCCAGCAACCTTTTGGTTATTGGGCTAACGCCTTAACCACTAGGCTACCTGCCATACATCACACACACACACACACACACACACACACACACACACACACACACACACAATTAGGAACACTTTCAACTGCTCGTTAAACACATATCTAAATCAGCCAATCACATGGCAGCAACTTAATGCATTTAGGCATGTAGACATGGTCAAGACGATCTGCTGAAGTTCAAACCAAGCATCAGAATGGGGAAGAAAGGTGATTTAAGTGACTTTGAACGTGGCATGGTTGTTGGTGCCAGACAGGCTGGTTTGAGTATTTTAGAAAGTGCTGATCTACTGGGATTTTCCATCTCAAGGGTTTACAGAGAATGGTCCGAAAATGAGAAAATATCCAGTGAGCGGAAGTTCTCTTGGCAAAAATGTCTTGTTGATGGCAGAGGTCAGAGGAGAATGTCCAGACTGGTTCGAGCTGATAGAAAGGCAACAGTAAATCAAATAACCACTCGTTACAACCAAGGTATGCAGAAGAGCATCTCTGAACGCGCAACACGTCGAACCTTGAAGCAGATTGCCTACAGCAGCAGAAGACCACACCGGGTGCCACTCCTGTCAGCTAAGAACAGGAAACTGTTCAGACATTGCCTGGTCTGATGAGTCCCGATTTCTGCTGCGACATTCAGATGGTAGGGTCAGAATTTGGCGTAAACAACATGAAAGCATGGATCCATCCTGCCTTCTATCAACGGTTCATGGGAAGTTTAGCCCTGGAATTTTGCTTAAATTCATCAAAATAAAGTTAGCTTATAACAGTTAACCTTTTTTGTGGGATACACAAGGGAATTCTAGGTCTAGTGGCAGTGGATTCTTCCATCACATGTACAGCTGATTCTCAAATCTTGCACAGTAAAGAGATGCTATTGAGCCCACACTACTACACTGTCTGAGCCAAGGACTACATGCTTTCTGGTAAGTTTTGATTACAATACTGGCATACATGTTTTTTTGTTAACTGGTAAATAGTAGTCTACAGCAAAGTGTGTTTAAATCATTTCTAACTAGTTAACAATTTCTGCTAGTTCGTTTTTAGCTTGATTGAGCTTGCTAACTGAGGAGTGTTAAGATGTTCAGTTTTAAAAAGTTTCTTACAAAATAATAATCTAACCGTTTAACTATTTAGCTATACATGGCATTGTATTCGTTTTTTTACACATTTTTTCCTAATCTTTATAGGAAAATGCCACAGGCACTATCTGATGTGTGGAGACATTTCAATGCAGCTAATGTAGAAGGAAAAGCTGTGTACATTTGCAAATACTGTGTTATACCATGTGAAGAATGCAACAAAGATGTAGAATCATCTGGCCAAGTGCATCAAGTTTCCTCAGCGCTCACAACAAGCAACCTCTGACAAAAGTCCCTCTACTTCTAATCGAGGTGAAAATGATGAATCAGACAACTTATCGATAGCAATAGCTTTTTTACTCAATTGGGTAAACGTAGTCAGAGAAATGCTGATGAATGTCTTGCTCGAGCTGTGTATGCAACTGGTTCACCTCTGATGCTCACAGGCAATGTGTATTGGAAGACATTTCTGAATGTTCTTCACCACACATACAACCAGACATGTTTTATCTACTAATTTGCTGGATTCAGAGTTCAACAGAGTTCAAGTGAAGGTGAAGCAAATCATAGAGAAAGCAGACTGTATTGCAATCATCTCTGATGGGTGGTCGAATGTTTGTGGTCAAGGAATAACTAACTACATCATCTTCACCCCTCAACCAGTATTCTACAAGAGCACAGACATAAGGGACAGACACATCGGTCTCTACATTGCAGATAAGCTGAAGGCAGTCAATGACCTTGGACCACAGAAGGTATTTGCACTGGTGACAGATGATGCGAACATGAAGGCTGCTCGGTCTAAAGTGGAAGAGTCTTAACCTCACGACACCCATTGGCTGTGCTGCTCATGCATCGAATCTGCTCCTCAATGACATCATGGCACTGAAAACAATGGATACACTACAAGAGAGCCAAGGAAATGGTTAGGTATGTGTTATAGTTATAGCAGCAATCTACCTCACCAAGCAAAGTGAGAAGAACTAGAGCATCACATTGAAGCTGCACAGCAACACCTGTTTAGGTGGTGTTTCTCATAATGTTTGACAGTCTCCTGGAGGGAAAGGAGCCTCTCCAAGAAATAGCCATATCACAGTCTGCCGATATGGGCAACTCCATCAAGAGGACCCTCCTTGATTATGTATTTTGGGAGAAAGTGGCCTGAAACCTATAGCAGTAGCCATTGTATGGATTGAGGGAGACAATGCCATCCTGTGTTCAGACTCTGCTTGCAGATGTAAGAGAAGAAATCCGTACTGCCCTGCCAACTTCACTGTTGATCCAAGCAGAGGAAACTGCAGTTCTGAAATACATCAAAAAGCATTTAGACTTCTGCCTGAAGCCCATACATGCCGCAGTGTACATGTTGGACCCCCAAGTTGCCTCCATCATCCTCCAAATCCCACCAACATCAGCCGCCTTTGAGCGCAACTGGTCCTTGTTTGAGAACACACACCAAAGCACGCAACAGGCTGGCCACCTGGGCAAATTTGAGACTTTTTGAGCCATCCTCAACAAGGTTGGAAAGTGACAGCGAAGATGAGGCCTCAGAGTCTGATGTTCAAGAGGTGGACATTGAGGAGGTCCAGGGAGAAGACATGGAAGCCTGAGAGGAAGACAACCAAAGCTTTAGTTTCTAGACTATAATTTTACAATGTATGTTGAAAATGTTTTTGGGAGATGCGATGGATCATTGGATATCATTCAATATTCCCTTTCTTTTGTTGTTCAGTGAAATCATCCCATGTGATGAATCAACTCATTTAATTAATGTTCAATTCCTAACTAAAAAAAAATTGTTTTATTGGAAGGATTTAATCATTTGCAATTATGTCTATTTATGATAAGGTAAAAGGTTTATGTTTCTGTCTCCATATGATATGGTAAATATATCCAATGCAAAAAAAACATCTACATTTAAATGGTATTAATTTGCATATATCTGTTTAATCCCATTTATTCCCGTTAATTCCCACGGAAAGTTTCCACCTCTGAATATTCCCCAAAATGTGCAACCCTAGCTACAGCATACAATGATATTCTAGACGATTCTGTGCTTCCAACTTTTGTGGCAACAGTTTTGGGAAGGCTCTTTCCTGTTTCAGCATGACAATGCCCGCTTGCACAAAGTGAGGTCCATACAGAAATGGTTTGTCTAGATCGTTGTGGAAGAACTTCGCTGGCCTGCATAAATCGGATTAAGTAATTAGTTACTGTTTTCCATGATATCTAGAGTATTTGTGACCGTAGCAGCAGCTTGCAACCATTTCCTACTGACACCTGTCATATTCAACGGGTGTTGAGAGTTCGCAAATTCATCAGTTATTCTGCGCTCTGACACTCAAACGAGAGTGCTCTGAAATACGAATTGATTGCCTAAATTAATTTACGAACCAATCCAAAGTGTTTCAAAGTTGCGGGGATGTCACGTGTCCTACTTATATCAGCAGACTCATAACCTAAACATTACCGAACTTCTATTAAATCAAATAAACCTCATGTTGCAAATAAGACAAATGTTTTTGTTGACCATATTCAACACTCATTGGTCTCCATACAAAAACTCATTTAAAAAACACCAGTGTTGGGCCTCTCTTTGGATGCATTCGTAAACTCACACTGGTTATCTACGCCGACTTCGGAGCACTCTCGTCTGTGTGCCAGAGCGCAGAACAACCGATGCATTTACAAACGCACCACACACGTTGAATATGTCATTAACTGTCGGTAAAAATACTTGCCTTGTTGCCAGCACCACAGTTACAGTCACCAACACTCTAGATAACACGAAAACAGCCTGACCAGCTTTGTTAGGGCGAGTAAAATGGTCAGAGTGCAGTGTTCTCTCGTTGTGTCTGGAAGTAGTTAACAAACTAGACAACTTTTTCCTGCTGTTGTGAGATCAGAACGATCGGATAAACCCTACTCCTCGGCCAGAGAGTCTAGTGTATGCGCAGAGTAGGCTAGACAATAGAACAAGTCAAAATTCACCCAAGGCTAAAAAAGGGCAAAAGAACGTTGGCTGAACTCGAACACTAGCTCGAGGCCATAGGAAATGAATTTAAACAAACCGTCGCTGAGTTTCTTCTGACTGGAATGATGCTTAGAATTCAATTTTCCCTAAATGGCACCAAATAAAACGTATCCCTTTTTATTTTACCACTACAATCTGTTCTTAGGACGAAACTGAAAAAGAACAATGTGTAGAAAGTAAACATCCGCAACTCGATGGTGCCAAATGTGCTCATATCTTTATAAGGAGGAAGCAGGACAAAATGGCAACTTTGACTATTTCTGGTCTAGCGCTCGATGACAGCAGAGTACGCTGCCCAACTTTACATAATAAGAAAGAGATTATCCCGACTAAAAATCTAAATATTAACATTGCGAGATATTTGGCGAAATATACCAGCATGTGTTGCGCCCCCTGTAAAAGGGGAAATAGAAAGTACCACACGGACAAGATGTTGCTTCAGTCAAGTCCAAATTGTAATGCATTTACCATTAACAGCATAATAACATGTTTACACAATATCACAATTAAACATGTTATTTTCCCTTTGCACAACATAAATGTCCCTCTAAGAAACTACACAATCAGGAAAAATATCAGCTGGTCAGTTATAACTCCATATTACTAAAATACCTGAGTTAACCTTTAGAGTGAGTTACCAAAGAGATATCAAAACATATTTACAGCATCTTAAAATAGTATTGGCAAATAACCTTGAAACAGTACATTTAATAAAACAGATTATTTAAACAGAAATAGATTTAACTTAACCCTGTAAAGTGTTTAGAACAATAAACAACACCATCGAAGATATTCTGTAATGCTAATTACTGCTGTTTATAGTTATTATTAATTCAGAATACTCTTAACATTTTACCCTCAGTAACGTTGCACTTAAACATATTGTGGCGAGCTCAGCCAGAAGAAGATGGCAAGAGACAGAGATTGATTTTACTGGAGAGTTCCTGTGCCCCATACACCGCACGACTCCAGGAACGTCACCCTTTATTTTCTTACCTCCTTCAACGATCAACAAAGAACACATCCTCCGGCCATGCAAGGCTCGGTCACGGTAGGCATTTTAACATTCCCCCATAACCTGAACTACGACAACTTAAAGAAACATAAACACATAACATTAGCTTAACTACTGAAACGTAAAGGCATACCACAACATTTTTAGAACCGGGACATGAGCTACCCACAATCCCTAGCGCTCTTCGCTGCCACGCAACGTGTGGCTAGCGTATGCCGGGCAGATCGCTACATAGCCCCCACCAGAGGGGTCAGTCGCCCCCGACGACCCAATCTCTCAACACAAAGTCCCTCAAGTGTTCAGGACGCCTCCGCCGTGCAGTCTCGGCCCGGCATGCGCACCCTGTACCCACCCCCGATAGTCGGCCCAAGATCTCCCCGGGCCCCTGCCAATGGCTGCAGAGCTTGGGAGAAACACCCTTTTGGGGCATCGTAGGTCTGCTTCTGTCTCGCCCCGGAGTTGGCCTGGGCTGGAGCTCCCTGGCTCTCGTCACCCAAGTATGGGGGGTAGCGTGGTCACGGGCTGGGCCCCTCCTACGGGGGTACCGCCTGTAGCGGTTCCGGCCAGCGGCATACTTGCTCCCCTGGACTGAAACACCCGCTGGGCCGGTCACATTGGCTGCCTCTGCTCCCTTTTCCCCTTCAATCACATCAAACTCCACAGTTTCTCCATCTCCAACACTGCGGAGGTATTTCCTGGGGTTGTTTTTCTTTATGGCGGTCTGGTGGACAAAGACGTCTTCTTTTGTGTCATTTCTGTTGATGAAACCGTAGCCATTTCGGACGTTGAACCATTTGACCGTCCCCAAGACCTTAGTTGGTTGTGTTTCGGCCTCCTCTCGTCTTTCTGTCGTCTCGGCGGAGGGAAGGGCAGCAGACACAGTGGTTGGGGCTGAAGCGGCCTGATGCTGGTTGGGCCCACGGGCAGTGGAAGGCCGTTTGGGCTGTCTGGTCGCTGCTCGACGACTGGCTCGCCTGTCTTTGGGCCAGTCCTTCTCTTTACCAGACTGGAGCGCCACGGTCTCCGTGCCAAGAGTGATAGATGTCCCTGACACATTAACACGGGCGCCCCAACGACTCAGCAGGTCCAGGCCAATGATGCATGCGTCACGGATGTCGGCAAGCCAGAACCCGTGCTCCAGCTCCTGGTCTCCAACCTGGACTTTTACTGGCTTCTTCCCTCTCATGCCAACCTCTTCTCCCGTCACTGTGACCATCTGCGTGGTGGTTGGCGACCAAGCCTTGGAAGGTGGCCCGGTGGTATTCGGAAGGACGCCAGGTCGCACCAAGGAAATGGTTGACCCCGTGTCTACCAGTGCTCTACAAGGTCGGCCGTCCAGTCGACATTGCAAGTATAGTCCCTTGGTGTGGCCGAGGCGTCCGACCACAGTGCATCGGCCCTGGAGGGGGGATGGAGACCGGAGTGGTGAACCCCTCGTTAGACCACTCCTCCGTCGTTTCCCCCAAACGGAGAAGCTCTGGCTTTTGGCGCTGGTGCTGGGCAGTCGCGGGCCGTGTGCCCAGGTTCGTCGCATCTGTAACACCGGTCTGTAGACCAGGGGGGGCGTCGCCTGGGTGGTGGAGTCTGGTGCTGGGATCGTCGTAGCGGAGGCCGAACTTGACAGACCTCTTCTGTCGTTTCCCCCTCGTCGTAGTCGGCCACCCGGACACATGGTTGGCGTGATGTGACCCTCTGCTGGGTGGGCCACCTGGAGAGTACCCCTTCGGCTTGTTCGGCCTCGTGGAGTGCCTCACTGAGAGTCTTAGGCCTGGCGAGGCAGACATGTTGCCGCAGCTTCTCTGGTGCGAGCCCCCGCAGGAAAGCGTGGAGGGCCAGCTCCTCTTGTGCAGCTATTTGGAATTCGGGGTAGCCCTGTCGAGTGTGTAGCCGCACATCTGCAGCGAAGGTGCCCAGGTTCTCTTCTCCTTGGCGATGGCGGCTGGCCAGTTGCTCCCTGCTCTGGTCCGCGAAGAGTCTCCGCCCAAACCTCATTTCCAGCGCCCTGGTCAAGGCTTGGAGGTCCCGTTGTTCCGCTGGGGCTAGGTCGAGAAGCACCTGTACTGCGTTCCCCTCTAACGCTAGTGCCAGGTGAGTAGCGGCTTCCTCACTGCTCCAGTCGCTGTGTCGGACCGCCAGGTGGACTTGGGCGAGGTAGGGCTCTAGCTGCGTCGTCCCGTTGTACTTGGGCAGCTTGGCGGATGATCTTGGCACCCCTGCAGAACGTGGTAGGCTGGGCGTGCCGAGGAGGGGTTGTTGCAGCTCTGGACTGGTAGGTAGCATGACGTTGCTGGTTGTAGCCACGGGTTGTGGGCGTGGTCTTGCAGTACCCTGCTGGGGTAGCCGTGGGACACTGGCACCGTCGGGGCATGCCATGTAGCCACCACCTCTGGCAGACTCCATCTTCTGCCGCAGTAGGCTCGTTAGGTGCCCCTGGGTCTGTGCGAGTGTCCTCTCCAGCTCGTCAATCTCTCTCTCCATCCTCTTCTGCTCGCTAATCCCACTTCTGACACCAATGTGGCGAGCTCAGCCAGAAGAAGATGGCAAGAGACAGAGATTGATTTTACTGGAGAGTTCCTGTGCCCCATACACCGCACGACTCCAGGAACGTCACCCTTTATTTTCTTACCTCCTTCAACGATCAACAAAGAACACATCCTCCGGCCATGCAAGGCTCGGTCACGGTAGGCATTTTAACATTCCCCCATAACCTGAACTACGACAACTTAAAGAAACATAAACACATAACATTAGCTTAACTACTGAAACGTAAAGGCATACCACAACATTTTTAGAACCGGGACATGAGCTACCCACAATCCCTAGCGCTCTTCGCTGCCACGCAACGTGTGGCTAGCGTATGCCGGGCAGATCGCTACAATATAAACTATCTTGCCTCTTCACATTAAACACTCCTTTTTCTTAAACTTCAACAATAGCACTTTTACCTTATCCCTATTATATAAAGCTAATACACACAGGGAAAACGGCGGCAACGGTGTTTCATTCCCGCCACTTTTGATCCTCGATCCAAACACAGCTAGCACACAGGCTACACTGAAACAACACTTCATGTTTAGCCTGCTAAATGCGCCTACATAAATTACTACAATCCTTAACATTTACTCCCCGCATTTTCCTTACAGTATTAAACACATATATAAATCATTCAAACATAATACAACCTTTGTTCTTACCTGTAAAAGGGGAAATAGAAAGTACCACACGGACAAGATGTTGCTTCAGTCAAGTCCAAATTGTAATGGACGAACGTAAGCCACACGTTCCGTACGGACTGAACGAGGCATTAGCAATCGTTCCCAGATCCTCCCATCACAAACTGGTAGTTAAACTTACGGCAACAAAGAAAGTGGAACTTATGTAAACAAACAAACACTGCATATTGTACTTCAAGGTGCATTTCCCCAAAATGTTATAGAAGTTAAATAAAACAGTATTTTAAACACAGATATTATTTTTATCCTATTAACCTCTTTAGCCTCTTTTACTCAAAAAGCAATGGATTACCGATCTACAGACCATAAATGTATTTTTACTTTCTCCTTTTTATGGACGATTTTAAGTATCTTAACTTATATCAACCCATTCAATGTATCAGTATTACATCATTTTCATCATCCTTACACATGTCTCTCCATATGAAAACAATGGGGGAGTGTAGTGTTCCAAGGGTAAAACGTATTGTGGTCGCTCAGCCAGAATAAGATGGTAAGTGACAAGAGATTGATTTAACAGAGTTCCTGTGCCCCATACACCGCACGACTCCAGGAACGTCACACTTTGTCCTTATTCAGCTTTTGGCAACGAACCTAACCTCCGGCCATGCAAGGCTCGGTAACTGTAGGCACTCTAACATTCCCCCTGCCCCCATAACCTGAACTCAGACAACTTAAAAACACATCACATTAGCTTAACTACTAGAAACATAAACACCCAACACAACCGTTTTAACTTGGACCATGAACTACCCACAATCCCTTGCGCTCTTCGGCTACCACGCAACGCGTACCCAGCAGCCGACCAGATCGCTACAGTATTTTGGGGATAGCGTTTAATGACGGAGTACTTGCTCAACCTTACACAATTAGAAACAAGATAATCTCATTACTAAAATGGTGTCCGACCAAAACAATTCAAAATATACACATTGTGGGATATTTGGAGAAACAGACATACGTTGTCTGTGTATAATTCCCCCATTGGGAAACAATGTGTACTTTTTACATTTTAAATGTTTTTGGATGACAACGGAGTACGATGCCCTGCCTTACGTCGTTAGAAAAAGGAGACGATCCTGATTAAAATAGTGTCTCGCAAAAGGGCGTCGGGGGTAGCGAGCACTCTGCCTTCATTTAAAAATGTCTTCCGGCTGTTGACATGGGTTTTAGGTTTTACACCTTTTTCTGAAAGAAAATATGGTTAACCATGGCAGCTCTGTATTTTCGTGGTTTAATTGAAAAGCAATAAGGCACAAGTGGTGTGGAATATGATATGACCAATAGAGAGAAATAGTAATGGCGTATTGTGGGCACCAACTCCACCGTGGTTAGTTGGAAAACGCCTAAAGACGGAGAGGAAGAGGTTAACTGTGTGTTCGTAAATTAACTGGAGTGCCATAGTGCGCTCTGGGCGTTGGTAAATTCAGAGCTATGTCTGATCGTCCGTTTGTACATCCAAAGCGTTCTCTCTGCTCAATTCCATTGACGTGGTGTGTAGTTTGAGGAAAAACTCGGATATTGTAGCTGGATCAGTTTACTGCTTTGTTAGCGTACATTGCTGGCTAGCACTTCCTATAATAATTTCCAATAATTATCATATGGTATTTAGAAAAGTCTCACCTTATTGTTAAAATGGGCTGTACACGTCCTTCGAATGGCAGCTCGGTCAAATATTTGTATGACTAAATCAACGTTCTTGCTGCTTCTTCTTCTTTGCTATCATGGTGGTCTTCAATCGTTTTAAGTGCTGGAATGTACGATCAATCATGATCTGCCCAATTCTGTACACTTTTATTTAACCTTTCTTTAACTAGGCAAGTCAGTTAAGAACAAATTCTAATTTGTTCTTAACTTTGGCCTACCCTGGCCAAACTTGGACGACTGGGCCAATTGTGCGCCCCCTTATTTTTTTTATTTTTATATTTCACCTTTATTTAACCAGGTAGGTCAGTTGAGAACACGTTCTCATTTACAACTGCGACCTGGCCAATACAAAGCAAAGCAGTGCGACAAAAAACAACACAGAGTTACACATGGGAAGTAAACAGTCAATAACACAATAGAAAATCTATATACAGTGTGCAAATGTAGTGCAAAATGCAGTAAGGTTAGGAAGGTAGGACAATAAATAGGCCATAGTGGTGAAATAAATTACAGATTAGCATTAACACTGGAATGATGGATGTGCGAATGATGGATGTGCAAATAGAGATACTGGAATGCAAAATGAGCTAAAATAATAAAATAAATATGGGTATGAGGTAGTAGGGTGGGCTATTTACAGAAGGGCTATATTCAGGTGCAGTGATCGATAAGCAGCTCTGACCGCTGACACTTCAAGTTAGTGAGGGAGATAGGAACCTCTAGCTTCAAGGATTTTTGCAATTCGTTCCAGTCATTGGCAGCAGAGAACTGGAAGGAATGGCGGCCAAAGGAGGTGTTGGGGGCTTTGGGGGTGACCAGTGAGATATACCTGCTGGAGCGCATGCTACGGGTGGGTGTTGCTATGGTGATCAGCGAGCTGAGATAGGGCGGGGATTTACCTAATAAAGACTTATAGATGACCTGGAGCCACTGGGTTTGGCGACGAATATGTAGTGAGGGCCAGCCAACGAGAGAATACAGGTCACAGTGGTGGGTAGTATATGGGGCTTTGGTAACAAAACAGATGGCACTGTGATAGATTACATCCAATTTGCTGATCAGAGTGTTGGAGGCTATTTTGTAAATGACATCGCCGAAGTCAAGGATCGGTAGGATAGTCAGTTTTACAAGGGCATGTTTGGCAGCATGAGTGAAGGAGGCTTTGCTGCGAAATAGGAAGCTTCATTTAGATTTAATTTTGGATTGGAGATGGAGATTAATGTGAGTCTGGAAGTTGAGTTTACAGTCTAACCAGACAGCCTAGGTATTTGTAGGTGTCCACGTATTCTAAGTCAGACCCGTCGAGAGTAGTGATGATAGTCCGGTGGGCGGGTGCGGGCAGCGTTCGATAGAAAAGCATGCATTTAGTTTTACTAGCATTTAAGAGCAGTTGGAGGCCACGGAAGGAGTGTTGTATGGCATTGAAGCTTGTTTGAAGGTTAGTTAACACCGTGTCCAAAGAGGGGCCAGATGTATACAGAATGGTGTCGTCTGCGTAGAGATGGATCAGAGAGTCACCAGCAGCGAGAGCGACATAGTTGATGTTTATAGAGAAAAGGGGTTGCCCAAGAATTGAACCCTGTGGCACCCCCATAGACTGCCAGAGGATCGGACAATGGGCCCTCCGATTTGACACACTGAACTCTGTCTGAGTAGTAGTTGGAGAACCAGGCAAGGCAGTCACTTGAGAAACCAAGGCTGTTGAGTCTGTCAATAAGAATGCGGTGATTGACAGAGTCGAAAGCCTTGGCCAGCTCGATGAAGACGGCTGCACAGTACTGTCTTCTATCGATGGCGGTTATGATATCGTTCAGTACCTTGAGCGTAGCTGAGGTGCACCCATGACCAGCTCGGAAACCAGATTGCATAGCAGAGAAGGTACGGTGGGATTCGAAGTGGTCAGTTATCTGTTTGTTAACTTGGCTTTCAAAGACTTTAGAAAGGCAGGGCAGGATGGATATAGGTCTATAACAGTTTGGGTCTAGAGTGTCTCCCCCTTTGAAGAGTGGGATGACCGCGGCAGCTTTCCAATCTCTAGGGATCTTATGGGACTCCCAATCACAGCCAGATGTGGCGCAGCCTGGATTCAAACCAGGGACTACATCCCTACTAACTTCTACTACAAGTGAAGTCAACTTTATTCATTGACACCGCACATTCATGAGCGCAAGATTTCTGAACAGGCCTCCAAACCATGCCAGGACCATCAGAAACACCAGACCTGACATTAGGTCCACTTACTACAGGTGCAGCCATGGAAGCTCCATCATTTCACGCTGTAGCCTTACAGCATCTGCATACGATACATCATGACTAATTCTAGATCTCTGAGCCTCTCTGCACCTGGCATCCACCAAATGCTGCACTATGCCCACCCCCCCACACAATTACAACGCTTAACCTTCACATTGTTTCCACATTCACTGTATTTATGTTCCCCTCCACACTTGGCACAGCTTTTCCTTCTTTTACATTGAACACCTACATGCTCCATTCTTTGGCATTTAAAACACCTCAATGGGGATGGGACGAATTCTGACATTTAAACTAAGAATCATATACAGTGGGGAGAACAAGTATTTGATACACTGCCGATTTTGCAGGTATTCCCACTTACAAAGCATGTAGAAGTCTGTAATTTTTATCATAGGTACTCTTCAACTGTGAGTGACGGAATCTAAAACAGAAAATCCAGAAAATCACATTGTATGATTTTTAAGTAGTTAATTTGCATTTTATTGCATGACATAAGTATTTGATACATCAGAAAAGCAGAACTTAATATTTGGTACAGAAACCTTTGTTTGCAATTACAGAGATCATACGTTTCCTGTAGTTCTTGACCAGGTTTGCACACACTGCAGCAGGGATTTTGGCCCACTCCTCCATACAGACCTTCTCCAGATCCTTCAGGTTTCGGGGCTGTCGCTGGGCAATACGGACTTTCAGCTCCCTCCAAAGATTTTCTATTGGGTTCAGGTCTGGAGACTGGCTAGACCACTGTGTGTTTCGGGTCATTGTCATGCTGGAAGACCCAGCCACGACCCATCTTCAATGCTCTTACTGAGGGAAGGAGGTTGTTGGCCAAGATCTCGCGATACATGGCCCCATCCATCCTCCCCTCAATACGGTGCAGTCGTTATGTCCCCTTTGCAGAAAAGCATCCCCAAAGAATGATGTTTCCACCTCCATGCTTCATGGTTGGGATGGTGTTCTTGGGGTTGTACTCATCCTTCTTCTTCCTCCAAACACGGCGAGTGGAGTTTAGACCAAAAAGCTCTATTTTTGTCTCATCAGACCACATGACCTTCCCATTCCTCCTCTGGATCATCCAGATGGTCATTGGCAAACTTCAGACGGGCCTGGACATGCGCTGGCTTGAGCAGGGGGACCTTGCGTGGCTGCAGGATTTTAATCCATGACGGCGTAGTGTGTTACTAATGGTTTTCTTTGAGACTGTGGTCCCAGCTCTCTTCAGGTCATTGACCAGGTCCTGCCGTGTAGTTCTGGGCTGATCCCTCACCTTCCTCATGATCATTGATGCCCCACGAGGTGAGATCTTGCATGGTGCCCCAGACCGAGGGAGATTGACCGTCATCTTGAACTTCTTCCATTTTCTAATAACCGCATTTGTTTGCTGGATTCAATATTTTGCTAGGTATTAACTAAGTTAAGATTGTTAACTAGATAATAACATAACTGGACACCACACCAGACTGTTTCTGTTGAGTGTTAACATTAGCTTCTTTCACCAACTGTCAAGAGGAGCGAGACACTCAGTGTGAGAACTAGGTCTTTTCGGTCAATGCTTAAAAATGAGGCGCCGTACAACATTCGGGTATCATGATTGTGGATAAACTGCTCAGTTTGCAGAGTGGTGCCACTGCTAGAACATATCCGCTTGCTAAACGATCGAGCGTTCATTTTGATAGTTAATTTCAACAGTTCACCTTTCCCTGCTCGGCTAAAAATAACTTGTCTATCTGAAAGAGTATTGGAACCGTCAATCAAAATAGCTTGTTTCCAATGTGTCACCAAAGCAAGAGAGGGTATTCAAGAAAGACTCTTCGGTGAAGTGATCTGAACATACTTTTGTGTCCATGTGGATCTGTAACGTTAGATATAAAATTACTGTTTTATAGTTACTAACGATATATGTTGAAACGAGAGGACAGTTTCAAAAAGAAAAACAGTCAAAATGACTGCCGTTCTAATCAAGCCATAGCTATTAGGGTTACAGCTTACCTTGAAATGGCGACCAGGATCTCTTCTTATTTTGTGAATCCATTCACGGCGAAGTTCAGGATCCTTTGGGGAAACGATGGAAGGTTTGACCTCTACAAGATTGATTTCTTTTGGAAGAGGTACATTTGGGAACGCAGCAGTGAGGCGGCATTGCTGGTATCAAGCAGTCCAACGTTTCTTCCATACCCCTCAGCCTCGTTTTGGTTTAAGATGGTGACATAGGTGAATAAGGCGAATACCACCATCTTAAACATTTCAAAAATAAAATAAATCCCCAAAAGTTTCACCCTACTCCTTCAGTGATAATACAAATCACATCCCTATACAGGTTCCCAGGCCTGTGTGGACAGAACATTCATTGTTGGATAATTTCCAAGGTATATATTCATTTACATTTTATTATGCATATGCATTATTAGAACATACTGCCTTATATTGTGCTTCTACATCTGCATTGCTTGCTGTTTGGGGTTTTAGGCTGGGTTTCTGTATAGCACTTTGTGACATCGGCTGATGTAAAAAGCGCTTTATAAATACATTTTGATTGATTGATTGATATAAGCTTGAAGCAGTGTCTGAGACAATAACCTTTTCTACGTTTTGTGCAGACACTCCTGAGGCCTTGAAACCCCCTGGTCTAAAGAAATGTGTGGGCTGCTCGGACAAACAAATGTGTTATTTGTATTGTGACATCTGTGTTGTAAGTTTGTGTTATTTGTCTTGTGTGACTGCAATATAAACCTGTATTGTAAATGTGCATAATTTGTATTATAAAGCTGACAGTGTGATTCTGTGCTGTGGATTTTATAGTTAGAGGGGTGTTTTTTATTTATTTTGTGGGAGGACTTTTAGTAACAACGGACAACAGGCTGTGTGTGCCGCGTTGGACCTTGATTTATATGCTAAAACTGTTATAGGAACTAACAAATTTAGATATAGGTTGTCCTTGTCTGTATTGAGTGAAACCTCTTATGAAACTATTTTAGGGCCATTTCCTAATGAAACATTGCCTGAGGAAGTTAGAATAATAATTCAGATGACACCTATTACTTCCCTAGTCCTTGTATTTATTGAGCCTTTTACCGTAGCCTGGCTGGCCAACGGCTGTAATACTGTTAAACTATCTGTTCACTTGGACCGCATTAATTTCAAAGTAATTTACCACCCTGTTTGTATGGGAATGGTGAGACGGAATACATAAAGCATTATACTGTTGTATGCACTGTGTTTCTGTACCGCTGTTTTCTTCCCCCATAATACCATTTTACTCTCCATTAAGAGGTAGTGTTAAATAGATAGTATTAGGTATCGACTGACATAAGAAATAGATTAGCATTTTAGTCCACATTACACGTAGGACGACCCCAATAGATGCAAATTAATTATTTAAAAATCATACAATGTGATGTTCTGGATTTTTAGATTAGATTCCGTCTCTCACAGTTGAAGTGTACCTATGATAAAAAATTTGACCTCTACATGCTTTGTAAGTAGGAAAACCTGCAGAATCAGCAGTGTATCAAATACTTGTTCTCCCCACTGTATAAGTTAACAGATTGAGGCCCTGCTGGAAGCAATGTTGCTCCCAGCTAAGTTGGCAATTTTGAAGGTTCGTATCCACACAGGCAACCAAGACAGCATTAGCTTAGGTAATAAAGCTGCTGCTGCAAGGTGTCACACCCATGCTGTGTATCAGGCTTCTGCTGTGACTGACCACATCTCACAGCCTTTGGGAGGCCAGAGGTTGCTCCCGGGGCCCTGATGGCCTCTGGAAACCACACCTTTCAGGTAAACTTGTGTTGCCAGTGCAGCTCATTACGTAGGTTTGCCGAATGGCTCATGGTTTGTGAGTCATTTGTCAAGAGGGGATATGGTACATAAGGTTTTTCATGAGATTGGTTCTGCCCAAATTTAACAGAACCCCCAAATTTAAAAGAACATGTGAAACAACATTTTTTAAATATGAGATTGTTTTTTAATATGCGTCACGTGCATACAATATAACATTGCCAAGGGGACTCCTCTTAAACCAGGTAATTTCCCCTCACCTAGTGGTCCATTTACACACATTGCAATGGACTTTGTTGATATGACTGAGAGAAAGGGCTATTGTCTAGTGATAATTGACAGATTCAGACGATGGTTAGAGGCATTTCCTACTACCCACTGTGATGCTTAAACAGTAGCAAAAATTCTGGTAAAGGAAATATTCCCTATATTCGGAATCCCAGAAACCTTGTCTGCAGACAAACGTCACCTATGTCACAGGAGATGTCGTAGCCCAAATAGCCATTATACTAGGGTTAGATCAGAAATGTGTCTATCTATGACCCAAAAAGTAATGGCTAAGGCCTGCCACTCAACAGGTTGAACTAGGGTAGAATGTATACCTCTGGTGCTGATGAGAATGCGAAGCAGACCCAACAGAGGTACTGGGTATAGCCCTCATGAGATGTTAACAGGCTGTCCCATGAATGTTCTGTATCTTAGGCCCGTGACTGACAAACAGACTGACCTGACGAGACTGGAAGATGATCTGTTAAATTATATGAAGAAACTAACTTCTAGGTCTTTGTATTCTCATTCTAGGAAAGCCCAGGAGGTGCCAGACAGAGAGTACAGAGACAAAATCCCTGTCCAGATCGGAGACTGGGTAAAGTAGAGGGGAGCTCAACCTGGTACCACCTCAACCACTGCACTAGAGTACCACGAGGGGAACGACGACATGGAGATGAGGGAGCAGAAGCTGCTGAAACACCATCTGGGGAAGAAGATGAAACAGGGACAGAAGAAGAAGAAGAGGAAACTCAAGCAGAATCACCACTCTCTGCTGAGACTCCGGCGACGGGGGACACTGGCAATGAGAATGTTACTACTGAGTTACGTGCTCTGGTTGATGCCTACAGTACAGGGGCAAACACAGATGAACCCCAAAGCAACCACCAACAAGACCCCTCAGATCATTCAGACCTACACACATCAGAACATCCAGAACTCCAAAACCGTCAGGAACTTCCTGAGCTTCGAGGTCTTCCAGAACTCCAATGTCACGGTGCATGGGTAGGGAACGAGGCGCAGAGCGAGAGGTATGTGCAGATATGTTTATTTATAATACACTCAAACTATCAAAACAAGAAACGCAAGAGAATACAGTGAACTGGTGACTAGCAGCAAGCAAGCACACACAAGAATCCACAACGCAGGTGGAACACAATGGAACATAAATAGAATCCCCAATTAGAGACAACTCGAGACAGTTGCCTCTAATTGGGGATTGAATGAACCAAACCGGAAACACCCCAGTCTTATGTCAGGTCCTGACTGTGGCCCTACAGCTCCCACTAGAGGGAGCCAGAGACCTGGCCTCAGTCAGAACCTGACAGTACCCTGATCAAATAAGGCTTTCAAAACTTCTCTTTGATCAGGAGACATTGACGATCTTCTTTGTCCTAAGAACAGAATGACACTTGTCATGTCTAGTAGCAGATACTGTATTTACATGTTTCCTTCCCTTCAGCTAAATAATAAAACATTAGACTGGGATGTGCTCTGTGAGGCTCATGGGGAGGACATTGATGGACTTACTGACTGCATAACGGACTATATAAACTTTTGTGTAGACAACACTGTACCCACCAGGAAGGTACGCTGTTTTCCAAATAATAAACCCTGGGTCACCAGCGACCTGAAGGCCCTGCTGAATGAGAAGAAGAGGGCCTTCAAGGAGGGGGACAAGGACAAATTGAAATGCGTCCAGAGGGAGCTGAAGTTGCGGATTGCTGAGGGGAAGAGAGGGTATAAGGAGAAGATGGAGGACAAGCTGAGGCAGAGCCAGGTGAGAGGTGTGGAAGGGTATGAGAAATATCACTGGCTTCAAAAAGTCAAACAGTGGGCAGACGGAGGGGACCCAGGACAGAACCAATGAGCTGAACCAATTTTTTTAACAGGTTCGATACTGGCCCTGTCCACCTCCCTTCCAGCTCCCCAGGCCACACACCCTCACGGCTGTCCCACCCCCACTTTGCTCACAACACCTGTTGAGACAATCAGCGACCACACCTCCACCCCTGCTCCCTCTGGACTGATCCTCAACACCCCCCTTCCCCCCACCTCCCCACCTGGGCTGGCTTTCACCACCAACCAAGTGAAGAGAGAGCTGGAGAGACTACATCAGTGGAAAGCGGCGGGCCCTGATGGCATCAGCCCAAGGGTGCTTAGGATCTGTGCTGACCAACTGTGTGGAATATTCCAGTGTCACTTCAACCTTAGCCTGAGCCTAGAAAGGGTCCCTGTGCTGTGGAAAACATCCTGCCTGGTCCCAGTGCCCAAGAAGGCACACCCCACTGTCCTGAATGACTTCAGACCTGTAGCGCTAACATCCCACATCATGAAGACCCTGGAAAGGTTAGTCCTCGCTCACCTCAGACCCCTGGTGTGTACATCACTGGACCCCCTGCAATTTGCATACCAGCGCAACATCGGGGTGGATGATGCTATCATCTACCTTCTGCAGAGGGCCTACTCTTACCTGGACAACGCAGGTTGCACTGTGAGGGTTATGTGTTTTGACATCTCCAGTGCCTTCAACACTATTCAGCCCCTGCTACTGGGTGAGAAGATGAAGAGGATGAAAGTGGAAGCACCCTTAGTCTCCTCAGTCACGGACTACCTGACCGTTAGGCCACAATTTGTGCGACTACAGAGCTGTGTGTCAGAACGGGCAGTGAGCAAAACAGGGGCCCCCCAGGGAACGGTCCTGTCCCCCTTCCTCTACACCTCGGACTTCAGATATAACTCTGAAACATGCCACCTACAGAAGTTCTCAGATGACTCTGCAATTGTAGGGTGCATCAGGGGTGGGCAGGAGGAGGAGTACAGGAGCACAATCAGTTACTTTGTGTTGTGGTATGAGCAGAAACACCTTCAGCTCAACATCAGCAAAAAAAAGGAGATGGTGGTGGACTTCAGGAGAACCAAGGCACAACAAAACCGCCAGCTTTCCCAATGCCCACCACGAGTGACTACCCCGGCAGGTAGCCTAACGGTTAAGAGTGTTGAGCCAGTAACCGAAAGGTTTCTGGTTTGAATCCCGAAAATTATCTGCCCTTGAACTGTTGTTGGATTTAATGCAGAAGACACATTTCGGTTGAATACATTCAGTTGTGCAACTCACTAGGTATCCCCTTTCCCTATTCTGGATCAAAAAGGGGGTTAGGTGGTCAGCATGGCAACATTTCCGAGGCCCTTATCTTATGGTGTAGAGATATTTTGGAGTTTTAAAGTTGATTTCTTGCAAATCTACACATTTTGTCATGCAACCAAGTTAAACTGTTGCTGTTTTAAAGCTAATTTAAAGCTACACAATTAAATCAATACTGATAATTTAATTGTTTTTGGAATTCTTAATTTTCCCTGACTGTCTAGCTTTTATTTTGGTTATTGTTAGTTCTCAAAGATTATACTATATTACACACACACACACACACACACGTCCAATAAAATTGTCAGTGTTAGGACTTAGGCGACACAAATAAACACTTTGGTGACCCGCACAAGGATTACAATGGCAGAAAACCCCCTGTAAAGAACAAACTATTTCTGCTAAGATGGCCACTGCATTCACGTTTCTCCACTACTGTTGCTGGTGTGTGTATACAAAACTCATGCAGCATTTGGCAGAAACCAGAAATCGGTAGCAATGGTAAATTAGTTAGGCTAATATAAGAATGAGATTCAAACCTCTGCCAATTGAAGTCGGAAGTTTACAGTTGAAGTCGGAAGTTTACATACACCTTAGCCAAATACATTTAAACTCAGTATTTCACAATTCCTGACATTTAATCCTAGTAAAAATTCAGTCAGTTAGGATCACCACTTTATTTTATGAATGTGAAATGTCAGAATAATAATAGTTTATTTCTTTCATCACATTCCCAGTGGGTCAGTTTACATACAATCAATTTGTATTTGGAGGCATTGCCTTTAAATTGTTTAACTTGGGTCAAACGTTTCAGGTATCCTTCCACAAGCTTCTCACAATAAGTTAGGTGAATTTTGTCCCATTCCTCCTGACAGAACTGGTGTAACTGAGTCAGGTGTTTTAGGCCTCCATGCTCGCACGCGCATTTTCAGTTCTGCCTACAATTTTTCTATAGGATTGAGGTCAGGGCATTGTGATGGCCACTCCAATACCTTGACTTTGTTGTCCTTAAGCCACAACTTTGGAAGTATGCTTGGGGTCATTGTCCATTTGGAAGACCCATTTGCGACCAAGCTTTAACTTGCTGACTGATGTCTTGAGATGTTGCTTCAATATATCTACATCATTTTCCTTCCTCATGATGCATCTATTTTGTGAAGTGCACCAGTCCCTCCTGCAGCAAAGCACCACCACAACATGATGCAGCCACCCCCGTGCTTCACGGTTAGGGTGTTCTTCGGCTTGCAAGCCTCCCCCGTTTTCCTCCAAACATAACAATAGTTATTATGGCCAAACAGTTCTATTTTTGATTCATCAGACCAGAGATACGTATATAGATACTTTTGTACCCGTTTCCTCCAGCATCTTCACAAGGTCCTTTGCTGTTGTTCTGGGATTGATTTGCACTTTTCGCACCAAAGTACGTTCATCTCTAGGAGACAGAACGTGTCTCCTTCCTGAGCAGTATGACGGCTGCGTGGTCCCATGGTGTTTATACTTGCGTACTATTGTTTGTAAAGATGAACGTGGTACCTTCAGGCATTCGCTCCCAAGGATGAACCAGATTTGTGAAGGTCTACAATTTTTTTTTCTGAGGTCTTGGCTGATCTCTTTTGATTTTCCTATGATGTCGAGCAAAGAGGCACTGAGTTTGAAGGTAGGCCTTGAAATACATCCACAGGTACACCTCCAATTGACTCAAATGATGTCAATTAGCCTATCAGAAGCTTCTAAAGCCATGACATCATTTTCTGGAATTTTCCAAGCTGTTTAATGACAGTCAACTTAGTGTATGTAAACTTCTGACCCACTGGAATTGTGATATAGTGAATTATAAGTGAAATAACCTGTCTGTAAACAATTGTTGGAAGACTTACTTGTGTCATGCACAAAGTAGATGTCCTAACCAACTTGCCAAAACTATAGTTTGTTAACATAAAATCTGTGGAGTGGTTCAAAAATTAGTTTTAATGACTTCAACCTAAGTGTATGTAAACTTCCGACTTCAACTGTAGTTGTCAGTTCTCCTCCCCACTCAGACCACTCCCAGACAGTCCTAGCTAAATTCTTGCTTGACAAATTGTTCTTTGATAGGAAGCAATTTTTGTAACTTTTTTCACATTTCAATTGAAAATAAATCACAGTAAGGTACTTAATTGTTACCCAGAAATGATTTGATATTGAGCTAAAAATTAATAATTTAAAACGGCTGCATTGGACCTTTTTAAAACCCAAACATTCCTGTTTCTTTTCCTTATTGTGAATAACATGAAAACATAATGGGTGACAATATAAAGTGGTATTGTTATAAGTGTGTAAGCCAGTAACATCAACTTATTACAAATAACCTTATGTCAGTTCTGCACAAGAAACTAAATATCAAGCCTATACAATATTGAGTATGTTAGAACATTTATTGATAGTACAGCAACAAGTACACAATTGTTGAATGATCATAACTAGATTTGAAAACAAACTGTTCAGAAGAATAGTTCTGTGAATTTGACTATATTCCCACTTTTATTAGCATGATGCTAATGTTACATCAATAATGTTGGACTACAATCGCCTATAGTCTCTTCCTTGATTGATATTGTTGTTATCCACATAGCTTATCATTAAAAAACATCTACTGCAACTTACAACACCGCCTCCTATTGGTCTGTAAATAAACAAACACAAAAGAAAGGTGACATCATGAATTTGCAGTGAAGCTGAATCCTCACCTAAATATGGCTTGAAATCAAAGAGAACATCATATACAGCGGGTGAAATAAGTATTGAACACGTAACAATTTTTCTCAGTAATTATATTTCCAAAGGTGCTATTGACATGACATTTTCACCAGATGTTGGTAACAACCCAAGTAATCCATACATACAAAGAAACCAAAACAAATAAGTTCAGAAATTAAGTTATGTGTAATAATGTGAAATGACACAGGGAAAAAGTATTGAACACATGAAGAAAGGGAGGTTCAAAAAGGCATGGAAAGCCAAGACAACAGCTGAAAACTATCAGTAATTAAAAAGCAATCCAGCCCCGTCAGTGCAAATTAATATCAGCTGGTTCAGTCCCAACTGATGGCCTACAAAAAGGATGTCTCAAGACATTCGCAACCTAATTGTTGCAAAACATAATGATGGCATTGGTTATAGGCGCAATTCTAAGCTTCTGAATGTTCCAGTAAGCACTGTTGGGGCCAAAATACGGAAGTGGAAAGACAATCATTTCACCATAAATTTGCCTCGACCAATAGTTTACATCTATGAAAGTGAACACTTTTTGTTTGAACTTGGAACATTCAGGATGTGTGCGTGTGTTTGCTGACTGGTGTCTGCCTTGGATGAAGTCTACACCATCTAATTTGGTTTTCTCCTCCTGTCTTAACTTCTGAAATGAAAGACAAGGGAAAGAAATGTATGCAAGGTTAATATTCAGATTAATAAGCACGAAAATAATCATTTGAACTATATAAGTGTAAAAAACGTACAATTGAATTCTGCATCGTAGAGTAGCTGGAGGATTTGAACCTTCACAGCAGCTTTTTTCAGCTGGGGCAGCCTCTTTAAAACTGGGATAATACTTCTGGCAAAATCCCGTTCCTCGTCTGGTGCTTCATCTTCAAAAAACAGGAATATCACACAACAAGCATGTAATTATTACTCATATATTCTTACCTTTCATATTACCAGTAGTCACTACAAGTTCCTTGCTACTAGTATAATGTTAGTAAATACGTGCACAACTAGCTCACAGTCGTCTACTGTCGCTAACTTAAAGTCAAATTAACTAGCTAGCTTGAAATTTTGTAAAACTCCTGCCTATCGTTTCCATGAAAACATACCTGACCATTTTAATTCTGCTGCGATCCGCAACCAAGCATTGCTTCATGCTACTTGGTCACGATAAGTCAGCAGTGCTATCAAAAAGGCATGGAAGTGCCGACACCGCAGCCACCAGACTCCTCCATCTTCTTGCGTTGCGTTTACTACTTTTCTGCGTCATGTAGCGGAGCAAGATTGCGTCAAAACATAATACGCCATAATGACGTACGTTACAATGTGAACCCGGCGTCAGTCGCATAGGTAATTCGTTTTGCCCATTCTAATGTTCAATCGAACAGTAACTGAATGCCTCAATGCCTGCTTTATATAGCAAGCCACGTGACTTACTGTCTGTAGGAGTGATCCTTTTTCGTGAACGGGTGGTGTACCTAATAAACTGTAAGTGTAATATCTATCTATCCATCCATCCATCCATCCATCCATCCATCCATCCATCCATCCACCCACCCACCCACCCACATACACAGTTGAAGTCAGTAGTTTACATGCACTTAGGTTGAAGTCATTAAAACTCATTTTTTCAACCACTCCACAGATTTCATGTTAACAAACTATAGTTTTGGCAAGTTGGTTATGAAATCTACTTTGTGCATGACACAAGTAATTTTTCCAACAATTGTTTACATAATTCACTATATCACAATTCCAGTGGGTCAGAATTTTACATACACTAAGTTTACTGTGCCTTTAAACAGCTTGAAAAATTCCAGAAAATTATGTCATGTCTTCAGCCAAGACCTCAGAAATCAGCCAAGACCTCAGAAAAATAATTGTAGACCTCCACAAGTCTGGGTCATCCTTGGGAGCAATTTCCAAACACCTGAAGGTACCACGTTCATCTATACAAACAATAGTACGCAAGTATAAACACCATGGGACCACGCAGCAGTGATACCGCTCAGGAAGGAGACACGTTCTGTCTCCTAGAGATGAATATATTTTGGTGCGAAAAGTGCAAATCAATCCCAGAACAACAGCAAAGGACCTTGTGAAGATGCTGGAGGAAATAGGTACAAAAGTATCTATATCCACAGTAAAACGAGTCCTATATCGACATAACCTGAAAGGCTGCTCAGCAAGGAAGAAGCCACTACTCCAAAGCTGCCATTAAAAAGGCAGACTACGGTTTGCAACTGCACATGGGGACAAAGATCGTACTTTCTGGAGAAATGCCCTCTGGTCTGATGAAACACAAATAGAAATGTTTGGCAATAATGACCATCGTTATGTTTGGAGGATAACAGGGGAGGCTTGCAAGCCGAAGAACACCATCCCAACCGTGAAGCACAGGGGTGGCAGCATCATGTTGTGGGGGTGCTTAGCTGCAGGAGGGACTGGTATTTTATATTTCAGATTCTTCAAAGTAGCCACCCTTTGCCTTTGAAAGCTTTGCACACTCTTGGCATTCTCTCAACCAACTTCAACTGGAATGCTTTCCCAACAGTCTTGAATGATTTCACACATATGCTGAGCACTTGTTGGCTGCTTTTCCTTCACTTTGCGGTCTAACTCATCCAAAACCATCTCAATTAGCTTCGTCGCAAACGGCTCTTCCAAATGGACAATGACCCCAAGCATACTTCCAAAGTTGTGGCAAACTGGCTTAAGGACAACAAAGTCAAGGTATTGGAGTGGCCATCACAAAGCCCTTACCTCAATCCTATAGAAAATTTGTGGCCAGAAGCAAGGAGCCCAGTTCTGTCAGAAGGAATGGGCCAGAATTCATCCAACTTATTGTGGGAGGCTTGTGGATGGCTACCCAAAATGTTTGACCCCAAGTTAAAAATTTAAAGACAATGCTACCAAATACTAATTGAGTGTATGTAAACCTCTGACCCACTGGGAATGTGATGAAAGAAATAAAAGCTGAAATAAATCACTCTCTACTATTATTCTGACATTTCACATTCTTAAAATAAAGTGGTGATCCTAACTGACCCAAGACAGGGACTTTTTACTAGGATTATATGTCAGGAATTGTGAAAAACTGAGTTTAAATGTATTTGGCTAAGGTGTATGTAAACCTCCGACTTCAACTGTTTAAACATTAGATTAGGATGGTTCCAAGCAGTATCAAAATGCTCTTACCGTGGACTATGGTTCTCTTTGTAGTAGCCGCAGTAGTGGTAGTAGTAGTAGTAGGGGGCTTTGTTGTATTCAGAAGGGCTATAAAGACATTACATAATTAGGCCACTAACTACTCTGGTCCGGTCTATCACAACATATTACTGTTGTGATCCCTCATATGCTTTAGTCAGCCAGTGTGGTCTGAGGAGTAGAATGGTGTTGAACCAGATAGATGGTCAATCAGTAAAAGTGTAAAAAGGGAAAAATAAATACCAGAGGTTGCTGGTATGCATATGGTGAAGAATAACAATTATCATGAACATTAACACACATACCATCTTTTATTATCAAAAAGGCCTCAATGTGTTTATGAGTTGAGGTCAATTGTATTAAAAAAGCCAGTTTGCTGACACGTTGGTCTTCTGGTCCTAAATACCAAATGATGCACAAAATATCTGAGCTAAGTGTTTTAAATAAACACTGAAATCCGTCTTACCTTTGCATGTACGGTAAGGAGATGACCAGTATATTATTTATTGGTTTTAGACTACTTGAAGCAATAAACACAATGTTGTTATAAATCACCAATTTATGAATCTTGTAACTAATCATTATCTATAAAATGAATAGGGTAGATTCTTTTGTAACCCACTTCCTATGTTGCGTCATGGTTTTTAGAATAGGCCTACACATTATCCATGTTTTAGATTGCTTGCTTAGCCTGTTTCATGCACATCTGTGCTTATGTTGTATTTTAATCAACTAGATACTGTGATATTTACACATTTATCTTTCAGAGGACTTAATCTGGAAATTGCTCACGATTGTGTGGTGGAGGAAAAAAGTGGAAGCCCAAATATATTTTATCACTGTAAGCCACGTGTCAAACTCATTCCACGGAGGGCCGAGTGTCTGCGGGTTTTCGCTCCTCTGTTGTTCTTGATTGATGAATTTAGGTCAATAATTAGTAAGGAACTCCCCTCACCTGCTTGTCTAGTTCTTAATTGAAAGGGAAAAAAACAAAAAAACAGCACACACTAGGTCCTCCATGGAATGAGTTTGACACCCCTGGTGTAAGCAGTTCATGTGAGCAGTTCTATGTTTTGTTAACAACCATACTTAGAACGGGCTAAAAAAAAGAAAGCTTTCAACTTACTTTTACACTCAGGTGGAGCTGGCTGGAATTCTCCATTCTCAGAGCAGGATATGGATTTACTTCCAACCAGAGTGTAATCCTTCTCACAGGCATATTGCACTACCCTTCCATAGTTATACGTATCTTCAGGTGTGACAACAGGCCCACCGTTGACAATGGTGGGGGGCTTTCCACACTTCACCACTGCAGATTAGAGCACAACAGTAGTTATGATCAGTTATGAAGAGATTTGATTTAGGCACAAGCACAGAACTGTTAAAGTTATGGTTATTTTCACTTGACATACTCCTTCAGATTACTAACCTTCACAAACAGGAACTCTGCCATCCCAGCCTCCATCCATACAGGTCCTTCCACTGCTGCCCACAAGCATATAGCTGAAAAGGAGAAAGATAAGACAATGTGAGACAGTATTTGGAGCTTTGATTTTAGTACAACAAGGGTTACAACAGATCACAGCTCTGATCAAGATAGTAATGACAGATAACATGCCAAAAACTCAAAAATATACATTTTGTTTAGCTTTTAGGGAGGGGAAGTTTGATTAAGGCCTATTTGGAAAAAACTAAATTAGGCCAACAAATGGACAGCTTTGTGAAACATGATAGTTGACATGTTAACTCTAAGAAATCATTCAAAGGGGGGAGAAAGAGAGCGAGAGCGAGAGAAAAGAGAGGAGAGAGAGAGCGAGAAAATAGCCTTGCACTGACCCTGTGTCACAGGTAGCAAAAACCTTGTCGCCAAACAAGATCCCCTCAGATAAATCTAAATGGCCGTTCATCACATCTCCTGGAGAGCCACACGACTTCCCTGAAACGACCAGAGAAAACAGGTCAGACTTTCTAAATGACACAGTGGCAAAGAGTTGAATGTTAGCACAAAACAGGTCTGAATTCCAGGCTAGGTTTTGGCTAGTATTTCAATGAGATTTATGGATCAGGCAATGAATATATCAAGTTGCGAGTGGGTAACTAAAAACTTGAAACATTTACAAGAATACGGCATAAAATAAAAAGACAATTATATTACTTCCGCATGTCAGTTTCACGTCACTCCACACGCCAGCAGTACATGTGACTGATCGAGACCCTCCTGCACTGAAATATCCAATTGCACACTGAAAAGTGACGATTGCTCCGTCTACAAATGTGTCTTGAGTGAAGAAGGCATCTGACAAAACCATGTTTGGCCCTCCTATGGGTTTGGTGCAGTTTTGAGCTGAAATAGGTGGAGACAAATGGAGTTCATGTTAGAGATCTGCAGAGGAGAAGGATTGTGGATCTCTTTGTATTAGTAGCTGTAGTAGTAGGGGGCTTTGTTGTAGTCAGAAGGGCTATAAAGACATTACATAATTAGGCCACTAACTACTCTGGTCCGGTCTGTCACAACATATTACTGTTGTGATCCCTCATATGCTTTAGTCAGCCAGTGTGGTCTGATGAGTAGAATGGTGTTGAACCAGATAGATGGTCAATCAGTAAAAGTGTAAAAAGGGAAAAATAAATACCAGAGGTTGCTATGCACAGGCATGCATATGGTGAAGAATAACAATTATCATGAACATTAACACACATACCATCTTTTCTTATCAAAAAGGCCTCAATGTGTTTATGAGTTGAGGTCAATTGCATTAAAAAAGCCAGTTTGTTGACACGTTGGTCTTCTGGTCCTAAATACCAAATAATGCACAAAATATCTGAGCTAAAATATTGGCTAAAGTGTTTTAAATAAACACTGAAATCAGTCTTACCTTTGCATGTAGGGTAAGGAGCTGACCAGCTTTCTATTTCGCAGGTCAGACTGGCTAGTCCCTCCATCTCATATCCAGCATTACACTTATACGTTACAAAAGACTTGTACGTATAGGGGGGACGGCCTTCAATCCGAAAACCATTCTCAACAACAGGAGGAGGACATGAGACCACTGCAGACGTAAACAAAGAGATATGTCATTAGCTACTGTTTTGAAGTGAACAAGGTGACCCAAGTATATTATTTATTGGTTTTAGACTACTTGAAGCAATAAACACAATGTTGTTATAAATCACCAATTTATGAATCTTGTAACTAATCATTATCTATAAAATGAATAGGGTAGATTCTATTGTAACCCACTTCCTATGTTGCGTCATGGTTTTTAGAATAGGCCTACACATTATCCATGTTTTAGATTGCTTGCTTAGCCTGTTTCATGCACATCTGTGCTTATGTTGTATTTTATTCAACTAGATACTGTGATATTTACACATTTATCTTTCAGAGGAAGTAATCTGAAAATAGCTCATGATTGTGGGTGGAGGAAAAAAGTGGAAGCCCAAATATATTTTATCACTGTAAGCCACGTGTCAAACTCATTCCACGGAGGGCCGAGTGTCTGCGGGTTTTCGCTCCTCCGTTGTCCTTGATTGATGAATTTAGGTCACTAATTAGTAAGGAACTCCCCTCACCTGCTTGTCTAGTTCTTAATTGAAGGGGAAAAAAACTAAAAAACAGCAGACACTAGGCCCTCCATGGAATGAGTTTGACACCCCTGGTGTAAGCAGTTCATGTGAGCAGTTCTATGTTTTGTTAACAACCATACTTAGAACGGGCTAAAAAAAAGAAAGCTTTCAACTTACTTTTACACTCAGGTGGAGCTGGCTGGAATTCTCCATTCTCAGAGCAGGATATGGATTTACTTCCAACCAGAGTGTAATCCTTCTCACAGGCATATTGCACTACCCTTCCATAGTTACACGTATCTTCAGGTGTGACAACAGGCCCACCGTTGACAATGGTGGGGGGCTTTCCACACTTCACCACTGCAGATTAGAGCACAACAGTAGTTATGAAGAGATTTGATTTAGGCACAAGCATAGAACTGTTAAAGTTATGGTTATTTTCACTTGACATACTCCTTCAGATTGCTAACCTTCACAAACAGGAACTCTGCCATCCCAGCCTCCATCCATACAGGTCCTTCCACTGCTGCCCACAAGCATATAGCTGAAAAAGAGAAAGATTAGACAATAAGAGACAGTATTTGGAGCTTTGATTTTAGTACAAAAAGGGTCAGAGCTCTGATCAAGATAGTAATGACAGATAAACATTTTGTTTAGCTTTCAGGGAGGGGAAATTTGAATCACAAAATTAGGCCTAGAAATGGACAGCTTTGTGAACTTGACAGTTCACATGTTAACTCTAAGAAGTCACCTCTAACACTCAAGAAAGCATTCAAGGGGGGGAGCGAGAGAGCAAATAGCCTTGCACTGACCCTGTGTCACAGGTAGCAAAAACCTTGTTGCCAAACAAGATCCCCTCAGAGATATCAAAATGGCCGTTGGTCACTTCTCCTGGAGAGCCACACGACTTCCCTGAAAAAACCATAGAGAAAACCCGTCAGACTTTCAAAATGACACAGTGGCAAAGAGTTGAATGTTAGCACAAAACAGGTCTGAATTCCAGGCTAGGTTTTGGCTAGTATTTCAATTAGATTTATGGATGGGGCAATGAATATATCAAGTTGCGTGTGGGTAACTAAAAACTAAGAATATAGCATAGCTTTTCAGAACCAAAATAAATAGACAATTATATTACTTTCACATGTCAGTTTCACATCGCTCCACACGCCAGAAGTACAGGTGACTGATCGAGACCCTCCTGCACTGGAATATCCAATTGCACACTGAAAAGTGACTTTTGCTCCGCCTCCAAATGTCTCTTGAGTGATGAAGGCATCTGACAAAACCATGTTCGGCCCTCCTATGGGTTTGGTGCAGTTTTGAGCTGAAAGAGGTGGAGAGAAAAATGGAGTTACTGTTAATTACCAAGGTGAAAAAAATACAGGAGACAACACCTTCAATTCAACCCATAAACTGTAGTAGTGTAAGCTTCAAACCACCGTCTGTAAACAGAGAGAATACAATAAATAGGATTCTATACAGATATGACCCCACCTTGAACAGTGAGAACCATCAAGGCTAGCTGGACCATCCATATCTTCAAAGACCAACAACAGACAGAGAGCTGCATGAAGTCTTCTTTTCCCGTAACAAGCAGCAGCACACGATTTCCTGGATTGGTTGGTTTGCATGTACTGTAAAGTTCTGCCAGATCCCCACCTAAGCGGATTAACTTCTCTTAATATCCACTTACAGTAATCACGCTGTTGAGAAGGAGAACACACACCGTCAAAAATCTGTGAGTTAGGGTAGCCATATAGATACAATAGACACCTGCTCATCGAATATCTCATTCCAAATATGGAGTTGGTCCCCTTTGCTGCTATAACAACCTCCACTCTTCTGGGAAAGCTTTCCACTAGATGTTGGAACATTGCTGCAGGGACTTGCTTCCATTAAGCCACAATAGCATTAGTGAGGTAGCACAGACATTTTAGATAAAGTCAATGGATCAACTTCTGATTCCGGAAAACATAGTAAGCAATATGTTAATGACGACATAGACAGCTTTTTTAAATACTCCTACTAGTAGGTGAATACATTGATTGTTTTCGGGAAATTGTGTTTATATTTTATTATAAACTGGCTAGTTCGACCTCTGAATACTGATTGGCTGAAAGCTGTGGTATATCAAGGGTATGCCGACATATATTTGACAGTTGGGAACCAGTATATAATAGCAATAAGGCACCTCTGTTTTTTTTTGTGTGTATATGGCCAATATACCACAGCTAACGTCTGTATCCAGGCATTAGAACAGCCCTTAGCCGTGGTATATAGAGCTTGCCAGCTTGTAGTCCTAAACAAACTATTTACCTCTGGTTTGTTCATCCATTCCTATGGGCAAAAGAAAAATGGGGGAATAATAGGGTTTTGGAATAAACGCTAAAAATAAGGTCTGAGGTTAACACAGGCGTATTAGATGTTACACATTTTGTTCTATGAGATACTATTAGTCAGTTAACATGATCTTTATGAATTATGAATCCTTTATGTGCGTTGTTTTTTCAAATGACGCTTCAAAATTCATAAAAAGTGACGTTAGCTGATGAAGATTATATCATAGAACAAAACTTATGAGATCTCCTAAGCCTGTGTTTACCACATATTGTATTTTCAGCGTTTATCCAAAAACTCCATTGATTTTCACATCAATGCGGTAAAGAGGTCAATCAAACCTGTCCAAAACAATGGAATTGCCATGGAAAGGCGTGGGGGAAAGGGCCATGGGGGAAAGGGCCATGGGGGAAAGATCCCGAGTCTCCCCATTGCCGCCCAGCAAAATTTGCCTACAACTAGGCTATTGTTAATATGTGTGTAAATATCACAGTATCTAATATGAAGTAAAAACCGGAGAGTAATGCTTGTATGGATGTCAACCCCAACACGTTCATGTCATTGTTACCAATCAACTGCATTACTGTTAAAAACTACTTTGACTACCAGCACAAATTTCTGCATGCTAGCTATGCTAAGCAGTTTATACAAACAGCAGTTTGCATTTAGCAGTCACTTCTTCTAAACCTGAAAATGGACAACTTCTACAAATGGGTTAAACATAAGCACAACAATTGTTTACATCCATGTTAGTGAGCATTTCTCCTTTGCCAAGATAATCCATCCACCTGACAGGTGTGGCATATCAAGAAGCTGATTAAATAGCATGATCATTGCACAGGTGCAATTTTGTCCCAGTTTTTAGAGAGTGTGCAATTGGCATGTTGACTGCAGGAATGTCCAGCAGAGCTGTTGCGTTTTTTTTTAGAATTTGGCAGTACGTCCAACCGGCCTCACAACAGCAGACCACGTGTATCCACGCCATCCCAGGACCTCCACATCTGGCTTCTTCACCTGCGGGATCATCAGACCAGCTACCTGGACAGCTGATGAAACTGTGGGTTTGCAAAACGGAAGAACTTCTGCACAAACTGTCAGTAACCATCTCAGGGAAGCTCATAATTTCAGTGTCCAAATCGGACTTAAGTACCCACATTGTGAGCCTGTTACAATCAATGATGTGTATAAACCCTGGATGACTGACAGGAGGTGGTGTATTGAATCCACTGCGAAGCCATCTTGGTACTCTTCATCAACTGTATTTTGGAAGCTATATTAAAATGGATTTATTAATGTCTACATTTGATTTATAAAACGTTTATTATATTACAGAAACCTTAATGCATACTTAAATTATATTATGTGAGCTAAACATAAACATTTCCCTTAAAGTATTTTTTAGAGTACTTATGTTACTGTCCTCACTACAACAACAAAAATACATGTATTTGTTTCGGAAACATTTAATTTAATTTAATTGAAAAATTCAATTAATTCTTATGGAGGTCTTGTCCTACTAGGGAGTGTCAATATGGCCAACCAGTGGCTTCAAAGCCTGTCAATGGCCAATAGGATAGCATCATCAATTCAGTTTTTATATAAGTCATTGGTTACAATACATAAATCATGGCAGATTAGATCAGATTTGTTGAATAAGCGGCAATCTGGTCAATGGAACGTCTGCGTTGTTTCACTATATGGATCACTCCAATATATTGGTATCACTGCGCGGCGGAGGGTTACATCTAGGGTTGCACATTTTGGGGAATACTCAGAGGTGGAAACTTTCCGTGGGAATTAACAGGAATATATGGGAATTAACGGAAATATATGCAAATTAATATTAATACCATTTAAATGTAGATTTGTTTTGCATTGGATATACAGTTGAAGTCAGAAGTTTACATACACTTAGTTTGAAGTTATTAAAACTCATTTTTCAACCACTCCAAAGATTTCATGTTAACAAACTAGTTTTGGCAAGTCGGTTAGGAGATCTAATTTGTGCATGACACAAGTAATTCTTCCAACAGTTGTTTACAGACAGATTATTTCACTTATTCACTATATTACAATTCCAGTGGGTCAGAATTTTACATACACTAAGTTGACTGTACCTTTAAACAGCTTGAAAAATTCCAGAAAATTATGTCATGGCTTTAGAAGCTTCTGATAGGCTAACTGACATTATTTGAGTCAATTGGAGGTGTACCTGTGGATGTATTTCAAGGCCTACCTTCAAACTAAGTGCCTCTTTGCTCGAATTCATGGGAAAATCTAAAGAAATCAGCCAAAAATGGTAGACCTCCACAAGTCTGGTTCATTCTTGGGAGCAATTTCCAAACGCCTGTAGGTACCACGTTAATCTGTACAAACAATAGTACGGAAGTATTAACACCTTGGGGGCACGCAGCCGTCATACCGCTCAAGACGGAGATGCGTTCTGTCTCCTAGAGATGAACGTACTTTGGTGCGAAAAGTGCAAATCAATCCCAGAACAACAGCAAAAGACATTGTGAAGATGCTGGAGGAAACAGGTACAAAAGTATCTATATCCACAGTAGAACGAGTCCTATATCGACATAACCTGAAAGGCCACTCAGCAAGGAAGAAGCCACTGATCCATGGCTGTTATTAAAAAGGCAGACTACGGTTTGCAAATGCACATGGGGACAAAGATCATACTTTTTGGAGAAATGCCCTCTGCTCTGGTGAAACACAAATAGAACTGTTTGGCTATAATGACCATCAATATGTATGGAGGAAAAAGGGGGAGGCTTGCAAGCTAAAGAATACCATCCCAACCGTGAAGCACGGGGGTGGCAGCATCATGTTGTGGGGGTGCTTTGCTGCAGGAAGGACTGGTGAACTTCACAAAATAGATGGCATCATGAGGAAGGAAAATTATGTGGATATATTGAAGCAACATCTCAAGACATCAGTCAGGAAGTTAAAGCTTGGTTGCAAATGGGTCTTCCAAATGGACAATGACCCCAAGCATACTTCCAAAGTTGTGGCAAAATGGTTTAAGGACAACAAAGTCAAGTTATTGGAGTGGCCATCACAAAGCCCTGATCTCAATCCTATAGAAAATGTGTGGGCAGAACTGAAAAAGCGCATGCGAGCAAGTCCTACAAACCTGACTCATTTACACCAGTTCTGTTTGGAGAAATGGGCCAAAATTCACCCAACTTATTGTTGGAAGCTTGTGGAAGGCTACCCGAAACGTTTGACCCAAGTTAAACAATTTAAAGGCAATGCTACCAAATACTAATTGAGTGTATGTACAGTTCTGACCCACTGGGAATGTGATGAAAGAAATAAAAGCTTAAATAAATCACTCTACTATTATTCTGACATTTCACATTCTTAAAATAAAGTGGTGATCCTAACTGACCTAAGACAGGGAATTTTTACTAGGATTAAAATGTCAGGAATTGTGAAAAACTGAGTTTAAATATATTTGGCTAAGGTGTATGTAAACTTCCGACTTCAACTGTATTTACCATATATGGAGACAGAAACATAAACCTTTTACCTCATCATAAGTAGACATAATTGCAAATGATTAAATCCTTCCAATATAAATAAAAAAACAATTTAGTTACAAATTGAACTTTAATTAAATGAGTTGAGTCTTCACATGGGATGATTTTACTGAACAACAAAAGAAAGGGAATATTGAATGATCCCCAATGATCCATCGCATCTCCCAAAAACGTTTTCAACATACATCTGTAAAATGATATTCTAGAAACTAAAGCTTTTGTTGTCTTCCTCTCAGGCTTCCATGTCTTCTCACTGGAACTCCTCAATGTCCACCTCTTTAACATCAGACTCTGAGGCCTCATCTTTACTGTCACTTTCCAACCTTGTTGAGGATGGCTCGATGTCTCAAAAAGCCTAAAATTTGATGTTGGTGGGATTTGAAGGATGATGGAGGCAACGGGGAAAGAGCCTCAGATCCACAAAGTCCCTTCCACCAGGTGACTGATGAGATATGTTGGCACGACTGCCATATTGCATCTTCATCCCAAAGCCCTTGCTTGGAAGTGTACTTCGCCAGACTGCCAAGAACGTGACACGGTAGTGATGACACCATAGGCCTTGTTGACCTCCGCACCAGACAGGACGCTCTTGCCAGCATACTGGGGTCCAACATGTACACTGCAGCGAGTATGGGCTTCAGGGAGAAGTCTTAACGCTTTTTGATGTATTTCAGAACTGCAGTTTCCTTTGCTTGGAGCAAAAGTCAAGTGGGTAGGGTAGTACAAGACTTCTTCTCTTACATCTGCAAGCAGAGTCTGAACATCAGACTGGCTGGCATTGTCTCCCTCAATCTGTGCAATGGCTACTGATATAGGTTTCAGGGGTTTCAGGCTGCTTACCACGTCCTCCAAAATACATAATCAAGGAGGCTCTCCTGATGGGGCTGTCCATATCGGCAGACTGTGATATGGCAATTTCTTGGACTCTCCTCTCCAGGAGATTGTCAAACATGATGACAACACCACCCCAACGGGTGTTGCTGGGCAGCTTCTATGTGAGGCTCTTATTCTTCTCACTTTACTTGGTGAGGTAGATTGCTGCTATAACTTGATGACCCTTCACTTATCTAAACATTTCCTTGGCTCTCTTGTAGAGTGTATCCATTGTTTTCAGTGCCATGATGTCCCTGAGGAGCAGATTCAATGCATGAGCAGCACAGCCAATGGGTGTGATGTGAGGAGAGGACTCCTCCACTTTAGACCAAGCAGCCTTCATGTTCACATTATTGTCTGTCACCAGTGCAAATACCTTCTGTGGTCCAAGGTCATTGATGACTGCCTTCAGCTCATCTACAATGTAGAGACCAGTGTGTCTGTTGAGGGGTGGAGATAATGTAGTTGATTATTCCTTGCCCACGAACATTCAAATACCCATCAGAGATGATTGCAATACAGTCTGCTTTCTCTATGATTTGCTTGACCTTCACTTGAACTCTGTTTAACTCTGCATCCAGCAAATGAGTAGATAAAGCATGTCTGGTTGGAGGGGTGTATGCTGGGCAAAGAACATTCAGAAATCTCTTCCAATACACATTGCCTGTGAGCATTAGAGGTGAACCAGTTGAATGTCTTACTCGAGCTTTGTATGCATCAGCATTTCTCTGACTACGTTCCTCCATTGAGTAAAAAAAAAAATCTGATTCCAGGAGGACCATTAGCTGTTGCTATCAATAAGGTGTCTGATTTATCATTTTCACCTCTAATAGAAGTAGAGGGACTTTTGTCAGAGGTTGCTTGTTGTGAGCGCTGTGGGAACTTTATGCACTTGACCAGATGATTCTGCATCTTTGTTGCATTCTTCACATATGATTTGGCACAGTATTTGCAAATGTACACAGCGTTTCCTTCAACATTAACTGCAGTGAAATGTCTCCACACATCAGATAGTGCCCGTGCATTTTCCTGTAAAGATCTGAAAAAAATAATAGTTTTAAAAAACCCAATATAATTCCATGTACAGATAAATAGTTAAGCAGTTCAATTAAACAACTCCTTTGTAAGATACTTTTTTTTAAATGAAAAATGTATGGAAACATGTGAATTAACACTCCTCAGATAGCAGGCTCAAGCAAGCTAAAACCCACATGGTAGCAAAAACTAACAAGTTAGAAATGATTCAAACACACTTTGCTTTAGGCTACTATTTACTAGATAACAAAAAATAATGTATGTCATATCAAATATATTCACCCCACCCAGTATTGTAATCAAAACTTACCAGAAAGCATGTAGTCCTTGGCTCAGACAGTGTAGTAGTGTAGGCTCAACAGCATCTCATTAGCGTGCAATATCTTGAGAATCAGCTGTACATGTGATGGAAGAATCCACTGTGCATGCAGAGGGTTGCAATTCCATTGAATTGGGTATAGTTTAACCAAGATATGCCACAAGACCTAGAATTGCCTTGTGTGTATCCCACAAAAAAAGGTTCACTGTTTTAAGCAATTTTTTCTGATGAATTTTAAATTAAATTAAATTCCAGGGCTTAACTTCCAATGGAAAATTTCCAGAATAAATTTACTGGGACCAAGAGACTGAAAAAGTTCAGCCAACATTCTTTGGCCGTTTTTCAGCCTTGGGAGAATTTTTACTTGTATTGTCCCGCCTACCCACATACGTCTCTGCATTGATGTGATGGGTAGTTTGAGAAGAACTTGGATATTGTAGCTGGATCAGCTTGCTACTGTGTTAGCATACATTGCTAGCTAGCACTTTGTATAATCTTTTGAAATAATGATCATCTATGGCTGGGGTTCTTAAACTTTTTCAGCCTGGGACCCAAATTAAAAATGCAATATAGACAAAAACAAATAACAATGAAATACCCATAAATATATTTTCATGTTTATTTTCCCCCATTAAAAACACTTGCATACCTGTCTAGGTTGGAAGTGTTGCTGTTAAAATACAATACATATTATTCTGAACTGGAATAAAACTGATTGATCACATCACACAGATGTAGACCAGAAAACACACACATACACACAGTCCTAAAGTTTTCAACAAGCATGTCTATTCTGGGCTCAGTTTTTGACAGTGCAACACTCAGGTCATGCTCAGCATTGACATTGTGTTTGTACTTGAGAACCCTGACTTGCGTATGTGATGCTCAACTGGATCAGAACATCTACTGCTTTCTCAGTCAGGCAGAAGACTGCTTCCTGTGTTTGCCTCAAAATGCCTCTTGCTTCAGTTTATTCCAGTTCAGAATAAAAATTAGGACTTGTATTTTAACAGTTACAACCTAGACTTGTTTTCAACAATAATTTCTACAGTAAAATGTACAGTAGGCCTGAAATGTTTCATCTTCATCTGTATTGTTTCTAGGATGGACACTAACATTTTAACAACGCTTTTTTTCTTCCTCTTTGTAATGATGTTAGTCTGGGCAGCGAGCTCAGTTGTAATCGATCAGTAGACCAGAAATTGTCAGAAGTTTTCATTTTTTCCCTACTTCATTATGTAGACATAAGCACAGTCGACCCCATCGAGGTGCGGATGTTTGTGTTCTTTCTACACTATTTATTTTTTCTTCCGGTGTCGTCATAAAAACAGGTTGTAGTGGTAATATGAAAAGGGATACATGTTTGTGTGCCATCTCGCGCCAGTGTTCCAGCAGCCAACATTCTACTGGCGTTTTTCAGCCTCGAGTGAATTTTGACTCGTTCTATTAGCTAGCTAGCTTTGGCTAACGTTAGCTATTCGCTGTGTAACGTTACAAGGCCAAGGGATTGTTTGAAAGAGAATCTCACATCTACTACTATGAGAAATAGTACTCCCTTATTTCAGCGTATTCTCACTTGTTATAAAAGGACAACAATGCCTTGCTAGTTTACTTAATTTTCCACTTTCGAAGCACTGTTTCCTGACGCATTCTTCCATGTTCTGAAAGCACTTCCTGGGTTTACCGTAGTGTTGTGGGTGTTTGGTCTGGACGTATCGTTTTATTAATTTGTTCGTTTTGAGAGACTCATTGCTAAGCACTTCCCCGTACAAAACACATTGTGGGCGCTCCTCGTTATTCCTCAAAGTTTGTATGAAAGAGACAAGTCATCACTGCATTTGCAGTTCATGACGATTGAGCTCAGTCAGAACTTGTGGTCAGCATGAGTCCATTTAATGACAGCGGTGAGTGATGGCGAGTGGGAATGACAAGTCAGTGGCGCGTGTGGGTTGCTGAATGATATAGAAGAAAACCGTTGTCCGTTTAGCCTACATTTCACTGATCTTAGTAGCAGAAAACACCTTTGTCTGCAGTTTTCGGTTTGGCTATTTGTTTCAAGTATATTCAGGGGCGGTTCTAGCTTGTTAATGGCCCCTGGGCGAACCCCCTTCAGCGCCCGCACTCGGGGGCGCCCCAAGATGCTGCCCTGGGCGGTTGTCCATGTCGCCCGTATCTAAATCCGTTACCGAGTGTATTAGTCTATAAATTAATCTCTTTGCCAAAATTCTGCATATTCGACTCTAATGTGTGCCACAAAAAGTATTTGACTCTAGCCACAAACTTAAGGAAATCAGAAAACCTTATTGTTCAAATGGTCTGTACACTTTCTTCTATTTCTTCTTTGGGGCTTCTTGGCGGATTGCAACTATAATTTCTATCCACCGCCACCTACTGTTTAGGAGTGTGGTCATCCATGGCAATTTACACTTATATTCTTATTGTCAGACCAGTCTCCCTACTAAAATATATAATTTCTCTATCTACCTCACTGCTTCCACCTCCCTTCCCAAAATAACATCTAACCACCCATTCTCCTTACTCCTTCAAACAATCTTTCTCTCTGTGTATCATATAACAACACGTTCCACTGTCTCCCCTACCAAACATGCATCACACATCCCATTTTCATGTTTTCCTATCAATTTCCATGTTGAATTCAGTCCTGTATGTCCACATATTAATCTTCACAGTACCACTTCCTCTCTTCTATTCCCATCACACCCGTTATTCACAACTTGTTTTATATTCTTCCTAATACTATAGTAAAATCTACCCTTACTACTCACTTCCCACATCCTTTGCCATATATCTAGGCCTTTTTTCCTAATCAATGTTTTAACTTCCCCTCTACTTAGCTTCACATCCACTCTATTTCTCCTCAGGGCTTCTTTTGCTATTAAATCTGCCTTTCCATTTCCCTGTACACCCACATGTGCTGGAACCCAACAAAACTGGACTACCACCCCGCTTCTCAGTATTCCCATCACCATTGTCATTATCTCTACCCACAAATCTTCCGTTCCTGACTTTCCGGATCTTAAACTACTTAACACAGCTGCTGAATCCGAACGTACATACACAAGAACTTTGAAAGTTACTTCAAGTGCAGTTGCAAAAACCATCAAGCGCTATGATGAAACTGGCTCTCATGAGGACCAGCCACAGGAAAGGAAGACCCAGAGTTAACTCTGCTGCAGAGGATAAGTTCATTAGAGTTAACTGCACCTCAGATTGCAGCCCAAATAAATGCTTCACAGAGTTCAAGTAACGGACACATCTCAGCATAAATCACCCGACCAAACCCAAATGAGATGGTTTGGGATGAGTTGGACCGCAGAGTGAAGGAAAAGCAGCCAACAAGTGCTCAGCATATGTGGGAACTCCTTCAAGACTTTTGGAAAAGCATTCCAGGTGAAGCTGGTTGAGAGAATTCCAAGAGTGTTCAAAGCTGTCAAGTTAAAGGGTGGCAACTTTGAAGAATCTAAAATATTCCATATCTGTTATTTCATAGTTTTGATGTCTTCACTATTATTCTATAATGTAGAAAATAGTACAAATAAAGAAAAACCCTTGAATGAGTGAGTGTCCAAACTTTTGACTGGTACTGTACATTCAAACAAAGAACAACATCACAAATAGTGTTTCATCAATTATTGAGTAAGGAGACAAATAGCAAAGGTGTCTCAGACAGTATTCGATGTATCTAAATTTAGTGTAACCTACCAATCAAGACACCTTCCTAATATTGAGTATTCCACCTTCTTTCGAGGAGCATTTGTGTGCCCAGGCCCCATAGGCGTATCGAAAGGATCCCACTCACCCTGGTCACCAATGTAGCTGACCGATGTAGAGAGAGACAAGTGCCTTAGCAGAATGCTTGTGCGGTCTAAAGCTTTTGTGGTCCAGAGACAAGAACTCTACCATCTACAGTATGGCAACAGTATGGCTCCTAACAGTGACAATATATTTCTCTCCACTGCATGTTACAGTTGTAAAGTAATCTGTTAAACTAAATCTACATTGACTTTAGTCTTCAAGATACACGTGTATCTGAATTTGGTGCATCAGTAGCGGGTGTTCTTCTGCTTTAAAATGCACAAGACTTTGTAAAACAAAATCCACAAAGAAAAGACAACAGGCAAATGCATATGTGGTCCCAATGTCTAAATAGTGACTGCAGGGCTAGTTCAAGCTGCAGTAGGATGGTTCTCCTCACAGGTGAGTGAATTAGCTCTTGCTTGGTGAATAGCACCAAGCAAACAAAATATTATGTGAGACAAAAGTGAAAGACAAGAATTAATCAAATAAATCATCACAGCAAAATATTGTAGTCTGTGAGCTAGAAAATTAACATCCTGACAGTTAGAGGCAGGGTGCTCTGCAATCATCATACTCCAACTGTTAACAGGCATTTGTTTAAGTTTCAAATACTAAAATGTTTTTCATTTGTTATTTTTCAGTATGAAGTAAATTAGTGGGTCCTGCCTTGATGGCTGTATTAGCTTTACACGACTTGTCCTATAGATTTTTGTAGTCTTACATTATTACTTGGAATAAACAAATAGCTAAAACGATCCTTGTCCCGGAATGACATGTTAACGTTAGCTAGTAACTAAAACTATCTGTACCTGCTAGCTAGCAACCAATCTCCTTGTTGTAACTAGCTAACTAGCAACATTACGGTTGCTGCATTTTAATTTGGGAGTCATTTTACAGCTTGCATTTATGGTATCACGTTTCTATAACTAAATTGTTTGATTATAAATAAATAAATAAAATACTTTACCACATAGCAGGAGATATCTCTCGGGCTGTCAGCAGCTGTGTTTAGTACCTAGATCCGGGGAACTTGATTAGCAGAGATGGTACCTGGATAGTCGTGATGAGCGTTCCGAATCCTTTCTGTGAGCCGGTTCATTTGGCTCCCAAACAGCTCTTCGAATTTAACTAGAACCATAGAAATAATTGCAAATCTCAGATCGTGAAATACCCGTTCAATTTTTTTTTACCACGACAAAATATAAAATACATCAGCGTGGACCAGATTGAGGTGCTCCTCACACTATTTATTGTTTCTGCAGTGAGGATTCACCCTCTTTAGATCATTATTTTGTCACTTTTCTGCAGAACAACGTTGTTTTGAGCTCAAACAGCAGTGGTAGCATTATGCAAATCAGGGTTAAATGTTTCAGTTGAATACATTCAGTTGTACAACTGACTAGGTATCCCCTTTACATTGCATAGCTGTGGTTATGGTGCATAGACAAAAAGGGGGTGATGGGAACCAAGGACTGACATGACCCAAACACAGCATACTGTAACAGTAACTATGGATGCTAGTTCAGTATTAAGCAGAGAGAGATAGGACTCTATTGCCCAAAAGCCTATTTTAGCATGGGCAGCGTTATTGAGGACGCCTTCCTATGGGTCAAGGAAGGATCACATAACTCCATCCAGGTCACCTGGAGGGATCAGCCCATAGAGAATGATAGAGAAAGCATCCCTATATAGTTCATAGTGTGGTGTCCGTGAGCGCATGGAAAGCACCATTGATGCAATCTCCATTTTGAAGTAGTCTATTTTCTTCATGATTAGCTGGACATGACTACAACAGGATCACCAGGATAATACAGGCAATAAAGTTGGAAGTAACACCTTGACTACATAAAGAGAGTTTAAGCCCATACTAAAACTGCCTTTTGGCCACTAGAGGCCTCTATCCCCTGCAACTAATCCAGAATGCCATAATGCGACAGATACAAAGATGTTGACAACTTCAAGGAGACTGCCTGGTTTTCAACCTTCCTAAGTTCTCCAATGTCACCCTGCTCCTTCACACACACTCCACTGGCTTCCAGTCGAAGCTCACATCCACTACAAGACCATGGTGCTTGCCTATGGAGCAGCAAGGGGAACTGCCCCTCCCTACTACCTTTAGGCTATGCTCAAATCTTACACCCGAGCCACCTCTGATCTCTTGGCCCTTATGACAGAAGTGGTTGTCACACCTAGCTAACTGTAAGGGCTGGATTCAATCCATATCGTGGAAAGATCTGTGTTCAAATTGAAAAGTTATTTCCAATTGAGCTGACATATGCATTTACCGTGCATGCCGTCTCCGCAACCACGGAAACATTGGCTTTAATTGTCAATTGCACTTTAAAGGGGATATTTAGCACTACGGATTGAATAGAGTGCCAAGTTGCTCTGGAGAAGAACGTCTGCTAAATGACAAATGTAAATACTAAGATGTGATGTCTAAGTTGATGGTATCAATAGTTATCCATGGAGAAAGACAAAGGACACTGGTTCATGTTAAAATTATTTATTTTTAATTGATTGGTACATTAAGTTAATCAAACAAGTGCAACACATTTGTTTCATAACTGGCTGACCACAACACTCATTTGTGGTCCTACACTGATAATTGTACAGGTTCCAGACAGACTGAAACCAAAGAGAAAAGTACAGCAGATAGGGACAGTGGTGAGATCTACAGTATGTGGTTGTTTAACACCACTCTACTTAGTAGGGTACATTGGTCAGAATAAAGACACTTCAAATTGACTATGGGCTATTCAATAGTCAAATATAACTCCAATAATATTTATTACACATTCTAAACTTGCCCTACTAAATAAGAACCTGGTTTCACATGCACACAAGTGCTATTAGATCTCACAATATATTAAATACATTCAAAAAGAAAAAAACAGGACAGCCTGTAAGAGACAACCAAGCAATGGAATAAAAAGGGCAGTGGAAAATGTCTGTCAAGATAATACAAAATAAATAAATGGTAAAACTGCAGAATGTATTTTCCATTGATAAGGCATAATATAGAATCCAGAGCACTTTGAACATTCAAAATGCACTAAGCTGAGCCTGATATTATTGAGAGCTGCAGGATTCCTGCCTATAGAACACCATTACCCAGTGGTCCTGTTGAAATGTATTGACATAAAACAAATATGTATGAATTTAATTGTCTTATCTACAGTAGAATTCCAAAACAATTCAACAAATGGGCCATAAGTGCAAATAAAGATTCCAAAGCTGGATCATGAGTCCTTGATCCCTCAAAGAACTAACACACTTTACAAAAGTAGTATCATGCATCAATTCCTTCAGCATTCATTCATTGTCTCTGGTGTTATCCTTATAAAACCAAGCTTTTAAGATTCACGTCACAATAACACAATTAAGACTTGTCAATGACTAGAGCGAAACTTGGTGAAAGCCCATTGAGTCTCATTGAATCAAATTTTGTTCATGAGCTCTAAGATATGTTCAACACATCTGCAACCTGGTCTATCAAACCAGTGTTGGTGGTATGACTTACACATATCAAGACGTTGTGTCCAACTGCATCACATTTACTGTGGGAAAATGTATGCACTCACTACTGTAAGTTGCTCTGGATAAGAGCATATGCTAAATGACAAATGTAAAATGTCTTGTGTATATTAATGGATATGATTTCCTTAAAATGTCTTTCAGGAGGCGTCAAAACTGGCTTTGTGAGGCAAGTTCACCCAGAAAATCAGCTTGCATACATATGGGTGAATTTTAATATCAGAATGTTGGCAAATCAGGATCAGACAGAGTGATTTGTGAAATACACTAGAAACAAAAAGTCATTAAGATATGCCACTCCTTAAGCACAAACTTCCAAATGGGAGTGAACCAATACATTCTTCATTGGGAAGTTTCTAATCATCATGTAATAGAGATTCATTTTAAAGGATATTAACCATTCCTGGTGTTTGGGAGGAGCTGCAGGGTTCCTAAACAGGAGGGTGGTAGATTCGGGAGACATCACAGCAGCCAGTTCACTGTGACTCCTTCCTTCTCAATGAAGCAGGAGGAGACTAAGGTAAAGTAGAAGACTTGGCACTGAAAAAGAAAACACCCCAAAAATACAAAGTTAGATATCTCCCGAAAATACATGTATTTATATACTGATAAAAACCATCTGCCCAGCTAAAAAAAGGAGACAAAACCAACGTGGACCTGGGGAACACAAACTGGATAAATCTGTTGGACTTTGACATCATTACTGAATAGCTGTCCCAACATATCAGCTTGAAGCCAAGTTGACGATCATTATGTATCAGTTCAAGGTTCATCATGCTCACCCATAAACCAAATAGCCACTGTTAGGCAACAAAAAAAAACCGCTTTGGCGGCCTGAACTAGAATTACAATGGCAGAAAACCCCCTGTAATGAACAAACCATTTCTGCCAAGATGGCCACTGCGTTCACGTTGCTCCACTACTGTGGCTGGTGTGTGTATGTATGTATATATTAATATTAAACAGTCAAACTTTACAAACAATCATGCAGCATTTGGCAGAAACCAGCATCAGTAGCAAATGGTAAATAAGTTAGGCTAATATACCAATAAATGAGCGATTCAAACCTCTCTGCCAATTACAGCTAGTTGTCCATTTTCTCCTCCCCACTCAGACCACTTCCAGACAGTCCTAGCTAAATTCTTGCTTGACAAATTGCTCTTTGATAGGAAGCAAATTGTTACTTTTAGACCATTTCAAAAATCACAGTAAGTTACTTATTTGTTACCCAGAAATGATTTGATATTGAGCTAAAAATTAATAATTTAAAACAGCTGCATTGGACCTTTTTAAAACCCAAACATTCCTGTTCCTTTTCCTTATTGTGAATAACATGAAAACATTATAATGGGTGAAAATATAAAGTGGTATTGTTATAAGTCTGTACGCCAGTAACAATAATTGATAGTACAGCAACAAGTACACAATTGTTGAATGATCATAACTAGATTTGAAAACAAACTGTTCAGAAGAATAGTTCTGTGAATTTGACTATATTCCCACTTATTAGCATGACGCTAATGTTACATCAATAATGATGGATTACAACAGCCTATAGTCTCTTCCTTGATTGATATTGTTGTTATCCACATAGCTCATTAAAAAAAACAACATTGCTGCAACTTACCAAGTACACCTACAACACCACCTGCTATTTTCCCAGCGTGGTCTGTAAATAAACAAATACACAGGAAGGTGACATCATGAATTCGCAGTGAAGCTGAATCATCACCTAAATAGGGCTTGAAATCAAAGAGACCATCATATAGCTACAACATAAGATTGATAGCAACTTGGTGATAGCTTACTGTTGGGGTCTGGGATTGTATGAGTGGGGTCAGGTACACGATCTGTTACATAAAGAAGAGATATTAGAGTTCACACACACACACAGAGATTTAACAATTACTACTACATCATACGGATGTTGGATAAAACAAATAACAATGCAGTGAAAGAATGAGGTGGTGTTAGTGGCATGGCATGCTAGTGAACCAACTAGTGTTACAATTAAACACATCCAAAACTTTATTTCTGTGTTAGAGAAGGGCTATGTGCTCGCATAGCTCAAGATAAGGTTCAGCCGTTTGTGAGGACAGAGTGATGATTACTTCATGCATTTGATATGGGTTATGTTTTTCCCTACTTGACAGGTACATTATTACATATTCAGATCACAATCCATCCTTTTTTTCAGTTGGAGGAGAGTCTGATGGAGAAAAGCCACCATAAACTAACACTGGATGCCAACCAGATCCAATTTGAATGTATCATTCAAGTGTCAATGTAAGTTTAGACAAGCATATCTCTTTGGACACAAATAACTAGGAGAATATAGTGAGCATATTAGGCTGTGTATATTTCACAGAACCATTGATGTTTCACCACCTCAGCCACAGATAATGACATGTAACTTGGTATTGAGGTCCTTCCAAAGTCTCAGACAGACCCCACTGGATTATTCTATTACCACAAAGGATCAAAGGTTAGGTTAATACAATGAGTTAAGATGTTAGGTGCCAAAGTGTTAGCAAACAACTTATATTTACACGAAAACAAATGTGAATTCAGCTGTACAACAGGCACTCTGATTTCCTGTAGGCTAGGTAATGCCATGGAGAAGAACATGAGGGGTCAGAAGCAAAGCCATTGCTAGGCTATATACATTAAGTTGCACCCCCTTTTGCCCTCAGCATAGATTCTACACTGTGTCGAAAGCGTTCCACAGGGATGCTGGTCCATGTTGACTCCAATGCTTCCCACAGTTGTGTCAAGTTGGCTGGTTGTCCATTGGCTGGTGGACCATTCTTGATACACTCAGGAAACTGTTGAGCGTGAAAACGCAGTAGCGTTGCAGTTCTTGACACACTCAAACCGGTAAGCCTGGCACCTACTACCATACCCCATTCAAAAGGCACTTAAATATTTTGTCTTGCCCATTCACCATCTGAATGGTACACATACACAACATGTGTATCAAGGCTTAGAAATCATTCTTTAACCGGTCTCCTCCCCTTCATCTACACTGATTGAAGTGGATTTAACAGGTGACATCAATACGTAAATCATAGCTTTCACCTGGATTTACCTGGTCAGTCTATGTCACGGAAATATCTGTTTATTAAGTTCTCTAGTACCAGGTCAGACCACCCTTAGCCTCCAGAACAGCCTGAATTATTTGGGACATTTTACAAGGTGTCAGAAACGTTCCATAGGGATGTTGGCCCATGATGACGCGATGGCATCTCGCAGTTGCTGCAGATTGGACGGAGGTATATTCATGCTGCGAACAGCCCGTTCCATTTCATCCTAAAGATGCTCTATTGGGTTGAGGTCTGGGGACAGCTCAGGCCACTCAAGTAAACTGAACTTCTCATGTTCCAGGCAATGTTTTTCCACTTGTCCAGTGTTGGTGATCACGTGCCCACTTGAGCCTCTTCTATCTATCTATCTATCTATCTATCTATCTATCTATCTATCTATCTATCTATCTATCTATCTATCTATCTATCTATCTATCTATACACACACAGTTGAAGTCGGAAGTTTACATACACTTAGGTTGAAGTCATTAAAACTAATTTTTCAACCACTCCACATATTTCATGTTAACAAACTATAGTTTTGGCAAGTCGGTTAGGACACATAATTTGTTTCAGTGACAAGTAATTCTTCCAACAATTGTTTACAGACAGATTATTTCACTTATAATTCACTATATCACAATTCCAGTGGGTCAGAAGTTTGAAAAATTCCATTAAATGATGTCATGGCTTTAGAAGCTTCTGATAGGCTCATTTACATAATTTGAGTCAACTGGAGGTGTATCTGTGAATGTATTTCAAGGCCTACCTTCAAACTCAGTGCCTCTTTGCTCGACATCATGGGAAATTCCCAAACACCTGAAGGTACCACGTTCATCTGTACAAACAATAGTGTGCAAGTATATACACCATGTGACCACGCAGCAGTCATACTGCTCAGGAAGGAGATGCGTTCTGTCTCCTAGAGATTAACGTACTTTGGTACGGTTTGCAAATGCACATGGGGACAAAGATAGTACTTTTTTGAGAAATGCCCTCTGGTCTGATGAAACACAAATAGAAATGTTTGGCCATAATGACCATCATTATGTTTGGAGGATAACAGGGGAGGCTTGCAAGGCGTAGCACACCATCCCAACCGTGAAGCACAGGGGTGGCAGCATCATGTTGTGGGGGTGCTTAGCTGCAGGAGGGACTGGTATTTTATATTTGAGATTCTTCAAAGTAGCCACCCTTAGCCTTGATGACAGATTTGCACACTCTTGGCATTACTACATGATTCCATATGTGTTATGTCATAGTTTTGATGTCTTCACTTTTATTCTACAATGTAAACATTTTTGCAAATAAAGAAAAACCCTTGAATGAGTAATATTCCAAACATTTGGCACCCAGAGTATTTTAGATTTTTCAAAGTAGCCACCCCTGATGACAGCTTTGCACACTCGGCAACCAGCTTCACATGGAATGCTTTTCCAACAGTCTTGAATGATTTCACACATATGCTGAGCACTTGTTGGCTGCTTTTCCATCACTTTGCGGTCTAACTCATCCCAAACCATCTCATTTAGCATGGTCGCAATCGGCTCTTCCAAATGGACAATGACCCCAAGCATACTTCCAAAGTTGTGGCAAACTGGCTTAAGGACAACAAAGTCAAGGTATTGGAGTGGCCATCACAAAGCCCTTACCTCAATCCTATAGAAAATGTGTGGCCAGAAGCAAGGAGGCCAGTTCTGTCAGAAGGAATGGGCCAAAATTCATCCAATTTATTGTGGGAGGCTTGTGGATGGCTACCCAAAATGTTTGACCCAAGTTAAACATTTAAAGACAATGCTACCAAATACTAATTGAGTGTATGTAAACTTCTGACCCACTGGGAATGTGATGAAAGAAATAAAAGCTGAAATAAATCACTCTACTATTATTCTGACATTTCACATTCTTAAAATAAAGTGGTGATCCTAACTGACCCAAGACAGGGACTTTTTACTAGGATTATATGTCAGGAATTGTGAAAAACTGAGTTTAAATGTATTTGGCTAAGGTGTATGTAAACTTCCGACTTCAACTGTTTAAACATTAGATTAGGATGGTTCCAAGCAGTATCAAAATGCTCTTACCGTGGACTATGGTTCTCTTTGTAGTAGCCGCAGTAGTGGTAGTAGTAGTAGTAGGGGGCTTTGTTGTATTCAGAAGGGCTATAAAGACATTACATAATTAGGCCACTCACTACTCTTGTCCGGTCTGTCACAACACATTATTGTTATGATCCCTCATATGCTTTAGTCAGCCAGTGTAGTCTGAGGAGTAGAATGGTGTGGAACCAGATAGATAGTCAATCACTCAAAGTGTAAAAAGGGAAAATAAATACCAGAGGTTGCTATGCACAGGCATGCATATGGTGAAGAATAACAATTATCATGTTTTTAGAATAGGCCTACACATTATCCATGTTTTAGATTGCTTGCTTAGCCTGTTTCATGCACACCTGTGCTTATGTTGTATTTTATTCAACTAGATACTGTGATATTTACACATTTATCTTTCAGAGGAAGTAATCTGGAAATAGCTCATGATTGTGTGGTGGAGGAAAAAAGTGGAAGCCCAAATATATTTTATCACTGTAAGCCACGTGTCAAACTCATTCCACGGAGGAGTGTCTGCGGGTTTTCGCTCCTCTGTTGTACTTGATTGATGAATTTAGGTCACTAATTAGTAAGGAACTCCCCTCACCTGCTTGTCTAGATCTTAATTGAAAGGGAAAAAAACTAAAAAACAGCACACACTAGGCCCTCCATGGAATGAGTTTGACACCCCTGGTGTAAGCAGTTCATGTGAGCAGTTCTATGTTTTGTTAACAACCATACTTAGAACGGGCTAAAAAAAAGAAAGCTTTCAACTTACTTTTACACTCAGGTGGAGCTGGCTGGAATTCTCCATTCTCAGAGCAGGTTATGGATTTACTTCCAACCAGAGTGTAATCCGTCTCACAGTCATATTGCACTATACTTCCATAGTTATACGTCTCTTCAGGTGTGACAACAGGCCCACCGTTGACAATGATGGGGGGCTTTCCACACTTCACCACTGCAGATTAGAGCACAACAGTAGTTATGAAGAGATTTGATTTAGGCACAAGCACAGAACTGTTAAAGTTATGGTTATTTTCACTTGACATACTCCTTCAGATTACTAACCTTCACAAACAGGAACTCTGCCATCCCAGCCTCCATCCATACAGGTCCTTCCACTGCTGCCCACAAGCATATAGCTGAAAAAGAGAAAGATTAGACAATAAGAGACAGTATTTGGAGCTTTGATTTTAGTACAACAAGGGTTACAACAGATCACAGCTCTGATCAAGATAGTAATGACAGATAATATGCCAAAAACTCAAAAATATACATTTTGTTTAGCTTTTAGGGAGGGGAAGTTTGATTAAGGCCTATTTGGAAAAAACTAAATTAGGCCAACAAATGGACAGCTTTGTGAAACATGATAGTTGACATGTTAACTCTAAGAAATCATTCAAAGGGGGGAGAAAGAGAGCGAGAGACAAGAGAGGAGAGAGAGAGCGAGAAAATAGCCTTGCACTGACCCTGTGTCACAGGTAGCAAAAACCTTGTTGCCAAACAAGATCCCCTCAGATAAATCTAAATGGCCGTTCATCACATCTCCTGGAGAGCCACATGACTTCCCTGAAACGACCAGAGAAAACAGGTCAGACATTCTAAATGAGACAGTGGCAAAGAGTTGAATGTTAGCACAAAACAGGTCTGAATTCCAGGCTAGGCTTAGGCTAGTATTTCAATGAGATTTATGGATCAGGCAATGAATATATCAAGTTGCGAGTGGGTAACTAAAAACTGGAAACATTTACAAGAATACGACATAAAATAAAAAGACAATTATATTACTTCCGCATGACATTTTCACGTCACTCCACACGCCAGCAGTACATGTGACTGATTGAGACCCTCCTGCACTGAAATATCCAATTGCACACTGAAAAGTGACGTTTGCGCCGTCTACAAATGTGTCTTGAGTGAAGAAGGCATCTGACAAAACCATGTTTGGCCCTCTTATGGGTTTGGTGCAGTTTTGAGCTGAAATAGGTGGAGACAAAATGGAGTTCATGTTAAAGAGATCTGCAGAGGAGAAGGATTGTGGATCTCTTTGTATTAGTAGCTGTAGTAGTAGGAGGCTTTGTTGTAGTCAGAAGGGCTATAAAGACATTACATAATTAGGCCACTAACTACTCTGGTCCGGTCTGTCACAACATATTACTGTTGTGATCCCTCATATGCTTTACTCAGCCAGTGTGGTCTGAAGAATAGAATGGTGTTGAACCAAATAGCTAATCAATCAATCATAAAGTGTAAAAAGGGGAAATAAATACCAGAGGTTGCTATGCACAAGCATGCATATGGTGAAGAATAACAATTATCATGAACATTAACACACATACCATCTTTTCTTATCAAAAAGGCCTCAATGTGTTTATGAGTTGAGATCAATTGCATTAAAAAAGCCAGTTTGCTGACACGTTGGTCTTCTGGTCCTAAATACCAAATGATGCACAAAATATCTGAGCTAAAATATTGGCTAAAGTGTTTAAAATAAACACTGAAATCAGTCTTACCTTTGCATGTAGGGTAAGGAGCTGACCAGCCTTCTATTTCGCAGGTCAGACTGGCTTGTCCCTCCATGTCATATCCAGCATTACACTTATACGTCACAAAAGACTTGTACGTATAGGGGGGACGGCCTTCAATCCGAAAACCATTCTCAACAACAGGAGGAGGACATGAGACCACTGCAGACGTAAACAAAGAGATATGTCATTAGCTACTGTTTTGAGGTGAACAAGGTGACCCAAGTATATTATTTATTGGTTTTAGACTACTTGAAGCAATAAACACAATGTTGTTATAATCACCCATTTGTGAATCCTGCAACTAATAATTATCTATAAAATGAATAGGGTAGATTCTATTGTAACCCACTTCCTATGTTGCGTCATGGTTTTTAGAATAGGCCTACACATTATACATGTTTTAGATTGCTTGCTTAGCCTGTTTCATGCACATCTGTGCTTATGTTGTATTTTATTAAACTAGATACTGTGATATTTACACATTTATCTTTCAGAGGAAGTAATCTGGAAATTGCTCATGATTGTGTGGTGGAGGAAAAAAGTTGAAGCACAAATATATTTTATCACTGTAAGCCACGTGTCAAACTCATTCCACGGAGGGCCGAGTGTCTGCAGGTTTTCACTCCTCCGTTGTACTTGATTGATGAATTTAGGTCAATAAATTAGTAAGGAACTTCCCTCACCTGCTTGTCTAGATCTTAATTGAAAGGGAAAAAAACTAAAAAACAGCAGACACTAGGCCCTCCATGGAATGAGTTTGACACCCCTGGTGTAAGCAGTTCATGTGAGCAGTTCTATGTTTTGTTAACAACCATACTTAGAACGGGCTAAAAAATAGAAAGCTTTCAACTTACTTTTACACTCAGGTGGAGCTGGCTGGAATTCTCCATTCTCAGAGCAGGATATGGATTTACTTCCAACCAGAGTGTAAATCTTCTCACAGTCATATTGCACTACACTTCCATAGTTATACGTATCTTCAGGTGGGACAACAAACCCACCGTTGACAATGGTGGGGGGCTTTCCACACTTCACCACTGCAGATTAGAGCACAACAGTAGTTATGAAGAGATTTGATTTAGGCACAAGCACAGAACTGTTAAAGTTATGGTTATTTTCACTTGACATACTCCTTCAGATTACTAACCTTCACAAACAGGAACTCTGCCATCCCAGCCTCCATCCATACAGGTCCTTCTACTGCTGCCCACAAGCATATAGCTGAAAAAGAGAAAGATTAGACAATAAGAGACAGTATTTGGAGCTTTGATTTTTGTACAAAAAGGGTTACAACAGATCACAGCTCTGATCAGTAATGACAGATAAACATTTTGTTTAGCTTTCAGGGAGGGCAAGTTTGATTAAGGCCTATTTGAATCACAAAATTAGACCTAGAAATGGACAGCTTTGTGAACATGACAGTTCACATGTTAACTCTAAGAAGTCACCTCTAACACTCAAGAAAGCATTCAAGGGGGGGAGCGAGAGAGCAAATAGCCTTGCACTGACCCTGTGTCACAGGTAGCAAAAACCTTGTTGCCAAAGAAGATCCCCTCAGAGAAATCAAAATGGCCGTTGGTCACTTCTCCTGGAGAGCCACACGACTTCCCTGAAAAAACAATAGAGAAAACGTGTCAGACTTTCAAAATGACAGTGGCAAAGAGTTGAATTTTAGCACAAAACAGGTCTGAATTCCAGGCTAGGTTTTGGCTAGTATTTCAATGAGATTTATGGATGGGGCAATGAATATATCAAGTTGCGTGTGGGTAACTAAAAACTAAGAATATAGCAGAATTCTTTTCAGAACCAAAATAAATAGACAATTATATTACTTTCACATGTCAGTTTCACATCACTCCACACGCCAGAAGTACAGGTGACTGATCGAGACCCTCCTGCACTGGAATATCCAATTGCACACTGAAAAGTGACTTTTGCTCCGCCTCCAAATGTCTCTTGAGTGATGAAGGCATCTGACAAAACCATGTTCGGCCCTCCTATGGGTTTGGTGCAGTTTTGAGCTGAAAGAGGTGGTGAGAAAAATGGAGTTACTGTTAATTACCAAGGTGAAAAAAATACAGGAGACAACACCTTCAATTCAACCCATAAACTGTAGTAGTGTAAGCTTCAAACCACCGTCTGTAAACAGAGAGAATACAATAAATAGGATTCTATACAGATATGACCCCACCTTGAACAGTGAGAACCATCAAGGCTAGCTGGACCATCCATATCTTCAAAGACCAACAACAGACAGAGAGCTGCATGAAGTCTTCTTTTCCCGTAACAAGCAGCAGCACACGATTTCCTGGATTGGTTGGTTTGCATGTACTGTAAAGTTCTGCCAGATCCCCACCTAAGCGGATTAACTTCTCTTAATATCCACTTGCAGTAATCACGCTGTTGAGAAGGAGAACACACACCGTCAAAAATCTGTGAGTTAGGGTAGCCATATAGATACAATAGACACCTGCTCATCGAATATCTCATTCCAAATATGGAGTTGGTCCCCTTTGCTGCTATAACAACCTCTACTCTTCTGGGAAAGCTTTCCACTAGATGTTGGAACATTGCTGCAGGGACTTGCTTCCATTAAGCCACAATAGCATTAGTGAGGTAGCACAGACATTTTAGATAAAGTCAATGGATCAACTTCTGATTCCGGAAAACATAGTAAGCAATATGTTAATGACGACATAGACAGCTTTTTTAAATACTCCTACTAGTAGGTGAATACATTGATTGTTTTCGGGAAATTGTGTTTATATTTTATTATAAACTGGCTAGTTCGACCTCTGAATACTGATTGGCTGAAAGCTGTGGTATATCAAGGGTATGCCGACATATATTTGACAGTTGGGAACCAGTATATAATAGCAATAAGGCACCTGTTTTTTTTGTGTGTATATGGCCAATATACCACAGCTAACGTCTGTATCCAGGCATTAGAACAGCCCTTAGCCGTGGTATATAGAGCTTGCCAGCTTGTAGTCCTAAACAAACTATTTACCTCTGGTTTGTTCATCCATTCCTATGGGCAAAAGAAAAATGGGGGAATAATAGGGTTTTGGAATAAACGCTAAAAATAAGGTCTGAGGTTAACACAGGCGTATGAGATGTTACACATTTTGTTTTGAGATACTATTAGTCAGTTAACATGATCTTTATGAATTATGAATCCTTTATGTGCGTTGTTTTTTCAAATGACAAACGCTTCAAAATTCATAAAAAGTTACGTTAGCTGATGAAGATTATATCATAGAACAAAACTTATGAGATCTCCTAAGCCTGTGTTTACCACATATTGTATTTTCAGCGTTTATCCAAAAACTCCATTGATTTTCACATCAATGCGGTAAAGAGGTCAATCAAACCTGTCCAAAACAATGGAATTGCCATGGAAAGGCGTGGGGGAAAGGGCCATGAGGGAAAGATCCCCATTGCCGCCCAGCAAAATTTGCCTACAACTAAGCTATTGTTAATATGTGTGTAAATATCACAGTATCTAATATGAAGTAAAAACCGGAGAGTAATGCGTGTATGGATGTCAACCCCAACACGTTCATGTCATTGTTACCAATCAACTGCATTACTGTTAAAAACTACTTTGACTACCAGCACAAATTTCTGCATGCTAGCTATGCTAAGCAGTTTATACAAACAGCAGTTTGCATTTAGCAGTCACTTCTTCTAAACCTGAAAATGGACAACTTCTACAAATGGGTTAAACATAAGCACATTTGTTTACATCCATGTTTGTGAGCATTTCTCCTTTGCCAAGATAATCCATCTTCCTGACAGGTGTGGCATATCAAGAAGCTGATTAAACAGCATGATCATTGCACAGGTGCAATTTTGTCCCAGTTTTTAGGGAGTGTGCAATTGGCATGTTGACTGCAGGAATGTCCACCAGAGCTGTTGCCAAATAATTCTATGTTAATTTCTCTACCATAAATAGCCTTCAACGTTTTTTTTGAGAATTTGGCAGTACGTCCAACCGGCCTCACAACAGCAGACCACGTGTATCCACGCCATCCCAGGACCTCCACATCCGGCTTCTTCACCTGCGGAATCATCAGACCAGCTACCTGGACAAAACCGAAGACCTTCTGCACAAACTGTCAGTAACCATCTCAGGGAAGCTCATAATTTCAGTGTCCAAATCGGACTTAAGTATCCACATTGTGAGCCTGTTACAATCAATGATGTGTATAAACCCTGGATGACTGACAGGAGGTGGTGTATTGAATCCACTGTGAAGCCATCTTGGTACTCTTCATCAACTGTAAAAATTATTTTGGAAGCTATATTAAAATGGATTTATTAATGTCTACATTTGATTTATAAACGTTTATTATATTACAGAAACCTTAATGCATACTTAAATTATATTATGTGAGCTAAACATAAACATTTCCCTTAAAGTATTTTTTAGAGTACTTATGTTACTGTCCTCACTACAACAACAAAAATACATGTATTTGTTTCGGAAACATTTAACTTAATTTAAAAATTCTATTAATTCCTATGGAGGTCTTGTCCTACTAGGGAGTGTCAATATGGCCAACCAGTGGCTTCAAAGCCTGTCAATGGCCAATAGGATAGCATCATCAATTCAGTTTTTATATAAGTCATTGGTTACAATACATAAATCATGGCAGATTAGATCAGATTTGTTGAATAAGCGGCAATCTGGTCAATGGAACGTCTGCGTTGTTTCACTATATGGATCACTCCAATATATTGGTATCACTGCGCGGCGGAGGGTTACATCTAGGGTTGCACATTTTGGGGAATACTCAGAGGTGGAAACTTTCCGTGGGAATTAACAGGAATATATGGGAATTAACGGAAATATATGCAAATTAATATTAATACCATTTAAATGTAGATTTCTTTTGCAGTGGATATACAGTTGAAGTCAGAAGTTTACATACACTTAGTTTGAAGTTATTAAAACTCATTTTTCAACCACTCCAAAGATTTCATGTTAACAAACTAGTTTTGGCAAATCGGTTAGGACATCTAATTTGTGCATGTCACAAGTAATTCTTCCAACAGTTGTTTACAGACAGATTATTTCACTTATAATTCACTATATCACAATTCCAGTGGGTCAGAATTTTACATACACTACCTTTAAACAGCTTGAAAAAAATCCAGAAAATTATGTAATGGCTTTAGAAGCTTCTGATAGGCTAACTGACATTATTTGAGTCAATTGGAGGTGTACCTGTGGATGTATTTCAAGGCCTACCTTCAAACTAAGTGCCTCTTTGCTCGACATCATGGGAAAATCTAAAGAAATCAGCCAAAAATGGTAGACCTCCACAAGTCTGGTTCATTCTTGGGAGCAATTTCCAAACGCCTGTAGGTACCACGTTAATCTGTACAAACAATAGTACGGAAGTATTAACACCTTGGGGGCACGCAGTCGTCATACCGCTCAAGACGGAGATGCGTTCTGTCTCCTAGAGATGAACGTACTTTGGTGCGAAAAGTGCAAATCAATCCCAGAACAACAGCAAAAGACATTGTGAAGATGCTGGAGGAAACAGGTACAAAAGTATCTATATCCACAGTAGAACGAGTCCTATATCGACATAACCTGAAAGGCCACTCAGCAAGGAAGAAGCCACTGATCCATGGCTGTTATTAAAAAGGCAGACTACGGTTTGCAAATGCACATGGGGACAAAGATCATACTTTTTGGAGAAATGCCCTCTGGTCTGGTGAAACACAAATAGAACTGTTTGGCTATAATGACCATCAATATGTATGGAGGAAAAAGGGGGAGGCTTGCAAGCTAAAGAATACCATCCCAACCGTGAAGCACGGGGGTGGCAGCATCATGTTGTGGGGATGCTTTGCTGCAGGAAGGACTGGTGAACTTCACAAAATAGATGGCATCATGAGGAAGGAAAATTATGTGGATAACAGAACTGGTGTATTGAAGCAACATCTCAAGACATCAGTCAGGAAGTTAAAGCTTGGTCGCAAATGGGTCTTCCAAATGGACAATGACCCCAAGCATACTTCCAAAGTTGTGGCAAACTGGCTTAAGGACAACAAAGTCAAGTTATTGGAGTGGCCATCACAAAGCCCTGATCTCAATCCTATAGAAAATGTGTGGGCAGAACTGAAAAAGCGCGTGCGAGCAAGTCCTACAAACCTGACTCATTTACACCAGTTCTGTTTGGAGAAATGGGCCAAAATTCACCCAACTTATTGTTGGAAGCTTGTGGAAGGCTACCCGAAACATTTGACCCAAGACAAACAATTTAAAGGCAATGCTACCAAATACTAATTGAGTGTATGTACACTTCTGACCCACTGGGAATGTGATGAAAGAAATAAAAGCTTAAATAAATCACTACTATTATTCTGACATTTCACATTCTTAAAATAAAGTGGTGATCCTAACTGACCTAAGACAGGGAATTTTTACTAGGATTACATTTCAGGAATTGTGAAAAACTGAGTTTAAATGTATTTGGCTAAGGTGTATGTAAACTTCTGACTTCAACTGTATTTACCATATATGGAGACAGAAACATAAACCTTTTACCTCATCATAAGTAGACATAATTGCAAATGATTAAATCCTTCCAATAGAAATAAAAAAAACGATTTAGTTACGAATTGAACTTTAATTAAATGAGTTGAGTCTTCACATGGGATGATTTTACTGAACAACAAAAGAAAGGGAATATTGAATGATCCCCAATGATCCATCGCATCTCCCCAAAAACGTTTTCAACATACATCTGTAAAATGATATTCTAGAAACTAAAGCTTTGGTTGTCTTCCTCTCAGGCTTCCATGTCTTCTCACTGGACCTCCTCAATGTCCACCTCTTTAACATCAGACTCGGAGGCCTCATCTTTACTGTCACTTTCCAACCTTGTTGAGGATGGCTCGATGTCAGTCTCATGGAGGCAACGGGGAAAGAGCCTCAGATCCACAAAGTCCCTTCCACCAGGTGACTGATGAGATATGTTGGCACGACTGCCATATTACATCTTCATCCCAAAGCCCTTGCTTGGAAGTGTACTTCGCCAGACTGCCAAGAACGTGACACGGTAGGGATGACACCATAGGCCTTGTTGACCTCCGCACCAGGCAGGACGCTCTTGCCAGCATACTGGGGTCCAACATGTACACTGAAGCGAGTATGGGCTTCAGGGAGAAGTCTTAACGCTTTTTGATGTATTTCAGAACTGCAGTTTCCTTTGCTTGGAGCAAAAGTCAAGCGGGTAGGGCAGTACAAGACTTCTTCTCTTACATCTGCAAGCAGAGTCTGAACATCAGACTGGATGGCATTGTCTCCCTCAATCTGTGCAATGGCTACTGATATAGGTTTCAGGAGTTTCAGGCTGCTTACCACGTCCTCCAAAATACATAATCAAGTAGGCTCTCTTGATGGGGCTGTCCATATCGGCAGACTGTGATATGGCAATTTCTTGGACTCTCCTCTCCAGGAGATTGTCAAACATGATGACAACACCACCCCAACCGGTGTTGCTGGGCAGCTTCAATGTGAGGCTCTTATTCTTCTCACTTTACTTGGTGAGGTAGATTGCTGCTATAACTTGATGACCCTTCACTTATCTAAACATTTCCTTGGCTCTCTTAGATTGTATCCATTGTTTTCAGTGCCATGATGTCCCTGAGGAGCAGATTCAATGCATGAGCAGCACAGCCAATGGGTGTGATGTGAGGGGAGGACTCCTCCACTTTAGACCAAGCAGCCTTCATGTTCGCATTATTGTCTGTCACCAGTGCAAATACCTTCTGTGGTCCAAGGTCATTGATGACTGCCTTCAGCTCATCTACAATGTAGAGACCAGTGTGTCTGTTGTCCCTTGTGTCTGTGCTCTTGTAGAATACTGGTTGAGGGGTGGAGATAATGTAGTTAATTATTCCTTGCCCACGAACATTCAAATACCCATCAGAGATGATTGCAATACAGTCTGCTTTCTCTATGATTTGCTTGACCTTCACTTGAACTCTGTTTAACTCTGCATCCAGCAAATGAGTAGATAAAGCATGTCTGGTTGGAGGGGTGTATGCTGGGCAAAGAACATTCAGAAATCTCTTCCAATACACATTGCCTGTGAGCATCAGAGGTGAACCAGTTGAATGTCTTACTCAAGCTGTGTATGCATCAGCATTTCTCTGACTACGTTCCTCCATTGAGTAAAAAAAAAACTGATTCCAGGAGGACCATTAGCTGTTGCTATCAATAAGGTGTCTGATTTATCATTTTCACCTCTAATAGAAGTAGAGGGACTTTTGTCAGAGGTTGCTTGTTGTGAGCGCTGTGGGAACTTTATGCACTTGGCCAGATGATTCTGCATCTTTGTTGCATTCTTCACATATGATTTGGCACAGTATTTGCAAATGTACACAGCTTTTCCTTCAACATTAACTGCAGTGAAATGTCTCCACACATCAGATAGTGCCTGTGCATTTTCCTGTAAAGATCTGAAAAAAAAAAAATGTTTTAAAAAACCAAATATAATTCCATGTACAGATAAATAGTTAAGCAGTTCGATTAAACAACTCCTTTGTAAGATACATTTTTTTAAATGAAACATGTATGGAAACATGTGAATTAACACTCCTCAGATAGCAGGCTCAAGCAAGCTAAAACCCACATGGTAGCAAAAACTAACAAGTTAGAAATGATTCAAACACACTTTGCTTTAGGCTACTATTTACTAGTTAACAAAAAATAATGTATGTCATATCAAATATATTCACCCCACCCAGTATTGTAATCAAAACTTACCAGAAAGCATGTAGTCCTTGGCTCAGACAGTGTAGTAGTGTAGGCTCAATAGCATCTCATTAGCGTGCAATATCTTGAGAATCAGCTGTAAATGTAATGGAAGATTGCACTGCACATGTGATGGAAGAATCGACTGTGCATGCAGAGGGTTGCAATTCCATTGAATTGGGTATAGTTTAACCAAAATATGCCACAAGACCTAAAATTGCCATGTGTATCCCACAAAAAAAGGTTCACTGTTTTAAGCAATTTTTTCTGATGAATTTTAAATTAAATTAAATTCCAGGGCTTAACTTCCCATGGAACATTTCCGGAATAAATTTACTGGGACCAAGAGACTGAAAACGTTCAGCCAACATTCTTTGGCCGTTTTTCAGCCTTGGGAGAATTTTTACTTGTATTGTCCCGCCTACCCACATACATCTCTGCATTGATGTGATGGGTAGTTTGAGAAGAACTTGGATATTGTAGCTGGATCAGCTTGCTACTGTGTTAGCATACATTGCTAGCTAGCACTTTGTATAATCTTTTGAAATAATGATCATCTATGGCTGGGGTTCTTAAACTTTTTCAGCCTGGGACCCAAATTAAAAATGTAATATAGACAAAAACAAATAACAATGAAATACCCATAAATATCTTTTCATGTTTATTTTCCCCCATTAAAAACACTTGCATACCTGTCTAGATTGGAACTGTTGCTGTTAAAATACAATACATATTTTTTATTCTGAACTGGAATAAAACTGATTGATCACATCACACAGATGTAGACCAGAAAACACACACATACACACAGTCCTAAAGTTTTCAACAAGCATGTCTATTCTGGGCTCAGTTTTTGACAGTGCAACACTCAGGTCATGCTCAGCATTGACATTGTGTTTGTACTTGAGAACCCTGACTTGCGTATGTGATGCTCAACTGGATCAGAACATCTACTGCTTTCTCAGTCAGGCAGAAGACTGCTTCCTGTGTTTGCCTCAAAATGCCTCTTGCTTCAGTTTATTCCAGTTCAGAATAAAAATTAGGACTTGTATTTTAACAGTTACAACCTAGACTTGTTTTCAACAATCATTTCTACAGTAAAATGTACAATAGGCCTGAAATGTTTAATCTTCATCTGTATTGTTTCTAGGATGGACACTAACATTTTAACAACGCTTTTTTTCTTCCTCTTTGTAATGATGTTAGTCTGGGCAGCGAGCTCAGTTGTAATCGATCACTAGACCAGAAATTGGCAGAAGTTTTCATTTTTTCCCTACTTCATTATGTAGACATAAGCACAGTTGACCCCATCGAGGTGCGGATGTTTGTGTTCTTTCTACACTAGTTATTTTTTCTTCCGGTGTCGTCATAAAAACAGGTTGTAGTGGTAATATGAAAAGGGATACATGTTTGTGTGCCATCTCGCGCCAGTGTTCCAGCAGCCAACATTCTACTGGCGTTTTTCAGCCTCGAGTGAATTTTGACTCGTTCTATTAGCTAGCTAGCTTTGGCTAACGTTAGCTATTCGCTGTGTAACGTTACAAGGCCAAGGGATTGTTTGAAAGAGAATCTCACATCTACTACTATGAGAAATAGTACTCCCTTATTTCAGCGTATTCTCACTTGTTATAAAAGGACAACAATGCCTTGCTAGTTTACTTAATTTTCCACTTTCGAAGCACTGTTTCCTGACGCATTCTTACCTGTTCTGAAAGCACTTCCTGGGTTTACCGTAGTGTTGTGGATGTTTAGTCTGGATGTTTGGTCTCCTCGTTATTCCTCAAAGTTTGTATGAAAGAGACAAGTCATCACTGCATTTGCAGTTCATGACGATTGAGCTCAGTCAGAACTTGTGGTCAGCATGAGTCCATTTAATGACAGCGGTGAGTGATGGCGAGTGGGAATGACAAGTCAGTGGCGCGTGTGGGTTGCTGAATGATATAGAAGAAAACCGTTGTCCGTTTAGCCTACATTTCACTGATCTTAGTAGCAGAAAGCACCTTTGTCTGCAGTTTTCGGTTTGGCTATTTGTTTCAAGTGTATTCAGGGGCGGTTCTAGCTTGTTAATGGCCCCTGGGCGAACCCCCTTCAGCGCCCGCACTCGGGGGCGCCCCAAGATGCTGCCCTGGGCGGTTGTCCATGTCGCCCGTATCTAAATCCGTTACCGAGTGTATTAGTCTATAAATTAATCTCTTTGCCAAAATTCTGCATATTCGACTCTAATGTGTGCCACAAAAAGTATTTGACTCTAGCCACAAAATTAAGGAAATCAGAAAAGGGTGGGAGGAACTCTTACCTTATTGTTCAAATGGTCTGTACACTTTCTTCTTCTTTTGTGGGGCTTCTTGGCCGATTGCAACTATCATTTCTATCTTCCGCTACCTACTGTTTAGGAGTGTGGTCATCCATGGCAATTTACACTTATATTCTTATTGTCAGACCAGTCTCCCTACTAAAATGTATAATTTCCCTATCTACCTCACTGCTTCCACCTCCCTTCCCAAAATAACATCTAACCACCCATTCGCCTTACTCCTTCAAACTCCTTTCTCTCTGTGTATCACACATCCCATTTTCATGTTTTCCTATTAATTTCAATGTTGAATGTAGTCCTGTATGTCTACATATTAATCTTCACAGTACCACTTCCTCTCTTCTATTCCCATCACACCCGTTATTCACAACTTGTTTTATATTCTTCCTAATACTATAGCAAAATCTACCCTTACTACTCACTTCCCACATCCTTTGCCATATATCTAGGCCTTTTTTCCTAATCAATGTTTTAACTTCCCCTCTACTTAACTTCACCTCCACATCTACTCTATTTCTCCTCAGGGCTTCTTTTGCTATTAAATCTGCCTTTCCATTTCCCTGTACACCCACGTGTGCTGGAACCCAACAAAACTGGACTACCACCCCGCTTCTCTGTATTCCCATCACCATTGTCATTATCTCTACCCACAAATCTTCCCTTCCTGACTTTCCGGATCTTAAACTACTTAACACAGCTGCTGAATCCGAACATATAATTACCCTACATGGTTTAATCTCTTCTACCCACTGCAATGCCAATATGATAGCATTCATTTCTGTTGAATATACTGATAAATCCTTAGTAAATATTTTACACATTTGAATTTTGAATTTTCGGAATAACAATTCCTGCTCCTGTTTGTCCCATCTGTGTATACATCTACATATCAGTAGAATGTGTTCTGTACACTTTCTTCAACTGGCACCTCTGTTAACTAACTAACTGTTCTAGCTGTGGCTTCTTCTGCTATGATATCATGGCGGCCGCAAACAATCGTTTTAAAGTGCATATCGCCACCTACTGTGCTGGAATGTACGATCAATCATGATCTGCCCAATTCTGTACTAGCATGAAAATAAAATAAAAAAACAAATTATTACCTACTAACTTCTAACCCCCCCCCCCCCAAAAAAACTCCCCAACCACCCGAACCCATTAAACTGTAACTATATCATGCTAAAATATTCCACCCTTAGAATTGTTCAGCATCTTTTTAAATATTTACAAGGCAATTGTAGCATGATTCCACTATTTCTATCTAGGAGGTGGACGGATGCCGAATACAGTGAAGCTGATCGATCGAGGGAGGAGCTTCGATCATATGACAATAAAATATTCTTATGATTATTGTAAAACTGCTAAACTTGGAACCAATCATAACTCCTGTACATGCCCCTTGTGATGAAGGCATACAATGGCCTGCTTCTATCTACGATATAAACAAAATCTCTGATCTGCTGTCAGTGTGTGTTAAGAGGATCCAACGTTAGCTACCAAAGATTGAAATAAGATAAATATCTGTTTCCGAGTGCACTTGAAATATGCAGAATGCAATATGAATGGTCTTAATCATATGAAGATGTAACTCCATTGACCATTTAGCCAATTAATTGAAACTTAGCCAATGTTATTGACTAGCCTAGCCAGCTAATACTCTACACGTTAATGTGCCTGCTCAGGAAGCTAGTGCTTCATTTGCTTTCTCTGTCAGTGAATTCAATTTGAATCATGTTTTGTCATGATTGTCTCATATCAAGTAACCTGCTGCAGCCTTAAAGAAATACAATCATATAATTTGCATAGAAACCCAAATAAAAGCACCACGCATATGGAATACCTTGCAATACAATCTTCTCTAAAAAAAACAGTTGTGCAATGTGCTCTGCAATAAGATAACCAGTCTGGTGGGCATGCATAACGTTGGATGCATTGGAATATAAAGTATCGAGAATGATAACGAGGCTGTAGGATTATGCAAAAATCAGTTGGAAAAGGATTGTTTAAGTTTCAAATACTAAATGTTCAGTGACTGTGAGTATATTTAGGTGGTTTAAATGATTAAAATTCCTACTAACCTTTTAAAAGTTGATGGTAACAAAATCTTGCCAATCCATTCATTATTCTACTAACTATGAATGAGTGTGAGACTTGTTTTCCATAATGTACAATTCATGCATGTACAGTACCAGTCAAAGGTTTGGACACACCTACTCATTCAAGGGTTTTTCATTATTTTTACATTGTAGAATAATAGTGAAGACATCAGAACTATGAAATAACACATATGGAATCATGTAGTAACCAAAAAACTGTCAAACAAATCAAAATATACTGTAGATTTAAGATTCTTCAAAGTTGCCACCCTTTGCCTTGATGACATCATTGCACACTCTTGGCATTCTCTCAACCAGCTTCATGAGGGAGTCACCTGGAATGCATTTCAATTAACAGGTGTGCCTTGTTAAAAGTTAATTTGTGTAATTTCTTACCTTGCGTTTGAGCCAATCAGTTGTGTTGTGACAAGTTATGGGTGGTATACAGAAGATGGCCCTATTTGGTAAAAGACCAAGTCCATATTGTGGCAAGAAAAGCTCAAATAAGCAAAGAGAAATAAAAGTCCATCATTACTTTAAGACATGGTCAGTCAATCTGGAACATTTCAAGAACTTTGAAAGTTACTTCAAGTGCAGTTGCAAAAACCATCAAGCGCTATGATGAAACTGGCTCTCATGAGGACCCGCCACAGGAAAGGAAGACCCAGAGTTAACTCTGCTGCAGAGGATAAGTTCATTGGAGTTAGCTGCACCTCAGATTGCAGCCCAAATAAATGCTTCACAGAGTTCAAGTAACAGACACATCTCAGCATCCATCACCCGACCAACCCAATTGAGATGGTTTGGGATGAGTTGGACCGCAGACTGAAGGAAAAGCAGCCAACAAGTGCTCAGCATATGTGGGAACTCCTTCAAGACTTTTAGAAAAGCATTCCAGGTGAAGCTGGTTGAGAGAATTCCAAGAGTGTTCAAAGCTGTTAAGTTAAAGGGTGGCAACTTTGAAGAATCAAAAATATTCCATATCTGTTATTTCATAGTTTTGATGTCTTCACTATTATTCTATAATGTAGAAAATAGTAAAAATAAAGAAAAACCCTTGAATGAGTGAGTGTCCAAACTTTTGACTGGTACTGTACATTCAAACAAAGAACACCATCACAAAGTGTTTCATCAATTACTGAGTAAGGAGACAAATAGCAAAGGTGTCTCAGACAGTATTTGATGTATCTACATTTAGTGTAACCTACCAATCAAGACACCTTCCTAATATTGAGTATTACCCCTTCTTTCTAGGAGCATTTGTGTGCCCAGGCCCCATAGGCGTAAGCAGAGAGATAGAGGACTATTGCCCAAAAGCCTATTTTAGCATGGGCAGCGTTATTGAGGACGCCTTCCTATGGGTCAAGGAAGGATCACATAACTCCATCCAGGTCACCTGGAGGGATCAGCCCATAGAGAATGATAGAGAAAGCATCCCTATATAGTTCATAGTGTGGTGTCCGTGAGCGCATGGAAAGCACCATTGATGCAATCTCCATTTTGAAGTAGTCTATTTTCTTCATGATTAGCTGGACATGACTACAACAGGATCACCAGGATAATACAGGCAATAAAGTTGGAACACCTTGACTACATAAAGAGGGTTTACTAAAACCATACTAAAACTGCCTTTTGGCCACTAGAGGCCTCTATCCCCTGCAACTAATCCAGAATGCCATAATGGGACAGATACAAAGATGTTGACAACTTCAAGATGGAGCCTGCCTGGTTTTCAACCTTCCTAAGTTCTCCAATGTCACCCTGCTCCTTCACACACTCCACTGGCTTCCAGTCGAAGCTCACATCCACTACAAGACCATGGTGCTTGCCTATGGAGCAGCAAGGGGAACTGCCCCTCCCTACTACCTTTAGGCTATGCTCAAATCTTACACCCGAGCCACCTCTGATCTCTTGGCCCTTATGACAGAAGTGGTTGTCACACCTAGCTAACTGTAAGGGCTGGATTCAATCCATATCGTGGAAAGATCTGTGTTCAAATTGAAAAGTTATTTCCAATTGAGCTGACATATGCATTTACCGTGCATGCCGTCTCCGCAACCACGGAAACATTGGCTTTAATTGTCAATTGCACTTTAAAGGGGATATTTAGCACTACGGATTGAATAGAGTGCCAAGTTGCTCTGGAGAAGAACGTCTGCTAAATGACAAATGTAAATACTAAGATGTGATGTCTAAGTTGATGGTATCAATAGTTATCCATGGAGAAAGACAAAGGACACTGGTTCATGTTAAAATTATTTATTTTTAATTGATTGGTACATTAAGTTAATCAAACAAGTGCAACACATTTGTTTCATAACTGGCTGACCACAACACTCGTTTGTGGTCCTACACTGATAATTGTACAGGTTCCAGACAGACTGAAACCAAAGAGAAAAGTACAGCAGATAGGGACAGAGGTGAGATCTACAGTATGTGGTTGTTTAACACCACTCTACTTAGTAGGGTACATTGGTCAGAATAAAGACACTTCAAATTGACTATGGGCTATTCAATAGTCAAATATAACTCCCAATAATATTTATTACACTTTATTTGCAACATTCTAAACTTGCCCTACTAAATAAGAACCTGGTTTCATATGAAGCAACCACTAGTTTTATGCACACAAGTGCTATTAGATCTCACAATATATTAAATACATTCAAAACGAAAAACAGGACAGCCTGTAAGAGACAACCAAGCAATGGAATAAAAAGGGCAGTGGAAAATGTCTGTCAAGATAATACAAAATAAATAAATGGTAAAACTGCAGAATGTATTTTCCATTAAGATATGTTCAACACATCTACAACCTGGTCTATCAAGCCAGAGTTGGTGGTATGACTTACACATATCAAGACGTTGTGTCCAACTGCGTCACATTTACTGTGGGTCTTGTACGAAAATGTATGCACTCACTACTGTAAGTTGCTCTGGATAAGAGCATATGCTAAATGACAAATGTAAAATGTCTTGTGTATATTAATGGATATGATTTCCTTAAAATGTCTTTATTTCAGGAGGCGGCAGAACTGGCTTTGAGGCAAGTTCACCCAGAAAATCAGCTTGCATACATATGGGTGAATTTTAATATCAGAATGTTGGCAAATCAGGATCAGACAGAGTGATTTGTGAAATACACTAGAAACATAAAGTCATTAAGATATGCCACTCCTTAAGCACAAACTTCCAAATGGGAGTGAACCAATACATTCTTCATTGGGAAGTTTCTAATCATCATGTAATAGAGATTCATTTTAAAGGATATTAACCATTCCTGGTGTTTGGGAGGAGCTGCAGGGTTCCTAAACAGGAGGGTGGTAGATTCGGGAGACATCACAGCAGCCAGTTCACTGTGACTCCTTCCTTCTCAATGAAGCAGGAGGAGACTAAGGTAAAGTAGAAGACTTGGCACTGAAAAAGAAAACACCCCAAAAATACAAAGTTAGATATCTCCCGAAAATACATGTATTTATATACTGATAATAACCATCTGCCCAGCTAAAAAAAGGAGACAAAACCAACGTGGACCTGGGGAACACAAACTGGATAAATCTGTTGGACTTTGACATCATTACTGAATAGCTGTCCCAACATATCAGCTTGAAGCCAAGTTGGCGATCATTATGTATCAGTTCAAGGTTCATCATGCTCACCCATCAAAATAAACATTTTGCATTTCACTGGTAATTAATTCTCAAAATCCCCAATCTTCTCTTATTCTCTCAAATTAGATCAAAATGTTGTATGCTCATAAACTCTCTTCTGAGTTTAGTGGCCACATTTCATGCAGCCAAGTGAAACGGTTGCAGTTATAAAGCTACAAAAGAAGTGGTTGTCCCACCATCAATACTGATAAATTCATTGTTTTTGGAATTTTTCATTCTCCCTGACAGTCTAGCTTTTATTTCGGTGATTGTTAGTTCTCAAAGATTATATTATAAAAAAAAATATTAGGTCCATTGAAAAGTGTTTTTCCATCCCTAAAATTGGCACTGTCGGGCAACAAAAAAAAAAACGCTTTGGCGGCCAGCACAACGATTACAATGGCAGAAAACCCCCTGTAATGAACAAACCATTTCTGCCAAGATGGCCACTGCGTTCACGTTGCTCCGCTACTGTGGCTGGTGTGTGTATGTATGTATATATTAATATTAAACAGTCAAACTTTACAAACAATCATGCAGCATTTGGCAGAAACCAGCATCAGTAGCAAATGGTAAATAAGTTAGGCTAATATACAAATAAATGAGCGATTCAAACCTCTGCGCCAATTACAGCTAGTTGTCCATTTTCTCCTCCCCACTCAGACCACTTCCAGACAGTCCTAGCTAAATTCTTGCTTGACAAATTGCTCTTTACTTTTAGACCATTTCAATTGAAAACAAAAATCACTGTAAGGTACTTATTTGTTACCCAGAAATGATTTGATATTGAGCTAAAAATTAATAATTTAAAACAGCTGCATTGGACCTTTTATTGTGAATAACATGAAAGCATTATAATGGTTTACAATATAAAGTGGTATTGTTATAAGTCTGTACGCCAGTAACAATAATTGATAGTACAGCAACAAGTACACAATTGTTGAATGATCAGAACTAGATTTGAAAACAAACTGTTCAGAAGAATAGTTCTGTGAATTTGACTATATTCCCACTTATTAGCATGATGCTAATGTTACATCAATAATGATGGACTACAATCGCCTATAGTCTCTTCCTTGATTGATATTGTTGTTATCCACATAGCTTGTCATTAAAAAACATCTGCTGCAACTTACCAAGTACACCTACAACACCACCTGCTATTTTCCCAGCGTGGTCTGTAAATAAACAAACACACAGGAAGGTGACATCATGAATTCACAGTGAAGCAGAATCATCACCTAAATACGGCTTGAACTATCAAAGAGAACATCATATAGCTACAACATAAAGAGATGGATAGCAACTTGGTAATAGCTTACTGTTAGGGTTTGTATGAGTGGGGTCAGGTACACGATCTGTTACATAAAGAAGAGATAGAGTTTATACACAAACACACACAGATTTAACAATTACTACTACAGCATACGGATGTTGGATAAAACAAATAACAATGCTGTGAAAGAATGAGCTGGTGTTAGTGGCATGGCATGCTCATGAGAGCCAGTTTCATCATTGCGCATGGTTTTTGCGACTGCAAATGTTGCACATTGACTGACCTTCATGTCTTAAAGTAATGTCGGACTGTCGTTTCTCTTTGCTTATTTGAGCTGTTCTTGCCAAATAGGGCCATCTTCTGTATACTACCCCTACCTTGTCACAACACAACTGATTGGCTCAAAAGCATGAAGGAAAGAAATTCCACAAAGTAACTTTTAAGGCCCACCTGTTGACTGAAATGCATTCCAGGTGACTACCTCACGAAGCTGGTTGATAGAATGACAAGTGTGCTAAGCTGTCGTCAAGGCAAAGGGTAGCTACTTTGAAGAATCTCAAATATAATTTTGATTTGTTAAAAAAACTTTTTTTTGTTAATACATGATTCCATATGTGTTATGTCATAGTTTTGATGTCTTCCCTTTTATTCTAAAATGTAAAAAGTACAAATAAAAGAAACCCTTGAATTAATAATTTCCCAAATTGTGAAAGTCAGTTAAGAACAAATTCTTATTTACAATGACAGCCTAGGAACAGTGGGTTAACTGCCTTGTTCAGGGGCAGAACAACACATTTTTACCTTGTCAGCTCGGGGAGTCGATCCAGCAACCGTTTGGTTACTGGCCCAACGCTCTAACTACTTGGCTACCTGCCGCTAGGTGTGGGTGCGTATGTGTATTACAGTCAGAAGTTTACATACAGTTTAGCCAAATACATTTAAACTCAGTTTCACAATTCCTGACATTTAATCCTGGTAAAAATTCCCTGTCTTACATCAGTTAGGATCACCACTTTATTTTAAGAATGTGAAATGTCAGAATAATAGTAGAGAGAATAAATTATTTCAGCTTTTATTTCTTTCATCACATTCCCAGTGGGTCAGAAGTTGACATACACTCAATTAGTATTTGGTAGCATTGCCTTTAAATTGTTTAACTTGGGTCAAATGTTTTGGGTAGCCTTCCACAAGCTTCCCACAATAAATTGGGTGAATTTTGGCCCATTCCTCCTGACAGAAGTGGTGTAACTGAGTCAGGTTTGTAGGCCTCCTTGCTTGCACACGCTTTTCCAGTTCTGCCCACAAATCTTCTATAGGATTGAGGTCAGGGCTTTGTGATGGCCACTCCAATACCTTGACTTTGTTGTCCTTAAGCCATTTTGCCACAACTTTGGAAGTATGCTTGTCCATTTGAAAGACCCATTTGCGACCAAGCTCTAACTTTAATCTGTTTTGTTACCAAAGCCCCATTTACTACCCACCACTGCGACCTGTATTCTCTCGTTGGCTGGCCCTCACTACATATTCGTCGCCAAACCCACTGGCTCCAGGTCATCTATAAGTCTTTATTAGGTAAATCCCCGCCTTATCTCAGCTCGCTGGTCACCATAGCAACGCCTATATATCACTGGTCACCCCCAAAGCCAACACCTCTTTTGGCCGCCATTCCTTCCAGTTCTCTGCTGCCAATGACTGGAACGAATTGCAAAAATCCTTGCAAAGGTCGATGAAGACGGCTGCACAGTACTGTCTTATCGATCACTGCACCTGTATATAGCCCATCCTACTACCTCATCCCCATATTTTTTTTTTTTTAACTTCCGCTCAATTTTGCACTCCAGTATCTCTATTTGCACATCATCATTTGCACATTCCATCATTTCAGTGATTATGCTAAATCGGTAATTTATTTCGCCACTATGGCCTATTTATTGTCTTCCTAACCTTATTGCATTTTGCACTACATTTGCACTCTGTATATAGATTTTTCTATTGTGTTATTGACTGTACGTTTGTTTATTTCCCATGTGTAACTCTGTGTTGTTTTTTGTCGCACTGCCTTGCTTTGTCTTGGCCAGGTCGCAGTTGCAAATGAGAACTTGTTCTCAACTGACCTACCTGGTTAAATAAAGTTGAAATAAAAAAATTAAAAAAACTTCCTGACTGATGTCTTAAGATGTTGCTTCAATATATCCACATAATGTACATAGACCTTTCTATTGTGTTATTGAATGTACGTTTTTTTATTTCCCATGTGTAACTCTGTGTTGTTTTTTGTCGCACTGCCTTGCTTTGTCTTGGCCAGGTCGCAGTTGCAAATGAGAACTTGTTCTCAACTGGCCTACCTGTTCAAATAAAGGTGAAATAAAATAGCCATCTATTTTGTAAAGTACACCAGTCCCTCCTGCAGCAAAGCACCCCCACAACATGATGCTGCCACCCCTGTGCTTCACATTTGGGATGGTGTTCTTCAGGTTGCAAGCCTCCCCATTTTTCCTCCAAACATAATGGTCATTATGTCCAAACAGTTCTGTTTTGGTTTCAACAGAACAGAGGACATATCTCAAAAAAGTACGATCTTTGTCCCAATGTGCAGTTGCAAACCGTAGTCTGGCTTTATTAATGGCGGTTTTAGAGCAGTGACTTCTTTGCTGAATGATTTTACCTATTCGCACCAAAGTACGTTCATCTCTAGGAGACAGAACGTGTCTCTTTCCTGAGCAGTATGACGGCTGCGTGGTCCCATTGTGTTTAAACTTGCGTACTATTGTTTGTACAGATGAACTTGATACCTTCAGGCATTCGGAAATTCAGAGGACTTGGCTGATTTTCCCAATGATGTCGAGCAAAGAGGCACAGATTGAAGGTACGCCTTGAAATAGATCCACAGGTACACCTCCAATTGACTCAAATTATGTCAATTAGCCTATCAGAAGCTTCTAAAGCCATGACATCATTTTCTGGAATTTTCCAAGCTGTTTAAATGTACAGTCAACTTAGTGTGTGTAAACTTCTGACCCACTGGAATTGTGATATAGTGAATTATAAGTGAAATAATCTGTCTGTAAACAATTGTTGGAAGAGTTACTTGTGTCATGCACAAGGTAGATGTCTTAACCGACTTGCCAAAACTATAGTTTGTTAACATGAAATCTGTGGAGTGGTTGAAAAATGAGTTTTATTGACTTAAAAATATATTTTTTTCACTCCACAAATTTCATGTTAACAAACTATAGTTTTGAAACTTTGTAGGCAGAACTGAACAATTGTGTGCGAGCAAGGAGGCCTACAAACCTGACTCAGTTACACCAGTTCTGTCAGGAGGAATGGGCCAAAATTCACCCAACTTATTGTGGGAAGCATGTGGAAGGCTACCCGAAACGTTTGACCCAAGTTAAACAATTTAAAGGCAATGCTACCTAATACTAAGTCAATGTATGTAAACTTCTGACCCACTGGGAATGTGATGAATGAAATAAAAGCTGAAATAAATCATTCACTCTACTATTATTCTGACCTTTCACATTCTTAAAATAAAGTGGTGATCCTATCTGACCTAAGACATGGACTTTTTACCAGGATTAAATGTCAGGAATTTTTTCACAATGAGTTTAAATGTATTTGGCTAAGGTGTATGTACACCTACGACTTCAACTGATATATATATATATATAAATAAACATTAGGACTGTGCCAAGCAGTATCAAAATGCTCTTACCGTGGACTGTAGTAGTCTTTGCAGTAGTTGCAGTAGTTGCAGTAGTGGTAGTAGTGGTAGTAGTGGTAGTAGTGGTAGTAGTGGTAGTAGTGGTAGGGGGCTTTGTTGTAGTCAGAAGGGCTATAAAGACATGACATAATTAGGCCACTAACTACTCTGGTCCGGTCTGTCACAACACATTACTGTTGTGATCCCTCATATGCTTTAGTCAGCCAGTGTGGTCTGAAGAATAGAATGGTGTTGAACCAAATAGCTAATCAATCAATCATAAAGTGTAAAAGGGGAAAATAAATACCAGAGGTTGCTATGCACAGGCATGCATATGGTGAAGAATAACATTATCATGAACATTAACACACATACCATCTTTTCTTATCAAAAAGGCCTCAATGTGTTTATGAGTTGAGGTCAATTGCATTAAAAAAGCCAGTTTGCTGACACGTTGGTCTTCTGGTCCTAAATACCAAATGATGCACAAAATATCTGAGCTAAAATATTGGCTAAAGTGTTTAAAATAAACACTGAAATCAGTCTTACCTTTGCATGTAGGGTAAGGAGCTGACCAGCCTTCTATTTCGCAGGTCAGACTGGCTTGTCCCTCCATCTCATATCCAGCATTACACTTATACGTCACAAAAGACTTGTACGTATAGGGGGGACGGCCTTCAATCCGAACACCATTCTCAACAACAGGAGGAGGACATGAGACCACTGCAGACATAAACAAAGAGATATGTCATTAGCTACTGTTTTGAGGTGAACAAGGTGACCCAAGTATATTATTTATTGGTTTTAGACTACTTGAAGCAATAAACACAATGTTGTTATAATCACCCATTTGTGAATCATGCAACTAATCATTATCTATAAAATGAATAGGGTAGATTCTATTATAACCCACTTCATATGAACTTAATGTTGCATCATGGTTTTTAGAATAGGCCTACACATTATCCATGTTTTAGATTGCTTGCTTAGCCAGTCTCATTCACATATATGCTTATGTTCAAAATGTCTGCGGGTTTTCGTTCCTCCCTTGTGCTTGATTGCTGAATTAATTAATTAGTAAGGAACTCCTCTCACCTGGTTGTCTAGGTCTTAATTGAAAGGAAAAACCAAAAAACAGCAGACACTAGTCCCTCCATAGAATGAGTTTGACACCCCTGGTGTAAGCAGTTCATGTGAGCAGGTCTATGTTTTGTTAACAACCATACTTAGAACGGGCTAAAAAAAAAAAAGAAAGCTTTCAACTTACTTTTACACTCAGGTGGAGCTGGCTGGAATTCTCCATTCTCAGAGCAGGTTATGGATTTACTTCCAACCAGAGTGTAATCCGTCTCACAGTCATATTGCACTACACTTCCATAGTTATACGTCTCTTCAGGTGGGACAACAGGCCCACCGTTGACAATGGTGGGGGGCTTTCCACACTTCACCACTGCAGATTAGAGCACAACAGTAGTTATGAAGAGATTTGATTTAGGCACAAGCACAGAACTGTTAAAGTTATGGTTATTTTCACTTGACATACTCCTTCAGATTACTAACCTTCACAAACAGGAACTCTGCCATCCCAGCCTCCATCCATACAGGTCCTTACACTGCTGCCCACAAGCATATAGCTGAAAAAGAGAAAGATTAGACAATATGAGACAGTATTTGGAGCTTTGCTTTTAGTACAACAAGGGTTACAACAGATCACAGCTCTGATCAAGAGAGTAATGACAGATAATATGCCAAAAACAAAGAAAAAAGCATTTTGTTTAGCTTTCAGGGAGGGGAAGTTTGATTAAGGCCTATTTAGAAATCAAAGTTACGCCTTTATGAAATATGACATGTTAATTCTTGTAAAAAAAATAATCACATCTAACACTCAAGAAAGCGAGAGAGCAAATAGCCTTGCACTGACCCAATGTCACAGGTAGCAACAACCTTGTCGCCAAACAAGATCCCCTCAGAGATATTAAAACGGCCGTTCATCACATCTCCTGGATGGCCACACGACTTCCCTGAAACAACCATAGAGAAAACAGGTCATACTTTCAAAATGACAGTGGCAAAGAGTGGAATATTAGCACAAAACAGTTCAGAATTCCTGGCTAGTATGTCAATGAGATTTATGGATGGGCAATGAACATATCAAGTTGCAGAACAAAAATAGACAATTATATTACTTTCGCATGTCAGTTTCACGTCACTCCACACGCCAGCAGTACAGGTGACTGATCGAGACCCTCCCACACTGGAATATCCAATTGCACACTGAAAAGTGACATTTGCTCCGTCTACAAATGTCTCTTGAGTGATGAACGCATCTGACAAAGCCATGTTTGGCCCTCCTATGGGTTTGGTGCAGTTTTGAGCTGAAAGAGGTGGAGCCAAAATGGAGTTCATGTTAATTACCAAGTGAACAAATACAGGAAACAACACCTTCAATTCAACCCATAAACTGTAAGCTTCAAACCACGGACTGTAGCGAGAGAGAGATGCAAAGAAATAGGATTCTGATTCTATACCGATATGGCCCCACCTTGAACAGTGAGAACAATCAAGGCCAGCTGGACCATCCATTTCGTAATTGACCAACAGACGTTAGAGAGCTGCATGACGTTTTCTTTTCTGTAACAAGCAACACACAATTTCCTGGATTGGTTAGTTTGCTTGTTCTGTAATGTTTTGCCAGATCCCCACCTAAGCAGATGAACCTCACACTATATCCACTAGCCGACTAAACTCAACAATTTATGATGGAGCTGAGCGGCGACTAATGTGCGGTCAGGAGCTCCGATGTCACAAAATGGAGTTTAAAAAAACCAACAGATTTCATAGTACGTGTGATTTTATGTGACGTCGGAGCTTTAGTCCGCACACAAGTCGCCACTCAACTCCATTGTAAAAGTTTAGTTTGATTGGCTAGCTAAATATCCACTTGCTTAAATCACACTTGACAAGGAAATACACATATCACTCACAATAAGGTTTCCCTAAGGGTGGTCATATAGTTAGCTCGCTAGCTGGTAACGTTACTGGACTCTGGGACCTAGCTAGCCCAAGAATGTACTCTTAAAAGAGACTGCAGTTATTCCTTAAGGCCTTTACTTCTTAAAGGAGTAGTTCACTATTTTACAGCTTGATGTTAGATGGTTCCTCACGCTGAAAGTAGTCTATGAGCCAGGAGAAAATAATCCATGGTTCAGTTCTTTATACAGCCATTACAAACTTCAGCTAACTTCAACCACCGCTAGCTAAAAATCTATGGAAGTGATGGAGGTGTGTGAGCATGTTGTTGTTTTATGGCCAAATCACCTTTAAGTTACATCAAACCAAATGTAGAGTTGATTTTGACATTCTCAACATGACCACTTCTATTGATTTTAGCTAGCAGTTGCTAAAGTTAACTGAAGTTTGTAATGGCTGTTTAAAGAAAATTTGACAATGAATTAGTTTCTCCCAGTCCATTGTCATTTTTCAAGGTAAGGAACCATCTAACAGCTGTAAAATAGTTTACTATTTTAACTGGCTTTATCACAGTTGCAGCCGACAGTATTTTTCAGTTACAACATGTTTCTGGCTGCCTTCTTCCGTTACACACAGTCGTTAGGAGCATGCTAGAACGCTAATTAGCCTTTTTTGTAAATGCGTGCTGTAACATGGAGATATGCTCATGTGGGAACTCTAACCCTATAAAAAGGTGTGTAGTAATTTAACCTTTTTCATTTATTATTTCTAGCTGACATGAAAGATAGATCATACTGGTCTCAGACTAGACGTAACATAGTAAACGTGGTCTAATACACTCAAATTAGTATGATATGTTACATAAGATAGAGGGTTACTTAAGGCAAGCATGTTGCGTGTTCAAATTGCATCGTGGACAACTTTTGCATTTTAGCAACTACTACTTAGCATGGTTAGCAAACACTTCCCTAACCCTTCCTCTAAACTACCCTTTAACTTAATCTTAACCCGCTAGACCTAGCTAAAGCTAGCATTAACCACCTAGCTAACGTTAGCCACAACAAATAGGAATTCGTAACATATTGTACATTTTACGTGTTGTTGCAATTAGTAACATATTGTACAAATGGCAATTAGTAACATATTGTACAAATGGCAATTAGTAACATATTGTACAAATTGAAATTAGTAACATATCGTACGAAACGGATGATGGACATTCACTAATTAATACATACCCTAAGAAACTTAACATATAATACTAAAGGGACTGTCCCTGATTTAAGTAAAGAATAATGTGAAATTATCTGAGACCACGTTGGATAGCTACGTTCCTTATATTTCCAAAACCACAAATGATCAGATCGAGCGTCTGGGCTCTTAACACAACCCCCCTTGAAAGAAAATACCAAATACTGTACGGTCTTTGAAGAAACCTTCATCAAAAGGCCCTAAAGGTAGTTAGTGTCTATGAACGGGGAAGGACCACCTAGGTAACTAGAAAGCCTGGCTAATTGTAGCTGGATCGGCTACCTACCGTGTTTGCGTACATGGCACTTTCTAGAATAATTTACAATAATTATCAGCGGTATTTTGGAAAAAAAATCTTACCTTGTTGTTTAAATGGTCTGTACGCTTTCTTCTACTAGAAACTCAACCTTTGTGTTGTACGTTCTTTGAGGACAGTGCTTTTCCGTTTCAGGTGTACAAGGGGGCGTGTCCTTAATAAAGGGACAGAAAGTAGTAAGCTATACAATTTCGATTTGGGGAGAAAGGGCAGTGGGCACAAAAAGGCATAGCACATAAAAACACAAATATAAGTGATTTATAGTAAAGTAATTTAACCTTTTTTATTTATTATTTCTAGCTGACATGAAAGATAGATCAGACTGGTCTCAGACTAGACGTAACATAGTAAACGTGGTCTAATACACTCAAATTAGTATGATATGTTACATAAGATAGAGGGTTACTTAAGGCAAGCATGTTGCGTGTTCAAATCGCATCGTGGACAACTTTTGCATTTTAGCAACTACTTACTACTTTTTTTAGCTACTACTTAGCATGGTTAGCAAACACTTACCTAACCCTTCCCCTAAACTACCCTTTAACTTAATCTTAACCCGCTAGACCTAGCTAAAGCTAGCATTAACCACCTAGCTAACGTTAGCCACAACAAATAGGAATTCGTAACATATTGTAAATTTTACGTGTTGTTGCAATTAGTAACATATTGTACAAATGGCAATTAGTAACAATTGTACAAATGGCAATTAGTAACATTTGTACAAATGGCAATTAGTAACATTTGTACAAATGGCAATTAGTAACATTTGTACAAATGGCAATTAGTAACATTTGTACAAATGGCAATTAGTAACATTTGTACAAATGGCAATTAGTAACATTTGTACAAATGGCAATTAGTAACATTTGTACAAATGGCAATTAGTAACATTTGTACAAATGGCAATTAGTAACATTTGTACAAATGGCAATTAGTAACATTTGTACAAATGGCAATTAGTAACATTTGTACAAATGGCAATTAGTAACATTTGTACAAATGGCAATTAGTAACATTTGTACAAATGGCAATTAGTAACATTTGTACAAATGGCAATTAGTAACATTTGTACAAATGGCAATTAGTAACATTTGTTCAAATGGCAATTAGTAACATATCGTACGAAACGGATGATGGATATTCACTAATTAATACATACCATAAGAAACTTAACATATAATACTAAAGGGACTGTCCATGGTTTAAGTAAAGAATAATGTGAAATTATCTGAGACGACGTTGGATAGCTACGTTCCTTATATTTCCAAAACCGCAAACGATCAGATCGAGCGTCTGGGCTCTTAACACAACCCCCCTTGAAAGAAAATACCAAATACTGTACGGTCTTTGAAGAAACCTTCATCAAAAGGCCCTAAAGGTAGTTAACGTCTATGAACGGGGAAGGACCACCTAGGTAACTAGAAAGCCTGGCTAATTGTAGCTGGATCGGCTACCTACCGTGTTTGCGTACATGGTACGTTCTAGAATAATTTACAATAATTATCAGCAGTATTTTGGAAAAAATCTTACCTTGTTGTTCAAATGGTCTGTACGCTTTCTTCTACTAGAAACTCAACCTTTGTGTTGCACCTTCTTTGAGGACAGTGCTTTTCCGTTTCAGGTGTACAAGGAGGCGTGTCCTTAATAAAGGGACAGAAAGTAGTAAGCTATACAATTTCGATTTGGGGAGAAAGGGCAGTGGGCACAAAAAGGCTTAGCACATAAAAACACAAATATAAGTGATTTATAGTAAAATAATGAACAATTGACATAGAGAGAAATAGTAATGGCAGATTTATTTGGGCAAAAACTCTGCCATGGCTAACCCTGAGCTGCAGCCCTCTCAGTCTCCACTGAGGACAAATAACTAATTCAAACGTTTTAACCATCGCAAGGCTGCCGGCTGGCTGTTGTGCCCTCATGTGCAGACCAGCTGGCTGTTGTGCCCTCATGTGCAGACCAGCTGGCTGTTGTGTTCTCTGACATTTTCAATCTCTCCCTAGCTCAGGCCTCTATACCCACCTGCTTCAATATGTCCACTATCATCCCTGGCCCCAAGAAAGTAACTGAACTGAATGACTACCGACCAGTAGCACTCACGTCGGTCATCATGAAGTGCTTTGAGAGGCTAGTCAAAGACCATATCACCTCCTCAGTACCCTCCTGTATTCTCTGTATACCCATGACTGCGAGGCCTCACATAGTTCCAACTCAATCATCAAGTTCGCTGACGACACGACGGTAGTAGGCCAGATCACCAGCAACAACGAGACAGCCTACAGGGAGGAGGTAGGCACTCTGACGGCGTGGTGCCAGGTAAACAAGCTCTCCCTCAACGTAAGCAAAACAAAGGAGCTGAATCTGAAATCATGGTTCATTGGAAAAAGCCTATGAAACTGTGAAAATAAGGTCTGTGATAAACACAGGCTTAGGAGATCTTATACATTTTGTTCTTTGAAATCCTCTTCATCAGCTAACTTCACATATAGTGAATTTTGAAGAATGTATGTAATAAAAAAAAGTATCTCTCTTATATAAATGAATTACATCACTTTATACCCCATTTAAATTTTTCTGCCGTCATCAAATTCAGCTCAAGCATGGCTCTCATGCAAATAATCTATTTACAGAGATAGCCTATGTATGAGGCTTAGGCCTACATGGTTTTAGAATATTGTCTTGTCATCCAGCCACCAGCATCTAAAGGTTGTTCTGTGACAGCGAAACTGTTAATGAACACTATGCCAGCTATTAATGATTGGATCCCTATCAGATTTGATAGAGATCCAATCATTTAAAAAATGTGTACACGTCTTCCTTATACCAGATAAGAACAGACCAGGTCAACTCAATAGTGAACTGAAGGAGTGGCATGCTGTGTCTCAAAGTGGCACCATTGTAAAAATGTATGATCACCCCTTTGGTATTTAAAGGTTTAGAAACACAAGTAAATGTGGTATGTAGAACACTCCTCAATTTGACTCATGCTGAGTAACAGAACCGTTTCTCCATTTCCTGATACTCCTTTTTACAGTAACAGGAAATGGAGAACACAATCTGACCAAGACATAGATATGCCTTGCAAATACTTGGGCAAGATATTTGCACACTGCATTTTTATGGTTAACACAATACCTTGTGAAAAGTTTTACCATAACTAAACATGTTCTTAAAGCAGTTACAGCAAATACATTCCTTACAGAATTTTTCTCCAACAGGTACACATATCTGATTTCTTAATATACAGTATTCAATAATCTATCACACACTAGACACCACTATGGAAAACTATGTTGAGGTTATGAGTTCTGAAGGGGTGGCAACTGGAAGTGGTTTGTCATTTCTGGTCAACATCTAGAGGGTTTGGCTCTCCATTGTTTCGAGTGTCGACATTGAAAACAGATTCTCATGCTGTGACAATGTCTTATTGTTTGACAGAGTTCCTAGGGAGGGTAGAATAACAATCATTATGGAATTGGAAATGGATCCTAATCTCGTCACCACGTCGCACACAACTCAGTATTTTTCCGTTCTAACAAACAAAATTGTAATTACTTATTAATTACAGATTATTTCATGAACTGTAATTTTGACTTAAGCTCTTTCAGTTCCATTTACTTTTCTCTGGCTTTTTCTTGATGGAAAATATTATCGGTGTCTCTGACCAACATAATAGATAAGGCGTGATATTTTATACAGGGCAATAAAAGCTTGATTGAGAAAGTCATCGGACAAGTTAGTCAATCACATGAAGAACATACACATGAGGAATTCCTGAGAAATGCAATGAAAATCATCTGACTCATGAAGCAACATTTGTTTATTTCATGACGTCATTCACAGGAAGGGAGGGGGTGTACTTACTTTTTCACATGACTGTATATTTCAACTAATCTTGTGTGTCAGTAATATAATCCCACCTTTACCCTTTGTACAGGTAAGTAGACACACCTATTTACCTTGCCGTAGTTAGCCAATTCTATTTTTTCAATGTCTCTGAAGGATGGTGTTGTTATATGACAAAAATGACAAAAAGGAGTTAGCTGAAGCACATACATATCTGCAACTAAGGTAAAACAAAGTGGTCAGTTTGCCAAAGGAAACGTACTGTTGTCATAGAGACTGTTGGATCACACTTGTGTAGGTCTGCACTTGTGCACAAGACACACAGCTACTATCAGAGTAGCCAGGAAAAGCCAGCGCAGGACCTCATACCAAACAGGCAACCATGTCCGTGACCTGAAAAAAAAAAAAAAAAGAGCTATGGTTGAAAATCGCTCTTTGAAAAGTAAGTTTCACAATACGTACAGTAGTAGTCTTCAGATTTCATTCCCACAGCAGCATACACAATACAATTGTTGAGTGCACAGTACGTCCTGTCTTTAAAAATGGACACCTTCATCTAAAAGTGTGCAACTTTTCACAACCTCTTCACAGCACTACAGACCTGTGCCTCTCTGGAAACTTCCACTACACTGCAATTAAACCACAGACAACTGCAAAGGAAGTCTAACTGCAGATGACATGTTAGTTTCAAGTTTTCACAAGTACAGTGAAATACCTTCCTTACTAGTTTTAACCCCAACAATGCAGTAATCAATAACAATGTAATACTAAAAATAACAAGGAAGAACAAAAACACACAAGATATAAAAATAAGAAACAAGAAGAACATGATTACGTAAGTAAGCATACTATATACAGGGTCAGTTGCAGTACCTGATTAACAATGTGCAGGAATACTGGATCGATAGAGGTAGATGCAGTATGTATAGGAGTAAGGTTACTAGGCATCAGGATATACAGTGGGGAGAACAAGTATTTGATACACTGTCGGTTTTCCCACTTACAAAGCATGTAGAAGTCTGTAATTTTTATCATAGGTACTCTTCAACTGTGAGTGACGGAATCTAAAACAAAAATCCAGAAAATCACATTGTATGATTTTTAAGTAATTAATTTGCATTTTATTGGATGACATAAGTATTTGATACATCAGAAAAGCAGAACTTAATATTTGGTACAGAAACCTTTGTTTGCAATTACAGAGATCATACGTTTCCTGTAGTTCTTGACCAGGTTTGCACACACTGCAGCAGGGATTTTGGCCCACTCCTCCATACAGACCTTCTCCAGATCCTTCAGGTTTCGGGGCTGTCGCTGGGCAATACAGACTTTCAGCTCCCTCCAAAGATTTTCTATTGGGTTCAGGTCTGGAGACTGGCTAGGCCACTCCAGGACCTTGAGATGCTTCTTACGGAGCCACTCCTTAGTTTCCCTGGCTGTGTGTTTCGGATTGTTGTCATGCTGGAAGACCCAGCCACGACCCATCTTCAATGCTCTTACTGAGGGAAGGAGGTTGTTGGCCAAGATCTCGCGATACATGGCCCCATCCATTCTCCCCTCAATACGGTGCAGTCGTCCTGTACCCTTTGCAGAAAAGCATCCCCAAAGACTGATGTTTCCACCTCCAAGCTTCACGGTTGAGATGGTGTTCTTGGGGTTGTACTCATCCTTCTTCTTCCTCCAAACACGGCAAGTGGAGTTTAGACCAAAAAGCTCTATTTTTGTCTCATCAGACCACATGACCTTCTCCCATTCCTCCTCTGGATCATCCAGATGGTCATTGGCAAACTTCAGACGGGCCTGGACATGCGCTGGCTTGAGCAGGGGGACCTTGCGTGCGCTGCAGGATTTTAATCCATGACGGCGTAGTGTGATACTAATGGTTTTCTTTGAGACTGTGGTCCCAGCTCTCTTCAGGTCATTGACCAGGTCCTGCCGTGTAGTTCTGGGCTGATCCATCACCTTCCTCATGATCATTGATGCCCTACGAGGTGAGATCTTGCATGGTGCCCCAGACCGAGGGAGATCGACCGTCATCTTGAACTTCTTCCATTTTCTAATAATTGCGCCAACAGTTGTTGCCTTCTCACCAAGCTGCTTGCCTATTGTCCTGTAGCCCATCCCAGCCTTGTGCAGGTCTACAATTTTATCCCTGATGTCCTTACACAGCTCTCTGGTCTTGGCCATTGTGGAGAGGTTGGAGTCTGTTTGATTGAGTGTGTGGACAGGTGTCTTTTATACAGGTAATGAGTTCAAACAGGTGCAGTTAATACAGGTAATGAGTGGAGAACAGGAGGGCTTCTTAAAGAAAAACTAACAGGTCTGTGAGAGCTGGAATTCTTACTGGTTGGTAGGTGATCAAATACTTATGTCATGCAATAAAATGCAAATTAATTATTTAAAAATCATACAATGTGATTTTCTGGATTTTTGTTTTAGATTCCGTCTCTCACAGTTGAAGTGTACCTATGATAAAAATTACAGACTTCTACATGCGTTGTAAGTGGGAAAACCTGCAAAATCGGCAGTGTATCAAATACTTGTTCTCCCCACTGTATGAATAGAGTAGCAGCAGCGTATATGATAATTGTATGTGAGTGGGTGTGTGTCATTATGTCATTATGAATGTATGTGCATATTATGTGTGTGAGAGGAAATTATGGAGTGTGTGTTGGAGTATCAGTGTGCGTAGTGTGTAGGGCCCAGTGCGTGTGCACAGTCCGTGTAGACTTGATGCACTGGTATCGCTTGCCGTGGGGAAGCAGAGAGAACAGTTTATGGCTTGGGTGGTTGGAGTCTGACAATTTTCCAGGCCTTCTTTTCACATCGACTGATATAGAGGTCCTGGATGGCAGGGAGCTCAGCCCTAGTGATATACCCTAGTGCTAGAGGGGGAACGCAGCTGGAGGCTGAATGTTTGAAGGGGCACGGGACTATAAAACATATAAACGAACATTACATACAGTGTTTTAGGTATCGTAGACTTGTCAACAGAGATGTTAGCATGTTTCAGAGATTTATGTAAGTCTTTAGCTGACACTCTAGGATTCTTCTTAACCTCATTGAGTATTATGTGCTGTACATTTTTGCAGTCATCTTTGCAGGACGGCCATTCATAGGGAGAGTAGCAACAGTGCTGAACTTTCTCCATTTAAAGGCATTTTGTCTTACCGTGGACTGATGGACATCAATGCTTTTAGAGATAATTTTGTAACCCTTTCCAGCTTTATGCAAGTCAACAATTCTTATTGTAGGGTCTTCTGGGATCTCTTCTGTTTGAGGCACGGTTCACATCAGGCAATGCTTCTTGTGAGTGTTTTTTATAGGGCAGAGCAGCTCTAACCTACATGTCTACTCTCGTCTCATTGATTGGAATCCAGGTTAACTGATTGCTGACTCCAATTAGCTTTAGCCTAATGGTTCACATACTTTTTCCAGCCTACACTGTGAATGTTTAAATGATGTATTCAATATAGACAAGAAAAATACAATAATTTGTGTGTTGTTAGTTTAAGCATTTACATTTTAGTCATTTGACAGCGCTCTTATCCAGAGCGACTTAAAGTTAGTTATGTTCATACTTCATTTTAAAGCGCCATGCTCTACCATCTGAGCTACATGGGACTGTGTTTGTCTGTTGTCTATTGTCTGTTGTTGTGACTTTATGTTTTATGACCAATTTATGCAGAAATCTAGGTAATTCCAAAGGGATCACAGACTTTTTCTTGCCGCTGTAAGTATTCAGACCCTTTACTCAGTATTCTGTTGAAGCACCTTTGGCAGTGATTACAGCCTCGAGTCTTCTTGGGTATGACGCTACAAGCTTGGCACACCTGTATTTGGGGAGTTTGTTAAGCGGAGCGACTCAGGGGAACCCAAGTGCAGACTCAGATGAGGAAACAGGGATGAATGAACCAAAATATTTATTGTAATACAGAGAGATATGGAGTGCAGATCCGGGGAAGCTCGGAGGGGTTGTGGAAAAACCAAAGGTGGAGACTAAGGTTGGAGTAGCTGAGTAGAACAGGGTAATGGTCCGTAGGAGAATCCAAGGTAGTGGTGGTGAGTGAAATCCAGAGCAAGGTAGTTGGGTGGTGAGATGTGGAACAGGGGACAGGAGCCAGACACAGAGCGGTTACTGCAATGAGAGGATCAACGGTGTCATGCAGGGAAACATGCAACAGGATCTTGAATAATCAAAAATGGCAAGAATTATGAACTGACTAGGCCCCTCCTCCTCTCCAGCGATCATCCTCGCCGGCGTTCTAACCGGCGGTCGGGGGAAGATGGTAGCAACACCCACATACAGGGTTAAATAGTGACCCTGATGACCAATGTGGAACAGGTGTGGGTCATCAGGGTCACTATTTAACCCTGTATGTTTTGGTTCAACCCTCGCAGGTTATTGTCTTTTGTGTGTTGCTGTTTCCCTTATTAAATGTTTCTATCGCTAAATCATTCAATCTCTATTTGTTTCGCCTCTTCTCTCACTTTCACTCCTCGCAATATCACAAAGTGGCAGGACCAAGTATTTGTTGAGGTCTTGATTATGGAACGAGTTGCAGCTGGTAGGGATCTGCTCTGACTCCAGCACACCTGTCTCCAACCACACAATCACACAGAGAGGGAGAGAGAGAGAGAGTGTACAGGGGGAGTAACTGCAGGTCAAGAAGACACCGGATGAGCACCAGAGGGCGTAACAGGAAGAGATGTGACAGAGTTTCTCCCATTCTTCTCTGGAGATCCTCTCAAACTCTGTCAGGTTGGATGGGGAGCTGTTAAAGAGATGTTAAATCAGGTTCAAGTCCGGGCTCTACTGGGCCACTCGAGGACATTCAGAGACTTGTCCCGAAGCCACTTCTGCGTTGTCTTGGCTGTGTGCTTAGGGTCGTTGTCCTGCTCAGTTTGGCCAGGCAGCCAGCTCTAGGAAGAGTCTTGGTGATTCCAAACTTCTTCCATTTAAGAATGATGGAGGCCTCTGTGTTTTTTAGACCCAACTTGCTTACCACTTTTCCATGTGGTTTCTTCCTTCACAGACTCCATGAAATGATAACCTCTTCCTTAATATTTGGTAAAATGGTACATTTTCCGTATGGTTCCCTAGAAACGGGTGGCTTAACTTACCCATTTAGTCCAATTTACCCCACTCTCCCCTACTTAGTAGTAGTCTTCATATCTAATTTCCACAGCAGCATACACAGTACGGTTTTAAGAGTGCATCCTGTACTTGAAAATGGGCAACTAAAATATCTGCAACCTCTTAACAGCACTACTGCGCTGTGCCTCTTTATGGAAACTTTTGCTACACTGCAACAGACAGATACGTAACATGCTGACAGATTGACCACAGCGAAGGAAGTCTAGCTGCGCTGCTTCTTCAAGACATGTCACATTATGTTACTGGGTAACAGGCTTCAGCTCAAGGTGTGCTAATGTGGATCTTGTGGAAATAGATAAACACGGGGGTTACATAAATCAAATCAAATGTTATTTCTCACATGCGCCGAATAGAACAGGTGTAGACCTTACAGTGAAATGCTTACTTAAAATAACAAATAATAACAATAATAAAGAGCGAGGCTATATAGAGGAGGTACCGGTACAGAGTCAATGTGCAGGGGCACATGTAAGTCAAGGTAATTGAGGTAATATGTACATGTAGGTAAAGTTAAAGTGACTATGCATAGATAATAAATAGAGAGTAGCAGCAGCGTAAAAGAGTTGGTTGCCGGGGGGGGGGGGACACACAATAGTTTGGGTAGCCACTTGATTAGCTGTTCAGGAGTCTTATGGCTTTAGGGTAAAAGCTGTTAAGAAGCCTTTTGGACTTAGACTTGGCTCTCCAGTATCGCTTGCCGTGCGGTAGCAGAGAGAACAGTCTATGATTAGGGCCTTCCTCTGACACCACCTGGTATAGAGATCCTGGATGACAGGAAGCTTGGCCCCAGTGATGTACTGGGCCGTACGCACTACCCTCTGAAGTGCCTTGCGGTCGGAGGCTGAGGAGTTGCCATTCCAGGCAGTGATGCAGCCAGTCAGGATGCTCTCGATGGTACAGCTGTAGAACTTTTTTAGGATCTGAGGACCCATGCCAAATCTTTTCAGTCTCCTGAGGGGGAATAGGCTTTGTCGCGCCCTCTTCACGGCTGTATTGGTGTGTTTGGACCATGATAGTTTGTTGGTGATGTGGACACCAAGGAACTTGAAGCTCTCAACCTGCTCCACTACAGCCCGGTCGATGAGAATGGGGGTGTTCTTGGTCCTCTTTATCACACGGCCAGGTATCTAACCTCCTCCCTATAGGCTGTCTCATCGTAATCAGTGAATATGCCTACCACTGTTGTCGGCAAACTTAATGATTGTGTTGGAGTCTTGCTTGGCCATGCAGTCATGGGTGAACAGGGAGTACAGGAGGAGACTAAGCACGCACCCCTGAGGGCCCCTGTGTTGAGGATCAGCATGGCAGATGTGTTGTTATCTACCCTTACCACCTGGGGGTGGCCCGTCAGAATGTTCAGCATCCAGTTGCAGAGGGAGGTGTTTAGTCCCAGGGTCCTTAGCTTAGTGATGAGCTTTGTGGGCACTATGGTGTTCAACGCTGAGCTGTAGTCAATGAATAGCATTCTCACGTAGGTGTGCCTTTAGTCCAGGTGGGAAAGGGCCTTGTGGAGTGCAAAAGAGATAGCATCATCTGTGGATCTGTTGGAGCGGTATGCAAATTGGAATGGGTCTATGGTTTCTGGGATAATGGTGTTGATGTGAGCCATGACCAGCCTTTCAAAGCATTTCATGGCTACAGGTGTGAGTGCTATGCATTGGTAGTCATTTAGGCAGGTTACCTTAGTGTTCTTGGGCACAGGGACTATGGTGGTCTGCTTGAAACATGTTGGTATTATAGACTCAGTCAGGGACAGGTTGAAAATGTCAGTAAAGACACTAACCAGTTGGTCAGCGCATGCTTTGAGTACACGTCCTGGTAATCCGTCTGGCCCTGCAGCCTTGTGAATGTTGACCTGTTTAAAGGTCTAACTCACATCAGATACGGAGAGCGTGATCACAGAGTTGTCCGGAACAGCTGATACTCTCATGCATGCCTCAATGTTGCTTGCCTTGAAGCGAGCATAGAAGTAATTTAGCTTGTCTGGTAGGCTCGTGTCACTGGGCAGCTCGCGGCTGTGCTTCCCTTAGTAGTCTAATAGTTTGCAGGCCCTGCAACATCCAACGAGCGTCGGAGTCGGTGTAGTACGATTCAATCTTAGTCCTGTATTGGCGTTTTGCCTGTTTGATGGTTCGTTGGAGGGCATAGCGGGATTTCTTATAAGTGTCCGGGTTAGAGTCCCGCTCCTTGAAAGCGGCAGCTCTACCCTTTAGATCAGTGCGGATGTTGCCTGGTTGAGGTATGTACGTATAGTCACTGTGGGGACGACGTCATCGATGCACTTATTGATGAAGCCAGTGACTGATGTGGTGAACTCCCCAATGCCATCGGAAGAATCAATCATATTTCAGTCTGTGCTAGCAAAACAGTCCTGTAGCTTAGCATCTGCGTCATCTGACCACTTCTTCATTGACCGAGTCACTGGTGCTTCGTACTTCAGTTTTAGCTTGTAAGCAGGAATTAGGAGGATAGAATTATGGTCAGATTTGCCAAATGGAGTGCGAGGGAGAGCTTTGTACATGTCTCTGTGTGTGGAGTAAAGGTGGTCTAGAGTTTCTTTCCCTCTGGTTGAACATTTAACATGCTGGTAGAAATGAGGTAAAACGGATTTAAGTTCCCTGCATTAAAGTTGGCTCTGGATGAGCATTTTCCTGTTGGCGTATGGCCTTATACAGCTCATTGAGTGCGGTCTTAGTGCCAGCATTGGTTTGTGTTGGTAAATAGACAGCTACGAAAAATATAGGTGAAAACTCTCTTGGTAAATAGGGTGGTCTACAGCTAATCAAAATCTCGAGACTTCATTACTATTAGATTTTGTGCACCACTGTAAGGGCCTGACTGAGGCCAGGCCTCTGACTCCCACTAGAGAGAGTGGAATGGCCACAGTCAGGTCCTGACAATCACTATGGGTGTTAGGTTTGATGATCCCCAATTAGAGGCAGCTGTCTTGAGTTGTCTCTAATTGGGGATTCTATTTAGGTTCATGTTTTGTCCACCTGCGCCGTGGATCATTGTTTGTGTGTTTGTGCGTGTCTGCACTCAATGGCATTCACAGTAGAGTACGTTCATTGTTTTGTCAGTTTCACGTTTATTAAATAAATATGTTTGCACCGACCTCTCGCTCTGCGCCTCGTTCCCTCACCACTCACCGTGACAACCAGCTGTTGTTTACAAATATGCACAGACCGCCACCCCTTGTCTTACCGGAGGCAGCTGTTCTATCTTGCTGATGCAATGTAAATCCCACCAGCTATATATTATCCATGTCGTCGTTCAGCCACGACTCAGTGAAACATAAGATATTACCATTTTAATGTCCCGTTGGTAGGATATTCGTGATCATACTTTGTCTATTTTATTATCGAATGACGGGGATTTAGGCCTTGTCAGGTGTCTGAAGAAAATCCTTTGCGTCCGACTCGTTAAAGAAAAACACAGAGGTTACACAGAGGTTACGCAGAGGTTACATAAAAGTTACACAGAGGTTCTGACCTGCTGTAACTCCAGTCCTGGTGTGTTTGGTTGATTGTTGAGGACAGGTTGCTGTTGGTTCCAGGGGGATAGTGTTCTTCTGTTAGATGGCCATTAGAACGCATAGGTGTGGCTGTGCTTGTCTTCAGTCTGTCACTACAGTCATAGCTTCTCTGGCCTGGTGGTGTTGAAAAGTACATATGCATGGATTGGAAATAGTTATTATACTTTATTTGTCATGAGAAGTTACCTGTTCGGGATAAATTAACTTGGGTGTCTACTTAGAATGTAGTTTTGCTGATGTGTTTTGCCTCCTTTTTTTCCCCTACTTAATCAAACACAAACAAAAGTATTTTCTCGTCACTTACCCTCTATAGCAAAACTATAGATGCAGTCCTCCTCTGAGGGCTTCAGAACCTGCAGAGAAACCATCCCACTATGCTGGCTGCTCACATCGTTGCTGGCTCTGCAGTAGTACTTTCACAATGCCACAGTGTAGGTGCAGGTCTGCTGAGCTCTGAAACTGGATGTCCTGTGGTTGGGCGGGTTGGTACCAGGTGTAGTGGACACTTGTGCCCTGTGCACTAGCACAACGCACTGTCACAGGCTGGCTCCAGCAAGTGTCTCCCATGGAGCTCAGGGTCCATAACTTGGGTTTGGACACTGCCACTGGGCGAGCGAAATAGAGAGATGTTATTTGGATAATGCAAGAGAAAAAGGGCAGGGGAAACTTTGTCAGTAAAGGTAAAGAGCAAAAATAATCTTACCAAACACAATTAGACTGATGGAAGTCATGATATCAGAATAGATTTTATCAATCCCAACCCAGTACACTCCAGTATCCTCTAACTTGAGATCTGTCATTATGATGACCAACCCCCTTCGCTGTGCATCTATGATCTGGGACCTTTGTCTGACCTCTCTGTCGGGGAGGCCATCGGAGTCCATTAGAATATCACAGGTCGACCTAGACTCCCCACGACACCAGTACTTCTTACTGAAGAGGTACCGGTTTGTTTGGTACTGGCAGACCAGATTGAATCCACTCCCGACAATGGCCTGGATTCGCGTTTTGTCACACTTAAGTTGGACACTTGCTGGGAAAAGAAATACAACAAATAGCTAGATAAATCATAATTGTGCTGATGTACACTGGATAGTATTCTGTATACAGTAAATAGGTCATCAACAGTGGTGTAAGATATACTGTGCCGGTCTATGTCTACAGTATATACTGTATATAATGGCAACACTGTTGATAATGATGATGTATATGATAGTAAAAAGTGTGTGAGCGTTAATCAGACAGAGGAAAAATCAACACAGTTGTGGTTTGATATCATTATGTAGTCACAAACAGGCGTAAGTATGACAAAGTATGTTGAATACCCTTTCAGAGGAATTCTACTGTTTCTGTATGTATGTTGTCATGTCTTGACTATCATTAAAAGTGAAGACTGCTATATTATCAAATTGATTCTCTAGGTTTAATGATTATGTGATTAAACTAACCATCTAAACATTAATTAACTAGGAAGTCGGGGCACCACTGGAATCTGTCGTTTACATAAATACCAATTCCAGACAACAACTCTTCGGATATTTAATATCTAATTTGAATAACAGTCGTTTATTAATGAATTTGACCTCTTCTCATTCTGAAAAGTCATAAAATCCTAGTTTGCACGAACCCAGCCTTTACGTTGAATCATCCATACACAAATTGGCTCAATTATTTATTTACTAGCTAATTAAACAATTACAGAATATACAATATTTAATAACATTATACAGTGGAATAAAAAAAACAATGACAGTTTGGTTATAACACAATAGATTCAGAGAGGAAAGGGGGGGGGGGGGGTTGGGGGCTATACCAAGGAATGGTCTTTATCTGACATTTATTCTCACATAAATACTTATGCCACTAATGATCACCCGTTCAGATAAAATAATGGAATTTGTATTTATGTGAAGCTGGTTTGATATCTGGACTGGTGATGTGAGGCTCTGGTTTGCCCAGTCGATGTCGCAATTGTTCCTTTGTAGAATGCGTCCGCGTCAGTCAATATTCTTACTAGATTTGCGCACATATTCAGCTGCAGTCTGATATATGCTAATCTAGGATTGGACTTCTTCATTAGTGGAATAGTTCAGAGTTCAAACCATCTCATGTGGGGAGCAAGCTCCCTCGTTTTCTGGAACTTTAGGGTTGTAGATGGAATGAGCCATTTTAACGTGTGGACTCAAGTCCGTACATCCTTGGAAGTGATATTTACATTCTTAGCGAGTACTCTTAAAGAGAGGCGGTCCCATCACACTGACACGCTCTTCTGACCTCATTAGGGGCGGGGCTCAGTTAGTGGCCAAACGGACTTGGAAAACCTTAATCTCATAAAAAGGCTTAAATCACAATAATATCTTTTCAAAAGTAATCTTATACTTAATCATTCGTTTTATACAACAATTAGATGCATACCTCCTAATTGTGAAGTGAATACAAACAATGATAACGTTATGTTGTGAGTGTCTTTCCTGATGTCCTGTCACGAGATGGGATGTGGAGAGACCAAGACGCAGCGCAGGGATAGTAGTTCGACATTTCTTTATTTATTAATACTATGTATATTCATATATATATACTATGTATAATCAAAACCAAATGACGAACTAAAATTAACACCAAACAAACAGACTAACGAACGTCACGTTCACAAAAAACACACCAAATGAACGGACGTAAAAAACACACTTACTTCACCGTGACTGCGACATACATCGATAACGACCCACACCCGAGTGAAGGACAGACTCAACATATATGGGATCCCTAATTAGAGACAATGCGGTGCAGCTGCCTCTAATTAGGGATCCAACCCAAACCCCACACAGAAACAGAAAAGAACGACACTGTCAGACTCTGACCATAGCTACATAGAGAAGCAAATAGGCTTCTCTATGGCCAGAGCCTGACATGTCCCAAAATGAAACAATTGGCTGGATTGTTCTTTCAGTTCCCCCGACTGTTTCCCACATTCTCAAAAATATTGTTATATTTATCTATTAATTGGGGGTAGGAATCTTGGTGGGAAAAGTTCCTTTGTCTTACTGTGAGATCTTCTCTCTCCATACTGCATGCACCGGAGAAGAGAGCCTCTGCCAGGAATTTATGACATTGTGGTAAAGTCATAAAACTGCTAGGGGCTAGCATCATGACAATGTTAATCCCTTTGATATCATGTAATGTTATGTAAAATTGTGAGGGCATGAAAACAGGACATTTGTTTCAAACAAGGAACTGTAATGTTGTAATTACTGAATAAAAAAACGACAAGTTGATTAATAGATACTTACTATGACACAGCAACAGGAGATAAAGGATCCTCATCATGGTAAGATTAATGTCCTCTATCAGCCCTCTCTACCTCTGAACCTATACAATAGCAATTAAACCTGTGAACGAGGTTATTGTAAGACAAAGTGTTGATTTTAAAATGAGACAGGATGTCACCTAAATGGACTGTGGTTGGTGCGGCATCCTGTCTCATTTTAAAACCAACACTTTGTCTTACAATAACCTCGTTCACAGGTTTAATTGCTATTGTAAGAGAGCTTCAGAGCTGTGTAAAATGTTTGGCATTGGATCTGAATAGACCCTCTAAAACGAGATCCATATGAAATTATTCACCCTGTTCCATTTCACTGATATATAATATTAGACTCAGATTAAATTGTTTAATACATAATCATAAAATACAACTTTAAAATGTATAGGCCTATGCTGCTTCAAATAGTTATTTGTCTATGTCTATATCAATTACTATATACATTTTTGTGTAGACAACACTGTACTCACCAGGAAGGTATGCTGTTTTCCAAATAATAAACCCTGGGTCACCAGAGACCCGAAGGCCCTGCTGAATGAGAAGAAGAGGGCCTTCAAGGAGAGGGACAAGGACAAATTGAAATGCGTCCAGAGGGAGCTGAAGTTGCGGATTGCTGAGGGGAAGAGAGGGTATAAGGAGAAGATGGAGGACAAGCTGAGGCAGAGCCAGGTGAGAGAGGTGTGGAAGGATATGAGAAATATCACTGGCTTCAAAAAGTCAAACACTGGGCAGACGGAGGGGACCCAGGACAGAGCCAATGAGCTGAACCAATTTTTTAACAGGTTCGATACTGGCCCTGTCCAGTATCGAACGGGAGCTGCTTAACAGGCGACCAAGCAGGGTGGCGCCAAATCGAATACAATAAAGATTGGTGATCACTGCCAAAGTCTGATGCTTTGGTTTTGATTTTACACACACAAGCACCAACACAGGAGTTTATTTTACTAGGCAAGTCAGTTAAGAACAAATTCTTATTTACAATGACAGCCTACCAACAGGGTCAGCCCTGGAGCAAATTAGGGTGAAGTGCCTTGCTCAAGGACACATCAACAGGATTTTCACCTTGCCGGCTCAGGTATTTGAACCAGCAACCTTTCGAATACGGGCCCAACGCTCTAACCACTAGGCTACCTTCCGCGGTCTGACAATAGTCACTACAAGTAGAAGAGAGAACGTGAATGTACCAAGTAAGTACTTGTAATAATGTATTGTTTATAGAAGACATGACAGTGTCAATATGTATGGGTTGTATGGGTCCTAGAGCCTGGCTGGCTCTAGGACCCAGTGACAGAGACACAAGGGAGCGTGGTGATATCTGACCACAGAACCTTTTAGATGGCTGCTGCTGCCTCCTTGAACTGATGACAGCTCTGACAGTGTCTTGTGCCTTAGCATAGTTCCTCATCCTCAGTGTGATATAGAGTAGCTCCTCTCACCAGGCCCCCCGGAGGAGAGACACCCCCTGCCACCCAGACCCTGACGGCAGGCCCCCTGCCAGGCAGCAGCACACGCACAGCCCAAGCAGCCCAGCCATGGAGCAGCAAGCCTGTATACTGAGGGGCTTCCTGGCTCAAGTGGAGAACAAGGAGGCTGAGGAGGAGGAAGCTGAGAGTGGCTTCACCGGAGAATTCTTGGTGAGTTCATCTGTTTGTTTGATCACTTTTCTCACTGTATAAAAAAGTGGATTTAGTCTTATGAGTTGGAGTTGTGCAGACTTCACCTCTGCTGTGATGCTGAGTGTTTACAGTTTGTCTGAGCTTAGAGAGAACGTGAGTGAGTGTATTTGTTTTTATGTGAGTGTGTGTGGACAAAGAGAGAGTGCTGTTGTGATAAGCCAAACTGTTATTCCACTAAGCAGAACTCTGCCAATGTCCCAAGAAGAATTTCACAAAAGAAGGAGACACATACTATTTCTGTTGTGCTATTTCTCAATGGGTTGTTCCTGTATGGGTTGTTCCTGTATGGGTTGTTCATGTATGGGTTGTTCCTGTATGGGTTGTTCATGTATGGGTTGTTTCTGTATGGGTTGTTTCTGTATGGGTTGTTCATGTATGGGTTGTTTCTGTATGGGTTTTGTCAGTCAGTCCCCAACTACTACTTATTAGCTTCCTCTTATTGCACTGCTGCCTGTTTCTGAGGCCCCCATACAAGAAAGGCGATATAGAGGCAAATGCTATGTTATTTTTATTTATTTTTTTACTTTTACTTCACTACATTCCTAAAGAAAATATTCTACTTTTTACTCCATACATATTCTCTGACACCAAAGGACTTGTTACAATTTTTAATGCTTAGCAAAACAGGAAAATTGTGAAATTCACGCATTTATCAAGAAAACACGTGGTCATCCCTACTGCCTATGTTCTGGCGGACTCACTAAACACAAATGTCTGAGTGTTGGAGTGTAACCCTGGCTATCGGTACATTTTAAAAACAAGAAAATGGTGCAGTCTGCTTTGCTTAGTAAAATAATTTGAAATTATTTACACTTTTACTTTTGATACTTAAAGTATATTTCAGCAATTACATTTACCTTTGACACTTAAGTCATTTTCTATTAACGTACTTTTACTTTTACTCAAGTATGACAATTGGGTACCTTTTCCATCACTGATACAGTTGAAGTCAGAAGTTTACATACGACTTAGCCAACTACATTTAAACTCAGTATTTCACAATTCCAGACAGGAAAAATTGAATGATTTATTTCAGCTTTTATTTCTTTCATCATATTCCCAGTGGGTCAGAAATTTACATACACTCAATTAGAATTTGGTAGCTTTGCCTTTAAATTGTTTAACTTGGGTCAAATGTTTTGGTTAGCCTTCCACAAGCTTCCCACAATAAGTTGGGTGAATTTTGGCCCATTCCTCCTGAAAGAACTGGTGTAACTGAGTCAGGTTTGTGGCCTCCTTGCTCGCACATGCCTTTTCAGTTCTGCCCACACATTTTCTATAGGATTGAGGTCAGGGCTTTGTGATGGTCACTCCAATACCTTGACTTTGTTGGCCTTAAGACATTTTGCCACAACTTTGGAAGTATGCTTGGGGTCATTGTCCATTTGGAAGACCCATTTGCGACCAAGCTTTAACTTCCTGGCTGATGTCTTGAGATGTTGCTTCAATATATCCACATCATTTTCCTTCCTCATGATGCCATCTATTTTGTGAAGTGCACCAGTCCCTCCTGCAGCAAAGCACCCCCACAATATGATGCTGCCATCCCTGTGCTTCACGGTTGGGATGGTGTTCTTCGGCTTGCAAGCCTCTCCTGTTATCCTCCAAACATAATGATGGTCATTATGGGCAAACATTTCTATTTGTGTTTCATCAGACCAGAGGACATTTCTCCAAAAAGTACAATATTTGTCCCCATGTGCAGTCTGGCTTTTTTATGGCGGTTTTGGAGCAGTGGCTCCTTCCTTGCTGAGCGGTATGACGGCTGCGTGGTCCCATGGTGTTTATACTTGCGTACTATTGTTTGTACAGATGAATGTGGTACCTTCAGGCATTTGGAAATTGCTCCCAAGGATGAATCAGACTTGTGGAGGTCTACAATTTTTATTCTGAGGTCTTGGCTGATTTCTTTTCTCATGCTGTTGAGCAAAGAGGCATTGAGTTTGAAGGTAGGCCTTGAAATACATCCACAGGTACACCTCCAATTGCCTCATTTTCTGGATTTTTCCAAGCTGTTTAAAGGCACAGTCAACTTAATGTATGTAAACTTCTGACCCACTGGAATTGTGATATAGTGAATTATAAGTGAAATAATCTGTCTGTAAACTATATGCCAAAACTATAGTTTGTTAACATGAAATCAGCGGAGTGGTTGAAAAATGTGTTTTAATGACTTCAACCTAAGTGTATATAAACTTCAGACTTCAACTGTACATACACACCAGTGATGGGCGGGTTTAGGGTAATTAAATATTGTGTGGCTGAAGAGCGGGCCATTAAATATTGTGTGGCTGAAGGGCGGGCCATAATTGTACAATTTTTATAGGCTACTTTTGTCAGGCTCTGGCCATAGGGAAGCCTTTGGCTCCTCTAGTTAGCCATGGTCAGAGCCTGACAGATCTAGGAGACTAGATCTATGTTTATGTGTTGTGTTGAATCCCCAATTAGAGGCAGCTGCGAGGCATTGTCTCTGATTGGGGATTCTAGTTAAGTTGCTCTGTCCCACACCTGTGTGTGGGTCATTATCGGCATGTTAGATGTGTATGTAAAAGTAAGTACTTCGCTGGGTTATTTTGAGTCGTATTATAGTAAATAAAAGTATGTTCCGTTACAACTACGCTGCGTCTTGGTCTGCCGACACACCACCCCGTGACAACTGAGGTTTTTCTTTCATTATATTGGACTATCTGGTATTACTGCATAAGCCTAAACTTTAGGGTTTAACTGTAGCCTACGCGCACCAAATAGCCTACACAGCCAATCGCCAAATAATAATTTTGGGAACGGCAGAAAAAGTTGTCCAAGTTTAATTCAATAAGACAAAAGCTGCGAAAGGAGAGTTGAAAATAGAGAAGGGAGTGCCAGAAAATTCATGTTTGGAAAAGATTTGGGGAAGTGGTAAAAGAGGAAGATAGTAGTGCTGGTGTTGTGTTGAAAAACATGCATCAAAGCTGAAGTGAAATCAGAAATTATCTAACTCAGGCAAAAATAAATCTTGCACTCCCTGTAAAAAATCGTTCTGCAGTCTTTGCCTGTAGCCTATAGCCCATTTTCTATATTTGCGGATTAGGGTTGGGTGCGGGCCTCAGATTTCACTTTAGATAGATATATAGATAGATAGATAGGTAGGTACTTTATTGATCCCCCGGGGGGGAAATTTCATTGTCAAGCAGCTACAACAAAACACAGGGCAGGTGCAAAATGCCACAACGAAAGTACACAAAAGACAGATACACGGTACATGATACATAGAGCGGCAGTATGAAAAAGAATAGAAATACAAGATATCTGGAGTGCAAAAAAAGCTATAAAAAGACATTGCATTGTATGAGTGGTTGGCTGAATATGTACACTATACATTGGTGGATGTTGGATGGTTAACTATACTATACAGGTCGATGGCAGAGAAATACTTCAGTAGCTAAAAATGCGTATGATATGAGCGAGGGTAATAATAGTTTACTTAATAGACAGACTGGGTAAATGAACAGGTAAGTGAACATTTTGCATGGTTAAATTAGCTGTACAGTTAGGTATACAGTTATATTTACAGATAAGTGAATACTTGCATGTTTACACAAACTGTACAGGTAAATGACAGGAAGAGATACTTTAATAGCTAAATGTGTGTATGATATCATTTGGGGTAATAATAGTAATTCTCTTAAAATACAGTCCCTAGTGCGCAGGGTTTAATTACAGACAACTGCACGTATTGCACATTCGATATACTAAAAGCAATGAGAAAAGGTGCAACTGGCAGGATACTAATATGCATTCCTGAGTGAATGCCTACGTAGGTTAAGTCCAATAATTACTTACAATATTGCATGTGATATAATATAACAACTGTACATGAGTATGTATATACAGACCTGTATGAATAAATAGGTCCTGAGTGGATGGTCCTGAGTGGATGAGTGCTGACGGACCAGAGTTACTCACGGATATAGTCGGGCGGTTGTGGATGGTTATTAGCAATTGCGGTCGGGTGAACAAACAGCTGACCCGCGCACCACTAATCCACATATGTGTGATATATGCACAGACATTGGGCCTCCCCTCCTCCCCTCTCTCTTCTCCCCGCTCCACCTGCGGCCCTGCTTGTGTCATGTCCCTGCCATCCTGACCACCCAGTGGAAAAAAAGAGCTCTGCCTTCTGTTGGGGCTGTCTGTTAGAACTGGGAGAGGACCAGGGAGGGACACTCTGGGTCTTTATTCTGTGTTACTCATTCACTACCCTGACTGGAGTCACTCATGTCCTCTCTTAATCTGTTGCCATGCACTGTAAGCTAATGGCTGTAAATCTGAGCCATGCCAGAGCTGAGCTTAAGCTTTGGCAGTGGTGTGGTGTCACAGAGTCCGAATCATCTGCATATAAATGGATTAGAGAGCTTCCTGCTGCCTGAGTTATGATGTTGATGTAAATTGAGAAGAGCTTGGGGCCTAAGATTGAGCCTTGGGGTACTCCCTTGGTGACAGGCAGTGGCTGAGACAGCAGATTTTCTGACTTTATACACTGCACTCTTTGAGAGAGGTAGTTAGCACCTTGGTGGGGGTGTGACTCAAACACTGACTACATTCTTAGAAAAAAAGGTGCTATCTAGAACCTAAACGGTTCATAGGCTGTCCCCATAAGATAACTCTTTGAAGAACCCTTTTTTGGGGCAGTTACTAGACTCAGATATAGGAACTGTCACAACTGCAATCTCATTGGCTGTACGGCTACTTACTTCCAGAGGAACAAGGTGTTAAGACACCCTTACATTTAGCCACACAAGTCTGGGTGATAGACTGAGATAACCCCTTCCCTGCTGCACATGCAAACATATGCCTTGTGTATTCTAATATTTGCCTCACTTTTCATTGTTGCAGAGGCTCAAAAGCCAGTCCACCAAGTACCGCACTGAAAAAAAGTACCCCGCAAATGTAGCGGAGAAGCAGGAGAATGTGAAGAAGAACCGATACAAGGACATTGTTCCCTGTAAATCAGGTTTTGCAGTAACAGTCTAATGCAGTGGTTTGAAGTGGTATATTTATGCAGTACTCACTACAACTTCTCACTACTACGTCTCACTACAATACTGTCTTCATCTCCTCTCAGTTGACCACAGCAGAGTGAAGCTGTCCCTTACCACCTCCAAGAATGACAATGACTACATCAATGCCAGCTTCATCAAGGTAGGGTGGTGGGACTTGATCTTGGTATACTAGAAGACACAATAGAAGAGTATCTGCAGTAGAATCCCAGGGTGTGTGACCATATGCTCTGTACCCCCAGGGAGTGTCAGGGGCCAGGGCCTACATTGCCACTCAGGGCCCTCTGCCCCACACCGTACTGGACTTCTGGAGGATGCTTTGGGAGTACAACATAGCGGTAACACTCTGTCTGTCTGTCTGTGTGTGTGTGTGTGTGTGTGTGTGTGTGTGTGTCTCTCTCTCTCGTTCTCTCTCTTCTTCTCTATCTCTCTCTAGGGTTCCATGTCATTTCAGCAAGCCATGATACTGACCATCTCAGATTGTTCTGAGTTTGTTTCTGTAGTTAGAAACAGATAGGATAACTAGGATAATATTACGGAAACATTATTTTGTTTAAATATAATTTGATATCTAAAACATTAAGCTAATTGATTGCCTTTTAATTTATAGGATTAATATATTATTCAATAATTATAGTACCTAACATCCAATTTGGACCAAACCTTTTTCTAACAATGAGTAAGACGAGGAATCCAAAGAAGTGTTCAAAAGCCATCGACAGACCCCCATACCTCACGCCAATCCCACCCAAACAATGAGTATATAGATTAGATATATTATCAGCTCTCTATGCTTGACAAGTAGTATGGAACTGCGTCTCTTGAGTATTGTTTGTTTATCCGGTTGTTTGTTTGTACTGATGCACTGATGGTGATCTTGTCTTCTATCAGGTCGTAGTGATGGCTTGCAGGGAGTATGAGATGGGCAGGGTAAGTCACTCTCTATGCTCATGTATAATATTTTCTATTATTACACTGCATTCATATTCATAGACTGTGGTTAATATCAGCCCAGTGTTGTAGCCTGTTGCACATTGAAGACTTTTTCCCTGTGTCATTTCACATTATTACACATAACTTAATTCCTGAACATATTTGTTTTGGTTTCTTCTGTATGTATGGATTACTTGGGTTGTTACCAACATCTGGTGAAAATGTCATGTCAATAGCACCTTTGGAAATATATTTACTGAGAAAAATGGTGACGTGTTCAATACTTATTTCACCCCCTGTATATACTCTTTTGTAGAAAAAGTGTGAGCGCTACTGGCCGGAGAAACAAGAAGAGCCATTTGTGTGTAACCCGTTTACTATTTACTGCGTGAGTATTAGGCTACTTCCTCCCTCTCTCTGACCACTTCCTGCATTGGTTGGTTCTCTTGTCCTCTCACAAGACAACCAGCCTCCTAACCATAACTATGTTATCAACACTACAGTTAGCAGTAGTCATGACTGGTAGATGAATGCAAGCTTATTGAAAAGCCAGATACAAAAACATACAGGCACAGGCACATACAGTGCATTCGGAAAGTATTCAGATCCCTTGACTTCTTCCACATTTTGTTACATTACAGCTTTATTCTAAAATGGATTAAATAGCTTTTTTTCTCTCATCAAACTACACACAATACCCCATAATGACAAAGCAAAAACAGGTTATTCTAATTTCTTGCAAATTTATTTCAAAAAATAAACAACGTAAATATAACATTTACATAAGTATTCATACCCTTACAGCTTTGTCTCTTCTTGGGTATGACGCTACAAAATGTATTAAATAGTTTTTTTTCTCTCATCAATCTACACACAAAACCCCATAATGACAAAGAGAAAACTGGTTTTTAGACATTTTTACACTAGTATTCAAACCCTTTTCTATGAGATTTGAAAATGGAAATCAGGTGCATCCTGTTTCCATTGATCATCCTTGAGATGTTTCTACAACTTGATTGGAGTCCCCCTGTGGTCAAATCAATTGATGGGACATGATTTCGAAAGGCACACACCTGTCTAAATAAGGTCCCACAGCTCACAAGCCATGAGGTCGAAGGAATTGTCGTAGAGCTCAGAGTACAGGATTGTGTCAAGGCACAGATCTGGGGAAGGGTACAAAAACATGTATACAGCATTGAAGGTCCCCAAGAACACAATGGCCTCTATAATACTGAAATTGAAGAAGTTTGGAACCACCAAGACTCTTTCTAGAGCTGGCTGCCAGGCCAAACTGAGCAATCGGGGGAGAAGGGCCTTGGTCAGGGAGGTGACCAAGAACCTGATGGTCACTCTGATAGAGCTCCAGAGTTCCTCTGTGGAGATGGGAGAACCTTCCAGAAGGACAACCATCTCTGCAGCACTCCACCAATCAGGCCTTTATGGTAGAGTGGCCAGATGGAAACCACTCCTCATGAAAAGGCATATGACAGCCTGCTTGGAGTTTGCCAAAAGGCACCTAAAGACTCTCATACCATGAGAAACAAGATTCTGTGGTCTGATGAAACCGATATTGAACTCTTTGGCCTGAATGCCAAGCATCACATCTGTAGGAAACCTGGCACCATCCCTACTGTGAAGCATGGTGGTGGCAGCATCATGCTGTGGGGATGTTTTTCAGTGTCAGGGACTGGGAGACTAGTCAGAATCGAGGGAAAGATGAACAGAGCGAAGTACAGAGAGATCCTTGATGCAAACCTGCTCCATAGCGCTCAGGACCTCAGACTGGGGCGAAGGTTCACCTTCCAACAGGACAACAACCCTAAGCACACAGCCAAGACAAAGCAGGAGTGGTTTTGGGTCTCTGAATGTCCTTGAGTGGCCCAGCCAGAGACCGGACTTGAACCTGATCGAACATCTCTGGAGAGACCTGAAAATAGCTGCGCAGCAAGGCTCCCCATCCAACCTGACAGAGCTTGAGAGAAGAATGGGAGAAACTCCCCAAATACAGGTGTGTCAAGCTTGTAGCGTCATCCCCAGGAAGAGACAAAGCTGTAATCGCTACCAAAGGTGCTTCAACAACGTACTGAGTAAAGGGTATGAATACTTATGTTAATGTGATATTTACGTTTTTATTTTTTTTAATAAATTTGCAAAACATTGTAATAACCTGTTTTTGCTTTGTCGTTATGGGGTATTGTGTGTAGATTTATGAGAGAAAAAAATAATTTAATCAATTTTAGAATGTGGAAAATGTGGAAAAAGTAAAGGGGTCTGACTACTTTCCGAAGGCACCATACAGAAGTCCCTTGATGTGCTTAGTACCTTTCCTCTGGGATTCTAAGTTATAGGGTTCTGCTCAAATATGGCTGAAATATTCCTAAACATTTCTAATCATGTACATGTAGTATACTAATGTCATTCCCACGTTAGAAAAAATAGTGTCTGCAGGCTTTCTGTGTGAAAATAATGCTAAACTGCCAACTCTGTGTATTTGTGTTCAGGACTCAGAGGAGAGCAAAGGGGACTATGTGAGCAGAAACTTGAGGGTGACCTATCGTAATGTAAGAACTGTTTATACCCTTATTATGAACTGAGATGGAGTGATAATTAGAAACGATCATGTGTAGAATCTGCGGACAAGACATATATACAGTACCAGTCAAAAGTTTTGACACACCTTCTCATTCAAGTTTTTTTTTTACTATTTTCTACATTGTAGAATAATTGTGAAGACATCAAAACTATGAAATAACTTATATGAAATCATGTAGTAACCAAAAAAGTATATTTTATATTTTAGATTCTTCAAAGTAGCCACCTTTGCCTTGATGAAAGCTTTGCACACTCTTGGCATTCTCTCAACCAGCTTAATGAGGAATGCTTTTCCAACAGTCTTGAAGGAGTTCCCGAATATGATGAGCACTTGTTGACTGCTTTTCATTCACTCTGCGGTCCAACTCATCCCAAACCATCTCAATTGGGTTGAGGTCGGGTGATTTTGGAGGCCAGGTCGTTTTTTATTATAAATTATTTATTTATTTATTTAACTAGACAAGTCAGTTAAGAACAAATTCTTATTTACAATGACGGCCTACACTGGCCAAACTCGATTCTGGGCCAATTGTGGTCCGCCCTATGGCCAATCATGGCCAGTTGTGATACAGTCTGGATTCAAACCAGGTTGTCTGTAGTGACGCCTCTAGCACTGAGATGCAGTGTCTTAGACCGCTGCGCCACTCGGGAGGCCTTACAAAGCTCACTCTAATATGTCTACTACTGTACATTGCATTCTTAGTATAATATATTTGGTGTACAGTATATACCCATAGATTGCACTTGGATTACTGATAGTGTTATTTGGGTTGTTAATTGGAATCGTTGTGAGTTTTTGATTTGTGTACTTGTTTGACATTTTACTGCGTTAGGAGTTAGTAACACAAGTATTTTGCCGCACTCACTATAACATCTGCTAAACTGTGTACGTGACCAATAAACTTTTATTTGATTTCATGTGGTAGGGGTAAACACGAAGCCAGTGTGAGTACACATGTCTCCTGGTGTGTTCGTCTGTCCGTTTTAATATTGAACTCTGTGGTGTTTCCATAAGTTGTGCCGGACCCTGAGACAGCTGCACTATATCAACTGGCCCGACCATGGGGTCCCTGACACCATCCCTCCCATCCTGGAGCTGCTGCAGGAGATGAGATCCTACCAGGCCCATGAGGATGTGCCCATCTGCATACACTGCAGGTCCCCACCACACACGCACACGCACACACACACACCTCACAACAGTTAACCTGAAGTTTTAATCATTGTCAGAAACGGAGAGTCAATAAAGCATGGTAAATAGTTCTACAGTTATAGGTTAACTTTGTGGCAGATGCTAGGCAGTCATATGCTGTGGGGTCCTATCTCATGAAAAGGTGATTGTTCTGTGGGTAGAACACATTGTTGTGAGCATCGGGTTGTAGACACCCTTTAAGCTCAGTCACCCCCCCCTTCTCTTAGACACATAGACAGGAAGCGTGTGTGGGCGGATGGCCAACAGACCACCACTACGCAAACAAGCACTTGTACATCTCCCCCTCTCTCTTACTATCTCTCACCATGGTTACTGCTAACCTGTTGTAAGGCCTTGGTTTATCTGAGAGTCTAGTGATGATGAATGTTCAAAGGGTTGTGTTTTTAAACCCTGTCTTCCTTTAACTCTGTCGTCTGTCTTTCATGAGTAAGACGAGAGAGAGAGAACATCGCTTGTTTCCAAACTGCGACCACAGTGACACACAGACATTTCAGCTGTGGCCACAGGTCTCCTCTTTGAAAGTTGCTCAACGTGTTTGACATAGGCTTGAGTCGTGTTGCACTACACTCCAGAAAAAGGAGTTTGCCACAATACACGTTATCCCCTCCACCTGCTCTCTATAATAAGTCTATAATAGGCAGTCTTTAGTATCCCCATTTTAGGCCCAATTGCTACAGATTTCTTCCACTCAAGTAAGCCCCAGTCAGATGGCATAACACTTCAGAGTCAGTTAATAGTGGTGTCTGTGTAACAGGCTGGCATCCAGGCGTGATATAGAGGAGGCATCACAACATGCCCACACCTCCTGGTAGATAGGGCCCCTGAGTGGCGCAGCGGTCTAAGGCACAATTGGCCCAGCGTCGTCCAGGTTTGGCTGGGGTAGGCCGTCATTGTAAATAAGAATTTGTCCTTGACTGACTTGCCTAGTTAAATAAAGGTTAACGAAAATATAACAAATAAAAATAGATGAACCACCAGGAACGGAATGTTCAGTCACAGGCATCAGGCATGCCCATGCCATAGAACCATGCTCTCCTCTCTACTCAGTTAGTTAACCCAGAGTCAGGGGGGAGGATAGGAAGGTATAATCATATGAAGTAACAGATCTGCTTACTGGCATCTGCTTACTCTCCATGGTAGACTGGGCTGCCCTCATATCACATACACTACATTACCAAAATGTATATGGACACCTGCTCGTTGAACATCTCATTCCATTGTATGCTGTAGCGTTAAGATTTCCCTTCACTGGAACTAGCCATGAAAAACAGCCCCAGACCATTATTCCTCCTCCACCACTCTTTACAGTTGGCACAATGCATTGGGGCAGGTAGCGTTCTCCTGTCATCTGCCAAACCCAGATTTGTCCGTTGGACTTCCAGATGGTGAAGCGTGATTCATCCCTCCAGAGAATGCGTTTCCACTGCTCCAGAGTCCAATGGCAGCAAGCTTTACACCACTCCAGCTGACGCTTGGCATTGCGCATGGTGACCTTGGGCTTGTGTGCGGCTGCTCAGCCATGGTGACGTTGCTGAGCCGTTGTTGCAACCGTTATGTGAGCTTGTGTGGCCTAACACTTTGCGGAAAGGTGGCATCCTATGATGGTGCCCCATTGAAAGTCACTGAGCTAGTGTATTTGACAGTCTCTATCTGTTAGTGTGGACCAGGAGCATGCTAGGTGAAAATAGTTTGTATTTATATATTGTACTCGTTTGTTCTTCTTAATTAATGTACTGTATTTTATGTTGACCCTGTTCTACCTGTTTGTCCCTGCAGTGCTGGCTGTGGAAGAACAGGAGCACTGTGTGCCATCGACTACACCTGGAACCTGGTGAAAACAAAGGTGAGAATTGTACCTGCCCTACCCTGTACTGTACCATCTCCTCCGAACCAGAGTATGAGCTACCGCCTTTTGCTACTCTATTTAGCCATGGTCAGAGCCTGACAGATCTAGTATTCTAGTTTTGTGTTGGGTCCCTAATTAGAGGCAGCTGCTATGCGTTGTCTCTGATTGGAGATCCTACATTAGTTGTCCTGTCCCACACTGTTGTGTGTTTCATTGTCTATGTCAGTCTGAAGAGAGGAAGTGGAAGTGGAAGTGGAAGTGGAAGTGGAAGTGGAAGTGGAAGTGGAAGTGAAAGTGGAAGTGGAAGTGTACGTTCTTGTTATACGTTGTTCTTGTTTTGTGTAGTTCTTCATTAAGTATATTTATAATATTAAATATAATGTCAAACTACTACTGCGCTGTGCCTTGGTCTATTTACACACCCAGTTGTGACAGTAAATGTATGTGTGTACAGTCACCTTACTGACTGCCATTGAGTGCCTTTGTGTTTATTTCCAGCGGCTCAAAGAAGACTTCAGCATCTATGACCTGGTTCAGGACATGAGAACACAGAGGCCTTCTGTGGTTCAGACCAAGGTAAAGTGCCTTCACAAAGTATTCATGCCCCTTGGTTTATACCACATTTTGTTATGTTACAGCCTGAATTATTTCTCACACATCTTCACACAATACACCATAATGACAAAGTGAGAACATGTTTTATAAATGTTTGCTAATTACATAAATATTCACATCCCTGAGTCAATACTTTGTAGAAGCACCTTTGGCGGCTATTACAACTTTGAGTTGTCTTGGGTATGTCTGTATCAGCTTTGCACATCTGGATTTGAGGATTTTCTCCCATTCTTCCTTGCATTTCCTCAAGCTCTGTTGAGTTAGATGGAGCTGCGGTGAACAGCAATCTTCAAGTCTTTCCACAGATTTTCAATGAGATTCAAGTCTGGGCTTTGGCTGGGCCACTCAAGGACTTTCACATTCTTGTTCTGAAGCCATTCACTTGTAGCTTTGGCTGTATGCTTAGGGTCATTGTCCTATTGGAACATGAATCGCCCCCAGGTCGTTTGCACTCTGAAGCAGGTTATCATCAAGGATTTTGGCTCCATTCATTGTTCCCTCGATCCTTACCAGTCTCCAAGCCCCTGCCACTGAAAAGCATCCCCATAGCACGATGCTGCCACCACCATGCTTCACGATAGGGATGGTGTTAGTGGGGTGATGGAATGTGCCTGTTTTTCTCCAGACATAGTGCTTTTTATTCAAGTCAGAGTTACATTTTGTCTCATTAGACCACAGAATCTTTTGCGTTATGCTCTGTCTTTCATGTGCCTTTTTGCAAACTCGTGCTGTCATGTGCCTTCCTCTCACCCATAAAGCCCAGATTGGTGAAGGCTGTAGACCTTCTGGCAGGTTCTCCCATCGCAGCCAAGGAACTCTGTAGTTCTGTCATTGGGTTCTTCGTCACCTAGATGACCAAGGTCCTCCTTGCCCGGTTGCTCAGTTTGTTCGGACAGCCAGATCTAGGCAGAGTCTAGGTAGTTCCATATTTCCCAATGATGGAGACCACTGTGCTCTTGTAAGCTTTCAACACTCTAGAAATAGTTTTGTACCCTTCCCCAGATATATGCCTTATCACAATTCTATCTCAGAGATCAACAAACAGTTCCTTGGACTTCATGGTATAGTTTCTGCTCTGACATGCATTGTTAATTGTGGGACCTTATATAGACAGGTGTGTTTCTTTCCAAACAAATCTCAAGGACCATCAAAGGAAATTGGATAAACCCGAATGCAATTTAGAGTGTCATAGCAAAGGGGTGTGATTGCTTATGTAAATTATTTATATATATGAAATGTAAAATAAGTCAAGGGGTATGAATACTTTCTGAAGACACTGTAGCATTCTCACTTCGTATTCTACGTAATGCTATTAGCTGCATTACCACATACACAGACACTTTGTGACAAGCTTCTACTTTAGACCAAGGTAGTGTTTTCACTTCATAACAATATTTGATTATACCCACATACACTGAGTGGACTAAACATTAGAAACACCTTCATAATATTGAGTTGCACCCCCTTTTGCCCTCAGAACAGCCTAAATTTGTTGCGGCATGGAAAGGTGTCGAAAGCGTTCCACAGGGACTGGCCCATGTTGACTCTAATGTTTCCCACAGTCAAGTTGGCTGGATGTCCTTTGGGTGCTGGAACATTCTTGATACACATGGGAAACTGTTGAGCATGAAAAACCACAAACCGGTGCGCCAGGCAACTACTACCATACCACGTTCAAAGGCACTTAAATATTTTGTCTTGCCCATTCACCCTCTGAATGGCACAAATACACAATCCATGTCTTAATTGTCTCAAGGCTTAAAAATCCTTCTTTAACCTGCCTCCTCCCCTTCATCTACACTGATTGTGTTGACATTGAGGTGGGATTATAGGGATTATAGCTTTCACCTGGATTCAACTGGTCAGTCTATGCCATGGAAAGATTAGGTGTTCCTAATGTTTTGTTCACTCAGGGCCAGATGTACGTACATTTGCGAACGCAGCATTAATAGCGCCATGGCCAAGACGCAGAAAGCGCTTGATGTGAAACCGCAGTGTGCATGTTATGTACCAAACCTGCAGTTCATCAGGTAATCAGCACCCACTATACCGTAAATTGCGCGTATTTAAACGCGCAATTGAATGGGCCTCCTCCTCTCTTTCCATCATGGATCAGCCACCAAGTCAGGCAAAACAGCTAAAATTAATAAGTGTAATGTAGCGAGGAGTTTAACAACTGCTGGAATGGAATGTGAACGCTGAGTCGGAGATTCGATGTCATCTTTGATTTCTTCCAGTAACTGTAATATTGCGTAGCTGCTTAATCTGTAACGCTTAATGATTTCGTTTTCACTCAACTGAAAAAGTGTGATTCTTGTGGCAAAAATCTTTTAAGCTCGTCTCCTTAGCCTATGTCTTCGTCTTGCTCGGATTACTGCTGCCATTTCACCAGGAGGCATATGCCAGGAAACCCGCTTCCTAAATTACACCTGCTTTTAAGAGGCGGAGAATTTTCAGCGCAAAATAGAGGCGCGCTTTCACCGGCTTTTTCTGTACATAATGCGGAATACATAATTAGGCGCAGTTTACGCTTCCCCTCCCATCTCTTTATGTGACACTCCCACTTTCCCCTTGACCATCCCATGAATGCAAATGCATGACACGAAAAGCGCATTTTGCCATTTTCAGTTCCCGCGACAGGCAGTCTGCTCTTTCATCTCGGTGCGTCCCGTTCGTACATACCTCGCCATGGTTTTATGCGCACTTTGCGAAACAAATACGCCTGAAGTGGGCGCAAAAGCGTTATTACATCTGGCCCTCAGTGTACTATACATACACACTGTGTAACAGGCCTCCACCTGAGACATTATTATCACAAAGCTGTATCTCACCATAGTCTGGCAGCAATCAAGTCTTACATTTCAAAGTGTCAATTACAAACTTCAGAAGCATTTTTAAATCTCAAATACATGTTGAAATGTACGTTTTACATTTCTCCTGCAACAGGCTGATCAAATTAACATTATACATCTGTAGAGCCACATTTTTTGCAAACTCTGTTAGTAGAAATTCCCCCTGTGTAATCTCTCATGACTATTTAGGTAGAGTGTTGGGCAACTGACACGGGATCCAACACTAAAATAACTGGTTTTGTGTGTGACTACAGGAACAGTACGAGCTGGTATACAGAACCATAACGTTCCTGTTTGAGAAGTATCTGCAGTCCATGGCTCCAGCACCGCCTTTCTGCACAGAGGAGGTGAGTCAGACAGCGTGTTTGACGGGGAACAGTTATATCAAGGTGAGGTGTAGAATCATTCATCTCGATCACATAATGAGTAGTCATTTGGGATGCAAGGTGATTTGTAGATCAGTGATTCTGCGCAATGCGACTTGTGTAATCTCAAACACACACAGAGACTCTGGCTAGGGGAACCAAGCTGGCTGTTTGGTGATGTGGTAGCAACAGGCACTGAATCGGAGCAACACAGCCACACAAACTAAGGCCAGTGATCTGTGTCGATTGAAAATGCTTTCTCCGAGGGTGAGCGAGTAAGCGTGTGATTCTGTTGAACTGTTTAGGTGCCAGCGGACCCCTCACCCCCTACAGCCAGTGACAGTGAGCTCTCTGACCTCAGCGAGGCATCTGAATCTGAATCTGAACTAGAACTTGAGCCCCAGCATCAAATGGAACCACAGACAGAGCACAGGTACAGAACAGTAAAGGCTTTTCCCCATCAACCATCACGGTGCATTGCATCAAACCTTGATGCATATCTCTATGGCAAAATATGTCCCAATAACCAATACGCTTTCTCACACAGAGAGAGAAATGCCTCCAGTGGGCTCTTCAATAAAATGTCTAAATAACTAAATTGTATTGCAGGCACCCAGAAAGGGAGGAGCCTAATGGGATATCCAATCACGTCTTGCCAGTGGCTTTCTCTGCCTCAGTAGCGGTGCATGATGGTGACCCATTGTCTGATGCGGCTACGCGCTCCCCCTTAGCCATCCTTAATGCACTGAGAACCAGGGACAGGCAGATGGAACAGCAGAGACCAAACTCCCTACCTACACAGACTGTTAACCAGAAACCACAACCCCTACAGACACATCCTAATAACATGCCCATCAACCAGAGACCACCATACCCACCACAGACAAAGCCCGATACCCTGCCCACCAGCCAGGACCTGAGACAAGAGCCCAGCCTCAGCATCCCAATCATAACCCCTCAGGCACTCAGGACTCAGGAATTCTGTCAAAGAGCCATGGAGCAAAAGAACATGGAGAGGGATGGAGAGATTACCCGACTGGTACCACCAGTGTTCTCTGCGTTCTCCATCTCCAACCCCCTCTGTCTCACTGTGGAGGACCCCTTCTTTGGACCTGACTCTTCACTGACCTCACCCCTGGCAGCTGAGGCTCCCAGAGGGGCGGATATTGAGGAGGAGCTGGCTCCACTGAGCAAGTTGACAAGTATGACCCTTGACGGCCAGCCGATGGAGCTGCCAGCCCTTGTCATCACCAACGCTGCCTCAGGTGTGGTTGTACTTTCCTCAGATCAAGACAGTCCACCTCCATTACCTGAGAGAACCCCTGAATCATATGTACTGGCTGCTGGAACAGGTGAATGTTGTGCTACTCTATGCTTACTCTTTAAGATCAATCAAGAATTTGAGAGTGCTTAGTTGGCTTTAAAGCATGGCCCCTTTTTGGGTTAATATTCCGGTATATCACATCACTGTAATTGAGACTGAGATTGTTCAAAGTAGCCACCCTTTGCCTTGACAGCTTTGAACATTCTTGGCATTCTCTCAACCAGCTTCATGAGGTATTCAACTGGAATGTATTTCAATTGACAGGTGTGCCTTGTTAATTTGTGGAATTTCTTTCCTTCTTAATGCGTTTGAGCCTATCAGTTGTGTTGTGACTGTGACAAGGTAGGGGTACAGAATACAGAAGAAAGCCCTATTTGGTAAAATACCATTAACAGCTCAACTAAGCAAAGAGAAACAACAGTCGTTCACTACTTTAAGACATGAAGGTCAGTCAATTCGTAAAGTTTCAAGAACTTGCAGTAGCAAAAACCATTCAAGCGCTATGATGAAACTGGCTCTCATGAGGACCGCCACAGGAAAGGAAGACCCAGAGTTACCTCTGCTGCAAAGGATAAGTTAAATTAGAGTTACCAGCCTCAGAAATTGCAGCCCAAATAAATGCTTCACAGAGTTCAAGTAACAGACACATCTCAACATCAACTGTTCAGAGGAGACTGTGAATCAGGCCTTCATGGTCAAACTGTTGCAAAGAAGCCACTACTAAAGGACACCAATAAGAATAAGAGACTTGCTTGGGCCAAGAAAACACGAGCAATGGACATTAGATCGGTGGAAATCTGTCCTTTGGTCTGATTCCAAATTTGAGATTTCTGGTTCCAACAGCCATGTCTTTGTGAGACGCAGAGTAGGTGAACGGATGATCTATGCATGTGTGGTTCCCACCGTGAAGCATGGAGGAGGAGGTGTGATGGTGTGCGGGTGCTTTGCTGGTGACACTGTCTGTGATTTATTTAGAATTCAAGGCACATTTAACCAGCATGGCTACCACAGCATTCTGCAGCGATACGTCATCCCATCTGGTTTGCGCTTAGTGGGACTATAATTTTGACACAATGACACAACACACCTCCAGGCTGTGTAAGGGCTATTTATCCTAGATGGAGAGTGATGGAGTGCTGTATTAGATGACGTGGCCTCCATAATCACCCAACCTCAACCTAATTGAGATGGTTTGGGATGAGTTGGACCGCAGAGTGACGGAAAAGCAGCCAACAAGTGCTCAGCATATGTGGGAACTCCTTCAAGACTGTTGGAAAAGAATTCTTCATGAAGCTGGTTGAGAGAATGTCAAGAATGTGCAAAGTTATCAAGGCAAAGGGTGGCTACTTTTAATAATCTCAAATATAACATTTTTATTTGTTTTACACTTTTTTGGTTACTACATGATTCCATGTGTTATTTCTTAGTTTTGATGTCTTCACTATATTCTAAAATGTAGAACATTTTTAAAATAAAGAAAAACCCTGGAATAGGTGCGTCCAAACTATTGACTGGTACTGTATATACAGCATATACTATATGTATAATGTCACTAAATCTCTTCCTGTGTCCATCAGAGTGCCCTGATAACATCTCTAAACCTGAGAGGTTAGAGGTCATCCTCCCTCCTAATGCTGCAGCTGAAGCCCTCAGGGGTAACGGTGAGTGAAGGGCCTTTGAGGTCACTCATAATACTCTTCATAAGCTCTTCTTCATAAGCATTCAAACACATTTCTTTCTCTACCTCATGTTATCCCAAAGGGAGTCCCGCGTCGCCTATCCCCCCACTGCCAGAGAGAACACCAGAGTCCTTTGTGTTGGCCAACGATGCTGATTGGAGCACTCCTGTCTTCCCTTCCCTCTCAGTCCCCGTGGAGATGGTGGTCCAGAAGCCAGAAGAGAGAGAGTGGTCTGGACATTCAGTGGACACTCATGCTCTGGTGGAGAAGAGATCTTGGACGAGGAGCAAAAGCTTGAATGTTAAAATGACAACACTCTCAGGTATTTGTCACACAAAACAATCAGTATGATAAAATTGAGAGAATGCCATGTGCAGATTAAGTTTATCCCAGTCTTTTTGAATTTTGTATTCCTTTACAGTATCACCCCAGGATACACTATCACCCCCGGTTACAGTGCATCCCCCGGTTAGATATTCTGTTCCTGCTCCCTGTACATCAGTAAACCTTCCTCCTCCCCCTCCACCTCCCTATCCTCTGGCCCCTCCTCTCTCACCTCCAGGTAAGCAAAATTGACACCCATTTTATGTCTGCAATGTTATTTTCCTATACACTCTAAGAAAAGGGTTCTTTGGCTATCCCCATAGGAGAACCCTTTGAAGAACCCTTTTGGGTTCCATGTAGAACCTCAATGACTTGTGGTGGTTTTCATTGTGAAGGCTCAGAGAGTCAGACTCCCCCTCTACCTGAGAGAACTCTAGAATCCTTCATCCTGGTCACTCAAGAAGGTGAGCACATGCCTCTTCATCACCATCACCATGATAGTGCTGCTAGGACTAGGCTACTGTCAAAATATTAACCCTCCAGACAGAATTAAAAAATATATAAATGGCTCTGTGTGTGTCAATCAAGGTAATGTATCTACTCTGTGTAGTACTGAACTGACACGGTCATTTTTGGGAGTTGCAGTTGATCAGAACAGCGCCCCCTGCCTGCAGAGTCAGAGCAGCAACCAGACCACACCCACACATCAGAGGATCGGTATGTCCTCAGAGTGGGCAGGGAACTCCCAAACCAAAATATTCCTGGATGGAATCATGCATCGGAACAAGGTGAAAGACGTTAACAGACTGCAGGGTGCTGTAGCTGTCAATACTATAAGGAGGTGTGGGATAGTCACCCACATAGACATAATACTTCTAGAATGGGGATGGTTGTAGTAATTCCATTTCTATGGTCAGTAGAGACTGTTACTCTTAGAGTCGTGTATTTAATGGGTACGTCCAGCTAGTACAAGATACTGCCACCCACCCCTTTGTGTCATAATCCCATCTTTGCTAAATGCCCTTTACGGATATAAAAAGCCCTGAGCATTTATGCCCTCCTCGTGATTCGTGCTATGGCTCATATGTTCCCGTTGTTGTTAATACATGAGTACATTAATACAACACTCTAAACTGTTCCCTCAGAGTGTCCGCGAAAAGAGTTCACTGCAAGGTAAGCTGTTTTCTCAGTAGTGGCTGAGAAAAGCCATCTGTGACTGAGAAAAGTCTTGTTTTTTTTCCTTCTACTACCAGTCTATCTGTCTGTTTGGAGTTAACAGGGGAAAAGTCAACTTCAAATGGTTGCTCTTGACTTTGCGCCCTCACACAATAAAAGGCACTAATAGAAATCACTGAAAAACATCATTATACACACTGTGGCCTTAGAGTGTCTGCCCTGAAATTAGAAGGTTAGCAGTTTTGATCCCGGAGTTGTACCAAAGACTGTAAATAATGGAACACGATGTGTCGCTAGAGATAGATTGGGGTAAGGCCTTGTGATAGACTAGTGTCCTGTCCAGGGGGGTGTACTTGTATATCAAGCTACCTCATGCCACAGAAACAGGATATAGCGAGGAAATAGTAATGCTGTCTTTTTGTAGGCACTAACTCTGCCATGGTTTGTTGGACAAAGCCTATGGAAAAAGGTAATGGTGTTTTTGTAGGGTTTTTGCATAAACGCCGAAAATAAGGTCTGTGGCAAACACAGGCTTACGAGATCTTATACATTTTGTTCTATGAGAATCTTCATCAGCTAACGTCACTTTTTGTGAATTTTGAAGATGTTTGGCTGAACGAACCAGAGGTAACTAATGTCAGAAGAACTCCTTCCTTGAGCTATCTGATGTTTGAGAGAACATACAGTACTTTACAATTTGTCTGTCTGCATTTTCTCTACAGAGCCCCTGACTACTGTTCCTCCAGCCATTGTTGCCATGACTGTAGGAGGAAGTGGTGAGTTGCAACACACAGAACGTAGAACTGAAATTACAAGTATCAACTCTAGCCCATGTAAATATGACCTCACCCTATTCCTGTTTACTCTTGACGATATTGAACTTTTACAAAATGTATCCATAACCGTGGTGCATGTTGTATCTAATGACTGTTTCTCAGCTGAAATAATGCTTCAGCAGCCTGCGGACAACAGCACCTCAACCAGCACTGGGACTATTGAAGACAATCCAGACAAGAACAGTGGGAAGGTGATGACTATGCACATAGAATTACAAGAAAGAAATGGAGCATCTGGTGTTTCTATACTCAGAATATTCTCTGTTATTATCTGGGTATGTCTTGTCATCTAAAGCCAGCTGTCTGTTTGTATTTTTAAGAGCCTGAAGTTATTCACGCTCAGACAAAGACGTAAGTAAAACAGGTAGTATATCCGTAAATGGATCTGCTGTCTGGAACATACAGTACATTTCCCACCTCTAGCAGCCAAAATAGTAACCAATTCTTCCCACAGCAAAGTCTGCCCCTCCACCAGTACCACCTCCTCCTTATGGTACCGCTGTCTCATCATCAGTGTTCACATTTGGTAAGCCTTCACCAGACACAACAAAGCAAAGGCAATTTAAACAATGTGATGGGACACATTTCAGAACTGTATGTGTTTTCTCCAGGATTTGGGACTCGTTTCGGGAAGCCTAAAGGACCAAGGAGTAAACCTGAGTCGTGGGTGTAAGACAACCAGTCAACAAAGCTGGACATGTCTGTCCTCAGATCACAGAGCTGGAACTCTGCATGTGGCTACTAACTACTGGCCACTCAACTGGACTAGGGATGGTCCCTAGAGGACTTTTGACATTGTGAAGGAAGAGCATCATTCCAAGACGACATGGGGAATCATGTAGTTTGACTTTTTTCCTGTGTTCTGAAACGACATGAACACTGTCTTGCAAAATGCTGTCACGGCCCAATGATCAACCTCGGATTAGCTTTGTATTGGAGCACCTGCTATTCATGACAAATTGATTGTACCGTAGTTGTTTATCCATACCCGAAGGGATAACTTGTGCCTTTTGAAATGTGGTGGAAGGATACAATCAAATGTAGGGAAGGAAAGAATGGATGGATGGAGTTGATAAATGTTAAGCTATTTTACTTTTGGTACTTTGAATTGTTGGTAACACGTTATTTAATACATGTTACCAAGTTGTATATGCTGATGTTTATTTGTGTATAGGCTCCTTCTGATCCAGACACAATCTACACCTGCACTGTACAGAGTAAATATTACTCACCATGATATGACTAGATATTTTACCGGTAATATTTTTAATGGTGGCATGGGATAAGCAGACAGGCCGGTACTGTGCATGCATCATGTTCATTGTTGTAAGTTGGTGGATGTGTTTTCTATATGGGCTATAATTTAAAAGCAAAGAAAATACATACTTCTCTAAATTGACCAATTGTTGAGGATCACTGTTTTCTTCTATAATGCTTACAAAAGGCATGTCACGCAGATAATTCATACATAATGTACACATATTTATTTTGAAAAATACAAGAAACGTTTAAGCATTCCAATTTGTTTTCTACTCAATTGACATGCTTGATCACACGTTTAATAACAGAATTCTATTAAATGTAACTTGTTTAACAGTTTTTATGAATCATTAAAATACAAACAAGTCATTATTTGTATTAAAACTACACATAGCAGGCCTTGCTCATCAGGCAGACAACACAAAAGAAACAGGAGCTAGCTGCCAATATATTTCAGTACTTTTGCAATAACTAGCCATCCGACCTTTCAGAAAAACTGCATGTTTGAGAAATACATGAAAGGCATGGTTCTGAATGACCAATATTAATTCCAAAAGGTAATTATATCTTCATACAGTTCTTAATACTTAAACAACCTTAAGCTTTCTATTCTACAGGTTCCACATCTGTAAATAAAGCAATTTATAGTCTTATTATAGACTTACAGGCCTACAAACAAATCACAGTTTCAAATGGGCAGAACTGTGAAGGAACTAAAATGCAAAAACAAGAACTTACAAAAAAACAACACTAGACAAGTGGTTCCTACATCGTACTCAGATTTTACCTATCACAAATGTAACCTATTACAGTACTATTCTCCCATAGATGGGTGTGACATTTTCATCAAAACATGTATGACAAAGTGCACTGACAGCATTCGCATAATTTTAGATAACATAATAGATATTACATTTTTAAATGTGTGGGCGTTTTTTTTTCAGGGAAACATCTCAAACGTGATTGGTGACCAGAACCATGCTTGCCCTGTACACCATCACAGACCCAAACGGCCCTCAACTCAGACAGGTTTAAGCCTTTATTTCCCATTATAACGGGATTCTAAAGTAATACTTACTTCAGAACATATAACCATTTGTTTTACATTAGTCATTTAGCAGACACGCTTATCCAGAGCGAACTACAGGAACAATTATGGTTAAGTGTCTTGTTCAAGGGCACATCGACAGATTTTTCAACCAGTCAGCTCGGGGATTCGAACCAGCAACCTGGTTTAACTAAATGCTGATCAAATAAATAAAACATGAGAAGCAGTGTAAATGTGGGATAGTAGTGTGTGCTGTATCAACATCTGAGTGTCAAACACCAGAACATCCCATTCATTGTTTACAGTAGAATTACAGTATTTTATTACATATATCTTTTAAATATATTAATTAATCCACAATCCAATACAAAAACACAGGCGAACTCTGCATTTGTGAAGCACAGACAAAAATAAGTCTAACGGCTCTGGAAAATATTTGACGTGACTTTCAACATTCTTTTTTTTTTTTTTTTTTTTTTTTTTTTTTACTCCTTTACATTCAGCATCACAGAAAGTTTTTAAAAAAAATCTATTTGAGACTGATTGCTGTTCTTCGGGTGGCAGGCACTTTTCTCTAAAAAACAATTAGGCATGTACACGATATACACCTTGGTAGTCTCTCTTGACTGGCAAAGCGAGTTGCCTTGGTAACTCCCCAGAGGGACCTCAGTTTCAGGTACTAACAAATATAAACACAGACACTTTTTTATGACAAATGTTTCTAAATGTACATTTCACACTTTTTCTAGAATTGTCTCTGACACTGCATTTACACAAAAATAATACATTAGAATCTGAATAATTTAAAGAGAAGTACAAAAAGTTCAAGAAGAACACTTTCGGAAAGTGTCAAACGCACACAGTCACATTCCTTTAAATAAACTGCTCTCCCTTAGAGAGTAGCAAAAGTAGCTTAAGGAGTAAAGGGTAGGAAAGGTCATTTGAGGAAGTCAGTGGCGCAGTGACGCTGTACATCATGGTGGGGTCGCGTGGAGTTGTAGTCTAGACCAGGGGGAGGCCAGAAAAGGGGCTGTGGAAGCCTGGGCTCTAGGGTGGAGGGGTTAGAACCAGAACCAAAGGTGGCATGTGGCAGAGGGCTGATGCCCAGGTAGGGAGTGGGCAGGTGGGCAGACTTGGCAGGCTGAGGATGGGCTGGCCGGGGCTCTCTAGGTGGAGTATCAGGCCTCTGAAACACTGGTTCCTCAGTCTTGGCCACCCCTCCCTGGGTCGTGTCTCTCTGTGCCTGCAGACCGGCACAGTGGGGCACTTTGGCATCAGGCAGGGCCGGAGAGAGGGAGGATGAGAAGAACTTACCCGATGTTGTGCTCTGGTCGTTGGGCTTGTGTTGGACATGTTCCCCCCAGTCCTTCTCCTCATGGTACTGTCGGAGGCGGATGTGCCAGGCCAGGCTGCAGACTGCAGAGACAGTTTTGAACTGGTGAATGACGTTACGGGGGATGAAGTAGATGTCGTCGTCACACAGCTGCACCCGCACGTAGCGGATGCCCTCCCGTCTCAGCTGGTTCAGCTTGGCATCGTCTACCCACTGGACACACTGCAGAGAGAGATATTATGGGTAGACCTACTGGATCTCTTCCCACACAGCACGAGTAAGCCTGTCCTGTCACGCCTGCCTGGTATCTTCACCAACACTGAACTGAACTCCAGAGAAGATCATGCAGAATTGGTCATTCTCTGGGACCAGAATAAAGCCTTTGTTTCTACAAATTAAAGATGTAAACGGATTCACTAAATGGCATATTATGTCATCCACTCCAAGGCTTTCTCCCTCATGTATGTATGTCTGATCCTTTTGATGACTAAGCCTATCAGACATTTGACCTGCTCTGATCTCATACAGAGGAGATTTATGCATCACCCGAACGGGTTCAAGGTTAAATAATTTCCTACCTGAGACACAGGGGGCTCGTACAGATCCAGCTGCAGCCTCTGGACCACATCGTTAAAGTCCTCTGCGTGGAAACACACCACATCTTTGGTTATCCTAGGACGCTCACTCCTGTAGATCAAAGATAGTTTGTTCACTGGACATATGGATCACATCTATATAAATGTTGATACAATGTGGAATCAATGGTGAAGAGTCAAAGTGGTTTAACAAATAACAGGAATCCTTTATAACAGAAACACTGGATGAAGCATCCCAAACTGGAATTCTTTCACCAGCATATTCATACTGCAATTCAGCTGAGAGCCAAGCGGAGCCGAACGAATGTCAAACACTTCCCAAGCACTCACCATTCCCCAAAATGCCCTACTTTCAGTAAAAACTCACCATTCCCCAAACTGCACAGCCTTCAGCACGCCCACCGCTGCGGTACTCTGCCAGTCGAAGCTCTGGCCCACGTGGTCAGCATGAGCCCTGGTTCGGTCCTCAAACAGCACCTCTCTGGGCTCACTGGTCCTGGGCAGGTAGTGAAGGTTCTTAATCTCATTCATGGACCTATAGGGAGGAGAGGAGCACATACTACAGTCAACCACCAGCAGAGAAGAGGTGCACATACTACAGTCAACCACCAGCAGAGAAGAGGAGCACATACTACAGTCAACCCCCAGCAGAGAAGGAGAGGAGAGGGAGAGCACATACTACAGTCAACCCCCAGCAGAGAAGTGGAGGAGAGGAGAGGAGCACATACTAAAGTCAACCACCAGCAGAGAAGGAGAGGAGAGGAAGAGTGGGGAAAAGGATGAGGGAGACACTGAGGATAGAGAGAAGGATTGGGAAAGGGGATGGAGGGAGACAGTGAGGACAGAGAGAAGGAGTGGGGAAAGGGATGGAGGGAGACAGTGAGGACAGAGAGAAGGAGTGGGGAAAGGGATGGAGGGAGACAGTGAGGACAGAGAAAAGGAGTGGGGAAAGGGATGGAGGGAGACAGTGAGGACAGAGAGGAGTGGGGAAAGGGATGGAGGGAGACAGGGAGGACAGAGAGAAGGAGGATTGAGAAGCAAAGAGGGAGTAGAGCTATACTGGCACAAACTAATAAATTATCCTCCTATAAGGAGGTTTATTATGCATTACGTCATATATAGTAATACTATGTTATTACTAGATTATTACTGTGTTACTATGATAAAAGTCCTGGGATGTTTAGGCTACCTGCGTCGTTTGAAGGGTGACTTGGGCATGTCAGCGGTTGGCACCATCTGCTCACCCGGCCGGACCCACATGATGGGCCCATCATCACTCTGGGAACGACAGTCCAGCTTCAGGCTGGAGAGACTGCCCCAAGGCAGGGTCATCTGGACAGACAGACAGCGTTTCAGTGACAATCCTACTTTGGGTCTCAAACGATTCATTTAAAAAAATCTAAGGCCTACATTGAGACAGAAATTATTGGCAATAACTACGTCTCACTTCAGTCAGTTAACCATAGCTATAGGCCTACACATAAATCATAAACCTACACTTCAGTTCAAAAACGATGGCCAGGAAGCTAGTAAGAATGAAAACTAAGACAGTAGATTTGTATTATTAATTTGATGAATTCCAAGCACAAACATCCTCTGACCTTCAGAAAGGGGGACGCCTCCAGCATGTCCAGGAACTCTGGGAAGTAGTCGCCCACCTCTTCTGCCATGGCTCCCACCAGACTGATCTGTCTCATGGGACCGGCCCGGTACGTCCCAGAGCAGTATGTCCTCCCCACCTACAGGACAGGGAGAGAGGTAAGAGGTCAGATCAGACTGATCTGTCTCATGGGGCCGGCCTGGTCCGACCCACCTACAGTCAACACACAGGTGGAGAGGTAATGTTGGTTTGGCTCAATTTGAAATTAACGCAATGCCAATGTGCATTGGTTTTAGGCTTTATTATATCATTAGGATATTGGACTAAAACTGACCCAGGCGGCTGGTTTGGTGAGCATGGAGCCGTCCAAGGCTTTCCAACATTTAGCTAACCCTGGTTAGCTAATGGTCTGTGTAAACTGCACAGAGAACTATATAAACCGTGTGTGTGGGGTGCTATCAGCCCTAGTCCATTTGTCTGGTCAAACACAACAGTAAAACGTCATGGAACAAGTCAAGAGCCACTCCATTAGGCCTCTAGGGAGCATAGCAACAGGGAAAACTTGGCAGGAGTTAAACTACATAGTCTTAACATTGGTGTACTTTGGACTGAAACAACAGACTGGCTGTTGAGCTCATTCATAACCCTGTCTAAGATAAGTGCTGGTGGGTACACAGCTACAACACCAAATAAAGCTATAACACCTGAGTCAAAGTCTTATCAGGCCAGTTTAAGTCTTGACAATGGGATGGAACAAACGCCTGCACAGCCTGTAACTCTCCAGGACCAGGGTGGGTGACCACAGCCAGTATATTTACGTGATGGGGGAAACCATTGATACAGTTACATATTGGGATTTTATTTTTGACAATATGGCAATATTATCTTGGCACTAGTCAGCTGTACTTGCACCAAAACTCCAGTATTTTTCCTTCATAGCTTGTTCTCCATCTTTTGAAATACTGAGACAATTTGTTTCCATGACTGATCAAAACTAATTTTATAATGGCTCTCTGTTGTCCCTCTGAAGCAAACATACATGCATTCGGGAAGTATTCAGACCCCTTCAATTTTTCCACATTTTGTTATGTTACAGCCTTATTCTAAAATTGATTCAATTGTTTTTCTCCCCTCATCAATCTAATCTAAAACACAATAGCCCATAACGACAAAAACAGGTTTCCTGAAGTCCTCTTTTTTTGTGTGCAAATGTTTTCACCACAGCCTGTAGGCCCGTTTGTTTTCTATACGGAGTATTAACAACGCAGTGAAAAAAATTTGATAGATGCTAGCATTCGCGCAAAACTGAAAGCGCAAACCACCGGATTTAACCACGGAAAGGTGACTGGGAATATGATTGAATACAAACAGTCCAGTTATGCCCTCCGCAAGGCAATCAAACAGGCAAAACGTCAGAGACAAAGTAGAGTCGCAATTCAGTGGCTCAGACACAAGACTTGTGGCGGGGACTCCAGACACTCACGGATTACTAAGGGAAAACCAGCCACGTCGCCAACAACGACGTCTTGCTCCCGGACAAGCTAAACACCTTCTTCGTCCGCTTTGATGCTAACACAGTGCCACAGACGCGGGCCGGTCCCCGAGGACTGTGGGCTCTCGTTCTCCGTGGCTAACGTGAGGCCCAGACGGCATCCCTAGCCGGCTGGAGTATTTAAGGACATATTCAATCTCTCCCTATCCCAGTCTGCTGTCCCCACTTGCTTCAAGATGTCCACTATCGTTCCTGTACCCAAGAAAGCAAAGGTAACTGAACTAAATGACGGTCACCCGTAGCGGTCATGATGAAGTGCTTCTTCGCTCTATGCAACTGGGTCCTGGATTTCCTGGGGAACAGCTCCAAGGTGGTGATGGAAGGAAACTACACCTCCACTACAATGATCCTCAACACAGGGGCCCCACAAGGGTCCACTGCCTGCCCTCCAGGACATCTACAGGAAGGCCAAAAAGATAATCAAGGACATCAACCACCCGAGCCACAGCCAGAGGGCGAGGTCAGTACAGGTGTATCAAAGCTGGGACAGAGAATTGAAAGCTTCTATCTCAAGGCCATCAGACTGTTAAACAGCCATCACTAGCCTACCTCCACACAGTACCCTGCCCTGAACTTAGCCATTGTCACAAGCCGACTACCACCCTGTTACTCTACCATTCACCTTAGAGACTGCTGCCCTATGTACATAGACATGGAACACTGGTCATTTTAATAATGGAACACTGGTCACTTTAATAATGTTTACATACTGTTTTACTCATTTCATATGTATACACTGTATTCTAGTCAAGGCCATCCTATTCAAATATTGCTGTATATACACACACACTATTCTATCCTACGTACAGATATATAAAACATATCAACATACTGTCCATACATCCCATCCTTTACACACATACGTATTTATACTCCGGACTCCGACATTGCTTGTCCTAATATTATATATTTCTTAATTCCATTCCTGTACTTTTAGATTTAGATGATATTATATCCAGGCTGTATCACAACCGGCTGTGATTGGGAGTCCCATAGGGTGGCGCACAATTGGCCTAGGGTCGTCCGAGTTTGGCTGTCATTGTAAATAAGAATTTGTTCTTAACTGACTTGCCTAGTTAAATAAAGGTTAAAAAAAACAATAAAAATGACTGCACTGTTGGAGCTAGGAAGACAAGCATTATGCTACACCTGAAATAAAATCTGCTAAATATGTGTATGAGACCAATACAATTTGATTTGAACGACATCGCAAACAGGTATTTTAGTTCAAGCCCTCAAGAAATGTCTGCTAAAGATGATCATCTGTTTGCATCTGCCAATTTATTGGCTGTCCAGTATCCAGACGACCTGTCCTCAGTTAATATTTTTCTGTAACGTGTTGAGGCTGACAATTTAGGAAAATGAGAGGCTCAATTAAATATGTTTTTGTGTATCTGAAGCACAACTCCCTTCTGCCCAGTTTTCCTGATGTTGCTACGGCAATTAAGCTATTTTTACCATCCATGGAACTGTCGCTTCTGCGGAGAGATCGTTTTCTAAACCAAAACTCAAAAATTACTACCTAAGAAGCATTAGGCTCTCGGTCTGATATGGGCTTTTGAACACCTGAGTAAGCTCCACTCATTACATTGGCGCCGTAGCAGCCTTGACCACGGCATTTGTTCACCAATATCCCTTCATACTTTCAATCAGATTCTTTTTTAGTCACATTGCTGAAGCCCAAGAAACAAACAAACAGCTTCCTAGTACATATGGAAATGAAAAAGGTTTATGAATTACTTTTTGGAGGGTTACTGTCAAAATTATTTATTAAATGTTTTAAAATAGACATCGATGACAGGCGCATGGGCCCCCAGAGCTCATGGGTCCCCCGCCTTGCAGGGGTGTACGGTATGCAAGTGTAAGTATAGTGATAATATTGTATTGCGAGGTCCCTGGCAATTCCCAGTCCTAATATTAAATGTAGGCTAACACAAAACCTAATATGAAATCCCATACAGGCAATTTCAGAAGGACACTGACAGTCCATTTCCATAATGTTGTATTACTATACCTGAGAGTGGAAGTTAGCGATAGTAGTGGTCTCTATATCCTTCTTCCCCAGGATCTCCATCTTGACCGGCGTGGAGGGGAAGTTGAAGGCAAAGTAGTCCAGGAAGTCAGGTAGGTATGCAGCAGCTCTGTGCACCACAGCCAGGGTATAGAGGGCTGCCCCTCTGGGTCTCTCAGCGAAGGCCAGCTCTAGGAACTCCTGGGCGAAGTGCTCCATCTCCCCAGGCCGTAGAGAGGCCAGCTCATCAGCGTAGGCGTGCAGGACTGACGCCCCGCCGTTGGCCTGCCGCTCCTCGTGGATGAAGCGTCCGTAGACGGTGCCAGTCTGCAGAGATGAGCTGCGGATGAAGTGGTCTTGGGGGGAGAGGAAGGGGGGGTGGGTGTGGTTGTGGCTGTGTACCTCTTTAGGAGTGAGGTGGTTGTTGGCGCCTGTACCAGGCTGGCAGTGTTTCCCCTCCTTCATGGGGCCAAGGCGGGCTGAAGGACTGTGGTCAGTCAGACCTCCGTACACGGTCTGGACCTCCTTGTTGTATGTGCGGATCCTCTCACCACGCTCATCCTCACGGTGCCGCCGCTTCTTCATCTTCTTCCTCAACAGGTAGTCCTCCAGCGACTGGGCCTTGCTGTTCTCATCATGATGGGGCTCTGGAGACAGGAAGACAATATCTCATTACCATGCACATCATTTGTCAATACCCAAATTGATGATTAGGTGCTAGGTGGCCGTGATGGTAAGAAGGTTAACAACTAGTACTGCAAAACTAGCCTCAAGACTAGCACTAAATTCTTCTGCTGCACTGTCGATCACTACATAGTTTCTTCTCTGCAATGAAAGTAGGCCTAACACTTCGAACACACCTACTGTGTCATTGCGTTTTGGTACACCAGAAGTACATGCGTTTGCCTTGCAGTATAGCGTTGTTGAGGCAGTTGCAGTGTGTTCTGTGTGGTGCATACGTTGGATTTAATGTATGAGTCAAACTGTATGCGTAAACGGGTTGCCAGAAATGGTAGCAGAAGGTGAATGTTGAACTTTTGTTGCACACATATCTAGATGATGCTGCATACTATTGCAATGACTCAGTAGGTGTTCGAAGCATAACTTCAGTGGGCGTGGCGTGACGTAGCGTAGCGTTTTGCCATAGCAGTCTGGGTAGACATTCAATAGTAAAATAAAAAAATATATATATTGTTCATGCATCATCTGGCTGCTTCTTTTGCATATGTAAACAAACAACATATCTTTGTCTAACTGTTTGTCTGACTTAATTGGAATTTGGCATAAGATTCAAACATTAAGAGTGGCAACATACTCATATAATGGAATAGAACATGAAGAATAACCTACCTTTCTTTTTCTTACATAGGACTACTCCATGTTTTACGTTAGCCTCTGTGTTTTCCTTCTTGGGTTTGAGTTTGAACTCTTTCTCCCTGTGCTTTTCCTTGGCCACTTTGAGGGAAGTGAAATTGAACAGTCCAGGCGGCAGAACCGGGGCAGGTGCTTTCTTCCTCTCCAACTTGGCTGCTGCGGGTACCACCTTCCGAGCAGGCAGAGGTTGTTGCAGGTGCGAGTCCTTCTTTGCACCGTTGGTGTTGTTGTGCAGATGGTGGTGGTGGTGGTGATGATGATGATGATGATGTCGTTGCACTGTAGGTTTTTGCAAGGTAGGTTTTTCGGCGCTGGAGTTGCGTGGTTGTTGTTGGCCATTCTGCTGCGGTTGATGCGGCTGGTGTATCCGCTGCTGTTGAACATGTTGTGGGTCATGGTGGTGGCGATGGAGCTTTACTTTCTTTACCTCCTCGGATGAACGCTGGCGTTTATCCGCGGACGGTGACAGTTCCCTCTTTTTCTTCTTCTTTTCTTTGGCTAATTTATCAAGACCGTCACTTACCTTATTTTCTACTTTAATGCGGACCAAGCCGACCTGTGCAGCCATTTTGCACGTACATTTAAAGGGCTAGAAATTCATACTGCGCAACTCGATGGAAGTTTGTAGTTCTTCTAAGCGCTCAGTGATCTTGTATTTGTAGTTTTTCCACCCTTTCTGGTCTATGGGCAACTGTTGCGCACTCTCAGTATGGTTGTGTAGTTAGTTGCATGGCTATCTGGGAGTTGAAGTTCGTCTTTTAGAGAATACGTGCGCCTCTGCACTCACTCACTTTTACAGCTGACGTAATGGTAAACTGAGCGACTCTTCTTTGCACCTTTGGTGTTGTTTTAATGCAATAATAATAATATGACATTTAGCAAACGCGTTCATCCAATGCTTTTATTACAGTCATGAGTGCATACATTTTACGTATGGATGGCACCAGGAATCGAACTCAAAACACCAACTGTACCATACAGGACCTGATTGTTCAATCTCCTCTGCCATAGTTCTAAACATTGAATATTGAACTGAACCATGTCGTTGCCTGTTAAATATAATGTAAAACATGTATTCAATAACATTATATTCTGCATATTGTATATTTCTGCGTATTGTATATTAGATAGATAGATCGATAGGTACTTTATTGATCCCAGAGGGGAAATAATACAAATAAAAAAATGAAACCAGAGATTGTGGATATAATTGTGTCTTTACCTTAACAATGGGTCACGGCTAACCCTTTTCGAACCTTAACCTAATACTCCTAATGTGCTGGTAAATTCTGACAAACTTTATCCCATCTACTCAAAACACGTACTTCCAACCCAAAGGTTGCGAGTTCGAATCTCAAAACGTATTTTAGCTAATTAGCAACTTTTCAACTATTTACTACTTTTTAGCTACTTTGCAACTACTTAGCATGTTAACTAGCCATTCCCCTAACCTTAACCCTTTTAGCTAACCCTAACCCTTTAACCTAACTCGTAAAAACGTAACCCCTAGCCTAGCTAACGTTAGCCACCTAACCAGTATCATATCAAAGGTTTGCAAATTCGTAACATATTGTACATTTTGCCAATTTGTAACATATTGTAGGTTTTGCAAATTTGAAACATATAATACAAATTGTAATTCATAACGTATCATACAAAATGGGTCCAGGTTGATGTGCATGGGTATAAGGTAATTGAGGTACAGTAGCTATGTACACCGAACAAAAATGTAAACACAACATGTAGAGTGTTTGTCCCATGTTTCATGAGCTGAAATAAAATATTCCAGACATTTTTCATACACACAAAAAGCTTATTTCTCTAATTTTATACACAACTGTGTTTACATCCCTGTTAGTAAGCATTTCGTAAAGATAATCCATTCACCTGACAGGTGTGGCATATCAAGAAGCTGATTATACAGCATGATCATTACACAGGTGCACCTTGTGCTTGCAACCGCAGACCACGTGTATGGAGTCGTGTGGACAAGCGGTTTGCTCATGTCTACGTTGTAAAGATAGTGCCCCATGGTTGGGGTGGGGTTATGGTGTAGGCAGGCATAAGCTACAGACAACCAACACAATTGGTTAAGGGCTTATAAGTAAGCATTTCACGGTAAGGTTTACACCTGTTGTATTCGCCGCATGTGAGAAATAAAATGTGTTTTAAATACACGGCCCGATGTCGCAAGGATCTGTACACAATTCTGAAAATGTCCCAGTTCTTCCATGGCCTGCATAATCACCAGACATGTCACCCATTGAGCACTGGCTATGTTAATTCTCCTAACCTGCTATGAAAAAGTAACTTAATTCGGAATCGCAGTGGCGTGAAAAGAGTGTTTCTCAAGTACATTTAGCTAGGGGTTAAGCCATACAAAACCTCCATACAAAACTTCCTCACTTCATCTTTATTTTCGTGGACAGATTTTGGGCGGAGTAAACCCTCTTGCTTTGCCTCTTCCTCTCTGATACACCAATGACTGCAGGCTTCACACAAAGGAATAAGTTTACTCAGTAAAACTTTATTTATCAGTGCATGAACAGAATGCAATGAAAAGATTATTTTCTCTCACCACTTTATATAATTTTCTTCTTAATTACTTAAAAAAATAATGGAGCAATTTACAGTTTTTTTTTTCTGAATGAAGGCAAGTATTTATACAGGTGCTGTACAATTTATAAACATTTACTACCACATAATGTAAAGACCAAAAGGCTGTTTTCTGCTGAAGCAATGCAAGGCCACATTATTATATACAGACACGTGACATGAATAATGGAAGGGAAACTATATATAAATTAAAATCAGTATACTTGTGTAAGATGTTATCACAAGACAATTCAAATTTTGCTACCCAACAGGACAAGCAAGTTTACGAATCTGGTGATGTTTCTAATTTAATTCCCATGTATTGTTAGTGCATATCTCATTTTCAATGCAGTATATGTTGTCTACTTGATTTACAGGGTTGATTGGAAGAGAAGACAAGTTTGTTTAACAGACTTGAAGCTGGATACACTCAAATGTAAGGTTTTGGCAGAACATTTTCAAAGCTGCCACATAACCGATGCCCTTCAGACTAGGTTATCATTGTGTAAACTTCTGTAATTTTGTAAAGTCGTCACACAGATTAGGGGGAGCTGTTAGCCTAGCGGTTAGGAGTGTTGGGTCACTAACCAAAAGGTTGCTAGTTTGAATCCCAAGCAGACTAGGTCAAAAATTGGTCGATGTGCCCTTGAGCAAGGCTCCTGTAAGTCGCTCTGGATAAGAATGTCTGCTAAAATGTAAAACATTTAAATGTATATTTCAGGGATTCTCGCATCGAGTTCCATTATTTCCATTCCACCAGAAGAGGGCACTATAGTCTAGAGCATGGGTTCACAAACCTTTTCACTCAGGGCCCCCCTTCCAGCATTGCCTCCTAACCACCGCCACATCTATTTCTATGGGCACAAGCACTGTTCTGACACAAACTGTTCACATCCCTATTGTTGGTGGAGAATTTTGCAGGTTTAAAGCTTATTTCCTGCAATTCTACACATTTTGATATGGGGTACAAAGGGCATTTTGCAGTTTTAAAGTTAATTTTCTTGCAGTTCTATACATTTTGCCATGTTTAATGTGTAATCATGTGATATTTGAGTGACAAAAAATTACAACAATATCTATGGGCTAAACAACCTAAATAAAAAAACATTAACTGACATGGGTTAGTTGATCTGGACATTTCTGACATTTAAATAGCTCTCTAAGGTATGCAATGACTAACATGACAAGAGGAACTGATGATGCACTACCCAATTTCGAAATTGCACCTTGTGCATTCTACTATTACAACTTTCAAGAGTAAGTGTAAAGCCGGACTGAGTTCCGTTCTCCCAATACAGCTAATTTACCCCCACATTTAGATTAGCAAACACCTTGCTAAATAATACACATATTAGATAAAGTACAGTCAAAGCTACAGCACTGTCTAAAATACATACCCGTCAGCTTGTAGTATACACATTTTGCCAGAGGATATAAAATGTCTGCTTACAATAAACAACATTACCGATTAAGGATGTGAACGGGCTGTGAATGGATAGAAATACAATGTATACGGATCATAGACTGATATGGGATAGAATTATCTAGTACTCCATATGTGATTGACATGACTCATCCACCATGGGGGCACAGTTATTGATACAGTGATGTGAATTATGTAGGGGTTGATATATTTTATCATAAGGGAAAATAAAGACTGAAATTTGAAAGTGTCAGAAGTATTTGAAAAACCTCAAATACACTACTAAGTTTGAGGAATGGAAAATTAACCTGCAATACGGTGGCTATGCGGGTAAAAGCAAAATAAAATGTTCTGTGGTGATGTCTCTACACACGATTTCTATGCTTAGGTCAGTACCAGTGGAGAACAGCTCATAATAATGGCCGGAACAGAGTCAATGGAACGGCATCAAACCATTCCACCGATTCCGTTCCAGTCACTACCACGAGCCCGTTCTCCCCAACTAACGTGCCACCAACCTCCTGTGGTCAGTACATCAAAATATGGAATGGCTCAGTATGGATACATATATATAGTTATTATTTGTCATTTAATCTCAATAAATTACAATATGCTTCATAATAACCACATGTGTAGTAGTAAACAATATACTTAACCACAAGTGTCTGGTCTTCAGATAGATATGCATATAAATCTTTTCCGTAATGATCTAAAATCTCCAAAGCGAGTCTATACAGATCATGTAGTCTACACACCCAGGTAACATGTCTGGACTGGATTTCTAGATATGGACAGAAAATGATTGAAAACCCAAACCCCCTCATCTCCCAGAGACTTGAGGAAAAATCACCATCACCTCTTTATACATCCATCAGGTACATAGCAGTGGATCAATCCCATCAGTCACCAGGAATACAAAACGATGAGTGATTGCCTGGATAAGAGTCTGTCTTTTAAACCTTCATCGTGACAAGCAACAACATCCTTCATCAAAGCCAGCATCAGAGAAGAGTAAGCGTCTCCTTTCATTCAAGTACAAAAGAGTCTCACGTCACAGAAAGGACAATACATCATATGACATGGACCTACTTCCTCCCAGCAGGCCGGAGTCTCTGATTGGCACGAAACAGACTGGACTTCACATCCTCCAGTCAACAGACAGGCAGCGCCTCTGCAGACCCACAAACTGACTGAACTCTGGACATAAAAACAGCCTGTAGGAAGGTTGGCTGAAGCAAACTGTGAAAATAAGCACTGATATGCAATAGGAGGCAATGTGATGATAAGGAGTAACACAGTGACGCAAAATAGCCTAAATCCTCTCAATCCTCATTGGTCCAATCTAAATGTCATGTTGCAGATGAGCAGAACTGTAGAAGCCGTGTATGTATATGTTATGGACAGGTTAGTCCGTTTACAATGTCTCAGTTTCCCTCCACATGAGAGTGGATCTTGGCTGAGCTAGGGACCTTCCAAGGCCCTGGGGTGATGGTAGCCTGCTTCTTGCTGCCGGAGTTCCTGTTGCATGTGGGTTCCTGGATAGCAGCACTACTGGTGCTATCCCTGGTGTCCCTCTGATTCTCTTCCTCCGCTGCCTCTCTGTGTTTGCCCTCTCTCTGACTCCTCTCTCTCCGATTCAGGGTTCCGCCCTCTGAGTCTGGCCCTGCCTTCTCCTTCTGTGTCTGGGAGATGGATCTTTGAGGCTCGACCTCTCGCTCCACCCATGTGTCCTTCCTGCGGCGCTCGCTGGTTTCCGTCTCCCTCTCCTGTCTGTGAGAGGGGTCCTCCTCCTTGTGTCTCCTTTCTCTCCCCTGAGTGCCCTCACCAGAAGCAGGGTTGGAGCTGGGATGCTTCTCCCAAGAGCGCCTCTGACCCTCCTGGCCCTTCGAGGGCTGCCTGGAGACTGCTGCCTCCGGATCCCTCTTTGAGGTTGTCTTCGTGGGGCTGGAAGAGCGGCCCTCTCGACCCTTCCGGCCCTGTCTCTGGCCATGGGCCTTCCTCTCCCTGCTCAGGTCTCCTTCCACTGAGCCATTCTTGTGTTCAGCACTCCCTGCCTTGTCTTGGTCTACTCTGTTGGTCTTCCTGGGGCTCTGGGAGCGCTCCTTGGTTTCAGCCCAGGCTTCGCTGGATCTCTTGGGGTTAGCATGCTTGTTGCTGTGGGAGGTGATGGAATCACTTTTCTTGGGGAGGTTGTTGTTATTGGGGCTGTTGGCTCTCCTCTGGCTATGTTGGTGAGGCTGCTGCCCTCTGGCCTTGTTGGGCTCCAGCAGCCTGGATGGGGTGGGTGCAGCGGCAGGAGACGTATCCCAGTCAGAGGGCTCCTTGGGGGCAGAGTTGTTGGCGGAGGAGGGCCGGGACAGCTCGGAGGTGGACAGGGAGATGGAGGATGGAGAGGTGGGGGATGACTGCTCGTCGGATGCAGAGAGTCTAGGAAAGCTTGAGGGTGAAATGTTCACTTTCTCCTTCATACCTGGAATAAAGGCATTGAGAGTCATAGTGAGTGAGAAAATAAATGGTTCCACCTCCAGCTATCTGAGAAAGAACTAATAATACAGATTGTGATACTGAAGCAGATTGGAGAGACTGTAGTTATATTAAAGTCTGGGGTGAAGCATCTTGAAACTTTCTAAAATAAGTGCACATTCAATAATCCACTAACAAAATACATTTTTACTCCATCTTTCCATTGTAACCTTTCAAATATGAGCTTTTAAGTCACATAAGACAATATGAATCTGATATATGTATCAGCGCCATCAAAGGCAGGTAGGTGTAAGCTTTTCTACACCACCACATGGCTGACGTTTGAATTTCCCCTCAAGAGCTGATAAGAGTAACGCTGGTGTGATTGAAAGAGCAAAGATGTGTAGCGGAGAACCAGAAAGTGAGATGGACTTAGTGGAGCTGAAATGGGGTTTCGATTTCTACGAGAAACATCTCATAGAAATCCATTCTTCTTAAAATCAGGACAGGAGAGAGTTGATGCCGGTGAACGCACACACATCATTTTAACATTTTCCCCTATCTCACTGATCAATATCTAGTTAACCACTTTCTCCAGGTCTCGATCACTGTGATGTTGTGTGCGTTCCGCGGCAGTGGCGTGTTTGTGTTCTGTAATAACCACTCAGGGGTTCTAGAGCCACATCGTGCTCCAGCGTGGGTCTCAGGCCCCTATTCAATCAATTGCAGATAAAGGAAAACTGCAGTTTCACTCAGAATGTTAACGCTGTGGTGTTTGTCTTTCTGTGGTTAACACCTCTAGCAAAGCATAAACACTCAGAGTGAACCTGTGGTGCAATTCCTTTATCTGCGATTGATTGAATGGAGGCCTTCGTTAGTAAACATGTTCGACTGGAGTCACTGCCTCCGTTCAGACCTCCTACAGGTTACAGTCAGAGTAGCTCTCATTGGACAAGGCCTTGTCTGAGCATAGGACTGTTGTGGGAGAAGATGTCCAGTTCTGATTAAGGGGGGCAAGGAGGAGATATAAACAGACGCTGATTTTAAAAGGAGGCGTGGCACTTTGAAAAGGAGAGAACCGAGGCAAAGAGGAGGAGAGAGGAGTGCGAGGTGGTTTTACCAAGGCTATTAGGGACAGACCAAGAAAAGCAGTGAGGCCGCTAGTGACGCTCTGGTTTCATGTAGAAGCACAGGGTGGATGAAGAAGAGTTCACACCTACAGGGAGGAAGAAGAGAGAGAGAACAGTGCCAGGACAGCCAGACAGACAGCGGTAGAGCCAGAGAGATAGTATAAAGCTAGAGAGAGTGAAACCGAGGTAAAGAGAGATGCCTGCTAAAACCTTCACATGCACAAAAGAGAGGTATGGTCATTTATATGTGCTGTATAGACTGGGTTATATTCTATGTGTGTGTGTGTGTATTAAAAGTTGAATGACAGTGTTTGAGTAGAATATGTGTTGAGTCTATAGAAGTAGAACAACTAGAATGGACACATTCGAATTCTATGGTTTAGTCCATGATCAGTCTTCTATGCATATGTGTATTGCAAGCAGTAGTAACCGTGTCTGAGTAGGCTACATGTTGATGAGTCCACATTCTAATTATGTGGTTGAGAACATGGTCACTCTTTTATGTGGGTTTGAGTAGAGTATGTGGTTGAGTCTGTGGTCTCTCACTGGGGTCGGGGACCCGGCCCAGGCCAGGTCTGAGGAGCAGCAGGACCTTGGTGCCCCCAGCCTGGATCAGCTCGATGGCCCGGGTGTGTGTGATGCCCTGGGTGGGCTCACCGTTGATCTCCACAATCTGATCTCCTACCTGTGGTAACAGCACACATGACGTTTCACTACAACTAGCCACAGTATTTACTCAGTATGAAGCTAATGCTAATACCACTTGAATCCTTAAAATCTCCCAATGTCATTAAACGCAGCAAAATTGTGGTTCTCTCCTAGCCACCATTCAACACACATGTACTGTACGTATGTATGCCCATTGTCATAGAGAGAACACAAGTAGCCACCATCTATGAGAGCAGGTGTTAATGCCCTGGGTTGGTGACGGACTAGCCCAGTCAGACTCACGTGTATCCTGCCGTCCTTCAGTGCAGGGCCCTCCTCGGCCAGTCTCAATATGAACAGGCCCATGTTGTACTCCTTCCCTCCCCGCAGACTGAAGCCAAAACCCCGCTGGCCTCGCTCCAGCTCCACGTGGAAACCGCCCTGATACAGAGAAAATATATATCTCACAACTAAGTTATTCAGCTAACATGTAGATATAATGTCATGTGGGAATAAATGTGTAATGCTTTATGATATTCAGTTACCCAATATTGATCCACATGGCTAGGAATACACAACAATAAATAAACACACACACACACACACACACACACACACAGTGTTTGACCTTGTCTCTCTATATCCTCACCTGCTTGGGATCTAAGGTGATGAGTTGTCCCATCTCGCTGGGTGGAAGGGACTTACACTCCAGGGTGTCTCCATTCCTAAACAGTCACAGACAAAACATCACAGCGTCAGTGTAGAGAAGAGGAGAGAGAAAAGTGTGAAAGGGGAAATGAGGAAATATCCAGGGTGAAACCACACGGTGATCAGATCAGATAGATAGAGAGATAGATAGAGAGAGAGAGAGGGTTAGGGGATGCGAGGGGAATTATAGGTGCTGTAGTAATGGATTAAGTCTGAAAGGTAATCTGGTTTAAACAGGAAGATCAAAGACTGAGTGCAGCCACACCACCCTCGGTTAATCCTTCTCTTTCATCCTCTTCTCTTCAGGATGGGCCATGTAGCTCTGTGTGTGTGTGTCTGTGTGTGTGTGTCCACTCCTGTACCTGGCAGTGTGGCTGGCAGGCTGCTGGCCCATAGCTCTGTGCTGTGCTGCAGGGCTTTGCTTGGCTGAACTGGTTCCAGATGCAGGACCGCTATTCTCTAAAAGAATGCACACAGAATACTTTCAGTATGGAATGTCATGCAAACTAACATTTCATCCTCACCAGACACGGTCATCCCAACTCTATCCCAATCTTTCCTCGTTCACTTTATCTAGCAATATCAAAATAAAAAAATAACAAACTTAATAGTTCCACAATTCACAGTAAACATAAAAATACTACAGAATCCAATATCAAGTAGGGCTCCATATCCCAGAGTGCAGTGTGTCTGTGGAAGGTCTTACCATCCTCCGGCACCACAGTGAGGGTGACAGTGTTGCCAGCCTCCTTGATGAGTTGGACAATGTCGTTGTGGGACAGTTCCATGATGGACTGGGAGTTGACCGCTGAGATACGGTCGCCCACCTTCAGCTGACCGCTACGGTCTGTGGGGCTGCCATCGATGATGCGACCAATCTTGTGAGGGATAACTGAAGCATGAGAGAGTGAAAGAGATGACAGGATAATTTAGCTCCGCTGTCAGGCATTAGTGCAGATGGTACTTCTGAAGCAGTTATGGTTTTTCATTGTCCCAAACTGGTTGTATCAAAGCAGTATTCAAAAAGCTATAATACTAATTTTTGTTGTTATCAACCAAACTCAATTTGAAAAGGTCTTTGTATTATCCTTTATCATCTCACTGATAGCAAGTACTTAATGTTCTATATGTATAGTGAACCTCACTACTCCATGCCTCCTGTCTGTACCATTAGTTCAGTGTACAAACAAACTCAAGTACTGATAGACTGAAAGACAGAGAGAGACAAAGGGAGTGACAGAATGGGAGAGAGATGGCATGCTGCATGGGTCAATACGGTGCTCTGTGTGTTACCCAATCAGTAATAAGAAGAGATGAAACAGCTTGAGTGCAAAGACCAATGGTGCAAAAACAAAGCCATATTTTATAGTTGAATCTACTTGAAATATGAGGCATTGAAAATAGTCTATATTGTGATTGAGAGGAATACAAGCATGGAGGTTATGTTTTGTATTGGAGGGTACCGTTTCTAAATTGCCAAACAGCATCATCCATATAGAGTTGGAATTTCTCTTACCTCCGGGAGGAGGCTTGTTCTTGGAGGTAAGGATGACGAAGCCGAAGCCTTCGTTGTCTTTGCGTTGCAGGGTGACGTCGTAGCATTCTGGGTGGTGGAGGGAGTTGGCTGTAGGGACCTGGATGCGGGGCAGCTTGGGGGAGCCGTTGACCAGGGCTGGGGCCACCTGCTGCTGACCACTACCACCGTCCTCCTCTCCACTGCCCTCTGATCACACAGGGAGAAATAGTTTTGTATGGGTTCAGTTGAGGTAACTTACTGTCTACATTTTATTCACGTAATTTTCAAGTTGTTTATGGTCTCTCTCACAGCCATTCTTATGAAAGCTCAAAGGTATAAGCTAAGATTTAAGATCACTTTATTGGTCAATTGCTCACAAGGTCCAACCTAAATTTTACTTCCACATTTTAAACCAACTCCTCCGAAAGACACACATATATCAGTGGAGGCTGGTGAGAGGAGCAATAGGAAAAAGGGCTCATTGTTTTATTTATTTTTATTGAACCTTTATTTAACCTTTATTTAATCTTTATTTAACCTTTATTTAACCTTTATTTAACTAGGCAAGTCAGTTAAGAACAAATTCTTATTTACAATGACGGCCTACCAAAAGGCAAAAGGCCTCCTGCAGGGACGGGGGCTGGGATTAAAAATATAAATAAATTAAATAAAAATATAGGACAAAACACATATCACGACAAGAGAGACAACACAACATAAAGTGAGACCTAAGACAACAACATAGCATGGTAGCAACACATGACAACACAGCATGGTAGCAACACCACGACAACAACATGGTAGCAACACAACATGGTAGCAGCACAAAACAGGGTACAAACATTATTGGGCACAGACAACAGCACAGGGGGCAAGAAGGTAGAGACAACAATACATCACGCAAAGCAGCCACAACTGTCAGTAAGAGTGTCCACGATTGAGTCTTTGAATGAAGAGATTAAGATAAAACTGACCAGTTGAGTGTTTGTTGCAGCTTGCTCCAGTCGCTAGCTGCAGTGAACTGAAAAGACGAGCGACCCAGGGATGTGTGTGCTTTGGGGACCTTTAACAGAATGTGACTGGAAGAACGGGTGTTGTATGTGGAGGATGAGGGCTGCAGTAGATATCTCAGATAGGGGGGAGTGAGGCCTAAGAGGGTTTTATAAATAAGCATCAACCAGTGGGTCTTGTGACGGGTATACAGAGATGACCAGTTTACGGTGGAGTATAGAGTGCAGTGATGTGATTGGTGGCTGGAACGGCTGGAATGACTGGAATGGAATTAATGGAACGTTATCAAACACATCAAACATATGGAAACCACATGTTTGACTCAGTTCCATTTATTCAATTCCATCCATTATAATGAGCCCATCCTCCTATAGCTCCTTCCACCAGCCTCCACTGACATACATATACAGGTTTTGGAGAGCTGCGGGAGGCTGCCACACTGGGCGCCCGGGGAGCTGTTGTTGTGGGGGGTTAAGTGGCTTGCTCAAGGGCAGTGGCATCTAGGATTTGAAACGAGCAACCCTACAGTTGCCAGCTCACTTCCCGCCAGATATTTCCCGTCGGATTGTTGACTCGCCTCTCTAACCGCTAGGCTTTCTGCCACCAGTGTCATTCCAGTGTCATTCTAGTGTTCATTTGAAAATGAACCCCACAATTACTGTAAAGAAAGACTCACTGATGTGTGTTTGGCATATCTGAATTGTGCACAAAATAGGAAATAAATATTTGGAATGGAAATGTGTGTAAAGTTATTATTTCTGAGCGAAGCAATTCTGCCTCAGTCAATATTTTATGAATACCGTATGTGTTTGTTTTCTTGAATCTTTGTCTTGTCAACTTGCATCAAATAAATATGTTTATATCTCATGCTTTGATTCCAACCACAAAGAGTCTATGATTGATGCTTCATTTTCTCCAGTACGATCATGTCTGGCATTCAAAGCAATTTCAAAAGTGTTCTCTCTTGTCATAGAAGCTTATTTGTGTGTGTAAACAAAGCTGCTGTATACAGCGTGGGCTTCCAGTCTGTCAGAACTGAACAGCACTCATCTTGTTTTCTGTGTGCCATAGAAATAATCTCCCCCGCCTGGATCTGATTCCACAGCACTTCACACAATTATCATCACTTTTAGAAGAGATGCATCAACACTCAAACACATATTTCTCTTTCTTTCTCAATCTTTCTCTCCTCCCACTCCCACCCACCCACCCACCTGTGTGAACCAGTTTCCTGCGGACTGTCAGCATGACCTGTCCGTTGCGGGCAGCGTTGGTCATCAGCTCCAGCACCTGCTTGTGAGACTTGCCCTTGACTGGCACCCCGTCGATACACATAAGCTCATCACCTGCACGCAAACGTCCATCCTTCTCTGCCGCGCCCAGGGGCACGATGGCACCAATGTACACCTGGCGCAGGGAAGAGAGGAGGAGGGTATGATGACATTTATTTAAGGTACTCAAAACAGTTTCCCAGACCCAGATTAAGCATACTCAACGACTAAAAAAACATGGTCAATGGAGGTAACCCATTTAAAGTGCTATTAACTCTACTATTAGGCTTAATCTAGTTCCGGGAAAGCAGCCCACATCTTATGCTGGCTGAACCAGGATAGAGCAGTCTCTCTGGGTGGGTACTTACGGGCTGATCTGGCCCCTCTCCTCCTAAGACTCGGAAGCCAAAGCCCAACTCCTGTTTCCTCTTGATGAACACATCTAGATCCTTGGTGTTGGGGGCTGGTTCAACAGGGAAAGACAGGGAGAAGGACACACTGGGTTATCTCTCTATTGCTATGGAAGAATAGCTACATACTGTGCAGTGAACAACCTGCTAAGAAATATCAGTCTGACAGGTGGAAAATGGGAACTACAGTATGGTGTGCAGTCTCTTGTGACAGACTGAACATTTAAAAGTATCAGCCAAGCAGAGTGTTGCGTGAGACTGGATAGGGATTGTCGGTCAGGTTAGAGGGTTTTGTGCATACTCACGTTTGCTGTCCAGCAGGGCCATGGACTTGAGGTAGAGTTCTGAGGGGTCAGGCTTGAGGGAGGCTGAGCGTATGGGGTTGTGGGGAAAGGGAAGGGTCTGTGGGGTGGGGGTCAGGGCTGGCTCTGGGGAGCTGGGGGTCTCTGTGCTGGTTGTCATCTCCTTCCCCCTTCTCTCCTGCCTCTGCTGCAACATGGGAGCCGTGCACTGCAACACAACAGACAAGATGATTACATTAAAACAATGTATTTTATTCATATCATGGTTTTAACATGGACAGTATACAGACACTGAGGGCTAATAGTGTTGGATTTAGCAAGATCGTTCATTTTCTTCTGTAGTCCCAAACTACACTTAGGAGGTTTCCCCCTAGTGTCTACAGCGCTGGCCTTGACTCTATGAACACAGTCCCTCATAAAGCTGAATGATTGAGCTGCACTGATTCTGAGCCGTGTACAAAGGCTTGTTGCTGACCCAGTAGACTTCTCTAGTCTGTTGTTCAGAGAAGGCAGCCCCCTAAGAATGTATCTGCTGGGCTCTAGGAACATAACTGTTGTAACATGGCTTAACAGCTTACACCGCTGCTACATACTACAGCTACTACCAGCCAGGATGTTAAGTAGCTGTTTGCCAGGAGCACATTCACACACCCCAGTCAGCCGACCGCCTCCAAAAATAACACCATTGTGTGTGTGTGTGTGGATGGCTCGCAACTCGTGTTACCTCCCTGAATAATGCCCTGCTCTCTACAGCAGACGACTCTCCTCGCTGGCGGGGGAAGGAAACTAAGACAAAGTTATAGCACAATTGTTTTAATAATGAATCTCCTGTCTGGTGTTTAAAAGCCCTGTGTTTCTGTCTCTGTCCCAGACTCACTCAACACTTTCTACCTGAATCCCAAATGGCACTTTTCTTCCCCTACATAGTGCACTACTTTTGACTAAGGAGAAAGAAAGAGAGAGAGGAGAGAGTCTCTGAGAGAGGAGAGAGAGAGAGAGAGAGAGAGAGGAGAGAGTCTCTGTGAGAGAGGAGAGAGAGAGGAGAGAGTCTCTGTGAGAGAGGAGAGAGAGAGAGTCTCTGTGAGAGAGGAGAGAGAGAGAGAGGAGAGAGTCTCTGTGAGAGAGGAGAGAGAGAGAGGAGAGAGTCTCTGTGAGAGAGGAGAGAGAGAGGAGAGAGTCTCTGTGAGAGAGGAGAGCAGGAGGAGAGGAGAGGAGAGGAGAGGAGAGGAGAGGAGAGGAGAGGAGAGGAGAGGAGAGGAGAGGAGAGGAGAGGAGAGGAGAGGAGAGGAAGCAGGGTGATTAAAAGCATTTCTTTTAACTTACAGGTTTTAGAGACTTCACAGGAGATGTATGACCTGGGGGCGCAGAGAGGGTGAGATATTCAGAAAATAGAAAGATGACTCAATACAGTAGAAGAATAGCATTAATTATGAAGGACAGGTTCCAGTGCCTTAGGGGGGTGACTGGGTTATTGTGTTGGAGGTCTGATAGATTATTATACATCTCTATTTCCCCACACCATTGACCCTGCTCTGCTGTAAAACTGTACATTCTCATTCATCATACAAAATGACGGTTTCCCCTAGACACACACTCTGCCCTTCATAATGAGTGGTAGCCATGACAGCCCCATACATCTCTACGTATCCTCTCCCTGTTCTCCTCTCTGATACTAAAAGCCAGTAGGATCACGGTTCAACTTGACCAGTAGGTGGTACTATGCTCAAGCAGCAACATGGGAAGGATCTCTGATCTCAACACAGAGAAACAGACTAAGGGAAGAGGGATGAGATGTGCCTCACCGTGGGTTAACCTTTGTTTTTATTCTCCACACCTGCTGCTACCATGCCACACAGAAAGACACTCCATTCAGATAATCAGCATTAGACCTTCCACCCTCATCAAAAGAAGCCCAGTGACCATTAAAAGAGGCCCAGTGACCATCAAAATAAGCCCAGTGACCATTAAAAGAAGCCCAGTGACCATTAAAAGAAGCCCAGTGACCATTAAAAGAAGCCCATGGGTGTATATTTGTATGAACATTTGATCAGGTAATGCTTACGCCAAAGCCTGCCACCTTGGAGACATTTCTTTATAAGTGTATAAATGTCCTTTTATCCACTGTACTTTTTGTTCATGCATACATGTGCATTATAGATGATGCCTGTACCATGTTTGACTATGATTGTTTTTAGTTTCTCAAAACTCAATTTAAGTGATCCATTAAAAAAAAATCTGTATTTTCCATTGCATCATTCTGGAGTGACACTTTAATAAAATGTTCTAACTGTTACACAACGCACAGCTATTAGTCACTAATCAGCACCTTTTTATTGACCATGGTGAATGGTGAAAATCCACATTGGTAATACCAGTACTGCCTAGGGCAAACACCATTATTGCACAGCGGAAGCACCCTCGAGTGAGCTGGATAGTGCTTGGGGCCAGCCCAGCAGGCAAATACCTGTTCACCCTCTCTGTGGCTGTCAGTGGTGGAGAGCTGCTGTTACCCCCTGGTCATAGACCCAGATTCTATATCTCAGCCCCCTAGGTGACCTCCTGATGACCCTGCCAGGCCAGACTGATCTCCTGCCAGCCCCTCCGCCAGTCTCCCCTAATTTTCCCATGGAGGAGTCAACAGTACAACCTGAACCTGCTGCCTCCCCCAGGCCTCCTCAGGACAAACACTTCACAGTACAGGAGTCAGGAGTTGGTGCACAACACATCTCAGGCTGAACATACTGCATCTTCACTCATTAGAACTTTTCGGTTTTTAAACAACTAACTGACCGACGTGGTCGACGTGGTTCAATTATTGGAACTCTATGTGCAGTTTCTGTTGAGATAAATCAGATCAAGCCTGAACTGTGCGATGTATTACAGAGTTGTAGTTTCCAACAGACCAATATTCTACATAGTTTAGCGCAGAAAACGTGGTAATTAACTACAATGACCATAATCCATTCAGCTCTCGCTTCAACTTGTCCTGTCTGTGCAGAGCAATACATGGGGACTGAAAGAAGAGAGAATGCGTGATCAAAAGGGATAGAAAGCAGTTGCTTAGCGAGCCTGAAAATACATGATCTAAGTTATTGATAGTTGGTGTTCAGCAGTCATAAAAGTCAGAATTTACTTTGAAGAACTACAAAATAGTGATTTTCTAATAACCGAACCAAAACCGGACCTGCATCTTCACCAGCATCCCCTCCTCCTCTTTCTACCTCTCTGGTCAAGGTATCACATTGTCTATTGTGGTGCAGGCTAATGGAAAAAGCTCTTCAATCGAGTGACAGCGTCATCTTTGAAGAGGAGAGCAGGGCAAAAATCACTCTCCACTTCACAAAATGTCAGGCCACTGAAGTCTGAGCTGAGAGATAACTACTAGTGCTGGGAATTTCCAGGTACCTTAAAATACAATATTATCTATACGATATGTATTGCGATTCTCACGATTCTATATTGTAATTCGATACTGTGATTTTATTGCAATTCAACGTTCCAATTCGAGAGCCATGAGAAAATGAGCTTTGATCAGCCGTGGAAATTAAAGTGCTGAAAACAAATTGTCTCCCTATTAAAAAAGAAGGTGCAGAGGTGCAAACAGGAAATGGATAGTGGATCGATAGTGGGATAGACTAGAGCATGAAATTGCTTTATTAAACGGTGGGTGGCTCTGGGGCTGGCTTATGGGAGGGCTACCATTCAAAAGTTTGGGGTCACTTAGAAATGTCCTTGTTTTCCATGAAAACATACATGAAATGACTTGCAAAATGAATAGGAAACATAGTCAAGACGTTGAAAAGGATATAAATAATGATTTTTAATTGAAATAATAATTGTGTCCTTCAAACTTTGCTTTCGTCAAAGAATCCTCCATTTGTAGCAATTACAGCCTTGCAGACCTTTGGCATTCTAGTTGTCAATTTGTTTAGGTAATCTGAAGAGATTTCACCCCATGCTTCCTGAAGCACTTCCCACAAGTTGGATTGGCTTGATGGGCACTTCTTACGTACCATACGGTCTAGCTGCTCCCACAACATCTCAATAGGGTTGAGATCCGGTGACTGTGCTGGCCACTCCATTATAGACAGAATACCAGCTGACTGCTTCTTCCCTAAATAGTTATTGCATAGTTTGGAGCTGTGCTTTTGGTCATTGTCCTGTTGTAGGAGGAAATTGGCTCCAATTAAGCAACGTCCACAGAGTATGGCATGGCGTTGCAAAATGGAGTGATAGCCTTCCTTCTTCAAGATCCCTTTAACCCTGTACAAATCTCCCACTTTACCACCACCAAAGCACCCCCAGACCATCACATTGCCTCCACCATGCTTGACAGATGGCGTCAAGCACTCCTAGAGCATCTTTTCATTTGGTCTGCGTCGCACGAATGTTCTTCTTTGTGATCCGAACACCTCAAACTTAGATTTGTCAAGTCCATAACACTTTTTTTCCAATCTTCCTCTGTCCAGTGTCTGTGTTCTTTTGGCCATCTTAATCTTTTATTTTTATTGGCCAGATATGGCTTTTTCTTTGCAACTCTGCCTAGAAGGCCAGCATCCCGGAGTCGCCTCTTCACTGTTGACGTTGAGACTGGTGTTTTGCGGGTACTATTAATGAAGCTGCCAGTTGAGGACTTGTGAGGCATCTATTTCTCAAACTAGACACTAATGCACTTGTCCTCTTGCTCAGTTGTGCACCGGGGCCTCCCACTCCTCTTTCTATTCTGGTTAGCGCCAGTTTGCGCTGTTCTGTGAAGGGAGTAGTACACAGCGTTGTACGAGATCTTCAGTTTCTTGGCAATTTCACGCATAGAATAGCCTTAATTTCTCAGAACAAGAATAGACTGACGAGTTCCAGAAGAAAGGTCTTTGTTTCTGGCCATTTTGAGCCTGTAATCGAACCCACAAATGCTGATGCTCCAGATACTCAACTAGTCTAAAGAAGACCCGTTTTATTGCTTCTTTAATCAGCGCATCAGTTTTTAGCTGTGATAACATAATTGCAATAGGGTTTTCTAATGATCAATTAGCCTTTTAAAATGATAAAATCGTTGTCTACACTGTATTTCTGATCAATTTGATGTTATTTTAATGGACAAACATTTTTGCTTTTCTTTCAAAAACAAGGACATTTCTAAGTGACCCCAAACTTTTGAACGGTAGTGTACTTTCTCTAGGAACTACTATTACTATATCGTCATAGCAGCATGACCCTGTCAGAATAAGGTGTCAGTATTCACTTTGATCTGGCAGCTCCTCTTAACACCGGTATGTTGACTGAGGTGAAGGCATGCACTGCCACACTCCTATCATAACAACACTGATTTGTTATCACTCTAGACTGTCTAGTCTAGAGTGATTACCTAGGGAAAGCGCATATTGCATAGTGGAAGCAGCTGTAATGCACAGTTCTATAATATCATAACGGATATGTCTGTCTCACCTCCTCTGAGGACTAGCACGTTGACCTCGCTCCCCACAGGTAGGTCTTTGAGGATGTCCACCACCTGGGAGTGGCTCAGTGTCTGGACGTTCTGACGGTTGATCTCCTTGATTACATCACCCTTCAACAGGCCATGACACCACTGGGCGTCCAGGATCATCTTCACCTGGGATTACATTAGTTAGGTTACATTACATTTGATTACATTATATTAGCTTAGATTAAGTTAGCCTATATTACATTAAACTGGTCAATCTTTACTGTAGGCTTCCTTATATATACCATCCATCAAGTTTTCTGCTTGATAATGAAATTTCCCCCCCGGGGGATCAATAAAGTACCTATCTATCTATCTATCTATCTATCTATCTATCTATCTATCTATCTATCTATCTATCTATCTATCTATCTATCTATCTATCTATCTATCTATCTATCTATCTATCTATCTATCTATCTATCTATCTATCTATCTATCTATCTATCTATCTATCTATCTATCTATCTATCTATCTATCTATCTATCTATCTATCTAAGTCGTTACAACAGCTACTGCTACATAAGGCATTATACAGGGGTGTTCTGAAGCTCAGTGGTTTACTGGCTTTTTGACCCACGACCTCCAAAAAGTAGTGGTTCAAAGCTTGCGACCCCCATGCACACTTGCTGCTCAAATGTACCTTGTCATTACACCCATAAGCGGTGATGCATTTTCAAAACGCAAGATACAGAGATAAGCTGCGTTTTACACCTGCATTTTGAGATGAAAGTAATTCATGTTAGCGGTCAACACTAACTAGGGATATCATGTCACAATGTCTCTTCTCTGGAGTGCAGCGCAAGCAGGATCATACGGCCCCTACCTGTATGCAACGGGGGTTGCAAAGCATGATCTGTCTGTAGCATTTTTCTTCCTCGTAATTAATTGGCCAGAATATGTTACATGTTCATCCCATAAGTATTGAAGGTAGTGCTATGTTCCAGGTATATTTAGACACATGCAGTGCCACCACTGAGGTATGTATATAACTATAACCCACACAAACTAGGCCTAAATTTGTGACTCGAGTCAGACTCCAGTCCAAGTCATCTGACTCGAGTCCACACCTCTGGCATTATAACATCATACATAAGGGGGGCTATGGTAAAGTGTTGCCGGAAATTCACTAAATGTTACCTTCTGGCCCAGGGGGCAGTCTGCGATGGCAAAGCCGAACCCACCCGGCCCCTTCACCAGGGGTACCCCCACCAGCTCCGGCTGCAGCAGCGTGGGGTCTGGACCCTCAGGGTAGTGGCGCCCCCCGTTGGTCATGACTGGGACTGCAGCTGTTGTCTGTCAATCAATCAAATTAAATCACCCAAATCTATTTACATCAGCAGTGCTTTTACAGTAACCCAGGCTAGACCCCTAACAGCAGGCAAAAACAGAAGCACAGTGGCCACGAAAAACTCCCTAAAAGGAAGAAACCTAGAGAGGAACCCATCTCAGAGGGGTGGCCCATCCTCTTCTGGCTGTACTGTACCTGTCTTGGCAGGGTGCCGTCTGGGCTGGTGACGTAGTGTATCTCCTGGGGGTTAGAGGTCGAAAGTGAAGGGGTGGCTTCGGGGGCCAGGGCCGTGGCTACGTCCCCTGAGGCGGCGTCGTCACTCCCACTGGGGTCCTCAGGGAGGGGGTAACCTCGACACAGCACCATGTCCACGTACTTGTTGACTGGGATAGACTGGAACATCTGAACCACGTCAGCATGCGTCTTCCCCAGGACACACAGCCCATTGATGTCCACAATGACGTCACCTGGTAGAGTAGAGGGAGAGGAGAGGAGAGAAAGGAGGGAGAGGGGAGAGGACGTATTAATATCAGCATTGGCAACTGTTAGAAGGGGAGTGTGTTGTGGTACTGTACCCAGTCCACTAACACCAGACCCAGCTCACTAACACCAGACCCAGTCCACTAACACCAGATCCAGTCCACTAACATTAGACCCAGTCCACTAACACCAGACCCAGTCCACTAACACCAGATCCAGTCCACTAACACCAGATCCAGTCTACTAACACCAGATCCAGTCCACTAACACCAGACCCAGTCCACTAACACCAGACCCAGTCCACTAACACCAGACCTAGTCCACTAACACCAGACCTAGTCCACTAACACCAGACCCAGTCCACTAACACCAGATCCAGTCCACTAACACAAGGCCCAGTATACTAACACCAGATCCAGTCACTAACACCAGACCCAGTCCACTAACACCAGACCCAGTCCACTAACACACCAATCAGTTTGCATAACGTTTAGTGCAGACATTGCCCGTACGAAGGCATCGTTGGTCAGGAGCTGAAAAATGTTTCCTTGGAGTCTGCTTTGGGGTTGATTAATGAACAAGGAAGTAAGGTACAGCCTAACTCTATCTCATTCCCCTCATCCTCCATCATTCCAGGCTGGGTTTATTAAGTCAGATAGCCCCAGCCAGATCAATGAAGAGTAGCAGAATCAAAAGCAGGAAACTCCCAGAACCGCTAGCTAGCTGGGAGTCACCTGAAGGATCCACCAAACACAATCAATAGCTGTTGCTAACAAACACATCTAACGTTTCACTGTTGCTTTAGAGACCCAATGTCCAGATGAAATTAATCTCATACTTAAATTAATACCAATCTGGCATACATGACTGCTACTAGAAGCACACTTATTATGCATGGTTCAGGGACAGAGAAATGTATGTGAAATGAATCTTATGATATTGTTATAGGATCAAATTTACATATAACATTTGTTCTATCCATTAGATGGCACCCAGGGGAAATGAGACATGGAAAAATGTGTTGCCTTCTTGTAGTCATTAGAGTTTTAAGCAATAACACTGTGGTTGTTGTCACACAATACAGTCTAGTGTGTTCTAACGTGTCATCCCATAATGCATAATCTGACATGATGTATATTACACAATAAACATATATTACTACCATACATCTGATCTCTACGGAAGTCCAGAAAGGATATGAATAAAAAAAGTATTCCTTTGTTATGTCGAGATTACAATTTATTTATCTCATTATCACTACATAACAAAAGTTGTTTTGTCGATATCACAAGATCATTTTCTCATGATCACGATATAACAAAAGTTTTGTTGAGATCATGAGACAGCAGAGCCCACGGTGGATCAGCGCATACATTTTTATTGTTTGCTACACTAAGGGATGGTACATTTCATGATAACATCAGTTTATAAGTTAGAATGTTAGCAAGCGAAGTCCCTTACCTTGAGCTAACAGCTCGTGGGGCAGCTAAGCCCTCGTAGGGCATTTAAGGCCATAACGATGCCTGACAGGCAGCTCTGTCTCCCAGGTTCTTTGCCAGCCCCCAATACCACAGTCAATCCCATGCAAGCAACAATGCAGCTAACTTGGCTAGTCTTGTGAGCAAGAGAGCTACTAGCTAGTTAGCCTTGTTAGATAGCTAGCATGTTTTCTATTCTGGTTGTTAGCTTGCATAACTGATACTGTATGTGTATGATGGTAACACCAGTATGATTGCGGCGGCAGGTAGCCGAGTGGTTAGAGCGTTGGGCTCACAGGCTGATCAGATTACATTTCAGCCTCAGAGCTTGATCAGATTCAATAGCAGCCTCAGAGGCTGATAAGTCAGGATTCTGCCTTGTAGTTTCATAGATGGGTTGTCTTACAACATCACAAAAACAATGTGCACACTTCCATGGGGCAGAAGTCAGCCTGTTCTGGCCAGATTGCTAGCAAAAATGGCAAGAAACTACCATGTGGGGAATCGTAAGTGGCCCATTTCAGCTTGTTTCATCTCGTTATTGATACCATGTCTTGTTTTGAGGGGTTTTGATTGATTTCATGTCAATGCTAATATGGCAAAAATTTGCTAGCTAGCTAACCAACAACTGTAACGATGTATTTGAGAGACAACAAGTGGTCATTGTGCAAATGTATTAATGTTTTCAAAAAACATTTAGAGATTAAATGAAGCTTACATCTTGTCTAAGCCACCCTTGTCTGTTTTGCCCCATGGTTGCGAGCGCATCATTTTTGTTGTTATACAACCAACCCAAGCTCATTGCAGGCAGATTAGCAGTCAGTGCATTATGTATGTGATCAAAGAGTGGGTGTGCTTTATTCCTGGCAGGCTGATTAGATTCAATAGTAGCCTCAGAGGCTGATATGTCAGGATGCAGCCTCGTAGGCTGTCTGCAAGGAGCCTTACATATGAAACAGCCTACAAGGCAGCATCCTGATTTATTAGCCTCTGAAGCTGCTATTGAATCTGATCAGCCTGCCTGGAATAGAGCTCACCCCCCTGGATCACATATGCATCAGCCTACAAAGCACTGACAGCTAATCTGCCTGCAAGGAGCTTTACCTATGAAACGGCCTACAAGGCAGCATCCTGCCATCAGCCTCTGAGGCTTCTATTGTATCTGATCAACCTGTCAGGAATGGAGCCCCCCCACTGTAAATGTTAATATTATCCACAAACCATGAAATACATACAGTATATCAGTTATGCAAGCTATCAACCAGCATATATAACAAGCTAGCTAGCTAACAAGACTACCTAGCTAACTATCCATCTCACAAGACTAGCCAAGTTAGCTGCGTTTGGCTGTGGTCTTGGGGGCAGCACACAGCCTGGGAGACAACACTGCCTGTCAGGCATTGTTCAGCGCTTAAATGCCCCACGAGCGCATTGCGATCAAAGCAGCCACAGGGCTCCGTGATGAGGTGGTTATCTTGCATCTGAACGAATGAATGGATTATGCATGGCACTTCTGATTATCTCGTGATCTCGACAAAACAACTTTTGTTATGTGGGTGATCGCTAGATAAATAAGTTGTGATCTGAAGGGATTTGTTTATTTTTCATATGTCCCCTCTAATCAAAAGCATGTAAAGAAGCACAGCCAAGAGGCCTATGAAACACTGTATATGTCTCCACTTCAAATCATGGCGTTACCATAAACATAACATGGGTGTGCACAGACAATAAAGATTAACCTTGCTGATCTGTGTGTGTGTGTGGGTGTGCGTGTGCACATGCGCGCCAAGTGTCTGTTTGTGTACATGCGTTCCTGCATACAAGCATCTGTGTGTACTACGTCTGTGTGTGTGAGAGTGTGTTTACATGCGCGTACAACACTCACCGGAGGTCATCTTGTTGTCGTGCGCGGCAGGCCCGTCTCGGAGAACGTTCTTCACCTGGAGGAACTCGTCATGGCGGTCGCCCCCGATGATGGTGAAGCCAAACCCCTGGGGGCTCTTCCTCAGATTTGTCCTCAGAATGGAGCCCTGGAGATGGGCTGGGTCCCGTACGAAACCCCTCACACCCACAACAGGCTCATCTGAAGGAGAGAGGGAGCGAGGGGAGAGAGGGAGGGAAGAGAGGGAGAGGGATGGAGAATAGAGCAAAGAGAGAGAAAAAAACCTTAGAGAAAGTTAATGACTATTAATTCCCTGATTGTTTGTGGTATTATCATCACAAGGTTCAGCTGCATTGATCTGACAGAGAAACTATGCTAGGCTAGCGCTAATCCATTGATCGGACAGGGAAACCATGCTAGGCTAGTGCTAATCCATTGATCTGACAGAGAAACTACGCTAGGCTAGCTGCTTGCACTAATCCACAATGAGAATCCACAATGAGAGCGATTATGGTGACCCATCTATTGCTGGGACAGAACAAGTCCCAGGCTATAGTGCACATTTGAGACGCATCCGCAGTTAGTCCAGCTTCTGTACAGCTAAAAGAGCTACTACTCTTATACCTGTAAAGAAAATATACAAATAACACACGTATGACGCACAAAGCAGTGACAAATCCATTCGGATATGACCTTGACATTTCAAAGCTTACATAGATGTGATAAACTTTCACATTGCATTTGCTATGTTATGCCTGCAGGATGGTGTATGGGAATAAATGTCCAGGAGACAAACTGTGTGTGTGTATGTGTATGTGTGTCTCAGCAGTGTGTGTGTGTGTGTCTCTACACTGCAGGGGTACATCCACCTGAATAACCACCATAACACAGAGATGGAGGCAGACAGACAGCTGACCTCAAACTGCAGCTGGAGGCTCTCACCATGTGACTGAGACACAGTGCCCATTACCTCTGCATCAGCAGAGAGAGAGAGGGGGACAGGGAGATCGAGAGGAAGATGATATTGAGAGAGATCGAGGAGAGAGAGGGAGCAAAGAGATATCCATGGCCCTTGTCTGACCTTGGTTTCAATTGGGTGAGTGGGGGGTGGGGGGGTGGGGGGGGGGGCATCAATCTCTTTAATTGGAGTAAATATAGACATCCCCCTTTCCTCCTCCACCACCCCCCATGTATCATGTGTCATGGGAATTAGCTTAGCAAATATTTGCGCTCAGCGAAGATCCATTATGCTGAGTGTGATTAACATGACATTCTCGCATACCAGCAGTGTCACTTAGCCGTTTGTGTGTGTGCATATACACTGAGTGTACAAAACATTAGGCTCTTTCCATGACAGACTGACCAGGGGGAATCCAGGTGAAAGCTATGATCCCTCATTGATGTCACTTGTTAAATCCACTTCAATCAGTGTAGATGAAGGGGAGGAGGCAGGTTAAAGGACGATGTTTAACTCAATTTTAGGAAGGTGTCGTTAATGTTTTCTACACTCAGTATATGTGCGTGTACAGTATGTGTCTGTGTGTGTGTGTTGACTATGCGTCAACACGTGTATGTACCACGACGTGACACATTTCATGACAGTTCTCTGTGTGTTCTGTGCGTGACAAGATTAAGTGCCCTCTATCAGAACATTTGTCAGAGCCTTCCCTGTTCCCATTCATATCTCTATTCTCTCCACCGTGATAAGGGACTGTCGTCACATCACCATAATGAAAAGGGAAAGATACAGAAGGGTTCGGCGGGAAGATAATCGAAAGGTCGCTAGTTCGAATACCCGAGCCGTCAAGGTGAGAATCATGTCGATGTGTCCTTGAGCAAGGCACTTAGCCCTAATTTTCCCCAGGGGCTGACCCTATAGGTAGGCCTAATTGTAAATAAGAATTTGTTCTTAACTGACTTGCATAGTTAAATAAAGGTTAAAAAAAAAAAAAATTATAATCTGTCTTTTTTTAAAAGTTATATATATCTTGAAAACTTGATTGTTGACATGAAAAACATTTTTGGACTATTTCAACAAAGGACTAATGAAACAAATACCAAAAGATTACTTTTGGGTGGAATTTTCCTTTAACATAACCCTGAATAAGTCATGGTAACACAAATAGATGGTCTATTTCTCAGGCAGGCATGCAATGTCATATAGAGAGGACTGTCAGTGCAGGATAATTACAGCCCCGTACAGCTACAGCACTATGGCAACAGACCCGCAGCCTCTTTTACTGAGAGGGAGGTCAGACTGCCTTGTCAAAACAGCGTTTAAAACCCTCTACATGGCAGCACGCCCCTCTGGCCTACTCTCCGATCCATTCTGCTTTGCTCGCTGTGAGACAGACTACTCATTAATAACCCCGGGGAGCGTGTGAAGAGCAGAGTAGAGGGCTCTGTCAGAGCAGAACAGAGAATCACTCAGGGAAAAACGAGAGGATCTGCAAAAATAACAGTCCAGGAAACAATACCATGGGAAATAAGCTATTTTAGCTGGACTAATTGGGGATGCTTCTCAAATGGCACCCTATTCCCTTTATAGTGCACTATAGCCTGGGACTTGTTCCGTCCCAATAGGCTGTGCATAGAGCATAGTGTTGCTTCTGTCTAAAGGGTCCGAGTTGATCTGGTTCTAGGTTCACTAGGGTCTCTGTTCAATCAAACCCTGTTTGTTTACCACATTGTTTGTTTACCAACAACCTATTGTAATATTCATACAGTATGTGTCAACATAGTGAATTGTAATTGGTTGCATTATACTGTCATATCATACTGCGCTATGATTGGTTAAGACCACCCAGGTTAGGTCATTGCAGTTAATCATGGCCGGAGATACTTGAACATGCCAACTAATAAAGAGCTACGTTTTATAAAGATCCTGTCGTACCGCATTTTATTATTTTGTACAAAGCGTGCAAAACAAGACACCCCTCAGGAATGACAAAGATGCTCAGAGCAAAGCAGCAAAGCCTGAGGAACGTGCATCCTTCCACAATCAGTGGGTGTTTTAAGGTTTCGTCATAGTTTGGTTATTTGGGTTATTGTGGTCTGTTCCAGGACAGTATTAGCAGCCGGCTACAGTGCAGTAGGTCAATGTGGCAGTGACAGTAAGGGACTCCAAGCCAAAGACTTCTATCTGAGGGGGTCTCTGGTGGTGTAGAAATCACATACGCTGTGCTTCCCCATCTGGATGCTAACGCTGTACCAGTCACAATAGCATCATGAAGAGGGGTCTGGGAGAGCTGGTACAGAGAGAGGTAGTGCTGATAGGGTCTAGGCCTTATTATGAGTCAGCCTCTGGTCAGATCATCGTCACTTCCTGGTCTGACCCATGTTCAATCCTGTTCTGTGGGCAACTGGGCACCTCCGAGTTAGCTCAGAAGAGACAAATCAATGGCTAGGTGATCAATCCAACTGGCCATCAACGAGTTAGCTCAGCAGAGACAAATCAATGGCTAGGTGATCAATCCAACTGGGCATCACCGAGTTAGCTCAGCAGAGACAAATCAATGGCTAGGTGATCAATCCAACTGGGCATCACCGAGTTAGCTCAGCAGAGACAAATCAATGGCTAGGTGATCAATCCAACTGGGCATCACCAAGTTAGCTCAGCAGAGACAAATCAATGGCTAGGTGATCAATCCAACTGGGCATCACCGAGTTAGCTCAGCAGAGACAAATCAATGGCTAGGTGATCAATCCAACTGGGCATCACCGAGTTAGCTCAGCAGAGACAAATCAATGGCTAGGTGATCAATCCCAGTTAGAGTGAGTTAGAGGTCTGTGATGAGGCAGACTGCAGACTCCAACAACTCAATCACTGGTTGAAAACTGTTCACCCCCCCAAAAAAGATTGAATTTGTACATAATTGTCCCCCTTTCTGGGCCAGAAACATGACCAAGACTGGCCTACTGAAGAGTGACTTCATCCTAGCTGGAGGGGTTCTCTAATTGTATCTATCAACATAGACAGGTCTCTAACTCCTCTAGTTCCACAATGAGACAGGGTGCAGGTCAGGCATCAGGCTGTTAGTCTGCCCCTAGCACAATCAGTGTAGTCAGCTCAGTTTTCCCCATTGAGACCGGGTCTGTGCCTCGATCTAGGTTGGGCAAAACTAAACATGGTGGTGTTCACTTAAGTAATCTCACTGGAACAAAGACCTCCTCCATTCCTGTCATTAATGAAAGAGATGTGATAATACCTCACATCTCAAAATGGGACTACTTAATGTTAGATCCCTCACTTCCAAGGCAGTCATAGTCAATGAACTAAATGATCATAAACTTGATGTGATTGGCCTGACTGAAACATGGCTTAAGCATGCTGAATTTACTGCACTAAATGAGGCCTCTTCTCCTGGTTACACTAGTGACCATATCCCCGCGCATCCCGCAAAGGCAGAGGTGTGGCTAACATTTCTGACAGCAAATACGTCTTTTGAGGTTCTAGTCATGAAATCTATGGAGCCTACTCAATCACTTTTTATAGCTACAGTTCACAGGCCTCCTGGGCCATATACAGCGTTCCTAACTGAGTTACTTGAATTCCTCTCAGACCTCGTAGTCATGGCAGATAATATTCACATGGAGAAGTCCACAGACACAATCATACCTTGGATCTAGTTTTGTGGAATATATATTGTGGATTTAAATGTTTTTCCTCATAATCCAGCACTTTCGGACCACAATCTTGTTACATTTGCAATCGCAACAAATAATTAGCTTAGACCCCAACCAAGGATTATCAAAAGCCGCGCTATAAATTCTTTGACAAGCCAAAGATTCCTAGATGCCCTTCCAGACTCCCTCCACCTACCATAAGGACATTGGAGTACACAAATCAGTTAAACACCTAACCGAGGAGCTAAACTTCAACTTGGTATACAGAAAATACCCGAGCCCTGAAGCAAGCTTCCAGAAAACTGGAACGGAAATGTCGCTTCACCAAATTCAATTCAAATCAAATCAAATTGTATTTGTCACATGCACTGAATACAACAGGTGTAGACCTTACGGTGAAATACTTACTTACAACCCCTTAAATAGAGAAAATATTTACTAAATAAACAAAAGTAACACAATTAAATAACAATAACGAGGCTATATACAGGGGGTACCGGTACCAAGTCAATGTGCGGGGGTACAGGTTAATCGAGGTCATTTGTAGGTAGGGGTAAAATGACTATGCATAGATAATAAACAGTGAGTAGCAGCAGTAGAAAAACAAAGGTGGGGGGGGGGGGGGGCATTTGATTAATTGTTCAGCAGTTTTATGGCTTGGGGGTAGAAGCTGTTAAGGAGCCTTTTGGACCTTTTGGCTTTCCGTGCTGTAGTAGAGAGAACAGTCTATGACTTGGGTGACTGGAGTCTTTTTTGGGCCTTCCACTGACACCACCTAGTATATAGGTCCTGGATGGCATGAAGCTTATCCCCAGTGATGTACTAGGCTGTACGCACTACCCTCTGTAGTGCCTTACGGTCAGATGCAGAGCAGTTGCCATACCAGGTGGTGATGCAACCGGTCAGGATGCTCTCAATGGTGCAGCCACATCTTTTCAGTCTCCTGAGGGGGAAAAGGCATTGTTGTGCCCTCTTCACGACTGTCTTGGTGTGTTTGGACTATGATAGTTTGTTGGTGATGTAGACACCAAAGAACTTGAAACTCTGGACCTGCTTGGAGAGACAGTACCGTGCAATATCGAAAACCCCTTGCTGCTGATCAGCCTACTTTTCCAACCTGATTTAGGAGAATAAAAATAATCCCAACATTTATTGTTTATACTGTCGCAACTTCTTCAACAAAAATATAATGATCTTTAGAAAACAAATTATGGACTCCTCTTTGAATATACACATTTCTCCAAAACTCAGTTTGCACAGAACTGCCTTTTTTATTTATCCTGTATCTCTATACACATTCACTAAAATAGTCAATGCCTATAAATCTTCCAGCTGTCTACTGGACCCTATTCCAACTAAGCTACTGAAAGAGCTACTTCCTGTGCTTGGCCCTGCTATGTTGAACATAATGAATGTCTCCCTATTCTCCGGAAGTGGCAGTAATAAAGCCTCTACCTGAAAAAGCCAAACAATGACACTGAACATTTTTAAAATGATCAGCCTATATTGAATCTCGAATTCATCTCAAACATTTTATAAAAAGCTGTTGCTCAGCAACTCGCTGCCTTCCTGAAGACAAATAATGTATATGGAACGCTCCAGCCTTTGTACATACATTTCATAGATTGATTGATCAATATCCTTACAGACTTATTGAACATAAGAGACTCACTCGAAACAAGCCAGCCTAGTCAGCTTAATCAGAGCTGAATGCTGACTTAGTATGGTTAGAGAACAGAATTGCTCGGTGACATTACTTAGAGGAAGTGGTCCTGAGAGGATGAGTCAATCATAGCGTAATGTATAACCACTACATTATAATTAATCCGTGGTCCACTTGAGTGCCAATCCATTGACACCAAACGACCATGATTAAGCAAACTTTCTACCGTACGACACTCTCTCGTCTCGGTCTCTCTCATGACTATCTCTCTCTTCTCTCTCATGACTCTCTCTCTCGCTCTCTTTGTCTCTCTCATGCCTCTTTCTCTCTTTGGTTCTCTCTCTCGGCAGTGTGAAGTGTTTCAAGCGATGAGTGACGGGGACAGACAAAGGCTTGTTGTGCGACAGAGCTGTGAGCAAAACAAGTGCATTCTCTAAATTGGAAGTAAAGTAGCTACTATCCATTAGTTCAATTTGAATACCATTGTTACGACGGCCACTTGATACTGCCCTCACTGACTGCAACTGTCATTATCTCTAGACAGTAGACACTACAACGAGAAGTGGTCCAAGTGGCATGGAGTGTATTTGGCGTCTACACTGACACCCTCTCTAAGCTAAGGGGATCTAATTAGGAACAATTCTGACATTCTGGGTTTAGGCTCTGTTCCAATAGATACTAGCATACAGAATGCATGCCCAATTAAACACTCAATTCATTGAATATGCCCAACTAATTAAACACACCGCTTCATAACAAGTGGTACACTAGTTAGTGACCATGACAATGAGCAGTTTTCATTTTAATCTATGGTGACCCAGGGCTGGCAGAGAGGTGTTACCTGAGGGTGTGTTAGCCCCCTGCAGGCCAGGGGAGGGGGTGTCCAGGCTCAGTTTCCTCTTGGCTTCCAGGACTGGGTTCTCAAACTGGGTCTTCTGGTTTATATGGCTGCAGCACAGAGACAAGGGACAAGACAGAACACTCACTGGAGAGCGCAGTACACAGCACACATATGCATAGAGTGCTACTATACACATAAAAACACAAAGAAATGCAACCTCAAGCAAGGACTAATACACACTTGATAAAAACTCTTAGAGAAGGTGAAACTGACCAAAGGAAAGTGAGGCTTTTATGTTTTCACGGCTTTCTTTCAATGTTTTCCTTCTTCTCCTAGAGATATGACACACAGTTATCTGTATCTCTTCATTTGGCAGCAATACTAAAGCCAAGTCATCTCTCATTTCTCTGAGTTAATGTCATTTTTGCTACATTAAATACCTGCTTAATCATGTAGACAAGTATCCTGCCTTTATTGTATCGTGTTTTGGAGAAAATGACGCTCATGTTAGCAGTAACTGCATTAAGTTACTGTGAAACCAAGGTAAATAAAAGTTCCACACTATGAGCAGTTACTGCCTTTTTGCTTGGTAGGGCAGAGTACCCCTTACACAGTACAGTCTAGTGACATCCCAGATCACTATCCAGTCATTGCATACCTCTGGTACCAAGCTTATATTACATCACAAGTGATGATCTTCAAATCAGAGACACACCAACACGCCACTTTCTCATCTGTTAACCAGAAAGCAAATTACACTGCTGTAATGTTGACGCACAGCTTTAGTACAGTGGGTGATACTTCCTTACTTACACTTGAATAGTAGAATAACCCTCTACCAAAGATATACAGTGTCAAGAAAAAGTATGTGAACCCTTTGGAATGACCTGGATTTATGCATAAATTGGCTCCCAAGTGGCGCAGTGGTCTAAGACACTGCATCTCAGTGCTAGAGGCGTCACTACAGACAACCTGGTTCGAATCTAGCCTGTATCACAACCATACTGTAGGGAGTCGCACAATTGGCCCAGCGTTGTCAGAGTTTGGCCGGTGTAGGCCGTCATTGTAAATAAGAATTTGTTCGTAGCTGACTTGCCTGGTTAAATAAAACTAAAATAAAATAATAATAATTTGATGTGATCTTCATCTAAGTAACAACAACAGACAAACGCAGTGTGCTTAAACTAATAACACACAACTTATTGTATTTTTCTTGTCTATACTGAATAAATCATTTAAACATTCAAAGTGTAGGTTGGAAAAAGTATGTGAACCCCTAGGCTAATGACTTCTCCAAAGCTAATTGGAGTCAGGAGTCAGCTAACCTGCAGTCCAATCAATGAGATGAGATTGGAGATGTTTGTTAGAGCTGCCCTGCCCTATAAAAACACTCACAAAATTTGAGTTTGCTCTTCACAAGAAGCATTGCCTGATGTGAACCAAGCCTCGAACAAAAGAGATCTCAGAAGACCTAAGATTAAGAATTGACATGCATAAAGCTGGAAAGGGTTACAAAAGTATCTCTAAAAGCCTTGATGTTCATCAGTCCACGGTAAGACAAATTGTCTATAAATGGAGAAAGTTCAGCACTGTTGCTACTCTCCCTAGGAGTGGCCATCCTGAAAAGATGACTGCAAGAGCACAGCGCAGAATGCTTAATGAGGTTAAGAAGAATCCTAGAGTGTCAGCTAAAGACTTACAGAAATCTCTGGAACATGCTAACATCTCTGTTGACGAGTCTACGATACGTACAACACTAAACAAGAATGGTGTTCATGGGAGGACACCACGGAACAAGTCTCTGCTGTCCATAAAAAACATTGTTGCATGTCTGAAGTTCACAAAAGAGCACCTGGATGTTCCACATCGCTACTGGCAAAATATTCAGTGGACATATGAAACTAAAGTTGAGTTGTTTGGAAGGAACACACAACACTATGTGTGGAGGAAAAAAGGCAATGTACACCAACATCAAAACCTCATCCCAACTGTATGGTGGAGGGAGCATCATGGTTTGGGGCTGCCTTTCTGCCTCAGGGCCTGGACAGCTTGCTATCATTGACGGAAAAATTAATTCCCAAGTTTATCAAGACATTTTGCAGGAGAATGCAAGGCTATCTGTCCGCCAATTGAAGCTCAACAGAAGTTGGGTGATGTAACACACAACTACCCAAAACACAGAAGTAAATCAACAACAGAATGGCTTCAACAGAAGAAAACACCCATTCTGGAGTGGCCCAGTCAGAGTCCTGACCTCAACCCGATTGAGATGCTGTGGCATGACCTCAAGAGAGCGGTTCACACCAGACATCCCAAGAATATTGCTGAACTGAAACAGTTTTGTAAAGACAAATGGTCCAAAATTCCTCCTGACCGTTGTGCAGGTCTGATCCGCAACTACAGAAAACATTTGGTTGAGGTTATTGCTGCCAAAGGATGGTCAACCAGTTATCCAAGGGTTCACATACTTTTCCCACCCTGCACTGTGAATGTTTACACGGTGTGTTCAATAAAGACGTATCCTTGTTTGTGTGTTATTACAAAGCACACTGTGCTTGTCTATTGTCTATTGTTATGACTTAGATGAAGATCAGATAAAATTTAATGACCAATTTATGCAGAAATTCAGTTGATTCCAAAGGGTTTATATACTTTTCCTTGCCACTGTATATCCTGCCCACAATGGCCACATCTGACTGACCTAGGATCAGTAAAGCAGCCTGTGTTTCTCCTGATCCCTGCTAGCTGTAGAGCTGTAGATTCCCAGGTCAGCCCTTTGTGTTGAAACATCTCCTACTATTCAGAGATGAGCCCCGCCAGGTTGAATGTAAAGCAAAGAAAGCAGCTCATCTGCATAATGCGCCTGTGCTGAGCGCCAGTCGTTACTTTTTTTCTGTCAGGGATGCCACTCCTACTCTGCTCGTTGAATCACATGCATGCAGGGTGTGTGTGTATGTGTGACAGAGTGGGTGCTGTGTGTGTGTGTATGTGTGACAGTGTGTGTGCTGTGTGTGTATGTGTGACAGAGTGGGTGCTGTGTGTGTGTGTATGTGTGACAGTGTGTGTGCTGTGTGCGTATGTGTGACAGAGTGGGTGCTGTGTGTGTGTGTATGTGTGACAGAGTGGGTGCTGTGTGTGTGTGTATGTGTGACAGATTGGGTGCTGTGTGTGTGTGTATGTGTGACAGTGTGTGTATGTGTGTGTGTGTATGTGTGACAGAGTGGGTGCTGTGTGTGTGTGTGTATGTGTGACAGAGTGGGTGCTGTGTGTGTGTGTATGTGTGACAGAGTGGGTGCTGTGTGTGTGTGTATGTGTGACAGAGTGGGTGCTGTGTGTGTGTGTATGTGTGACAGAGTGGGTGCTGTGTGTGTGTGTGTATGTGTGACAGAGTGGGTGCTGTGTGTGTGTGTGTATGTGTGACAGAGTGGGTGCTGTGTGTGTATGTGTATGTGTGACAGAGTGGGTGCTGTGTGTGTATGTGTGACAGAGTGGGTGCTGTGTGTGTGTGTATGTGACAGAGTGGGTGCTGTGTGTGTGTGTATGTGTGACAGAGTGGGTGCTGTGTGTGTGTGTGTGTGTGACAGTGTGTGTGTGTGTGTGTGTGCCCCTGACAAATCAAACTGTAAAAATAAATAACAATAAAAAAGAAAAACTAAACAATTCACAACATTTGTGAACTAGGCCTTTATTAGTCTTGTATGTGTGTGTACCAGTATGTGTGTGTACCAGTATGTGTGTGTACCAGTATGTGTGTGTACCAGTATGTGTGTGTACCAGTATGTATGTGTGTGTGCCAGTATGTGTGTGTATACCAGTATGTGTGTGTCAGTATGTGTGTGTGTACCAGTATGTGTGTGTCAGTATGTGTGTGTGTACCAGTATGTGTGTGTACCATTGTGTGTGTGTCAGTATGTGTGTGTTTCGAAGAAAAGTACTGTTTGTGCTCTCGGTGGGCATGAGTCACGCTGAGAGTTATCATCCCTATCCAATCAGGGAAGAGAAGCGCTCCTCTGTGACTGAGTGCGCTCAGTCCGCTTCACTCCTTTGATTGCAATCGCTCTTGTTCTGTACTTTAGTTAGAAAATAATGATCCTTGTGTATTCCTGTTCAAAACAAAAAGACAGGGAGGGAAAAAGGCCTGGTTGTCCCAGTGATATTTATTATTTTATTGAACCTTTATTTAACTAGGCAAGTCAGTTAAGAACAAATTCTTATTTACAATGACGGCCTACACCGGCCAAACCCGGACGACACTGGGCCAATTGTGCGCCGCCCTATGGGACTCCAAATCAGGGCCGGTTGTGATACAGTCTGGATTCGAACCAGGTTGTCTGTAGTGACTCTCTAGCACTGAGATGCAGTGTCTTAGACCACTGCGCAACTTGGGAGCCCCCAAGATATCTTAGCATAAAACAAAAAGACAGGGAGGGAAAAAGCCCTGGTTGCCTCGGTGATATCTTAGCATTATCAAACATTGGGCTCTCGTTTCCTCTCCTCCTCAGAATGATATACTCCCTCCCTCTGCTCCAATGGGAGGCCATGCTGGGTGTATGTGTCAGCGAGGCGGTGACCATCACTCATGCTCTGGACCCTGATTGCCCCCAGCACCAGGCAGTGACACCCCTGTAGAGCACCATGGGAATGCTGTATTAGTCCATCTTCTCAACCTCAACTACTTTGGGGCGACAGGTAGCCTAGCGTTTAGAGCGTCGGGCCAGTAACCGAAAGGTCGCTGGTTTGAATACCCGAGCCGACAAGGTGAAAAACCTGTCCATGTGTCCTTGAGCAAGGCACTTAACCCTAATTTGCTCCAGGGGTTGACCCTGTAGGTAGGCCATCATTGTAAATAAGAATTTGTTCTTAACTGACTAGTTAAATAAAGTTTGTGTGTCCCTAGTTAAATAAAGGTTCAATAAAATATTTGAAAACCACACTGGGAGCATTTTCACAAGCGCAGGTCTGCCTGTCCAGCATATCTTAATGACTTCAACTGGGTGTATAGAAATCCCAGCTCATGATAAAAACACGCCACTACTTCCTGTATCACAACAACAATCAGGAGAGGTGTACTTACTCCACGTAGTAGGTTCCATACTGTGGGTCCTCAATCTTCTCCCAGCCATACGGAAGTTCTGTAGGCAAGAGACAGACAGAAGCAGATGCAAATCAGTGTGCTGCTAAAGCTCTGGAACAACTGGTACATAGTCTACACACGCAATGAGGCATGCAGCTGTAAATGGCAGCTAACTGCACAGGACTAGGGATGGATGGTTTATGTTTATAAACACCAACTACTGAGAGGGCTGCCTTATTTGTCACTAGATGTTTGGGACTTAACATGCTCTCTGGAGTGGAAGGGGAGAGAGAGAGAGAGAAAAGAGAAATAAAGAGAGAAGGGGGAGGGAAGGGGAGGGAGGGATAGATAAAGAGAGAGACAGCAAGAGAGAGACAGAGAGAGAGAGAGAGAGAGAGAGAGAGAGAGAGAGAGAGAGAGAGAGAGAGAGAGAGAGAGAGAGAGAGAGAGAGAGAGACAGACAGACAGCGAGAGAGCGAGAAAGAGACACACCGAGACACACCGAGAGAGAGAGAGAGAGAGAGAGGAAGCAAAGAAATGAGGAGTTGTTATGCACATCCTGAAAAAATAAAGGCTTGTCTTTTCCCAGCGGTGTGTAAGTGAAATCTGGAGTGTGTGCTGTCCTGTGACAAACACATGCAGGGGAAAAAGAGTGCTTCACGCAAGAAGGGAATGTGGAATTGCCTTTTCAGAGATACAACGCTGATGAGCTCTCTGCAGGTCTCCCACAAGCCATTAGGGACAAGGGAAGTCTGGGTCCTGTTTATTGGTTTAATGTCTGTGTGTGTGTCTGTCTACAAGTCACAGACTTCAATGGCATAGGGGGTCTCCACTCATAGTTACAGAATGTTTAATGGGGTGTATTCCGACTGTGGACAGTAAGGTGTGTTTGTGTGTTTGTGTGTGTGTGTGTGTGTGAGTGAGAGAGTAGTGAGGGTGTATGAGTGCATGTGAGTGAAATATTGCTACTACAGTGCCACTACACCGTCTGTATATGAGATTGTGTCTGTGTGTGTGTGTGTATATGGTTCTCACCTCCATCCTCACACCTCTCAGGGGGCTTGGCCTTCTTGGCCAGCCTGGGGTCGAGCCAGGTAGTGGTCTTGGTGTTGTGACTGTGGAGACAAAAGAGGCACAACTTTACAACCTGAACAAAAATAATCACAACAACTAGGTAAAGAAATCAAAAGAAAATCAGCCAAGACCTCAGGAAAAGAATTGTAGACCTCCACAAGTCTGGTTCATCCTTGGGAGCAATTTCCAAACGCCTGAAGGTACCACGTTCATTTGTACAAACAATAGTACGCAAGTATAAACACCATGGGACCACGCAGTCGTCATACCGCTCAGGAAGGAGACGCGTTCCGTCTCCTAGAGATGAACGTACTTTGGTGCGAAAAGTGCAAATCAATCCCAGAACAACAGCAAAGGACCTTGTGAAGATGCTGGAGGGAACAGGTACAAAAGTATCTATATCCACAGTAAAACGAGTCCTATAGCGAAATCACCTGAAAGGCCGCTCAGCAAGGAAGAAGCCACTGCTCCAAAACTGTCATTAAAAAGCCAGACTACGGTTTGCAACTGCACATGGGGACAAAGATCTTACTTTTTGGAGAAATGTCCTCTGGTCTGATGAAACAAAAATAGAACTGTTTGGCTATAATGACCATCGTTATGTTTGGAGGAAAAAGGGGGAGGCTTGCAAGCCGAAGAATACCATCCTAATCGTGAAGCAAGGGGGTGGCAGCATCATGTTGAGGGGGTGTTTTGCTGCAGGAGGCACTGGTGCACTTAGATGGTATCATGAGGAAGGATAATTATGTGGATATATTGAAGCAACATCTCAAAACATCAGTCCGGAAGTTAAAGCTTGGTCGCAAATGGGTCTTCGAAATGGACAATGACCCCAAGCATATTTCCAAAGTTGTGGCAAAATGGCTTAAGGACAACAAAGTCAAGGTATTGGAGTGGCCATCACAAAGCCCTGATCTCAGTCCTATAGAACATTTGTGGGCAGAACTGAAAAAGCTTGTGAAAGCAAGGAGGCCTACAAACCTGACTGTTATACCAGTTCTGTCAGGAGGAATGGGCCAAAATTCACCCAACTTACTGTGGGAAGCTTGTGGAAGGCTACCTGAAACGTTTGACCCAAGTTAAACAATTTAAAGGCAATGCTACCAAATACTAATTGAGTGTATGTAAACTTCTGACCCACTGGTAATGTGAATAAATAAAAGCTGAAATAAATCTTTCTCTCTACTATTATTCTGACATTTCACATTCTTAAAATAAAGTGGTGATCCTAACTGACCTAAGACACGGAATTTTTACTAGGATTAAATGTCAGGAGTGGTAAAAAACTGAGTTTAAATGTATTTGGCTAAGGTGTATGTAAACTTCCGACTTCAACTGTAGCGAGCTATTCACCAGCCAGTGTTAGGAAACAACTGTCCCCTCGCACTCCCTAACCGTTGAGCATGGAGAGCAGAGAGAGAAGGCCTCTGGGAGAATTTCATTTGCTGAATTGTTTCTCATGTGAAGAGAGAAAGGGCTATTGATTTTAGGCAGGCTACAGCACCTGGCCCTGACTACTTTATGCTGTGTGAGCCACACAAACCGACTCACATCAAACACAGTAAACCAATACACCTGTATTCTAGACGCCAGATGGGTTAAACTAATTAATAATTTCACAAATCGTCTTCCCTAATTATAATAACAATAATACTATTGATAACTTATCCAACTACTGTACGTCTGAGCCCCAGAGAAACAACTATTCTAGCGGTTAGAGCGTCTGGCCAGTAACCGAAACTACCTGTCGCCACTTCTAGCATTGTACTGGAGTAGAGAACCAGAAGACCAGCACTCACTCTATGAAGTAGACCATGCCCGTCTCTGTGTAGGCCATCTCCCAGGTCTTGGGCAGGGGTTCCTGGCTCTCGTCACGTGGTAAGGTGCTCCAGATCCGGAAGTCCATGGCCCCACTGCTGGACTGGTTATAGCTGGGCACAGCCTTCCTCCACTCCTGTCCAGCCTTGTCCTTGTGCTCTGTGGCCATATAACCAGAGGTAGAAAAAGACAGGGGGAGGGAGATGGGGAGGGACAAGGGGAAGGAGAAGGGGGGTGAGCGTGTGGAAGATGCATGGTGAGCCCTGTGAGCTCCCTGCATCTCTCTCTGCTGCTCTAATACAGCCGTGCTGCTTCCCTGGACAGACTGACTGACTGTCGGCTCTAGAAAGAACAGGAGAGGGATAGAGGGGAGTAGAGAAAGGGAGGAGACAGAGATAGGTAGAGGGTAGAGAGAGGCAGAGAGATATAGAGAGAGAGAGAGAGAGAGAGAGAGAGAGAGAGAGAGAGAGAGAGAGAGAGAGAGAGAGAGAGAGAGAGAGAGAGAGAGAGAGAGAGAGAGAGAGAGAGAGAGAGAGAGAGAAATCGAGAGAGCGAGACGGAAGTGCAGCAAGTGTGCCACAGGATTTGCATGTCAGCAGTGATGTTCTGGAGAGTGAGAGGCTCAAGGGCAACAAGGGCAGAGCTGACCAACACTACGCTTCAGCCTTACCCAGCCCCGAGCTAAGAGCCCAGACCCTAGTTGCATCACTAAGCCCTGCCCGGTGAGTGTTTGTGTGTGTTTTGTGTGTATGTGCGTGCGCTCTTATCTGCAGGTTTGGATTTGCATGCCTCTGACCTAGCTCATTACTGTATTGAGAATTGACTTCTCCTGATCTGAATGGAGGAAGAAAACGATCCATAAAAGATGAAGGCAAAGAGCTACTGTCAGTACACTCTTAGAAAAAAGGGTTCTTCGGCTGTCCCCATAGGAGAACCCTTTGAAGAACCCTTTTTGGTTCTAGGCAGAACTATTTTGGGTTCCCTTTACACAGAGGGTTCTACATGGAACTCAAAAAGTTTCTGCCTGGAACTAAAAAGGTTCTGGCTGGGACAAAAAAGGGTTCTTCAAAGGGTTCTCTTATGGGGACAGCCGAAGAACCCGTTTAGGTTCTAGATAGCACCTTTACTTCTAAGAGTGTAGGAAAGTGAAAAAAACAAGGCGCTCTTCATGATGGAGATATGGAGTCACCCTTTGTAGTGTCAATAGAAAAACGCACATAGATCCACAGGTGAGATAACCTCCTGCACAGAGGTGAGTAACATGAACCTTTCTGGTGTGTAGGAGTGTGTGTGTGTGTGTGTGTGTGTGTGTGTGTGTGTGTGTGTGTGTTTGTGTGTGTTTGTGTGTGTGTGCATGCACGTGCAGACCATGCAGTGATGAGTATACATTCTCAATATCATATGAACATCACATCAGTCATTGAACAGTCAAGCCTTTTATAAAAACAGCCTTAACTGCTCCATCTAGCTATCTAGCCTGGCTTCAATATACACTATATATACAAAGCTAAGTGGACACCCCTTAAAATTAGTGGATTTGGCTATTTCAGCCACACCCGTTGCTGACAGGTGTATAAAATCGAGCACACCGCCATGCAATCTCCATAGACAAACATTGGCAGTAGAATGTCCTTACTGAAGAGCTCAGTGACTTTCAATGTGGCACCGTCATAGGATGCCACCTTTCCAACAAGTCAGCTGGTAAAATCTCTGCCCTGCTAGAGCTGCCCCGGTCAACTGTTGTTATTGTGAAGTGGAAACGTCTAGGAGCAACATGGCTCAGCCGCGAAGTGATAGGCCACACAAGTATACAGACTACCGAGTGCTGAAGCGCGTAGCGTGTAAAAATCACCTGTCCTCGGTTGCAAAACTCACAACCGAGTTCCAAACTGCCTCTGGAAGCAACATCAGCACAAGATCTGTTTGTCGGGAGCTTCATTTTATTTTTTTATTTTATTTCACCTTTATTTAACCAGGTAGGTCAGTTGAGACCATGAAATGGGTTTCCATGGCCAAGCAGCTGCACACAAGCCTAAGACCACCATGTGGTGTAAAGCTTGCCGCCATTGGACTCGGAAGCAGTAGAAACTCGTTCTCTGGAATGATGAATCACGTATCACCATCTCGCAGTCCGACGGACGAATCTGGGTTTGGCAGATGCCAGGAGAACGCTACCTGCCCCAATGTTTAGTGCCAACTGTAAAGTTTGGTGGAGGAGGAATACTGGTCTGGGGCTGTTTTTCAAGGTTTGGGCTAGGCCCCTTAGTTACAGTGAAGGGAAACCTTAACGCTACAGAATACAATGACATTCATTCTGTGCTTCCAATTTTGTGGCAACAATTTGTGGAAGTCCCTTTCCTGTTTCAGCATGACTATGTCTCCGTGCACAAAGCGAGGTCCATACAGAAAGGGTTTGTCGAGATCGTTGTGGAAGAACTTGACTGGCCTGCACAGGGCCCTGACCTCAACCCCATCGAACACCTTTGAGATGAATTGGTCTTATGTGTGCCCAAGGCCATAGAGATGGTGTGCAGGGGAACAGCTAAGGTCTGCACGCCATGCTAATGTGGCTTTCTCTCTGTACAGTCCTTGGCCTGTCTAACTGTTCCTAGACCTGTGCTTCAGTCTCTTTTCCTATGTTGATAGATCATGGCGCTTGGAAAGCCCGGGCCGTGGGTTCGATTCCTGCTGGTGTCACCCATATAAAAGATGTATGTATGCATGACAGTAAGTCACTTTGGATAAAAGTGTCAGCTAAATGGCATATATTAAATTATTATTATTGAGGAGTCTCAGAGTAGGAGCGTTGATATAGGATCAGTTTGTCTTTTAGGTCATAATGAATAAGATTATATGGACAGCGGGAATCTGATCCTAGATCCTAGTGAGACACTTTATGAATAAGGGCCCATGCCTTTTTACTGTTCTTAGAACTGTGTTTAGCAGCACAGCCCTCAGGGCTTGCCCAAGGCCCCTCTGATATGCACATCTGCCTGATCACAACTGAGACAATAAATCAGGCAGAGAAAGTACAACCCAGGTGCCCAGCTGCAGGAAGGACCCTGGAGCGGGTACAGAGTACAGCCATGGGCATGGGCTTAGGCCCATGGCACTAGACAGACTGACCGTCTGACGGATGGGAGGGCTACATTGTCCTCTCTGTCATTGGCACCATGTGGACTCGGAATGGGGGAATGCCCTTTGGACGGAGCCAGAAAGAACCACAGACCAAACAGGGGACAGCTGTGCTGTGGGAACAGAGAGGAGCAGGGGCCAGCTGGAAGGACCTCAAGCCCAGAGGAGAGGAGAGGCACTCTACAGGGGAAGCCTGGATGGCAAATGGGACAAGGCCAGATGCTGCTCCAGGGATGGAGGGATGGAGGGATGGAGGGATGGAATGGGTCCCAATGTACCCAAATCACTCTCTGTCTATCATATTTTCTACAGTATGTCCCCCATCCAGTAGTGGAAAAAGTACTTGATTGTCATACTTTTGGGTGTCGAAAAATGTATGGAGAAAAAAGTACATTATATCCCTTAGGAATGTAGTGAAGTAAAAGTTGGCTAAAATATCAATAGTAAAGTAAATTACAGATACCTCAAAAAACTACTTAGGTATTTTAAAGTACTTTACACCACTGCCCCCATCTGATGTGAGACTACAGTGCCTTCGGTAAGTATTCAGAGCCCTTGACCTTTTCCACATTTTGTTACGTTACAGCCTTATACTAAAATGTATTAAATAAAAACAATTCCTCAGCAATCTACACACAATACCCCATAATGACTAAGCAAAAACTGGTTTAGAAATGTTTGCAAATGTATTAAAAATATATATATATATTTTTTTAAATGTATTTTATTTAACCTTTATTTAACTAGGCAAGTCAAGTCATTTACAATGACGGCCTACCTAAAGGGTCAACCCCTGGAGCAAATTAGGGTTAAGTGCCTTGCTCAAGGACACAGACAGGTTTTTTCACCTTGTCAGCTCGGGTATTGGAACCAGCAACCTTTCGGTGACTGGCCAGACGCTCTAACCGCTAAGCTACCTGCCGCCCTAAATTCAGACCCTTTCCTATGAGACTCGAAATTGAGCTCAGGTGCATCCTGTTTCCATTGATCATCTTTAAGATATCGGGGGAGAAGGGCCTTGGTCAGGGAGGTGACCAAGAACCTGACAGAGCTCTAGAGTTCCTCTGTGGAGATGGGAGAACATTCCAGAAGGACAAACATCTCTACAGCACTCCAACAACCAGAGGGAAGCCAGTCCTCAGTATAAGGCAAACAACAGCCTGCTTGGAGTTTGACAAAATGCACTCTCAGACCATGAGAGACAAGATTATCTGGTCTGATGAAGCCAAGATTGAACTCTTTGGCCTGAATGCCAAGCATCACGTCTGGAAGAAACCTGGCACAATCCCTACGGTGAAGCATGGTGGTGGCAGCATCATGCTGTGGAGAAGTTTTTCAGCGGCAGGGACTGGGAGACTAGTCAGGATTGAGACAAAGATGAACGGAGCAAAGTACAGAGAGATCCTTCATGAAAACTCCAGAGCGGGGTGCTCCAGAGCGGGGTGAAGGTTCATCTTCCAACAGGAACCCCAGAGCCAGGACTTGAACCCGATCTAATATCTCTGGAGAGACCTGAAAATAGCTGTGCAGCAACGCTCCCCATCCAACCTGACAGAGCTAGAGAGGATATGCAGAGAAGAATGAGATAAGCTCCCCAAATACAGGTGTGCCAAGCTTGTAGCGTCATACCCAAGGTTGTAATCGCTGCCAAAGGTGCTTCAACAAAATACTGAGTAAAGTGTCTGAATACTTATGAAAATGTGATATTTCCATTTTTTTTATATATATATTTGAGAAAAAAAATCTAAAAACCTGTTTTTGCTTTGTCATTATGGGGTATTGTGTAGATTGATGAGGGGGAAAAAACTATTTAATCAATTTTAGAATAAGGCTGTAACCTAACAAAATGTGGAAAAAGTCAAGGGGTCTGAATACTTCTCCGAAGCCTCCTCCATGGTACACCAATGGACTCACTAATGATCCCTGTAAGGTACACCATGAGCTACCTTTTAATCAGAAAATGTTTTGACCGTGCTTGGAATCCATTATCTGGATAAAACTCCTTTCCTATATGCCCAGTTGGATTGATGCTGCCTTTTCTCTATGAGTTGTGGCACTTGTGGTTTCTGTTTTTGTTTACAGTTCATGTGAGGATAATATATCTGAGGAAAATAAAACAAGAACAAACTGTATCCCTTTAACCAGGGATTTCTACATTATTGATCCAGCTAGATGGAGAACCACTTGACCTTCTGTAAGGGACAGATGGATAATCCTAGGGTGTCCCATTTGGCAGAAAGAGAGAATGAGTGTGATGGAGGGTGGAGTGAATGAGGGTGATGGAGGGTGGAGTGAATGAGGGTGATGGAGGGTGGAGGGAATGAGTGTGATGGAGGGTGGAGGGAATGAGGGTGATGGAGGGTGGAGGGAATGAGGGTGATGGAGGGTGGAGGGAATGAGGGTGATGGAGGGAATGAGGGTGATGGAGGTTGAAGCCTTTTCTCTTTCTCATCACCCCTTCAGCTATTGTTGAGCCAGAACAAATTGATCTCCGACAATGTGAAAGAGTGAATGTCCGAGCATACAAGGCTTCCTGGGATGACGCCATTGGTAGACTTAGATAGATTAGATAGATTAGATAGATTAGATAGATTAGATAGATTAGATAGATAGATAGATAGATAGATAGATAGATAGATAGATAGATAGATAGATAGATAGATAGATAGATAGATAGATAGATAGATAGATAGATAGATAGGTGTTTTATTGATCCCTGTGTTGTTGCAGGACAGCATGGACAGGACATCTTACCTGTGAGTCCGTTGACAAGGGGAGACCTCTCTCTCTCCTCTTCTTCCTCCTCCTCGGGGGCTGCACTGTCCTTCCTATCCATCTTACTGACAGAGGTGGTGCGTTTCCTCTGGACCTCTGTATCAAACTCCTCATCAAACAGCACCTGATCTACCAGGTCAGGCTGCACCGTGCTGGGCTCCGCTGGGGGCTTGGGTGTCCCGTAGTAGTTCCCTGGTAGAGAACACACAGCAGTGTCAATAGAAACAGTCCAAAGTTGTAACCTTGTAATGAACACACAGCAGTGTCAATAGAAACAGTCCGTGGTTGTAACCTGGTAGAGAACACACAGCAGTGTCAATAGAAACAGTCCATAGTTGTAACCTGGTAGAAAACACACAGCAGTGTCAATAGAAACAGTCCATAGTTGTAACCTGGTAGAGAACACACGGCAGTGTCAATAGAAACAGTCATTAGTTGTAACCTGGTAGAGAACACACAGCAGTGTCAATAGAAACAGTCCATAGTTGTAACCTGGTAGAGAACACACAGCAGTGTCAATAGAAACAGTCCATAGTTGTAACCTGGTAGAGAACACACAGCAGTGTCAATAGAAACAGTCATTAGTTGTAACCTGGTAGAGAACACACAGCAGTGTCAATAGAAACAGTCATTAGTTGTAACCTGGTAGAGATGATGATACTTTATTAATCCCCAAAGGGAAGTTAGCTTGTGGAAACAACAATAACTGCATAATCTCTACAATAAAAACAATTACAATGAATATATGGCAGGTGCAACCACGCGCACAGAGAGAGAGAGAGAGAGAGAGAGAGAGAGAGAGAGAGAGAGAGAGAGAGAGAGAGAGAGAGAGAGAGAGAGAGAGAGAGAGAGAGAGAGAGAGAGAGAGAGAGAGAGAGAGAGAGAGAGAGAGAGAGAGAGAGAGAGAGAGAGAGAGAGAGAGAGAGAGAGAGAGAGAGAGAGAGAGAATAGAGATAGCCGGTCAGAAACAGTCAGTCAGTGACAGCTTTGGAGGAGAGATAGGACACTGTTTATACTCAGCATGTCAACACTAAAAATGGAAATGGATTCCCCACTGTAATCCAGCTCTGACCAGAGCCTGGCCTCGCTCCACATCTCTCCCCCCCATCTCTCTCTCTCTCTCTCTCTCTCTCTCTCTCTCCATATTTACTGCAGTGCAGTGCTGGGTTCCCCAGAGCCCCGTGGCAGTAGCCTTTATCCAGGACAGACCGGACGAGGCGCTGCCTGGTTCTATTGGCTCTACTGGCTGTGTTTTATTGTCCTGTGTTGTGTGCTGTGGTGCCCAGGGCCAAAACAGCACGACTCTGTCCGAGAGGAGAGGAACACTCTTTTTCTTACTCCCTCCCTCCCTCCCCTGCTGTGGGAAAGTTGACCCAATTTCTCAATTTATTTTCTCTCCTCACAGCTAACCAGAATCATCTAAAGAAAGAGAGGAAGGAGGAGAAACAGCAATTCAGGAAGGTATACATATTGATTCATTTTGATTCATTTTCAATTCAGGAGGGTATACATTTTGATTCATTTTCAATTCAGGAGGGTATACATTTTGATTCATTTTGATTAATTTTCAATTCAGGAGGGTATACATTTTGAATCATTTTGATTCATTTTCAATTCAGGAGGGTATACATTTTGATTCATTTTGATTCATTTTCAATTTAGGAGGGTATACATTTTGATTCATTTTGATTCATTTTAAATTCAGGAGGGTATACATTTTGATACATTTCCAATTCAGGAGGGTATACATTTTGATTCATTTTCAATTAAGGAGGGTATACATTTTGATTCATTTTCAATTCAGGAGGGTATACATTTTGATTCATTTTGCGGTTCCCTCTCTTCCCTCTGCCCCTGGGAAGCAAGTCCTCCAGTGGCGCCAACTTTAGAGTAGAATGGAAAACTAACTCCTGGAGTTTCTCAGTCTATCTGGGGGGTGGTGAGTTACAGCTATATCAGTGGAGGCTGCTGAGGGGAGGACGGCTCATAATAATGCCTGGAACAGAGCAAATTAAATGTGTTTGACACGATTCCACTCTAGCCATTACCACGAGGCCGTCCTCCCCAATTAAGGTGGCAACAACCTCCTGTGAGCTATATGTACCAATACATTAATACATGTGGAGAAACATCTCTCAACGCTGAGCTGACAGACACCTGGTCAGTCTGTCATACTCAGTGCATGTTAATAACTTAATAAGGATAACATTTTGGCATAATTGTGTCTCTAATTTTGCTGTGCCAGGTGTGGGCCTATGTTTCATAGCATATTGAGCTAGGTTTACTCTTAGATACTTGGGTATTTTTCCCATTAATACCCAATGAGATGAGGCAACCCGTCAATGTTGTAAACTGACTAATTTGTCTGTCAGCTCAGCATTGAGAGATGTTTCTCCACATGTAATAACTCTCTATGGTACATATAGCTCACAGGATGTTGTTGCCACCTTAATTGGGGAGGACGGCCTCGTGGTAATGGCAAGACTCACTCTTTAATTTATTCATAATTGAATCAGATCATTTGAATTAATTACACCCTGTATTAAGTTAATAACGTACGGGGCGCTTATTTAAAGAATGGAACATCTTGAAGAACAATCTGTCCTTAATGGCCATGTACTCTTATAATCTCTAGATGGCAGAGCCAGAAGAGGACTGGACACCCCTCAGAGCCTGGTTCCTCTCTAGCTTTTTTCCTAGGTTCCTGCCTTACTGGGGAGTTTTTCCTAGCCACCGTGCTTCTACATCTGCATTGCTTGCCGTTTGGGGTTTTAGCCTGGGTTTCTGTATAAAAGGGCTTTCTAAATACACTGGGGCAAAAAAGTATTTAGTCAGCCACCAATTGTGCAAGTTCTCCCACTTAAAAAGATGAGAGAGGCCTGTAATTTTCATCATAGGTACACTTCAACTATGAGAGACAAAATGAGAAAAAAAAATCCAGAAAATCACATTGTAGGATTTTTTATGAATTTAATTGAAAATTATGGTGGAAAATAAGTATTTGGTCACCTACAAACAAGCAAGATTTCTGGCTCTCACAGACCTGTAACTTCTTCTTTAAGAGGCTCCTCTGTCCTCCACTCGTTACCTGTATTAATGGCACCTGTTTGAACTTGTTATCAGTATAAAAGACACCTGTCCACAACCTCAAACAGTCACACTCCAAACTCCACTATGGCCAAGACCAAAGAGCTGTCAAAGGACACCAGAAACAAAATTGTAGACCTGCACCAGGCTGGGAAGACTGAATCTGCAATAGGTAAGCAGCTTGGTGTGAAGAAATCTGTGGGAGCAATTATTAGGAAATGGAAGACATACAAGACACTGATAATCTCCCTCGATCTGGGGCTCCACGCAAGATCTCACCCCGTGGGGTCAAAATGATCACAAGAACGGTGAGCAAAAATCCCAGAACCACACGGGGGGACCTAGTGAATGACCTGCAGAGAGCTGGGACCAAAGTAACAAAGGCTACCATCAGTAACACACTACACCGCCAGGGACTCAAATCCTGCAGTGCCAGACGTGTCCCCCTGCTTAAGCAAATACATGTCCAGGCCCGTCTGAAGTTTGCTAGAGAGCATTTGGATGATCCAGAAGAGGATTGGGAGAATGTCATATGGTCAGATGAAACCAAAATATAACTTTTTGGTAAAAACTCAACTCGTCGTGTTTGGAGGAGAAAGAATGCTGAGTTGCATCCAAAGAACACCATACCTACTGTGAAGCATGGGGGTGGAAAAATCATGCTTTGGGGCTGTTTTTCTGCAAAGGGACCAGGACGACTGATCCGTGTAAAGGAAAGAATGAATGGGGCCATGTATCGTGAGATTTTGAGTGAAAACCTCCTTCCATCAGCAAGGGCATTGAAGATGAAACGTGGCTGGGTCTTTCAGCATGACAATGATCCCAAACACACCGCCCGGGCAATGAAGGAGTGGCTTCGTAAGAAGCATTTCAAGGTCCTGGAGTGGCCTAGCCAGTCTCCACATTTCAACCCCATAGAAAATCTTTGGAGGGAGTTGAAAGTCCGTGTTGCCCAGCGACAGCCCCGAAACATCACTGCTCTAGAGGAGATCTGCATGGAGGAATGGGCCAAAATACCAGCAACAGTGTGTGAAAACCTTGTGAAGACTTACAGAAAACGTTTGACCCCTGTCATTGCCAACAAAGGGTATATAACAAAGTATTGAGATAAACTTTTGTTATTGACCAAATACTTATTTTCCACCATAATTTGCAAATAAATTCATTAAAAATCCTACAATGTGATTTTCTGGATTTTTTTTTCTCATTTTGTCTCTCATAGTTGAAGTGTTCCTATGATGAAAATTACAGGCCTCTCATCTTTTTAAGTGGGAGAACTTGCACAATTGGTGGCTGATTAAATACTTTTTTGCTGTACATTTGATTGATAGAATGCCAAGAGGGTGTTTGTGAATTAGAACTCATTAGTTACCCTCTCAACCCTATGGTTTAGCTTTACTTAATGTAGTAGTTTTAATGTCTCAATTAACTAATCTGTATAGATTAATGGCTTTCGAGATGTGTTCCTACATTGAGCTATGGAGACACTGCCACTGCCAAATAATATAATACTGTACTCAACGGCCTGTCTGTGACAAAGAGTAGAAGCTCTAAGAGGGGAGAGAGGTAGGAATAATCTTACTGTGTGAACCCCCCCCCCCCTCCCCAACCCCGTGTCCCTCCTCTCTGCACCTTTCGATGACCCTGGAGCTCCATTCGACAGCCCTTAGCAGAGACCCTGCTGGTTGTGTGGAGGAAAGAAGCTACTGGTGTGTAACGGAAGTGTTTTGGCTACCGCCTGACACACTGAAATCCAGCTTCCCTCCTGCCCTGCACTGAGCCACACAGCGATCAACATCTCCTCAGCCACAGACAACCAACCAAATCATCCATACTGCTGCACTCCTCCTTTCCTCCATCTCTGACATCAAATTTGCATTTGTCAAAACACAGCTTCATTATCTCTTTCTACTTCCCTTGCTTCTTCTCTCTCTCTCTCTCTCTCTCTCTCTCTCACTCTCTCTCTCTCTCTCCCTACCTCTCTCTCCCTCTCTTCATCTCCCCACATCTCCTTCTCTCCTCCTCCCTGTCTCTCTCTCCTACCTCTCTCTCTCTCTCTCCTACCTCTCTCTCGCTCTCCTACCTATCTCTCTCTCCTACCTCTCTCTCTGTCTCTCCTACCCCTCTCTGTCTGTCTCTCCTATCTCTCTCTCTCTCTCTCTCCTACCTCTCTCACTATCTACTTCTCTCACTCCCTAATTCTCTCAGGCCCAGTGGTGTGTGATTAATAGCTCATCAACGTGGCTCTCCTAGTCTCTGGTTAATGTGTATTAGAGAACACAGAGAGGGGGAGAGGAAGAGGGTAGGGAGAGGAAGGGGAGAGGAATAGAGGAAGAGGGGACAGAGGAGGAGAGGAAGAGGAAGGGGAGAGGAGGAGAGGAAGAGGGAGGGGAGAGGAAGAGAGGAAGTGGGATGGGAGAGGAATAGAGGAAGAGGAAGAGAGATTTGTTAACAGTATTCATCACCACTAATCTGAAGGGAATCTGTAGGATGCGCGAAGAGAGGTGTGTGTGTGTGCAAAGAAAGATTTTCTGTGCAAAATGTCCAAATTACATCAGTTTGACCAGTTGTATGGAAATAGAAAGCTGTGAAAACGACCAAACGTGTTTTTGATAAGATTTCAGTTTGGCTTAGATGCATATTTTATGTGGTTGAATTACTAGCAGCTTTTATGATGTTCATAAAGATAGCGAGTAAAACTTTTGCCTACAAGAAAGGCTTAATTAGTTAATATATTAAATTAATATATTAAGGTTATGTGAGAGGTTATAGACCTACAGTCAGTGTCTAGATTTCAGTTTACATTTAACCCATCTGAATTGTAACAGATGACATTCATATTCTGATCTCTGAAACTTTGATGATACAGTAGCAATACATCTACCGAAAATACAGAAATCCCAATTCGGATGTTACTCCATTGAATTTGTACATTTAAAATGGTTAAGGTAAATATATTAATCATGGAGGATGAGCCCCCCCTCTCTCTCCCCTGGGTAGTGCCCACTGCCCAGCAGCATGCCCAGCCTTCACAGTCTGCCCGAGAGTAAACAGGCTTCCTTCCGCTGCTGGCACAGAGCTGGCAGTCTGCTTGGCATCAATTCCCACGACTCCACAGCCACCCTTTTCAACTACACATTCCTCTGCTGTGAGGGTGAGCCAGTGTTAATAGATGTCTCTACTAGAACACAGCAGATCCCAGCTCAGGCCAGAACTACACTCTTAGAAAAAAAAAAGGGTTCTTCGGCTGTCCCCATAGGAGAACCCTTTGAAGAACCCTTTTGGTTCCAGGCAGAACTATTTTGGGTTCCATGTAGAACCCTCTGTTTAAAGGGTTCTACATGGAACACAAAAAGGTTCTGCCTGGAACCAAAAAGGATCTGCCTGGAACTGTCATGGTGCGAAGGCAGGACCCGAGGCGCAGAGGCGAAGTATAAAGACATTCCGTTAATTGGTTTCCAAAACAACAAACAAGGAGACACTGCAACCACGACTAGTTACGCAGAAAGCATGAACCACACACAGGTGGGAAAAACAGCAACTTAAATAGGATCCCCAATTAGAGACAACGTAATGCAGCTGCCTCTAATTGGGGACCAACACAAAACCCAACAGCAAAGAGTCGTCTAAACAACGCTACTCTCAGGCCCTGACCGCAACCCCCAAGACAACATAGAGTTGTCCAGAGGACTCCCTGCAGCCAGGACCTGACAGGAACCAAAAAGGGTTCTTCAAAGGGTTCTCCTATTGGGACAGCCGATGAACCCTTTTAGGTTATAGATAGCACCTTACCTTCTAAGAGTGTACTGTCTCTAATAAGCATTTCCCCCGCTTTAGCCAATGCACAGCAACCATCTAGATTAGAATATAACTGCATGTAGGGATAAAGGAGATTATTTTTAACTGCACCCAGTGAGTCTGTATACTTTCGTCCAATATGTGTTTGTCTTTTCAGACCTACAGTGAAACACAGAAAATCTACCGTATACTATATTCTGACATTCCTCAGCATTGAAGCCTTTCTTAATCCTTCTCCCTGTGATTGTCCTCTGTGCCAGTGCAGCATCTTTATCCTGTCCCTCCCTCCCCAGTCCTGTGAGCTGGCCTATTGCCCTGGCTGGTCTTATCTTCAGTAATACTCCGCTCTACTGCTTTACATGGAGAGCTTCAAAGACCTATTAGATGTGCTCTATAATTTGCTGCTCTGTGCTCTCTACAATACAGCCTCATCACTGCAAACAGCACCACATCACAGGCATGGCTCCAACACTACCTCACTGAGTCAGGCCTACAACTTCCATAAACAAACCCATTATTTCTTATCTCAGTATTTGTAATATCATTTCTCTCTTTCTCGCCAATTATAATTCATCATTCGCGTTGCCCAGACTGGCAAGTGGCTGGTGTCCATACTGAACGGTAGAGAGCGAGGAGGACGTTATGAACCCTGGTGTATAGACTCTCCATACCCTGCTCTGGAGTCAAGGCGCAACTCTCAACTGCAAGAAGTGCTACTCATGGCCTATCAGCCTCTCTGTGCCTTCTGAGAAATAAAACAGCTCTAACCTTTGTTGGCCCTTTCCTCCCTGAGTTTGAGTTAGCTACTCTGTAGCTGAGCACTGCCTGAGAGCGAGGGAGGGAGAGAGAGAAAGAAAGAGAGCGAAAGACCTGTGTCCATCAAAAACATTGACCACAAACCTCCTTTCAACCAACGCCAATGGTCAAGGCCAGAGTCATTAATACAGACAGAGAATGGATAACATAGCGCTGTAACCCTGGACCTAGTCACTCCCTGACAGATTACCTCCACAGCCACAGGTAATCAGGCCTTGCCTGGCTGTCCAGAGATCACAGAGATTAGTCCCACAGACGGCTTAGTCGATGGACCACCCACACATACTGTACCTCCAGCTTGGTATAGACTTCCTCTCAGACCAAAGGAATGGAGCTGCCGGTATTAAACTAGGCTCTAAGTCACAGATTGACTCACAGATTGACCATTGATCAAACGTTACACATTGCCTTGTGAACAAAAACTCAATCTCATGAGAGAGAGAGAGAGAGAGAGAGAGAGAGAGAGAGCGAGAGAGAGAGAAGAGAGAAAATGTGTTTGTGTGAGCATGTGTGTGGGTCTACTGTATGCCTCAGTTGTCCGGTGGAGATTCCTCAGATGTCAAAAGGGCCTACATTAATAACTAACATGTAGATCGGCCTACTATATGGCCTCACTGTGTGGATGTATTATTTATCCTGCGTACTGGTGCAGTCTGGATCTGACTGGCTATGAGGGTCCAAGCCTCCAGGGTTCTGTGTCACAATGCTGACCGCTGGCTTCTTAGAAATCATCAACCTACTTTGAATGCTAAGTGGGACTATGCTATGTTGCTCCAGAAGAAGCTCTTGGGAAGCTAGGACTACTTCCTTTCACATTTACAATGCATGAATGCCATCTTTTTATTGAGTTTATCTGATGACCTGGATGATAGTGACAGCTCAGCAGGTACTATACATAAGAAAACAAACAATGCATAAGTCGTGGGGAATAGTGTTGCTGGGTGTTGTAATGTCCACCTCCCATACACTTCCCCCAGACCCTCAGACCAACCGTCATAAGTTCCACTCTCCAGCAGCAGGCCACTCTCCTCCAGCACGCGGAACTCCCCAACACTGATGAAGTTATAGTCCACTCCAGGAACCTCCCCCTCTCTGGGCTGCCGCGTAGTACCTGCCAGAGACAACACAACAGACACAGAGTGAAGAAAACAGACAGTTTTATGGGAAAGAATCGAGATGCAGATCCAGCTATGTATGCAAAGAAGAGGATAGTCACTATTAACAACTAAGTTATGAATAGATTATTCTAATGTGGGCAGAATGGAATCCATTATCAAAGTGGGAGGTGGACATGAAAAAGAACTGCCTATTGTTTGGGGTCACACGATGGTAGAAGATGGGTTGTTAGAAGGAGTTCTGAGGTATACTCATCTCCAGAGCTGAGAAGATGGGTTGTTTGAAGGAGTTCTGAGGTATGCTCATCTCCAGAGCTGAGAAGATGGGTTGTTTCAAATCAAAGTTTATTTGTCACGTCCGCTGAATACAACAGGTGTAGACCTTACAGTGAAATGCTTACTTACAAGCCCTAACCAACAGTGCAGTTTTTAAGTAAAAAATAAGTATTAGGTAAACAATAGATAAGTAAAGAAATAAAAAAACAGTAAAATGACAGTAAAAATAACTGTCATAGGCTATATACAGGTGGTACCGGTACAGAGCCAGTATGCTTATCTCCAGAGCTGAGAAGATGGGTTTTTCCTCCTTCTTTTCTGTTTCAACAATAACAAACTATATGAAAGCAACAGTTGGAAAACCCTATAGTTGAACATTCCAGACCTTTTTTTATCTCCATCCTCCATCTCTGTTCTTCACACTAAATTGCATAAAATCGTGGTTTTCGATCTGGAAACTGCAGCACTATACAGTACATGGATGTATAAACCAAGCATGGTGCAGCCATTAAAATATAATCCTCTGTAATTGTCTGTGTACTGCAATTGACTCCAACAAGCTGGTCCATTTAACATGTTTATCCCCTCATCTGCGATACATTGAAAACAAGTATAAATATATTGGAAACATTTTCCGCATCAGGGGATTTGGCACAGATGTAATTGGGTGTTTACCTCAAGTGAATTGCAATCTGACAGGAGCCCTAATGAACTCCTTCAATACTATCTCTCCTGCTCTCCCTCCGTTCCTCAATCTTCCCTCCCTCCATCCTGTTCATCCGATAAAGTAGACTATTGTATCCTATCAGAGGTTGGAATCAGAGATCAAAGGAGCAACAAAGACCGTAATATGAGAATCCTTGAACAAAGAAACATAGGAAAAACTGAATATATATTATTATTGTGTTTGCTCAGCCATTTGGTCTTAAAAAACTGGTTTCAGAACAGACTCTGCGATAGGCTTCAACCACTATTCCCACAATTTAGTGTACTGAGACGTTGACAGTCCTGCTTGAGTGTTACATGGCTCCGTCTTTCTCATGTAAGTGAGAAAGTGGCGCAGCGGTCTAAGGCACTGCATCTCAGTCACTACAGACACCCTGGTTCGAATCCAGGCTGTATCACAACCGAGTTTGGCCGGTGTAGGCCGTCATTGTAAATAATAATTTGCTCTTAACTGACTTGCCTAGTTAAATAAAGGTTACAATACAAATGTAACAACCTGACTCATCAGAGGGGAAGAATCAAGGATCCAGTCTGTCTTTTGAGGTAGAGGAGAGAAGTAGACAGCAGAGAAAAGTTGGCGCTGGGATCAGAGCAAAAGGTGAGGAAGGAGAGGTAGAGGGAGGTGAGGGACAGGGAGGTGTGACGTAAAAAGCCTTGGGAGGAAATTGGCTTCCAATTCAATTTCACTCTGTTCAACAACAGCACTAGAAAACAACAACAGTTTAACGGACTATTTGAGAATGTTCTCAAAAATGTCACCTTTGAATAAATGAAACTATCGAACCAAAGCAATACTGAACAGCAGCTCAAAAAACAAAACATCGTTAAAAGGTATTGGGTTATTTGGAGTGGATGTAGCACATAGGTAGTGTATTGTTGTGGAACAGGTGGGAGGCTCAGCCCAGACAGTGGAACACTGTGACACACACACACACACACACACACACACACACACACACACACACACACACACACACACACACACACACACACACACACACACACACACACACACACACACACACACACACACAGTCCCTGAAAAAATAACAATTAGAGTAGCAGTAAACACAAAGAAGCGTCACCACCATGAAACACTACCAGCTGCTTCAGCTTCTTACAGGAAGACCAGTAGCAAATGTAATACACACCACTGGGAAGCTATTACACATTTACACTGAGACCTGGCCCTGTCATCTCTGCCTTCCAATAGACTCCTACTCCAAGTATGTCTGTGTGCAATTCAGAGGGTGAATGGGCAAAACAAAAGATTGAAGTGCCTTTGAACGAGGTATGGTAGTAGGTGCCAGGCGCACCGGTTTGAGTGTGTCAAGAACTGCAACACAGCTGGGTTTTTCCACGCTCAAAAGTTTCCAGTGTGTATCAAGAATGGTCCACCACCCAAAGGACATCCAGCCAATTTGACACAACTGTGGGAAGTGCAATATTAACTCATGTTTTGTCTACCCAGAGCACATATTCCCTATTAACAGAAGAGCTATCTATGCTTATGGTTATGCTGTCTTTTGTTTCACAGGCTTAAAAAGTTTAATGGAAGACGCTTAAATCTTCTTAAGAGAAAACTATTTTTTAGATTGAATACCTGGGGCACTTTTTCTTCCATAGTTCTGCCATCCTTCCCTCTTTTATTATCTCCGAGTGAGCCTCGGAGCTTACTGCAGTGCCACTACGGATATTACTGCCCAGAGGAGAAGAGAGGGAGGCAGAGGGTTCAGCCAAGCTTTAAGGATTATGTGGCAATTTGGACCCCTGGCACTGACTCTCCTTCCTCTCCTTTTTCTTCCCTTCTTCTTGTGAGTGACCTTTAATGATGCCTCTGCCTGTGTGTTCAGGAGGGACTGGGGAGAAGTCACGCTCCGCTCCCTGATCTGCCATTTAGAGGCCTGCAATGGGAAGAGGTAGAGCGGGGCCAAGAGGCCATTCTGGATCCCAGGGAGAGAATCCGAGACCATTCGGGCTCCATGTACTGTGTATTTTGTATTTGTATTTATTATGGATCCCCCTACTCTTCCTGGAAGGCCATAGTCGCAGTCACACAGCAGAGGCTAAGCAGCGGCTCCCTCCACAGTGAAAGGCCATTCACAGTCACACAAACATCAGCGGCGACATGGGTCATATGCTGACCTGCACCAGCAGTCATAATATAACCCCTAGCACTGATGAGGAGGAGGCAGAAACAAACAGCCATGCACTAGAGACTATCTAGGTTTAGGCTAGGGTCAATGCTTGAAATGCTACAGTGTATGACTGTACAGCCATAGTAAATCAATATGTAAATGAGCTGCATTAGAGCCTGGCATACTTACTTACTGCAGTACATTTTCCCCTCAGAATTTGTATGGCTTTTTTTTTAATATGTTTTTTCATAAAATAGTATTTGCCATTAATGTCTGCAGTTGTCTATATAGCCCCTCAGGATTTATATACTGAGAACATTAACAATGTATTAACTCATTAAACTGACAGAGACTAAACAGATATACTTAAAACGAACATCAGCAATTTATTTAGTTGCCAGTTATTCCCAATTATTCATCAGCATTATATTTCCACAAGAGAAAACCTGCCGTTCAGGAGAGGGCGCGTGGCTCTCCTGCATATACAAAGTCACAAATTATAAACGTTTTATATGCTAATTAAAATAAATTGTGAATTGGGGAGTAATTACCATCTAATTCGGCAGAGTAGCATAGAAAATCTGCACGCACACTGCACTTTGAATCCTGCCAATTTGCCCATTTAAAAACCACTAGGGTATAAAAAAAAAAAGCTTTTCCACAACACTTACTTATCCTGGGTTTTAAAAGCCTAGAGACACACGCTCAAACACAATTTAAGGGGAGTCATTCAGAGTGAGTGGATGAAGCATAGAGTTGAAAGCACTCTTAAGTACCTTCGAAGGACAAATCAGGTTTCTATGGAAATATAAGTGAATTAAAACAGAATTACATGCATATTATATTCTAGACATTAACTTCCAAGGCTAAATATTAGTATTTGAAAAGGGAGTAAGATATCTCCTAACTCATCTATCAAAGAGTAGTCGTGTGTGAAGTTGATGGCTTTTATAGCGAAGGTTTGACGGGTGCTTTGAAGACCTCAGATGTGGCATAGAAGAGGAATCCATGATTAAACACACAGCGCCAAGAGGAGAGAAAATGAATAAGGGACTGAGAGAGATGGAATGGTGGAAGGAAAGGCGTTTGATTGAGAAGTCACTCCTTCTCTCATCCCTCCATCCACCAGGGCAGATACAATGGAGGTTTCTGAGGAGGATGGGCTCCAATGAATGCCAAGCACCGTGTCCTCATGGGAGCAGTACCGTGCCTTTTGGGAAAAGCAAACTTCTCTGCTGATTAATGGACAGCTGTGATAGGGGGCGCCTCCCATCATGCACTGAACTGGTAAACCTCAGGCCTGTGGTCCCATTTTCCCAGACAACTATTCTATGTATTATGAGCTAAGGAACGACATTACACACACACACACAACCACAGCTGAGAGACTATACACCTCTTCCCGAGGTCAGGTCTGCTCTGTTCCCATGTTAGGTGACCAGTGTGAATGTGTCCTTGCTCCATTTCCACACACACACACCATCTGCTGATTAATGGACAGCTGTGATAGGGGCATTTATATCTGACGGCAGGGAGAAATAGGATCGCTTGATGGGACTGTGGTAGGTTGATGGGACTGTGAAAGAGTGTTTTCAGCTGTAATGAGTACCAGACCAAGAGAGGGAAGGAGATGATACAGAATGGTACAGACATGTGGAGTGGCCAGCCAGAGACCACTGAGACAGAGACAGAGAGGCAAACTAGCTGGCCACCTTATTCATAAATAAATGGAATCAAAACAAGTTGCAGCTTTTCCTGCGCTCTGATTTGTTCCCCAGGGTGATGAAAGGGACTGCCCACTGAGATGGCAGATTAGTCACGTTCCATTGGGTGGCTCAGACGCATACTAATACACTCCGTGCCTAACTTTGCCAAGAGGCTTAGAGTATAGTATACATAGATTTGATTACTAAGGTCACTGTAACAATAGTCAATATAAATCCTTCATTACACAATAACTGGATAACAATTGTACATTTTCTGTGCTCTCATTAATCAGTCTTGAGATCTAAAGGTGTCCTATTTACATGGCATAACCGTTAACGAGCACGCGCATGTGGAGTAGACAGAGAGCTCTGAGAAGAAAAGAGGGGGAGCCCGGGCGTTACTACTCACAGGGAATGGTGCGCAGGTACAGGTTGTCTCTGATCACCTGCTGGAGCTTGTGGTCCAGCGAGCCTTTCTGGAACTGCAGGCTGAGATAGTGACGCAGGTCTGTATTCAACACCTTGCCTGTGAAGAGGAGAAACATCTGGGTCAGCACAGTACAGCGTCAGAGGGAATACACACACACACACACCACTCTAAACGTATAACTACCCGTGTGTAAATGAGAAAGATCCATCAACACTTTTAAAAGCACTTGTCAACTATCTGACAGGTACCAGTGACTGTGATGGAACGCATGCCCCCAGCGAGAGTGTGTGTAGGAGGACAGTTTAGACATTTCAAAGCTGAGCTGTGTGGCAGCATTGTTGTTAGGGTGGGGGGGGGGGTACTAGGGAGAAGGAGAGCTGAGACCTATAGACTCCGTTGGTAGAGGAGCTGTCATGTAAGACAAAGGTGAAATACTAATTGTCTTGAATCGCCAAGTATCCAGATGCATACATGAATAACAGGAGAACCTAACACAATGGCTGGCACTGTTGCTGCCTTGGAGTTTCGTACTGAGGAGCAACAGACGTTCAGGCAGATGGAGGACGTGTGGGGGCTGTTCTTCATCCTGAAAGAGGAGGGGAAGTCAGGCATCCCCTCGGGGGAGGAGTAGTGAGAGACGACATTCCCTGGTGTGTGAACAGGATCCCTCTCTGAGCAGCAGCTCAGTCTCCAGTGGTTTGTTCTTTAGAAGTGCGTGTGTGTGTACTGTATGTGAGAGAGACGCAAGGTGTCTTCCTCAGGGTGAGGAGGATGTGCTTTGACAGGACGCCAGTTATAGTGTTCTTAGCATCAATACCCATTGTTTCTCTGTTTCTCTCCCCTCACTCACAAGCAGCTGTCACTGACTGCAGGGTATGTGCTTGTCTTCGTTTGGTCCACCCTTGATGAACGAAAGCCCAGTGAATGTAACAGGCTGAATAATCACTGTGGGTACTTATCAGAAATTCAAATACTGGACATACGGAGCGTCGGAGCAGAGAGATGCATTTACTCAAAAGGAGGAAATATATCTGCAAACTGAATCTGCTGAGAATAGCTTATTTAAAATGTTTAAGCAGCCCACGCTGCGCATTTTAAATATTCATCTTGATTGGGGAATTGAACAAGTCTAATACCAACTCTTTATAGCATGGTGCTGTGTGTGCCTAGAGGAACAGGCCCTGCTGATGGAGGCTGGCTGGCTCAGTAAAGTGTAAATTCCGGCAGCGAGCGAGGGGTGTCGTAGCGAAATCGCCCACCTTATTCACAAATAAATCAGTCAAAACAAGCCGCAGCTTTTCCTGTGCTCTGAATCGTCCCCTTGGTTGATTAAAGGGACTGCCCACTGAGACGGCAGATTAGTCGCGTTCCATTGGTTGTCTCAGACGCATACTAATATACTCCGTTCCTAACTTTCACCAAGAGGCCCCGGATATAGTATACATAGATTTTATTACTAAGGTCACTGTAAAAATAGTTACATTTCCTGTGCTCTCATTCAGCATCACCATTCCCCTTGAACTGTAAGGATCTGCAGAAAGCTAGTAATAGAGTTGCATAACTTTTCATGTAGGCCTAGCCAATGTCATGTGACAAAAAGTCAATGCCTTCATTGCCGTGTAATGCACTGGCAACATGCTGACACATGGGAGCGTATGTCAAATGTAAATGAGTTTGAGTATGAATGTCCAGCTATGGCTGAGGTAGCAAGTCTATGGCCAAAAGAAAAAGGCCTCTTTGCACATTGTGTAAGTCGATAGTCATTTTAGTGGCACAATGAATGTGAAGAATTTAGGTCAGTGAAAGAAAAGCTTTCTCCCGTCATGCATTGACCTGGTAAACCTCAGGCCCGTGGTCCCATTTTCCCAGAAAACTATTCTGTGTATTATGAGCTAAGGAACCACATTACACACACACAACCGCAGCTGAGAGACCATACGCCTCTTCCCGAGGTCAGGTCTGCTCTGTTCCCATGCCCCCCCCGGGAATGTGTCCCTGGTTCCATTTCCACACACCATCCTCACTCTGGGGAATAAGTATGGACAATGGAGGGTGCTGACTGTCCTCTCTCTCTCTCTCTCTCTCTCTCTCTCTCTCTCTCTCTCTCTCTCTCTCTCTCTCCTCTCTCTCTCTCTCTCTCTCTCTCTCTCTCTCTCTCTCTCTCTCTCTCTCTCTCTCTCTCTCTCTCTCTCTCTCTCTCTCTCTACGGTAGCGTTAGCTAGCACTGTCATATCTCTGGAGAGCGTGCACACACAGCATCCCGCGGTGATATGAGGCAGCTAGTGTATCGCCAGGCTCCTATGGAACACAATGGGCTCCTTTGTGCCTCATCATCTGGGCATTAGAGTGGTGGGGGGTGAGATGACAATCATAAAAAAACTGAGGGGAGAGTCAAAGAGAGAGAGAGAGAGCGAGAGAGACAGAATAATGAAAAGGCAATCCCACATGGAATTGGAACCCCCTCCCATCCTCACTTTCCTCAACATCTTTCTCTCGCTCTCTCTTGCTCTCTCTCGCTCGCCCATCCCAGCTCATCCCACAGGACTCTTCACTCAGAACAATCTGTGAGATAACTTCCTGAATAGCAATCCACCTCCCATCTCTCTTCTTTCATTCCCCTCTTTTGTCTTCTTTTCTTCCTTTACTGGCCACTGCTCCCTAGTCGTAATCTGTCTCCTCCTCTCTCCACTCTCTCCTTCTCCCTCCATTGTCTCTTCTCCTCCATATACTGTCTCCCTCTCTCCCTCCATCCTTCTGTCCTGCCTCGTCTACTCAGATCCATCAGGCAGCAGATAAAGACCAGACTGAGTCCTTAAACGCTAGCATTAGCCCTTAGGCTTCAATTCAGTCAAATGCAAGAGAGGAGAGGTGAAATTAGAAAGGGGTGAAGCAGTTTGATCAATCTCAGGGGACTGATTATAGGGGACTGATTGTTGGTAAGGGTGGTATTCTCAGCTTCAACAGACACCTGTACTAAACAACCATCGAATTAAAGCATTGATTTCCTCTCTAAATGAGTGAGGAATGCAGAGATGTTACAGGGAGAGGCTGCCACCACAGGCCCTTCCATTTGATCAAATCACATTTTATTTGTCACTTACAAAGGCCACTTACAAGCCCTTAACCAAGCCCTTAACCAACAATGCAGTTCAAGAGTTATATATTTACAAGAGTTATAAATATTTACTAAATAAACTAAAGTAAAAAATTTAATAAAAAGTAACACAATAAAATAACAATACTAAGGCAATATACAGGGGGGTACCAGTACCGAGTCAATGTGCAGGGGTACAGGTTAGTCGAGGTAATTTGTACATGTAGTTAGGGGTAAAGTGGCCATGCATAGATAATAAACAGCGAGTAGTAGCAGTGGGGGGGGGGGGGGGGGGGGGGGGGGTTCAATGTAATTAGTCCTGGTGGCCATTTGATTCATTGTTCAGCAACCCTAATGCTGTTAAGGAGACTTTTGGACCTAGAATTGGTGCTCTGGTACTGCTTGCCGTGCAGTAGCAGAGAGAACAGTCTATGACTTGGGTGACTGGAGTCTTTGACAATTTTTGGGGCCTTCCTCGGACACTGCCTAGTATGTAGGTCCTGGATGGCAGGAAGTTTGGCCCCAGTGATGTACTGAGCCCTACGCACTACCCTCTGTCGCGCCTTAGGGTCGGATGCCGAGCAGTTACCATACCAGGCGGTGATGCAACCGGTCAGGATGCTCTCGTTGGTGCATCCCTTGTGCTATCTAATTAGCACGTCATTAAGACCACTTGGCATCCCAGGGTCACCGAATAGATGCCCGCTGTCTCCTCCTTGTGTGACTAACTGCAACCCTACATTTCCTGTACCCTGCCCCCTTTATCAAAATATCCCCGCAAAAATGTCTACTAATGTCCCTGGACCAAATTATGTCACACACACACACATACAACACACCCTAGACCCTTGTCTAGTGAGAGCTGCACAGTCTTAATGTAGGAGAGAAGCACTGCTGCTGCTGGTTCTCTGGGAGGGAGTGTTAATTAGACTGGCTTGGCAGTATCTATCTGTGTGAAGTCAATTAGCTGGTGTGGAGAAGCACATGTGCAATGGAGATAAATTACATTATGGTGGTGGTCGTACACTGTACTATGGAGTAAAATGGAAAATCAATCCCCCCAATCACCCTCCTCCCTCTTCCTATTAGCTTAGCTGGGCTTCTTTGAAGTTCCAATTAAAGGCTTGTACTCTCAAAGCAGGGATCAGTTTGCACAGGGAAGAGAAGAGATAGCTGTAGATTCATCTCATGGAGCAGAGCTGGCTCAAGCAAATTACCAAGGTACTGTGGGAAATACCAATCTAGCATGAATCTAACCCCAATCTAGCATTTGGGCCTCCCAAGTGGCGCAGTGGTCTAAGACACTGCATCTCAGTGCTAGAGGTGTCACAACAGACAACCTGGTTCGAATCCTGTATCACAACCGGCCGTGATTGGGAGTCCCATAGGGCGGCACATAATTGGCCCAGCGTTGTCCAAGTTTGGCTTATGTAGGCCGTCATTGTAAATAAGAATTTGTCCTTAACTGATTTGCCTAGTTAAATAAATGATAAATAGATACAAAAACTTTACTAGGGAGGGATGTTCATCTGAGATGAGCTTACTCTACAAAACTGGACCAGATCCCTCTAGCTAACTAGCACAGACCTCAGAGCATATATATAGGCTGCACTGTGATGGTGCCATGAGGGGAAAATGAGTCAGTCATATGAGATTGATACAGTAGTGAGAGATCAAGTATAAATGGCCTGGCTTCAATGCATGTAGTGTTGAAACTTGGTCTTCTTCTAGCTTGACTGAACTCTTTAGCTCAGAGTGAAAAGGGCCTCCTTGACTTACTGCACAGGATTTCAGTTGGCAGTATAGATTCTAAAGGGGAACTGGCCCCAGAGTAATGATGCCAATACTCCTCCTATTGCTATGAGAGATTCTCTCATTTACTAATGTGAGGATGGCGTCTATTTAGCCGGTGCTGTAGCTAGAACACATTATGTTAATGTTTATTCTTAATATTGTAAGCTTTTAATAGCAGGAGTAATAATCATCATTCCCCTTAGCAATGGAAACATATGGCATCTCTTTAGTGCATAGCAGTTAGCATCCACTAATACACTGGCGGATGCTTAGCAGTTAGCATCCACTAATACACTGGCGGATGCTTAGCAGTTAGCATCCACTAATACACTGGCGGATGCTTAGCAGTTAGCATCCACTAATACACTGACGGCTTCGGATGACTAGTTTCATAGCCTGTTACTGTTAGCATCCACTAATACAGTGTTTCCCAGTACCCCCAACACTTGTTTGTTGCAGCCCCGGACAAGCACACACCTGATGTTTTAACTTGCAAGTCCTAACCAACAGTGCAGTGTTCAATATCAAAATAGGCTAAATAAAAATAAATATATAATAGAAATGCTAAAAAAAATCATCAATGAGTTGAATCAGCTGAGTTATTCCAGGGCTACTAGCTAGCTTGTTACTGCTGGCTTCCCTCCCTGTGTAATACTGAACACCCATCATGTAGCCTATGCTTCGATTGGTTTAATACTGCTTTCATCTAGGCTGTCTATGGTGGACACCGAACCCCTCTCCCATCTCGTTAGTTATTATTGGTTGCAGCAAGGTGACACGACGTGTGCGGGTGTTCTCTTTGTGATGTTTTATTTGCCCAGAGCCACAGCTCATTTGGGGATGTGAGCATTCCTTTGTGACTAGCTCCTGTCCTCTGATCCACTTTGCTTCACTGGTGTAGCTTATTAAATTAAACAATGACTGGTGGACAAGGAAAAACAAACAAGATGGTGTTGTTTGTGAGCAGGATTGAGGTGGAGTACATGACTAGGCTGTTGTCGGGTTCAAATCCCGGATGTGTCTGAGTGAGATGCAGAGACCCTTAACAAAGGTTGCAAAAGAAGCCAAGGTACTGGGTGGCCCTGGATGGAGTGGAGTGTCCGTGTGTCCCTTTGAGAGGACAGGGTGAATTGAACGCTGAGAGGCGAAGGAACAGTCACTGCCCACCCCAGGTCACACTGCCACAGGGTGCTGCCTGCCTGTTGTCCTCTAATGCTAAGGTACATGGCGCTCCGCATCAGCCTTGTACAGTGGCTATGGCTGAACCCAGGTAGGTTAGGCCCAGGGGGCACTACCACACCTCTACATGAGATCCGACAACATGACAGAACACAACAACACGGTAGGTAAGACCAGCATTGGCCATAAGGAGCAGAGCAGAGGCCCCATGTTGCCTGGCGACGGTGACATTTCCCCCTAAAAACACGTCAGCTTCCTGCCTGATCCATTAAGGGCCAGAATGGCATTAATGTGGGGTGAGAGCAAAGCCACGCATAGGAGACGGAGCCAGGAATTAGAGTCGACAGAAGAGACCAGAATCAAAACAGGTTTTTTTCGCTCTACCTTTCTCACTCCATCTCTACCTTTCTCACTCCATCTCAGCATCCCCAGCCAGACTGGTTTTCCAATACATAATTCATGCCTCTTACAGCTACCCCCCTCGTGTAGTGGAGGGTTGAGATGAAACAGCTACACAGAAACAAGTACGCACAGTAGGAGGGGAAAGTGTGTGTGTGTGTGTGTCTGTGTCTGTGTGTGTGACTCAGAGCTCCATCTCAGCATGTTTGGATGGCTGGTCTTTGTGTGTGTGTATAGAACACATCATGGTCTGATCTGGAGAATGAGGCTCCACTCTGAACACTAGTTCATAAAAGGCCTGTGCTATCAGGGGCTTGAAGACCCATATGGAACCGTTTACACATTGTGTCTCGTGTGGCCAACGACTAGGCAGTATTTGGAAAAAGCCACGGGATGGTTTTTCAATACCGTCAATACTGTGAACTATTTTTTAGACCATTTTCTTTTGGGGGGGGTATATACATTTGAATATTTGTAGCTACTTTGACTTTGCCATGAGCAGCACCGCAGATATTGAGATGAGCGAGATGCAAGACTTTGCTCTCACACAGTCACACACAGTAACTGTGCATGTGCACGGGTTAGCTTCACGCTGATCACAGCGTGGTAGCCAGGGCATCAAAACAGCAGAGAAGTTGAGCCTTGCGCATCAACGCTCTTAATTGTTTGGGAAATTAACCCACTATGCTGTTTTATACAATACATTTGAATATTTGTAGCTACTTGATAAGTAAATACCTGCTGTCTGCTTGTGCAATATGATAGGAGATAAAGAAGATTACGTTCTTCATTATGAAGCTTACAAGTAGTGCCCAGTCACGTGGTTTGTTTACAAGCACACAATGACGAGAGTAAAAGCCTTGTAATCGAGTTACAGTATGGAATTCAAAACAAAATGTTTGCCAGCTAGATATCTTATAACTATTAAGTTAATTGTCTAAAATGTGCTAAATGCTCTGCAGTTGTGCATTTGGTTTGCTAATTTTGAAGCTAGTTAGCTATCTGGTTAAGTGGTTAGCTTCTTCGCTTGCCAGTTACAGCAGAAAATCCTTTCCAGGATCAAGATCCTTGCGGTCTAATATTTGTTTTGTGCATGCAGCAAACGGTGAGTAGCAGTTACTTGTATAACTTTATGCGCTGGGGTGGCTGTCCTGAGAGAAAAAGAGAGCGAGAGAGCGAGCGAGCGAGAGAGAGAGAGAGAGAGAGAGAGAGAGAAAGAGAGATCAAAACGGATCAGTGCAATCTCCTCCACCATCTCTCCATTTTCTTTCATTCTTTCACATGTCCCTCAGAGTCATTGGGAGAGGGGGCAGAATAGAGAAGGAGGGCTTACACTTGAGAAATGGGTGGTTTATTTTATTTGCTTAAACACTTGACATTTGATATGTCTTTGACATTTTAAATCTCTATTTTGTTGAAGCTTCTAGATTTTGAAAAATGAGAGAACTAAAGGACATAATATTACATTTCTCACTATCAATCTAAAGTCCAGTGAACCTCAAAAGGAAACTGGAATCAGCAGTGACACAGAACACACAAAGGCCTTCGAAAAGCCACTTTGATAGCCTCCCAGCTCCATGTATTACGGTTTAGCAGGGCAGAAAATGCACTGAACTCTTAGCCTCAATAACTTCAGCTGTCAGTGAAGATCTGGCCAACGATGAATCAGGGAGAACCCAGGAGAGGAGAAATATTTAGACTCATAAAAAGCACAGAGAGGTTGTGTGCGTGTCCGCCACTGTCTCACACAAAGCAGGGAGGGGACATCCTATTGTCATTATGACAATTTAAAACCCCATACAATACCTAATGCTATAGTATTTAAAATGTAAAGCAATGAATTATATGAGACATGCTGTATCTACAGTCATTCACTGTCTGTAAAGGGATACAGAAGCTTTGTTCCAGTGAACCCTCATACTGCATCCAGCCCAGAGTTAGAGGCACGCGTGTAAATGTGTGGGCATGGTGTATCAGAAGGCACTGTTGTGGGATACAGTTCTGCCTTGATGTGGGTCTCTTGTTCTGTTGACCTTGTGCTGCCTGGATGTGTGACTCAGCGGCTTCCTAAAATGCCCTCACACCGCCTCAACACATGCACGCACGCACGCACACACACACACACACACACAGCTTCACTGTTGAGTGAGCACAGAGTCTCCTGTAGATGGTGTCAAGGTCTGTGCATGTATGTACAGTTGAAGTCGGAAGTTAACATGCACCTTAGCGAAATACATTTAAACTCAGTTTTTCACAATTCCTGACATTTAATCCTAGTAAAAATTCCCTGTCTTAGGTCAGTTATGATCACTACTTTATTTTAAGAATGTGAAATGTCAGAATAATAGAGAGAATGATTTATTTCAGCTTTTATTTCTTTCATCACATTCCCAGTGGGTCAGAAGTTTACATACACTCAATTAGTATTTGGTAGAATTGCCTTTAAATTGTTTAACTTGGGTCAAACGTTTCAGGTAGCCTTCCACAAGCTTCCCACAATAAGTTGGGTGAATTTTGGCCCATTCCTCCTGACAGAACTGTTGTAAATGAGTCAGGTTTGTAGGCCTCCTTGCTCGCACACGCTTTTTCAGTTCTGCCCACAAATTTTATATAGGTTGAGGTCAGGGCTTTGTGATGGTCACTCCAATACCTTGACTTTGTTGGCCTTAAGACATTTTGCCACAACTTTGGAAGTATGCTTGGGGTCATTGTCCATTTGGAAGACCCATTTGCGACCAAGCTTGAACTTCCTGACTGATGTCTTGAGATTTTGCTTCAATACACCCACATAATTTTCCTTCCTCATGATGCGATCTATTTTGTGAAGTGCACCAGTCCCTCCTGCAGCAAAGCACCCCCACAACATGATGCTGCCCCCCCATGCTTCACGGTTAGGATGGTGTTCTTCGGCTTGAAAGCCTCCCCCTTTTTCCTCCAAACATAATGATGGTCATTATGGCCAAACAGTTCTATTTTTGTTTCATCAGACCAGAGGACATTTCTCCAAAAAGTATGATCTTTGTCCCCATGTGCAGTTGCAAACCGTAGTCTGGCTTTTTATGGGGGTTTTGGAGCAGTGGCTTCTTCCTTGTTAAGCGGCCTTTCAGGTTATGTCGATATAGGACTTGCTTTACTGTGGATATAGATACTTTTGTACCTGTTTCCTCCAGCATCTTCACAAAGTCCTTTGCTGTTGTTCTGGGATTGATTTGCACTTTTCGCACCAAAGTACGTTCATCTCTAGGAGACAGAACGCGTCTCCTTCCTGAGCAGTATGGGGCTGTGTGGTCCCATGGTGTTTATACTTGCGTACTATTGTTTGTACAGATGAACGTGGTACCTTCAGGCATTTGGAAATTGCTCCCAAGGATGAACCAGACTTGTGAAGGTCTACAATAATTTTTCTGACATATCTCCTCCTCCTGGTGCATCCATCCACTCACACATCTCCTCCTCTTCCTCTTCCTCCTGTTGCATCCATCCACTCACACATCTCCTCCTCCTCCTCCTGGTGCATCCATCCACTCACACATCACCTCCTCCTCCTCCTGGTGCATCCATCCACTCACACATCTCCTCCTCCTCCTCCTGGTGCATCCATCCACTCACACATCACCTCCTCCTCCTGGTGCATCCATCCACTCACACATCTCCTCCTCCTCCTCCTGTTGCATGCATCAATTCACACATCTCCTCCTCTTCCTCCTCCTCCTCCTGGTGCATCCATCCACTCACATATCACCTCCTCCTCCTCCTGGTGCATCCATCCACTCACATATCACCTCCTCCTCCTCCTGGTGCATCCATCCACTCACACATCTCCTCAGCGTAGCGGACAGGCATTGCTCAGCCACTGACATTTAGCTCATAATTAATGTTTCTCTTTGAAGGCAGGCAGCGGCACGGACAAGACCAAGTGAGGAGAGGCCAGTAATTCTTAACCATAGATTAACAAGGTCTACTGAGGAGACAAGTTCTATCAGACAGCACATGGAAAGCACAAAAGTTCAGATCAGAACCTCCGAATAACTGAAGAGACACAAACTCACACAAAAAAACACACAAGTCAACAAATTCAGCACTTGAGCTGAATAACTAGTCTGGTTCTTTGCAGACCACGTCGGTGGGTTTGGAGACATTCTGAAGAACATAATTTGGTATTCACAACAGAACATAAATAAACCCAGCCAAGCCGCACTGCTTCTTGACACAATGTTCGCTTAACCCGGAAGCCAGCCTCACCAATGTGTCGGAGGAAACACCGTACACCTGGTGACCGTGTCAGCGTGCATGCGCCCGGCCCGCCACAGGAGTCGCTAGAGCGCGATGGGACAAGGACATCCCAGCCGGCCAAACCCGGACGACGCTGGGACATGCTTTGGATGTGCGTAAAACCCCCTTCATGATGTAGGCTACATGTCTCCATGCTTATCATAAAATGAGAGTAGAACCTCGGTGAACCTCGTATTTAGAAGTTATTTTCCTGTAACAATTGTTTGTTTTCTGTTTCATATTTGTAAAATCCAAACCCTTCGTAGGCCAAACTTTTTTTTTATGCTGGCGATTTTATGATATAATTACAGTTTGTATGTATTTATTTATAACAGATTGCTTGTTTTTCGCTGAATTTTATTAAAACAACTTATTAGAATGATTCACTGTCCTGGTTTTATGGTTGTAATGAATACGCTTTCAGACCAGGAATGGATTCAAGCGCAGTGTGCAGCAGGTTTAATAATATAAAAGAATATAAAAAACTTTGAAAACATGAATAGGCAGCGGTGCAAAAGGGCTAGGAAAAAATCGAAATCCAAAGGCAGGCAATAGGTTAAAGAAATCCAGAAAGATATTAGACAAAACGATACAGGCTCAGTAAAGTGTACAAAACAAACAATACCTCACAAAACAGAAACACACCTGAACCGGCTTAAATAGGGGTTGCAGCAAGCTACCAGGTGAAACTCATCATGGCAAACAAACACAAGCATAGAAATAAAACACACTAGATAGAACACTTCTGGAGAAGTGTGAATGCGATCTGTAAGATGGTTTCAATATTGATTTTGTTATTTATTAAACCTTTATTTAACTAGGCAAGTCAGTTAAGAACAAATTCTTATTTACAATGACAGCCTACCGGTGAACAGTGGGTTAACTGCCTTGTTCAGGGGCAGAATAGTAGATTTATTTTACAATGTCAGCTCAGGGATTCAATCCAGCAACCTTTTGCTTAATGGCCCAACACCCTAACCACTAAGCTACCTGCCGCCCCGATGTATGTAAAAGATTCGATTTGGGAGCAGTATAATGGTGACTGGACATTCTCCCCTATCTCTTTATATTAGATTTCTGTCCAGCTACTGTGAAGAGTTTGGATGCGTAAAAACCCTCCATAGTCTGCGTTGTTTTAATATTATATGCCCATGGAAAGAAATTATTGTGCCTGTAAGTGTATTTAGACATAGCCTATTTAAAACAAGTTGTTTGTTTTGTTTAGGAATATTCGCTCCCGTTTTAGTGAACGTAATCGTGCTTATTGACAACATTTCGCATGTCCATGCTCAGCCATAATGCAATTTACAGTAGGCCTAGCCCCTAAATCAGTGTGGATGCTATGTATATATTTCCACATTGAAACTATGCAATTACTTACAACAATGTGGACTACAAACCGGTTCAAGTTAACATATTTAGCAAAGATGGGATAGGTCTACATTTTGTTATTTCTGTACGCTTTGTACGCTATTTAACAAACTATAACAGACTGACATTGGAATTGGAGTTGATTCCAAGGCAATACATAAAATACTGTAAATACACAACTTGAAGCAACCACATATTTAGCCATGGAGCACGTTCTGATTGGCCAGCGAGCAGCCATCTTTCGACACACATAAAACTTGTTTATTCATTAAAAACCCAGCCCTTTCGCGCCAACACGAGCACCGATAATTGTGCTTATGAAAATAGCTAAAAATATTTTACACCTTCCGAACCTATAGCGCTACCGCCCAGCACTTAGATTGATCAATGCAGTAGGTTTGTTAGAATAGAGCCATGTGTGTGGGAGGCTAGGAGCTTAAGTCACCACCTTTCAAAGCGTGTTGCATTCTGGGGAAAACATTGTCCGACTTACTTTACAAAACTTATGTCATCAAAAGGTAATGAAGTTGACTGCAATTTTCTGCAGTTGCTCTTTACGAACTTCATCCTGCAGCCATCACCTGCATTGTGGGAGGCTCTATTGTCAACCAATGACTAAGGTGTTTTTGTTTGACCCACGTGAATGTGACCAAAGACATGACTGAAACAGGAACCAATTTTCTGCAAATTTTCACTGAACAAAAATATAAATGTAAAGTGTTGGTCCCATGTTTCATGAGCTGAAATAAAATATCCCAGAAATGTTCCATAAGCACAAAAAATGTATTTCTCTCAAGTTTTGTGAACAAATTAGTTAACATCCCTGTTAGTGAGCATTTCTCCTTTGCCCAGATAATCCATCCACCTGACAGGTGAGGCATATCAAGAAGCTGATTAAACAGCATGATCATTATACAGGTGCACCTTGTGCTGGGGACAATAAAAGGCCACTCTAAAATGTGCAGTTTTGTTACACAACCCAATGACACAGATGTTTCAAGTTTGAAGGGAGCTTGAAATTGGCATGCTGACTACATGTCCACAAGAGATGTTACCAGAGAATTGAATGTTAATTTCTCTACCATAAGCCGCCTCCAACGTCGTTTTAGAGAATTTGGCAGTACGTTCAACCAGCCTCACAACCGCAGACCATGTATATGGCATTGTTTGGGCAAACGGTTTCCTGATGTCACCGCTGTGAACAGTGTACAAACAATAGTACGCAAGTATAAACACCATGGGACCACGCAGCCGTCATACCGCTCAGGAAGGAGACGCGTTCTGTCTCCTAGAGATAAACGTACTTTGGTGTGAAAAGTGCAAATCAATCCCAGAACAACAGCAAAGGACCTTGTGAAGATGCTGGAGGAAACAGGTGCAAAAGTATCTATATCCACAGTAAAACGAGTCCTATAGCGACATAACCTGAAATGCCGCTCTGCGAGGAAGAAGCCATTGCTCCAAAACCGCCATAAAAAAGCCAGACTACGGTTTGCAACTGCACATGGGGACAAATCGTGAAGCAAGTGGGTGGCAGCATCATGTTGTGGGGGTGCTTTGCTGCAGGAGGGACTGGTGCACTTATGTGGATATATTGAAGCAACATTTCAAGACATCAGTCAGGAAGTTAAAGCTTGGGGTCATTGTCCATTTGGAAGACCCATTTGCGACCAAGCATACATACAAAGATGTGGAAAAATGGCTTAAGGACAACAAAGTCAAGGTATTGGAGTGGCCATCACAAAGCCCTGACCTCAATCCTATAGAACATTTGTGGGCAGAACTGAAAAAGCATGTGCGAGCAAGGAGGCCTACAAACCTGACTCAGTTACACCAGTTCTGTCAGGAAGAATGGGCCAAAATTCACCCAACTTATTGCGGGAAGCTTGTGGAAGGCTACCTGAAACGTTTGACCCAAGTTAAACAATTTAAAGGCAAAGCTACCAAATACTAACTGAGCGTATGTAAACTTCTGACCTACTGGGAATGTGATGAAAGAAATAAAAGCTGAAATAAATCATTGTCTCTACTGTTATTCTGACATTTCACATTCTTAAAATAAAGTGGTGATCCTAACTGACCTAAGACAGGGAATTTTTACTAGGATTAAACGTCAGGAATTGTGAAAAACTGAGTTTAAATGTATTTGGTTAAGGTGTATGTAAACTTCTGACTTCAACTTTATATATATGCGTGGAGGGAAGGAAGGAAAGGATTGTTATGCATTATATGTACATTATTGGCTGAAACATCTGGGAACATCTGGGAACACAGATTGCTTTTTTACAAGAGACCCAACTGAGAGTTCCAGATCACTTTAGATTGCAAAAAGGCTGGGAAGGCCAACTTTACCACTTCACTTTTCAAAATAAATCAAGGGGAGCTGCAATTCTGATACACAAATCTGAGCCCTTTATTTATTCTAATGTTATTTCAGATGCCAATGGCAAATATATTATTGTCACTGGCAGAATCTGTAATACTCCATTGATCCTTGCCATTGGGAAATTAATTGGGTTGATGAAACATTTTTTTATGCCTTTCTGTCTTCACTTCCAGATATGACCTCACACTCATTAATCTTGGGAGGTTGCTGGCTTAATCCTACTTTGGATCGTTCCTCCAACAAAATTAGCACACCTAAGCCTGCTAAGGTTATTCAAATGTTTCTTGAAGAGTTTGCCGTTACAGACCCCTTCCGTTTTTTCATTCCAAATGGTAGTGAATATTCATTTTTCTCCCATGTCCATCACACTTATACCCGCATTGACTATTTATTCTTAGACAACAGACTTCTTCCCTCTGTTGGTGGTGGGACTGAGCCTTGTGTACCTTGGCGTTTTAATACGCGCTTGCTGTCTGATGAAAGTTTTGTCAACTTTCTGACTGCTCAGATAGATGTTTTTATAGCTACTAATGACACCCCCGACATTTCAGCATCTGTTCTGTGGGAGACTTTTAAGGCTTACGTTAGAGGTCAAATCATTTCATTTACTAGTTTTGAAAGAAAAAATAGGAAAAAGAGACTCTCTGAACTGACAACTTGTATTTTTCAGTTAGACAGTACTTACGCTACCTCACCATCCCCAGATGTGTACAGGGATCGACTCTCTTTACATGCTGAATTCAATACCTTGTCAACAGGCCAAATTGAGGAACTGCTGCTTAAGTTGCGACGTACTCACTATGAGTATGGTGACAAGGCAAGTAAATTGCTTTCTCATCAACTTCGCCAGTCTTCCTCTGCTCAAAAAATGTCTCAAATTCAAACACCTACAGGTGCAGCAATAGATTTCCAGCTAATAAATAACCAGTTTAAGGACTTCAATGCCTCTTTATACACTTCGGAACAATCTGCTGACCCCTCTGCTCTTGATACATTTTTTAATACTCTAACTGTCCCAAAAATGTATTCAGCCTCCAAGTTTCAATTGGAGGAACCTATCAACATCACCAAGAGATTTTAGAGGCGGCACGTGCAATGCAAGGTGGTAAATGTCCTGGACTAGATGGGTACCCAATAGAATTCTATAAGAGGTTTCGGAATAAATTAGCCCCGCTCTTGATTCATATGTTTATTGAATCCTTTGAATCAGTCTCTCTCCCTCTATCCTTAACACAGGCCTCAATTTCACTGATATTGAAAAAGCATAAAGACCCTCTCTCCTGCGGGTCGTATTGCCGAATCTCACTGCTCAATGTAGACGTTAAGCTCTTAGCTAAACTATTAGGTTTTATAAAAAATTGACACTCTTTCTCAAATATCAGATAACTCTTTAATGCTATGTATAATCCTTCTATCTCAAAGCTCCCAGAGATTCTAATCTCACTAGATGCTGAGAAGGCTTTTGATAGAGTGGAGTGGGGCTACCTCTTTCACACCTTAGAAAAATGTGTCTTTGGCAAAAAATGTATTGCTTGGATCAAGTTACTATACACTTCTCCACTTGCATCTGTCTGAACGAATAACACCCACTCAGACTACTTCCCTCTCTTCAGAGGCACTAGACAGGGGTGTCCAATGTCTCCCTTGCTTTTTGCAATCGCCATCGAGCCCCTCGCAATTGCCTTTAGATCCAACCCATATATATTGGGAGTGTTCAGAGGAGACATCGAACAAAGGGTCTCACTTTATGCTGATAACTTGCTTCTCTATATCTCAAACCCTGATGTATCCTTACCCATTGTGCTATCTGTTCTTAATGCATTTGGCCTAATCTCTGGTTACATGTTCAATATGAATAAGAGCGTAACTACCCATTACACACAGTTCTCAACAAATGTACATACTTGGGGGTACTTGTCACAGAAAAATTTGATAACCTTTTTAAGGCTAATTTTACTCCTCTCCTTACTATGGTAGAGAAAGATTTTGATCAATGGTCACTACTCTCCCTATTATTAGCTGGTCGAATTAATTTGGTTAAAATGAATACCCTTCCTAAATTCTCCTACCTTTTTCAATGTATACCTATTTTTATTCCCAAATCTTTTTTCCGTAAACTCGATGGGATTATCTCACACTTCATCTGGAATAAAAAAACTCCAAGGATCCGCAAGGTGTTCCTGCAAAGGCCTAAACCCTTAGGGGGCTTGGCCCTACCTAATTTCCAGTTCTATTATTGTGCTACTAACTTCCGTGTAATTCAGTACTGGATTCGGGCAGATACCCCACATATCATCCCAGCATGGTTGAAGAGTCTTCCTCATGTATGCCATCCTCACTTGCTGCTTTGGCACCTTTCCCTATCCATTCTGCTACTTCAAGTTATACCAAAAATGTTTTGTGAAAACCACTCTCAAGATCTGGGACCAGTTTAGGCATCACTTAGGTTTGCAAACCTATTCATTAAGGGCCCCTCTACTCAGATATCACGTTTTCCATCCATCCCTAGTAGATGGAGCCTTCATTCAACAATTTGAATATTGATGGCACGTTTGCATCGTTCCAACAAATCTCAGCTAAATTCCATCTTCCGAATAGTCACTTCTTTAGATAAGTGCGCAGCTTTGTCCGTGACATAACTTCTAGCTATGATCAAATTTACTCTCTTCACAATACTTCACTCGCAGCTATTAACACTTTATGGGAACAGGATTTAGGTGATGAGTTGACTGATGACACATGGGAAGATATTCTGTACCGAGTCCACTCCTCTTCTATTTGTGCCAAACATGGTTTGATCCAATGCAAAATCCAACACCGCACTCACAGGCTTTCTAAGATCTACCCTGATGTCGATCCTGTTTGTGACAGGTGTCGGCAAGCTCCTGCTTCATTAATACATATGTTTTGGTCCTGCTCTTCTCTACATAACTATTGGTCGGCCATCTTTGATACCATATCTAAAATATTACAAGTGCCTTTTGCTCCTACTGCCATAACATAATTATTTGGGGTAATACCGATTCTATAACACTACAAAAATACGCATCTGACGTTGTAGCCTTTGTGAGTTTGTTGGCAAGAAGGTTGATTTTACTTCTGTGTAAGTCGCCCACTCCTCCCTCTAATTTTGTTTGGATTAAAGATGTCTTACACTTTAGTACGGGGTTCTTCTGACAAATTCTACCGAATGTGGCAACCTTTCTTTACCTATGTAGAGACACTGCAATTTCCCTCTACTCTACAGTAAACTGCCTAGCTAAGCTTTGTATTTAATCGATCTACTTTTATTAGTGTTTAATATTAACCTGTATTATTATTAAACATTTTCTATTCGGTTTGAAGACTAGCCATGTTTCTTTGTTTTTTATTTTTTATGTGCACCTTGTTGTTCCTAATGCAGGCCCGGGGTGGGTAATCGGGAGAATCGGGAGAATTCCCAGTGGGCCGCTTCACTTTTGGGCTGGTCAAGGATTTTATTTTTATTATTATTATTTTTACATTTGTCACGTTAGTTACACACGTTCCGCATTCTGACACCGCAGCGCGCAGCTTCTGCGTGGGTTGTACCATATGAGGGAGTTCTCCCCTCCCCTCCCATAGAGTTGGTTGGGTCCATAGCCCGTCTTTTCCAAAACGTTTTCTCTGGGCCGGCCCTACGGTACGCGTCAGGGAGGATGGATGGGAGGAAGAGACCAGGAGGGGCTGAAAAAGCCAGGTTGAAAAAAAGAAAGGCATTGGAGGAGGATGCTGCCAAATGTGCCAAGCTTACAGATTTATTTTCAAGAGGACAAACACAAGTGGCAACAGGTAAAGAGAGATAGACCTAGTAATGATTAGCATTAGCAACCCTGCAACTTAATTATTCGGCTAATACCGTTGTCGCGTTGTCAACCTATTCACAAGCAAAATATAAAATGTAATTAAAATATTCGCCTTTTTATATCACCCAATACATGGCGATTCATAGACTTTGCAAATATTATGCAATTTAATTTTGATAACAAAACTCAAGCTTGATCTGTGTACGCAGTAAAATGACCTCTTAATTATTATTTTTTAGCTTCTGAGCAGCAGATAAGCCAGTCCCCCGCTGAAAATGAGAAGGCCATGATGACTACAGGGACAGGTAGAGAGGATACCAGAGTAAACAATATGAATTAAAGTTATTTAACCCTCAGGTTGTGTTCAAAACCCTATAACACCTTTTGTGTTCCCGGTCAAAAATTACCGGCCTACAAAAAATAGCTTATAAATCACTTGTTATGCTATATAATCACCCAATATTGGATTCAATCTTCAATACATTTGTATTTTATGTAAAATATTACATAAAATATGAAACAAATTGGCACTGTTGATCACACTAGTCTACTTTAATTTTTCACCAGGAAATTTGTTTTGAAAAACGTTTATTTTGTACAAAATGGCACAGTCACACTTGTGGTGTTCCCGGTCAATGACCGGCCTACAAAAAATAGCTTATAAATCTCTCATTATACTATATTATCACCCAATATTGGATTCAATCTTTTTGTCAACTTGTATTCTTTCAATTAGGACTGGTTTTATATTTCTATTTTCATCTGATTAATCATAGGCCTCATTTATCTGAGAGTAGGTATCACGTTTTTTGATTAAAAAAGCATTATTTTTGAATATGTTTTGAATAAATTTGGAAATATTAAATAAAATATGAAAAAAATTGGCAATGACGACCCCCATGAGGTCTCATTCCAACAAACCCGGCCTACTGCCTAATCTGAGTCTGACACCCCTGGTATACGTCCTTCTGCCCTTTTTGTTATGCAATACAGGTGAATCAGATGCTGAAAGAGCAGATATAGAGACAGCATCCAGTGAGACAACAGCCCTGCAAGAGATCCCAGAGGCACAGGCAGATGCAAGTGTAGATGAGGAAGCCTATCATTTTGATTATTTTGCTCACCCTCAAGCACAGGATCTAGACACATTTTTCAATTACCATCCTCAGCAGCCGACAAAACACCACCTACTAGCTAAAGTTTTTCACAGCAAGCATGGCACCAACCGCAAGTGGTTGACATACAGTGAAAAAACACAGTCTCTGTATTGTTCTGTGTGTTTGGCATTTGCACCTGCTGCAAGTGATAGTCCTTTCATAAAGGGAGGTATGAAAACATGGAAACATATTCATCAGCGGATAGAAGAGCATGAGAAAAGTAAGATCCACAGAGATAGTGCTGATGCTTACTTTCTGTTGGCTAAAAGGGCAGATATAAAAAGCCAGACAAACAAATGTCTTTACATCATGAGCAGGTGAAGAAGAAGCGTCAGGTGATGGAACGCATAATAGATGTGATAAAAGTAATTGGCAAATGTGGACTTAGTTACAGAGGGGATAAAGCAGAGGCTGCTTATACACTAGAAGATACTGCAGTCAATCATGGCAACTTTCTAGAGTTGGTAATACTTTTGAGTCGTTATGATCTGTGCCTTCAACAGCACATTAGCAGTTGTATTGAGCAAAGCAAGAAGCATCATGACACTGGTGCAAAAGGTAGAGGATCTCTTGTGACTCTGCTATCAAAGGACATTGTTGGGAAAGTTGTGGATGCTCTCAGCCAGGTCATAAAGGGCACAATTTCAGATGAGGTTAGAGACTGTTTTCGGTTCAGATTGATACAACTCAAGATGTCACATCAAAGGACCAGTGTGCTATCATTGTCAGATATGTCACAGATGTAGTTCATGAGCAGTTGGTTGCTGTGGTGAACTGTGAAAAATCCACAGGTAAATATCTGACACAGCTACTAAAGAACACATTAGACAAACTGGGCATTGACATTGGCATGTGTGTGGGCAACTCCACTGATGGTGCAGCAAATATGCAGGGACCGTATAAAGGGTTCTCTGCATTCCTGTCTGAACAGTCTCCAACACAAATTCATGTCTGGTGTTATGCACATGTTTTAAATCTGGTACTGGCAGACACAACAGGCAGTGTCATAGAGAGTGCATCTCTCTTCTCACTACTTAATGATGTGGCAGTTTTCCTCAGGGAGTCTTATAAACGTATGCAGACTTGGGAAGAGACAAGTGAGGACAAACGTCACAGGAGACTGAGCCCAATAGGGGAAACCAGGTGGTGGGCTAAGGATCAAGCTCTCACTAAGGTCTTTGGGAGTTTTGGTAATCCCCAGGATGCATTGTTTGTTGACCTGCTGCTGACCCTAGCCTCTGTTGAGGAAGATGGAAGTATGAAGTCAACAGTGAGGGTCAAAGCAAAAGGATTAATTGAAAATCTTCTGAAATATGAGATTATCCTCATTGCTCAAACTTTCCTTCACATTTTCCAACATACATCCCCCCTCTCCAAGTACCTTCAACCTATCCTTGTGGAATAGTGGAATATTTTTTGTTAACTTCTCAGTTTAAGTGAATTATTATTTAACCTTTACATTATTTGTTGCACCATGGTATTAATAAAAACTACACAATAGTAAGAACAGAACTGTTGCTTCATTTATCCAATTTGGAAAAAATGCTAATTTGGAATTCCACCATGACAAAAAGTGGGCCGGTCTTGGGCCTGAAACTCCCGGGCTGAAAAGTGGCCCCACTCCGGCCCTGTCCTAATGTATGTTTTGTTATGAAAGTATTACTGAAGTATTTTATATTGTTGTATGGGCATGTACATTCCTACCTCATCTAAAAATGTTCCCATGATATGTCGAATGTATAAAAACACATGTGTGATGTACTGTATTTCAAGCATTGTTTACTGTAACTGTGTAATCAAATGCCAATAAAAAGAGTTGTTAAAAAATAATATTGTTTTTTTTTGTTCAGTATATGTATACAGTGGATGTATAGACAGTATACAAATAAATGTGATTTGAGGCTCTCTCTCACTAATTGATTGTACAATGTACACAATATTAATTATGGATTTCAGTTTCGTGAGAAAACATTATATAAACAATGGCAACACTGCCATGTTCATTTGAGCCTTGCTGTTGGGAAACAACATTTTACTGCTGCTCTAATTATTTTTAACTTTTACTTATCACTTATCTTTCTTAAAACTACATTGTTGGTTAAGGGCTTGTAAGTAAGCATTTCACTGTAAGGTCTACACCGGTTGTATTTGGCACATGTGACAAATCAAATTTGATTTTGATTAGTGTCTGACTTTCAGCTGTTGCAGATGTACCTCCCACGACTTAACTCCTCGACATTCTGTCTACAGTCGGTAACTTTAGCTTTACCACTCAAACTTTACCACTATTTCAGTTTACTAAATTGTTTTTTTATGATTCGTTTTTGTATTAGTTTCAGTTTTAGTTAGTATTATAATAACCTTGCTTGTGAGTCACTCACAGTTGTGCAGCACACACCAGGTGATCACAGTTGTTCAGCACACACCAGGTGATCACAGTTGTGCAGCACACACCAGGTGATCTAGTTACAGTAATTCAAAACTAAACTAATAAGTTAATTGTCTAAAATGTGCTAAATGCTCTTTTATTTTTTTTATTTCACCTTTATTTAACCAGGTAGGTCAGTTGAGAACAAGTTCTCATTTGCAACTGCGACCTGGCCAAGACAAAGCAAAGCAGTGCGACAAATAACAACACAGAGTTACACATTAAACAAACAGTCAAAAACACAATAGAAAATCTATAAACAGAGTGCAAAATGTAGTGCAAAAATGCAGTAAGGTTGGGAGGTAGGACAATAAATAGACTATAGAGTAGAAATAAATTACAGAATTATCATCATTAACACAGGAATGAAGGATGTGCAAATTATGATGTGCAAATAGAGATACTGGAGTGCAAGACCAAATGCAGCTGTGCATTTGGTTTTTCTAACGTACTAGCTATTTATGTAGCTAAGTGATTAGCTTCTTGCAATCAAGCTCCTCTTGGTAAAAGCAGAAAATACCCCCTGGATCAAGAGCCTTAATGTCTAATATTTGTTTTGTGTGTGCAGCAAACTGTGTTTAGTGTCTGTATTACCAAATATCCTGAGATGGCTTAAGGTATGACAGTCTGGATACTGCCCAAGACTACAGTATATCATCTGTAAACCCATCTATGTGAAACAATGATTAGGTTTCCACTTACAGTGCAGTACAGTCCTGTATGTGATTGGGTTTCCACCTACAGTGCAGTACAGTCCTGTATGTGATTAGGTTTCCACTTACAGTGCAGTACAGTCCTGTATGTGATTGGGTTTCCACTTACAGTGCAGTACAGTCCTGTATGTGATTGGGTGGACTGAACTGAAGGCCTGGTTGAGTAAGGTCTATGAATGGTCAGGGGACAGAGTTGATCCTGAACAATATAAAGCTTCAACAACAAAGATCTCAGTGTAGCCCACTCCCCTTGGCTTGGCCGAAGACGGAGCATTTGTTATGAGTAGGATGTCATGGATAGCTTAGTGGAGTCGTGGGTCATGGTTGAGAAAAAAGAAAGGGGATATCTAGTCAGTTGGACAATGAGACTGATTCACTCCATGTGTGATCTGATGGTCATGGCTTTGTGTAGTTCTGAGTCTCTCACACGCACACGCACACACACACACACACACACACACACGTTTGGTATTACTATCCTTGTGGGGACGGCCTAGACCTCACAACAGACCAAACCAGGGGTGTATTCATTACAGAAACTGTTGTTTAAGGACCAAATGGAAGCAAACAGTGCAAAACGAGAGTTTCTACTGCACAAAATGTAGGTAGGTCCCTTCCCTGTTTCGTTCTATTTAAGAAAAGTTTTGCAACAGAATTGGTATAATGAATACGCCCCTGCTCTCTCTCATCAACTAACACTAAATACAGTCACTATTTTACTGTCCAGGCGTTGTACATCAAGCTGCTTCACGCTACAGAAACAGGAGATATACGCTCCTGCCCTATGGGCTGTTCTGAAAAATACATTCCCCAATGCCAAATCATACCCATTCACATGCCAACTCCCAAACACATTACTGACTATATAGATGATATTATAATGGATATTATACATTACCACCCCTCTCAGCTAGTGTGACAGTTATATGAACAGTGTGTGTAAAGATACAATCTTTCCCAGAAGGCTCAGATTACTGCCTGCTTGTCATCTGCCTGCTGATACACACACATCATCACAAGGGATAGAGGGAGTTCTGTGAACCAGCATGACACTGTGAAACATGAAGCCTGTGTGTGGGGAAGTACATGTGTGTATGTGTGGGAGAAAGATGGCACAGAGAGAGAGAGCGAGAAAGAGCGCGAGGAGCGAGAGAGTGAGAGAGTGTAACAGAGTTTGTGTGCACGCGCACGCCTGTCTGCCTGTGTGTTTGTGTGTACAACACATCCACTGTGAGCACCTCTCTGGTCTGAGAGAGATTAGAGAGTCGGTGACGACGGTAGAGAGAAAAGTACAGTCTCTTGTGTTCTCCTCCACCTCTCCTGAAGGGTACCTGTAACAGCTGAAAGACCTGCCGCGACAGAGCTGGGAAAAGCAGCCTTCGCCGCTACAAAGCTACCTCAGCCTCTTCTTCCTCTCTCAACAACCAGTGTTAAAGAAGTCAGCGGTCTGGGCTCTGGAGAGAGGCTTAAGATACAGGTATGCATGAAGAACTGCTAGGTGCTCTGTAGTTGTTGAAGTGCATATCAGTTGTCCCACAGTTAACTTTGTGTATGACTTTTTAAAAACAGCATTTGATGCATATTTTATTGGAGTTTCTTACTAGGAGGGCATGCACAGTGCCTCCATGAACTGTAGATATTTGATTCAATGATCTAATCTGAAACATACAGGGGGTATTCTTTCCTTCTCAAGTCTCTTCTGGCATTGCAACACAGATAATTGATGACAGACGGAATCCAAATCCCAGGTAAGGAGAATCTATTAGGTTTAATTCCAGTAACCTGACTCATATTGACTTGAGCACAGATCCCACGAGAAGAATAGGAGTCATTTGGAAGACAATGATGCATTTAATTAGGTGTGAGGGAACTGTGTTGATTTTCATGCAGCCTCTAAAACATAATCCTCTTCCCCTGAAAATATCACCCAACCCGGAGAGCTGAAGGACTGGAGAGCTGCAGGGCCGACTCGGCTCAGACAGCCAGAGGAGGGAGGGAGGGAAGAAGGAAAGAGACAGCGAGAAAGAGCGAGAGAGCGAGAGCGAGAGATAGAAAAAGAGCGAGAGAGAGATAGAAAGAGACGGTGAGAGAGAGAGACAGAGAGAGAGAGACAGCGAGAGAGGATAACACACCACAAGGGGAGTCCATTTATTAGACTAGAGGTGGAGAGAGAGCAGGACGAGGGGAAAAAGTCGGAAAGAGCCTAACACTCACTGTATTACTATTCACAGTTTGGTACCACATTAAACATAGTCCCATTCAGAATAGTGAAACATTGATAGAAATGAATAACAAGACCGTCAAATGGGGCTAAACATTAGTGAAACCACCTTGGGGCCAGCGGTATCATCACCTACCATGGTAACTTTTGGGCTCCCAAGTGGCGCAGTGGTCTAAGACTCTGCATCTCAGTGCTAGATGCGTCACTACAGAAAACCTGGTCCGAATCCAGACTGTATCACAACCGGCCGTGATTGGGAGCCTCATAGGGTGGCGTACAATTGGTCCAGCGTCGTCCGAGTTTGGCCGGAGTAGGCCGTCATTGTAAATAAGAATTTGTTCTTAACCGACTTGCCTTGTTTAATAAAGGTTAAATAATTAAAAAAATGTAAACACTAACTGCACTGCAGGCCCTGTCGGTCTGTCAGGAGGCCAGGCAGGCAGGGGTTTTAGATTCATTAGAGAGATTGAGACAGCGTTGTGTCTGCGCTGCGCAACTACTGATTTTCAATTAAAATACCAGATTAATACCAATCAACACACAGGTGGTCGCTCTGATGAGCTGTACTAGAACAGCATGCATAATGGCATCTGTTTCCTTAACGCTCTACAGCATGTTTGCTTGCTCTGGGGCAGAGGAGTCCCAGACTGCATCTGGAAAGAGAGAGTCTAATTTCTCTGAAGATAAGAAGAAGAGTCTGACAGATGAACCTTACCATCCTGTCTGTCACTCCAAGACACACTAAACAAAGGAAGAACGAATATATACACTGAGTATACAAAACATGACATAGACTGACCAGGTGAAAACTATGATCCCTTATTGATGTCACTTGTTAAATCCACTTCAAATCAGTGTATCGATGAAGGGGAGGAGACAGGTTAAGGATTATTAATCCTTGAGACAATTGAGACATGGATTGTGTATGTGTGCCATTCAGAGGGTGAATGTACAAAACTGTAAGTTCCTTTGAACGAGGTATGGTAGTAGGTGCCAGGCACACCGGTTTGTGTCAAGAACTGCAATGCTGGGTTTTTCACGCTCAACAGTTTCCCGTGTGTATCAACAATAGTCTACCACCCAAAGCCAACTTGACACAACTGTGAGAAGCATTGAAAGTCCCGTGTAGCTCAGATGGTAGAGCATGGTGCTTGCAACGCCAGGATTGTGGGTTCGATTCCCACTGGGGACCAATGTGGGAAAAAGTATGAACATGTATGCACTAACTAACTGTAAGTAGCTCTGGATAAGAGCGTCTGCTAAATTACTTAAATGTACAATTTGCCAACATGGGCCAGCTGAGGTGGTACAGACAGTCTGTCTGAACCATTCTGAGGTCTACAGTGCTGTAGGCTCAGTGTCTCTCAATCTCAGATACCAGCCAGACTCACAGTCACACTAACCCCTCAGTGACACCAGATGTCTGCTGCAGAGCCAGGAACATGTGGACTGAGGGAGGGGATACCCAGACTGTAATAGAGCCATCATAAGCACTAGACTGTGTCTGCATTAAGCTCTGTCTACTGATCCCTGCTTATCATCTATTGAATAAGAAATCAGTACTTACTGATGTTTGGCCACTGAATGGGTGAAGTGAATCTGAGCTCAGGGTTGATTTCTGTTGGGGCCAGTGCACACTGGCACAGGTCTTCACTAGTGATTAGGTTTTACTGCTTTCACCCAGAGGCTAGCTGCCCATTTGGAGCAGGACACTGTCTACCTGAGCCAGGAGCCATGGCAGAGGGGGAAGCAGATGCTGTGACTGGCCCATCTTGCCAATCAACTCCAGGGGGATTCCACTGAGCATGTGCAAAGGAATAAGGGCTACCTCCCTTTAACACCCAGCTGATTAATCACCATGACAACATGCAGGGCAACAAAATGATTCCTTTCCATTTAGAGCTGTTTAATTAAGGAGTGCATGACAGGTGAAGCTGAATGCAGCTGAACGCTCACGGCCAATCTACTTAATAGGCAATGTGGGAATAGTGAGAAAAGAGGTTAATTCTGAGAAATAAACATCTTCAATAACTAATTATACAGTAGCCGCTAGTTGGTGAAGGTCATTACGCAATAGGCAAATACCTAGTGTATTAACTCCCATTGCTTGGTGCAAGGTTATTGTAGTTTAGTGTTTTTATATTAGGGTTTAATTTCTATTAGTTTTTCGATTATTAATTGAAATTCAGTTTAGTTTCAGTTAGTTTGTATATTATATTTTATAATTTAGGTTCAGTTTTACTGCTAGGGATAAAAAGCATGCATGGGAGGCTAGGAGCCAGTGGTGTTGTATAGTAAATTATTTTGTCACTTCTTGCAACTGGGGGGCAGTAATATATAAAGTGATTGGTCAGGTCATATGTTAGGTAATTACAGTATAAGTATAATTATACTGTAATTCTCAGTATAATTCTCAGTATAATTCTTCCTGTCATTTACCTGTACAGTTTGTGTAAACATGCAAGTATTCACTTATCTGTAAATATAACTGTATACCTAACTGTACAGCTAATTTAACTAATTTAACCATGCAAAATTTTCACTTACCTGTTAATTTACCCAGTCTGTCTATTAAGTAAACTATTATTACCCTCGCTCATATCATACGCATTTTTAGCTACTGAAGTATTTCTCTGCCATCGACCTGTATAGTATAGTTAACCATCCAACATCCACCAATGTATAGTGTACATATTCAGCCAACCACTCATACTATGCAATGTCCTTTTATAGCTTTTTTTTTGCACTCCAGATATCTTGTATTTCTATACTTTTTCATACTGCCGCTCTATGTATCATGTACCGTGTATCTGTCTTTTGTGTACTTTTCGTTGTGGCATTTTGCACCTGCCCTGTGTTTTGTTGTAGCTGCTTGACAATGAAATTTCCCCCCCGGGGGAGCAATAAAGTACCTATCTATCTATCTATCTATCTATCTATCTATCTATCTATCTATCTATCTATCTATCTATCTATCTATCTATCTATCTATCTATCTATCTATCTATAAAGTCAATCTCAATGTGACTTGGATTTAAAAGGAATAGCGCTGAGACGGAAGGAAACTCTCTCACTCATATTTACACCAATCAGAGACTTCCTAGCTGATTTTTCCCCAGTTAGGCATCTCATAGGCTAGTTTTTTTCTGGTCGTGGGGCAGCCCGGTAGGGGAGGGGATGGATTAAGTAGACGAGAGCCAGCTGCTATCGCACTGGTGCCAATGGGAGGGCCATAGGATTTGACAGAATATTACAGATTGCCCCCACACACAGTAACGGTAGTACATTTTGGGCACATTTTATGACACGTGTTCTGAGCGTTCTGAGCCCAAACTGACATCTTTCCATAAAGTACATTAGGAGAAAAACAACTTTGAGTTCTGCTGGTCGCTAGCCTATGCAAGAAAGCATGCTCAGGTGAGAGGGGAAACGCCCACTTACACAGACGGAAACCCCATTAGATTTTTGCCCAAAGTTTAGAAAAAAACTTAAACTGAACATAATTCATGATGGCTTTTATTTTATTGTCCCCAACGATGAAATCTGGGAGGAGCCGTTAGTACGCCAGTCACACGCGATCTCAGACAGCACTGGGACGATTTTGACGAAACTTAGGTAAATGATGCGTCTTGCCTGAAATTTGTTGCATCGTTTTAGTTCGTTTTTGGAGTCAAAGATAATAGTTTCAGTATAGTCTTTGTTTTTCAAACGTGTCTGTAAAATAATTGTATTTCATAACCTTGGCTTGGTGTATAGGGACCCCCATGAAGGCCTACTGCATGTGCTAAAGCCATGGGCATTATTCCATACTCGTCTACCTGGTGTACTCAGCCTGTTGTGATTGAGGATGTCATTTAGAGTTCTGATAGCTCTAATCAAAGATCTATGCTTAACATGGAGATAGCGAAAACCCTCCATTTATTAGGATCTAAATTAGTCTTATCTCATGTGAATTAACAACCCTTCCTTCCTTCCTTCCTTCCTTCCTTCCTGGGAAGTTAGCTTAAGCTCTCTTCAATATCTTTGGTTTTCTTCACAGCCCCCCCACCTACCTCACTGTTAATAAATGGTGAGCAGTGGCGGGATGATACGCTCACGGTGGGGCCTCATACTTCTCAGAGATAAACATCCTCCTCACATATGTAGGGTATTAATCTGGACAGGCCTGATATCACTTACACGCCAATAAACACTCATGTACACATGGCAAGTACACACACACAGACAGAAGGAGAGGCTTACATGTCCAGATGCCCGGAACAAACCTCTTCACAACACATCTCACACATTATGTCACAGAGAAAAGTTGCCTCTATTACCATCGTACCTAGATGGTTAGCAGCACTGCTTATTAGAGTATCCAGGTAGGACTACAGGACAGCACATACTAGTAAGACTACTGGGACTACACATACAGGTAGGACTACAGGACACCACATACTAGACGAGTAGCAGACAACCTCTATTTCCCTCTCATGCATTTTGTAATAGTTCATCAATACTGGACTTTAGCTCTCCTTTATTTACCTTTTAATACAATCTATATACCTGTCACGTAATAGAGTAGACAAATGGGATTTACTGTTTTTATTTATTTTACTCTAGGCTACTTTTTATTTTACGGGAATCTGATAAAGCTGAGCAGACAGCTCTCTCTCTGCTCTCTCCTTACATTGATAAAGGATATGGAGAGGGAAGAGACCGAAAGGACAGAGGTGGTAAACAGTAACGACCGACAGGAGCAACATCTATCTGATCCTGCAGACACAAGCCCTGGGCTGTGGGCAAACAGACATAGAAATCAGACCGTGATTGATGCTAGTCATATGCAGTATTGTCCTTCTTCATTGCTCATGGCGGAGTCATTCTGAGGAGTAGAGAGTGTGCAATAAAAACAAGGTAGGGATTTATCATAAAAAGAATCATAAAAATGTATTCAAGGTTCGAGAGCAGGAGGAAGGATAATTGTCTAAACACAATAATTGTCTAAATGTTAAGAGGAGCAGCAGCACATGCTGGATGCTACTAGCTCTAGGGTCTCTTTGAACGAGAACAATAACAAGGATGAATGAAAAACAGACAGGAGGGGAGGAGCTTCAAAAGATTAGCATCATAGCGTCTTCGGTGTGCCATCACTGAGTAAAAGTCAGATCAAGCGACAGAACACTGCATATTCAAATCACCCTCCAGCTGCCTGCCTGCCTGCGCTAGATACGTTTGGCTCCGCTCTCTTGGCATCCCATCCGCCTACGTACACGGTATAAATATTAGATGCGGCACACAGTGTCAAGTAGTTCACTTACGCTGCAAACTGAGGCATGCGATGGCACAGAGAGAGAGAGAAAGACTAGAGAGAAATAGAGAGCATAAAACATAGAGCAGAAGCACAGAGAGGGACATAATTAGAAGAGAGAGAGGGGGAAAAAGTGAGAGAGAGTAGACCAGGAGAGAGAGAGAGAGAGAGAGAGAGAGAGAGAGAGAGAGAGAGAGAGAGAGAGAGAGAGAGAGAGAGAGAGAGAGAGAGAAAGAGGGGGAAAAGTGAGAGAGAGTAGAACAGGAGAGAGAGAGAGAGAGAGGGGGAAAAGTGAGAGAGTGAAGAAGCTCACGTTGCAAAAGTAGAAAGAAAAGCAATAAGCAGACTGTCTAGTAGCGTAGTGAGATACGACCCACTATCCAACCTCTGCCTGAATAGAACTGAACCACACCAGGAGAGAAAGTCAAGTCAACATTAGATTAGCATTGAATGGATTCTCAGCTCTCAGTATTGTTTAGGGCAGCTGCGTAAGGGCCTCTCTCTCTCTGTGCTGAGGGTGAATGGAGAGATGGAGACAGCGGTAGAAGGAGAGGGACAGAGGTAGAGAAAGAGATGCAACCACAGCATTGCGGGGCATCAATCTTCCTATAGCCCGCTGGGAGCTGTGTGTGCCTCTGCAGGTTATTTAAACAGGGAATGGTGTTACTCTATTCATACAAATGTCATCAAGGACTCGTGAGACGTGCTGATCTTCAGTCATGTATGGTTTCACTATGTTGACAGCATGATTGATTCTGAAGTTAATAAACGTAACCACCACTGAGAGGACTGTAGCCTACTGTATTGAAGACAGTCAGCAAATAGAGAAGACATGTTCTGCATCATGTCCTTGAAATGTTACGTCTCACTTTTACGCCACACACAGAAACGCATAGGGCCTCCCTGACCCTCCCTTTGGCAAATCAGACCATAACTCTATCCTCCTGCTTAAGAGGAAAAACTCAAACAGGAAGTATCAGTACAAGCGGATGCTAAGCTACAGGATTGATTTGCTAGCACAGACTGGAATGTTCAGGGATTCATCCGATAACATTGAGGAGTTTACCACATCAGTCACCGGCTTCATTAATAAGTACATCGATGACATCATCCCAACAGTGACCATACGTACATACCCAAACCAGAAGACATGGATTACAGGCAACAGCCGTACTGAGATAAAGGCTAGAGTTGCCGCGTACAAGGAGCGGGAAACTAATCCAGACGCTTATCAGAAATCCCGCTACGACCTCCAACGAGCTAGGTAAAGTGTCAACACAGGACTAAGATTAAATACTACTTCACCAGCTCCGACCCTCTACAAATGTGCCAGGGCTTGCAAACTTTCACAGATTACAAAGGGAACCCCTGCCACAAAATGCCAAGTGGTACGAGCCTACCAGACGAGCCAAATGCCTTCTATGCTCGCTTCGAGGTAAGCACCAGCTATTCCGGACGATTGTGTGATCTCGCTCTTCGTAGCCGATGTGAGTAAGACTTTTAAACAGGTTAGCATTCACAAGGCCACTGGGCCAGACGGAATACCAGAACAAATGTCTGGCAAGTGTCTTCACTGATATTTTCACAGTCCCTGTGCCCAAGACCTCCAAGGTGACCTGGCTAAATGACTATCGCCCCGTATCACTCACCTCTATACCCATGAATTGCTTTGAAAGGCTGGCCATGGCTCACATCAACACCATCATCCTAGACACCCTGGACCCACTCCAATTCGCATAACGCCCCAACAAATTAACAGATGATCTCTATTACACTCCATACTGCCCTCACCCAACTGGACAAAATTAATACTTATGTACAGTACCAATAAAAAGTTTGGACACACCTAATCATTATTAAAAAATGTAGAAAATAGTAAATATAAAGAAAAACCCTGGAATGAGTAGGTGTGTCTAAACTTTTGACTGGTACTGTTTGAATGCTGTTTATTGACTACAGCTCAGAATTGAACACCATAGTCTCCTCCAAGCTCATAACCAAGCTCAGGACCCTGGGATTGAACACCTCCCTCTGCAAGTTTTATACAACAGCGATGATTTGACTGTTTAATGCGGAAACAGTGCATGATTGGTCAAATTTGCAAGACCTCGCATAATATGCAGGGAAATGTTAATTTTGCATAAAAGTTTACATTTCACAGTAACACAACAACAGCTACACAGAGGAAAGGTAATCACGCTGGGTTAAACTACTGAAAATAGCATTTTGAAGCTTTATAAGGAGCCAACTGCCAGTAATGTAATGCACTGTAACTGTCAGAACGAGTGCCAAAGTGGCTTTCAAACTAAAGAGTTAAAACACTCCATGAATGAATGAAGGGGAGAGATTCCATATTTGGGTCACCAATTTCCTAAGAGCATGGTCAGGAAGTTCACAGTTAAAAAGAAAGAGTCAATGAGTGCCATTGAGTAGCAAGAGAGAGAGAATGGAAAAGAGCCCTCCATTAGACCCATAGAACTGGTGAGCTACTGTACCAAACAAGGTCATGATAGATGAAGCTGATAAGTACTGTCTGTCACAGAGGAGAAACCTCTTCAAAATGTTTTCTTGTTCAAGATATTTTCTTACCTGGTGATGGATCAGAGTTGAAAGAGATGGATACAGGTGAGGACAGTCCACATGAAAGAGAAGGAAACAAAAAACTGAAATATAATCTTTGCAATAGCATTACAATGAATGTTAACATCAAATTAGTCATATTTCTGATGTCAGCTGGCTCACAATAATTTCTCATTTAACAACCACTTGATCTCCTAGATGTTATCCATGAAGAGGCATTTTTCATTTCTAGTCCAAGTGATACATCTTATGTTATATTGTGATAGACAGTCTCCCACACATAAGAATGAGAGAATGAGGCTCTGAATACACTTACAGACAAAAAGGAGGAAAGGTTATTCTTTACACTTGAGACTAATAGAATGATATAGAACTAATATCATTTATCTCAATGCTGAGACGGACACAAAAGGCCGGAAATTTCACTTAACACAACATGAAATCAATATATATGTGTTAGCAATGGCATCTTCAACACCAAAACACCAACTAACAGCTGTTAGAATACCAGACCAACCTGCTAGTTGTTTTAACATACACCATTTAATTACCTTTGACATAAACAACAACACTGCCCCCATGGTTCCCATGACTACAGGGCGAGAGACTCCATGAGAGCTTCCTTATGCATCATCAACATGAGCCACTGTCAAACAGAGGGCACCATTCCCATAAGGGCCAGAGTTCCGGTCTAGAAGCATGGTTTCGACTGTCTTGCTTCGGTACTGCAGTTTAACTGACGCCTGGCCCAGAAAGACGGACACATAGAGTAGTCAGATTTGATCATTCCTAATAAGACACTTTAGTTATTACCACAGATGATGCAATCTCTATTGCACTCTACACTGCCCTTTTCCACCGGGACAAAAGGAACACCTACGTGAGAATGCTGTTCATTGACTACAGCTCAGCGTTCAACACCATAGTGCCCACAATGCTCACCACTAAGCTAAGGACCCTGGGACTAAACACCTCCCTCTGCAATTGGATCCTGGACATTCTGATGGGCCCAGGTGGTAAGCGTTATCAACAACACATCTGCCACGCTGATCCTCAACACAGGGGCCCATCAGGGGTGCGTGCTTAGTCCCCTCCTGTACTCCCTGTTCACCCATGATTGCGTGGCCAAGCACGACTCCAACACCATCATTAAGTTTGATGACGACACAACGGAGGAAGGCCTGATCATCGACAATGATGTCAGAGACCTGGCAGTGCGGTGCCAGGACAACAACCTCTCCCTCAACGTGATCAAGACAAAGGAGATGATTGTGGACTACAGGAAAAGGAGCATCGACGGGGCTGTAGTGGAGCAGGTCAAGAGCTTCAAGTTCCTTGGTGTCCACATCACCAACAAACTATCATGGTCCAAACACACCAAGATAGTTGTCAAGAGGGCACGAAAACCCCTATTCCCCCTCAGGAGACCGAAAAGATTTGGTATGGGTCCTCAGATCCTCAAACAGTTCTACAGCTGCACCATAGAGAGCATCCTGACTGGTTGCATCACCACCTGGTATGACAACTGCTCGGCATTCGATCGCAAGGCGCTACAGAGGGTAGTGCGCACAGCCCAGTACATAACTGGGGCAAAGCTTCCTGCCATCCAGGACCTCTAAACCAGGCGGTGTCAAGAGGACGGCCCTAAAAAGTGTCAAAGACTCCAGCCACCCAAGTCATAGACTGTTCTGTCTGCAACCACATGCCAAGCGGTATCGGAGCGCCAAGTCTAGGTCCAAAAGGCTCCTTAACAGCTTCTATCCCCAAGCCATAAGACTCCTGAACAGCTAATCAAATGTATACCCGGACTATTTCCATTGACCCCCCCCCACTAGGTTAGATTACTAACCTAACCTAGTAGATTACCTTCAAAACAACAGTCTGACTTCTTGGACGCAGTCTCCAGTTATTTATACCTCAGTGACCATTCCCCCAGTAGCTAGACGATGACTGGAGCACTGTGCTGACATGTCTGTGTGAAAGCCATGTCATAGCACAGCTCAGTCCAGGACTGTAGGACATGCTAGTCTAGTATACTGCATTGTAACACTGTAGTGTTGATATACCCTTGAGCCGAGCAGCCCGGACACCTAACTTTATCTTAGCCTGCTTAGCCAGCACGGGGCTAGGTGTTCTATAAATGAATGATATGAGAAAATGCTCATTACTAAGAATAGGCCCAAGGATAGTTGTTTACAGTGTAAAGACAATCATGTAATGTTGTGTGTTTTTTTCCCCTCTTTGCTTTCACAACAGTCTTCACTTCCAGGTATGGTAAGTCTTGATGAGGGAAATTATTTAATTGATAGGCAGAACATATACAAGTCAGAATTCTTTACATTTTATATTGCATTCACAATGACCTCTGACTCTGAGGGCAGTAGAATGCATTTAGAAGCTGACTGAAAATTGAAACGGATCTAAATTGCACACAACACTATGATGAGCGATGTGTGGAACAACTCACTGCCAATGGACTTTGACCGGAGAAGTACTGTACAGTACTGTACAGAGTCAGGGGATGATGCGGGTAAGAGAGACAGACTCATACAGACGAGCATAAACAGGTTGTCTATAAATCGCATTGGCTCTGGAAAAACAAGAGCGATTTATATTAATAAATTAACTTGTATTGTATTGAAGTGTATTGGTACTCTCTATTAATCACTATTGTCATTTAAGTTAAATGTTGTTCTCAGGGATATGCTAGTGCTCTCTCAGTGGACTGATAAAAATAGATAGCGTACCTGCTTTAAAATATTGATGACCAGCATGTAGAGAAACTAATATACTGCACTGTGTGTCTGGTGTGTGTGTTGTGTGTGTTGTGTGTGTGTGTGTGTGTGTGTGTGTGTGTGTGTGTGTGTGTGTGTGTGTGTGTGTGTGTGTGTGTGTGTGTGTGTGTGTGTGTGTGTGTGTGTGTGTGTGTGTGTGTGTGTGTGTGTGTGTGTGTGTGTAGTGAGGTATTATGATATATAGCACAGGAGGTTGGTGGCACCTTCATTGGGGAGGACAGGTTCATCATATATACAGTATATACATAATATAAACACACACAGCACATGTAACCATTAATAAGACAATGCAATTCATATGACAAAGCCTATTAAAATGTTAATCTGACTCCATAAATAGGATTTAGCAATATACAAGTGACAATACTTGAGTTAAAGTAATAGAAAGGTCGAAGAATTGTCTATATCAAAAGGCAGATATATTTCATATCATTGTAAAATGAACGATTCACATACAAGGCATAAAGCATTAACAAGCATTACAAACCATTCATAATCTAGGCATGATCAGACAGGGAAAGAGAGAGAGAGATCACTTGGAGAGAGAGAGAGAGAGAGAGAAAGAGTAAGAGAGAGAGAGAGTCTCACCACAGCTGGTCAGGAACAAAGAGAAAGAGACAATTCATTTGAGACCCCTTTATAACATATGAGTTCAAAATCTGAATTGTTGACCAATAGTATTACTGTAAAGTTAACCTCCAATCAGATATCAGACCTACAGGATGTTATCACAACAGAGCCTCTGCTTCACAGAGTTGTGACAAAACAGTGGATGTGGAGGGCAAGACAGAGAATAAAACCTGTGGCTTAGAGTGTACATAGTCACTTTCCGGGCCGCCCTACAAGGGTGTTTTGTGTGCGTATCTGTGTGTGTTTGTGTGCGTATCTGTGTGTGTTTTGTGTGCGTATCTGTGTGTTAATTCATACTTATTCCAGTGGGAGATGTCTGTTCACCACGAGCAGCTCAGCTCAGAGCAGCAATCCCACAGAAAGGACTTGTAACATGACCTCCAAGTTTTTCTCCACAGACTTCAGCAACTCATTACACCTATTCAACACAAAGAAATGATGCAGTGCTGCTTTAATCTCAACGATTCTGTTCTCCGTTTCTAATCATCTCTGTGTGCATCGGCCTGTCTACCTGACTGTCAGATTAGAAACCCCTCCAGCCACTGGTTTAAAACTAATTTCCCTGTGCTATAATAAGCAGAGACACAAAAGACATTACAACCGTTATTACCAGAGCACTGCATCCTTATGAAGGGTATTATATGCTATACTTCATAGGGTTGGACAATTTCACGATTGCATCGTCTATCCACGTTGTTTGACAGGCATATTTGAATGCCATTTAATTCCACTTTTTTCTCTAGAGATAAATTAGATCAAGCCCAAACTGTGTGATGTACTATGGAGTTGTAGTTTCCTACACGCCAATATTCTATGCTGAACAAAAATATAAACGCAACATGCATTTAGATTTTACTGAGTTACAGTTCATATGAGGAAATCAGTCAATTTTAATTAATTCATTAGGCCCTAATCTATGGGTTTCACGACTGGGAATACAGATATGTATCTGTTGGTCACAGGTACCTTTAAAAAAAAAAGTAGGGCCGTGGAGGTTTCTGGATATTGGCGGGGAACTGGAAAATGGTACACGTCGGTTTTATGGACAAGAGAAACAAAGCCATACCAATTTCAAAATTATTCTGCAGCCTTGACTAGATAAAAAAAAAAAAAGGTCTAACAGTTTAGGCACTAACTAGGTCTAACACTGTTAAGACAATAACTTGGTCTAACACCGTTTAGACAATAACTAGGTCTAACACTGTTTAGACAATAACTTGGTCTAACACCGTTTAGACAATAACTAGGTCTAACACTGTTTAGAAAATAACTAGGTCTAACACTGTTTAGACAATAACTAGGTCTAACACTGTTTAGGCCTAGCAATGTGTCCTTTATATTGATATATATTGTTTCATCTTACTGCCTGCAATGGAAGCAGGCAGGACTGTATTCTAATGTTGTTGACTTATGAGGAAGGCTGCTGCAGGCTTAGGCACTGAGGCCCAGGGTTAGGGAGGAGGGTTGGGGGATCTGCAGCCCGGGGTTAGAGAGGGGGACTGGAAACCAAGCCATGAGGGACAGAGAGAAGGACCAGGGGCTCTGCAGCCCAGGGTTATAGAGGGGGACTGGGGACCATATTGTGGGGCCCAGAGGTTTTTAGAGGGCCTCTCTTTGGGGTGTAGACGGCTCAGAGCAATCACTCAACCTGAGGACAGGCCACGCTGACTCTCACACATGACTTTCAGTGTGACTGAAAGGAGTTGGGTTTGAAGCAGACGTTCTCTCTCTTTCCAGACACCACAGCACACAAACTCCACCGTGGGTCTCAAGTCTCATCCATCTGCTAGCTGTCCCCCTGTGGTGCGATGTGTGATTAAGCTAAAATGAACCGTGTGGAATAAATAGAATCTAAATTCTCCCAGAGAAGATGAGGGGAGAAAGAGGAGATGAGAGGAGAAGAGAAGAGAGAAGAGACAGTGAGAGACTGAGGTTTTAGTTCTGATGGCATTGAGGCTCTATGTTTTCACAGGTACACTGTCAGTTCTAAACTGTTCTAACAACATGGTTTATTTTATCTGCTTACCTTACACAGTATTTTTGCTGACAGACAGCTACAGTACAACAATACACATCTTTTCAACTTTGATTTTAAACCTTAAGATACACCTCAGGATTTATATATTCCACAATCAAGACAGTTGAGTTCCCCCTCAGGTGCACCTGGCTGATCCAGTTGTACCCTACCGTGTGGTGCTGTGGAAGGGGGTCCTCATGGAGAGGATATTGAATGGCCCTCTCCATCTGCCCTCCACTCCCATGGGAGTCACCACTCTCTATGGGCCATACTCAAAGGCCTGTCAAGTCTGCCCTCTCCAGTAATTCAGTGTATTGACAAGCTGTCTGTAGCCTGGTGTTAGATCTAGGGCTGGACTGGCCAGGCAGACTGGTGCTGGCTTGGGAAGGTGCTGGCCGGGTTATTACACTGCAAGGCCTTTTGAAGTGAACTTAAATCACTTGATGGATGTGCTATCTGTCCCGTTGGCTGGCTGCTGATGTGTGCAATGCATGAACTCCCATTCCAAACTCAAAGCCGGTTGATGTACAGGCCAGGACCGGAGGACTGTGGGATGGAGCTGTTGTCACAGTGAGTGACTCAGTAGTCACTAAGGAGTCCAGTAGAGGGTTCAAGGAGGAGTGAGAGTCGATGGTCTAGGAAGAATGAGCAGTCAGCACATTCCACTGATATACAGGCCAGGGTGACATGGAGGGTCAAGTAAAGTGTTAAAGAAATATCAGTCAAGGGTGTTGATCAGTGCCATTCCATTGATGTGATGCATCAGAGCTTTGTGGTGTAGTGGTGGTGAGAGTCGTTTCGGCTTGGCTAGTCAAGCAACACAATCATACCATACAGAGATAACACTGTCTTGTCTAGAGCAGCAACGACGTCTATTGTACAGAGACGCCTAATGACGCAACACCACTGACACAGAGGGCTTCATCAGAGGGCGTAATGCCACAGGAGGAAAGTAGACAGGGTATATCTGTCTTTAATAAGCTCTCTGGACCCTGCCGTGTCCTCGTTCCATTTCTAAGTGTGACTGGGAATCATTCTCATCAATATTCTGCATGCCCCCCTCCTCCTCCTCCTCCTCCTCCTCAGGCCTCTATACCCCCCTCCCTGAGGGAGTGAGGTATGCAGTCCTCTCCTCTACTCACTCAGTTCTCACACAGCATGTGGTGAAACACAAGACCTTCTGACCGCCTCAGACCAGGGAATTCAGCCAGCAGCAAGAAGGACCTGCTTCTGTGGTGCAGTAATTTTCAAAAGCATTCAAAATATTTGGGCTGTTCAAAACGATTATCCAGTAGGAAGCTGAGGCTAACATTGCTACAAGCTGCTAGGGAACCGCGTTGCTTCATATCTTCACATTCACACTCACATTAGTACTGTGTTGTACAGGACAGAGACTGATGTTAGGCGGATCGTTGATGGGAAATTATTTAAGTAATGACAGGAGAAATTCTGATTCAAGAATGTTTCTGGCAGAAGCTGTTCAATTAGCAAGGTCATGCATACCTGGCAACGTAACAACTTCGCATGTTCTACAGAGGTAGCGCTAGGAGCATACCTGGCAACGTAACAACTGCCAATGTTACTACTACATACTGTGTAGAGGCAGTGCTAGCAGAGCCACAGCCGGCAGTAAATCACACACAATAACCCTCCAGTGCTCACACTGCCTTTATGCCCTCATAAATACATGCACATATTTCTGCACTAGTCAATGTTCTCTATATTTAGGGGTGTTTGTACAAATAGCCATAATCCAGCAGACAACTAGAGGGCAATAACAACATCAGCTGATAAGGCCAGGTCTCCTCTATCTGCAGTCCTGTGGCTATTCGCTAGATCTGGATCTGTCCTGTTCTTTTACTTAACCAAGCCAACTAGATCATGATTGGATAGCAGCCATTAACTCACATCATTAATCACAGCCTGCAGTGGATACTGGACAGACAGTACCCCTGAGTCAATACCACATGCAGTGAACAGTACCCCTGAGTCAATACCACATGCAGTGAACAGTACCCCTGAGTCAATACCACATGCAGTGAACAGTACCCCTGAGTCAATACCACATGCAATGAACAGTACCCCTGAGTCAATACCACATGCAGTGAACAGTACCCCTGAGTCAATACCACATGCAGTGAACAGTACCTCTGAGTCAATACCAAATGAACAGTACCCCTGAGTCAATACCAAATGAACAGTACCCCTGAGTCAATACCACATGCAGTGAACAGTACCCCTGAGTCAATACCACATGCAGTGAACAGTACCCCTGTGTCAATACCACATGCAGTGAACAGTACCTCTGAGTCAATACCACATGCAGTGAACAGTACCCCTGAGTCAATACCACATGCAGTGAACAGTACCCCGAGTCAATACCACATGCAGTGAACAGTACCCCACCACCCTCAATGGTCATGCTGTTCCCCCCATGGTCGTTCCCCCCCACACCCTCAGTCTTTACTCTGCCTCCACACCAATGGAAATGTATTTTTTCAAAACTTCTACAGTTGTTATGATGTATATAGTGCTATTTCTATTTGTTGTTTTTTAATTACAATTTTCATTATTATATTTCACTGTACCTTGCAATCACACCTGCAATCCTGTACATGTGACTATTAAACACTCTGAATCTCTGAATACCACATGCAGTGTACAGTAGCCCTGAGTCAATGGTATCATCATGGTATAGATACTGTAGTGCAGTGGACAGTAGCCCTGAGTCAATGGTATCATCATGGTATATATACTGTAGTGCAGTGGACAGTAGCCCTGAGTCAATGGTATCATCATGGTATAGATACTGTAGTGCAGTGGACAGTAGCCCTGAGTCAATGGTATCATCATGGTATATATACTGTAGTGCAGTGGACAGTAGCCCTGAGTCAATGGTATCATCATGGTATAGATACTGTAGTGCAGTGGACAGTAGCCCTGAGTCAATGGTATCATCATGGTATAGATACTGTAGTGTATTGGACAGTAGCCCTGAGTCAATGGTATCATCATGGTATGGATACTGTAGTCCAGTATGTGTCAACTGCATCTGCCATTCAAGAAATATTAAATCACTACGATGTATGGCTGTGCCGACATAAAACACTGTCCTTGGTGAACATAGGCAAACAAACAGCACAGTCATTCATCATGCTATTGCTGCTGCCGGGGAGAAATTCAGTTGAACATTCCAAAGCGGTTTATATCACCACCTGTCTGAAAGGATCTGTCATGGTCAGAACAGGAATGTATTTTCTCTCTCTCCCCATCCCTAGCCCTCTCCCTAGCTCTCGCTTTCACTCTCCATAGCCCTCTCCCTAGCTCTGTCCCTAGCTCTCCCTAGGTCTCTCTCTCCCTAGGTCTCACCCTTCCTAGCCCTCATCCTAGCCCTCTCCCTAGCTCTCTCTCTCTCTCTCTCTCCCCCTAGCCCTCACCCCAGCTCTGTCTCTCTCTCTCTCTCTCTCTACCCCGCTCCCTAGCTCTCTCCCCCTAGCCCTCACCCTCGCTCTCTCTCTCTTTACCCCCCTCTCTAGCTCTCTCTCCCTAGCCCTCACCCCAGCTCTGTCTCTCTCTCTCCCTAACCCCCCCCCTAGCTCTCTCTCTCCCTAACCCTCTCCCTAGCTCTCTCTCTCTCTCTCTCTCTCTCTCCATAGCCCTCGCCCTAGCTCTCGCTCTCTCCCCCTAGCCCTCACCCCAGCTCTGTCTCTCTCTCTCCCTAACCCCCTCCCTAGCTCTCTCTCTCCCTACCCCCCCACCCTAGCTCTCTCTCCATGGGCTTCAGGCAGCAGTAAAGTTAACATTCAGTATTATTCAGTGGAGTGGTGGTGCATGCTGATTGGGTAAAGCAATAATACGGTGTGTGCGCACGCATGCGTATTCGTGCTACCTGGGTAATGCAGTAATATTTCACAGACACCGTGGAGCGGGCGTGATCAGCCTAGGGAACCCCTGCTGTCTAAGGCACCACTCAGCAGAGCACACAGAATAGGAATTGAATTGGCCTAATTATACTAGAAAATAGCAAAACATTTTAACTTAATGCCAGTGGAAAAAAGAGAAAACTCACTCTGCCTTAAATAATCATAACTATTTGCAATCAGAGTGACATCGGTCATTTTCTATTTATGTCAGAGCTGTTTTTCTTCAAGAGCCTTTGAAGTGAGTTTGCAAAAGCTAGTGTAGCCTTTTGAATGTTGGTGTGGTTGATCTGTAAGGGGCAATAGCTGCAGGCTTGGTGTGCTCTGATGCACATGGTGGTCAAACATGACTGGAGGCTGTAGGTAGGTAACTACAGAGAGGGGGTCTGAATCCATCAGATGGCCAGGGAGAGACAGGGTGAGGGAGATGCCCTTGACCTCATCCACTCCTCTGCTACGGGACACGGGATAGAACAGCCTGTCAATGTCCACTCTGTCATCTGTGATGGAGACACTGTTTTATTTACAGCACTATCTAAGGCACTAATACCCTGGGGGTTAAATAACCCTGACAGCAACTCAACTGGGGTATTCATTAGCCGGATTCCGTTGCAAAAGGTTTCTTCTGTTGAAAAACATTTTTGCAACGTAAAGCAATTACCGTTTACTCTAGGAACCAAACAGAGCAAACGAAACAGGGAGAATTTGTTCAATAGAAACTCTAGGTTTCGTTGCAAAATGTTTAACGTTTGGAGTAAACGGTTTCTGTTGCAAAACTTTTAGCAAAAGACAAAACATTTGGAAACATAATCAGACTAATGAATAAATCCCTGCTTCTTTCTCAGAGTGCTTCGTAAAGATAGATAGATAGATAGATAGATAGATAGATAGATAGATAGATAGATAGATAGATAGATAGATAGATAGATAGATAGATAGATAGATAGATAGATAGATAGATAGATAGATAGATAGATAGATAGATAGATAGATAGATAGATAGATAGATAGATAGATAGATAGATAGATAGATACTTTATATGGAAGATTCATTATAGGTGGTAAATGATGCAAGACTAAACTAGTAAGTTGAACAAAATAGCTTTGACCCTAGATGAAATACACTGCCATTTCTCCAAGTTTGTCCCATGGTTGAGGCTTCTCCATGGCACTAGGCAAGAGGGCAGTAGTTGGGCTGGGAGAGTTGAGACCCAGTTAACTACCGCACCGCAGGGGAAGCAGCCACTGGCTTGTCATTTATTCATCCATTTTGCTCCTAATTAAATAGCCGCTATTCCAGGAGATTTGGGCCGGCTGCATTATCAACAGCTAGAAGTAATTAGTGTCAAGACGCTATTTAATTACAGAAACCAAAGTTTGGAATTATACACACCATTACAGTCTTTTTGTCTTATTCCTGTCACAGTCTGTCGCAGTGTTGAGGGAGTGAGGGGTGTGAGCAGCAGGCTGGCTGGCTGGCCGGAGAGGAATGAGACCGTGATGCCGGGAGTGTGTGTGTGTGTGTGTGTGTGTGTGTGTGTGTGTGTGTGTGTGTGTGTGTGTGTGTGTGTGTGTGTGTGTGTGTGTGTGTGTGTGTGTTTATGCGGCGCATGTGACTCCGCAGCAGCCCAGGCTTGACAGATATGCCACTCGCTCTCTCTGCCTTTGCTTTTAACACGTTCATAGTCTTTTCTTCTCAGTCTTGTCCTCCTCCATATTCTCTCACTAAAGGGAGCTCTACTGTACTGATACTCATCCCTGACACCTACAGTACCTTAAAGTATTTATACCCCTTGACTTATTCCACATTTTGTTGTCACAGGCTGAAATCAAAATTATTATTTTTTCTCACCCATCTACACAATACTTCATAATGACAAAGTGTAAACATGTTTTTTGAAAATGTTGTTAATTTATTGAAAATAAAATGCATAAGTATTAATAAGCATTTACATAAGTATTCACACCCCTGAGTCAAGACATGTTAGAATCACCTTTGGCAGTGATTAGAGCTGTGAGTCTTTTTGGGTAAGTCTCCAAGCTCTTTGCACACCTGGATTGTACAATATTTGCCCATTATTCTTAACATTCTTCAAGCTCGCTGTTGGTCATTGCTAGACAGACATTTTCAAGTCTTGCGATATATTTTCTACCGAATTAAGTCAAAAGTGTAACTCGGACACTCATTGTCTTGGTAAGCAACTCCAGTGTATATTTGGCCTTGTGTTTTAGGTTATTGTCCTGCTGAAAGGTGAATTTGTCTCCCAGTGTCTGTTGTAAAGCAGACTGAACCAGGTTTTCCTCTAGGATTTTGCCTGTGCTTAGCTCTACTCCATAGTCCTTGCCAACGACAAGCATACCCATTACATGATGCAGCCAATATGAAGTGGTACTCAGTGATGTGTTGGATTTTCCTCAAACATAACACTGTGTATTCAGGACATAATGTTAATTTCTTTAGTGCCTTGTTGCAAACAGGATGCATGTTTGGAATATTTTTTATTCTGTCTGTACAGGCTTCCTTCTTTTCACTCTGTCATTTAGGTTAGTATTGTGGAGTAACTACAATGTTGTTGATCCATCCTCAGTTTTATCTTATCACAGCCATCAAACTCTGCAACTGTTTTAAAGTCACAATTGGCCTCATGGTGAAATCCCTGAGAGGTTTCTTTCCTCTCCGGGAAAATGAGTTAGGAAGGACGCCTGTATTTTTGTAGTGACTGGGTGTATTGATACACCACCCAAAGTGTAATTAATTATTCAATGTCTGCATTTTTAAATTTTACCCATCTAACAATAGGTACCCTTCTTTGCGAGGCATTGGGAAACCTCCCTGGTCTTTCTGGTTGAATCTATGTTTGAAAATCACTGCTCAACTGAGGACCCTTAGAGATAATTGTATGTGTCGGGTACAGAGATGAGGTAGTCATTCAAAAATCATATTAAACACTATTATTGCACACAAAGTGAGTCCATGTAACTTATGTGACTTGCTAAGATAATTTTTACTCCTGAACTTATTTAGGCTTGCCATAACAAAGGGGTTGAATACTTATTGACTCAAGACATTTCAGCTTTTCATTTTTTATTAATTTGTAAAAATGTCTAATGCAAGCTATACAAATAGCTTGTGACACAAACAGGCAGCTCCTTATTTTCATGTATAGTACTGTACCTAGAATAAAAAAGGTTGGATTTGCACTAAATAATTTAATATGTTAGAGAAACCATGTAGAAAATGTGGCTTATGGTTAGCCTCATATACATTATCTTCTGGTATCATTTTAAATTGAGAACATACTGTATAGCTAGCTCAACAATAATATTATGCAAACAATGGCCTTTAGGCTACCAATACCATCATATAATAAGCCTATGGCTGCATTGGTGATACCATTGGTGATGTCATTATGATAAACTGCAAAATGGGTTCACATGGCTGATATCATGAGACAGAGTGACAATCGGTCACAACTGAACAAAAAGGTAATGTTCATTTGAGAAAATAACACAGATATTAAAGACAGATCCCCTTCACCCCTTTTTATTGCATAATTGTGATCTGTGAATAATGAACATTGACACAAGTTTTGAATAATAGTTTTAAGTTAACATTTTAAAAACATGTTTAAACATTTCACTTCAATTTATCCACTTTTAATTCATCAACATATAATTTCAAAATGTACAAATAAGCTAACTCGTTTGTAAATGTTAGACATCTTAGTAACTAGGCTATTATTACTAAAGCATAAGTTGAATAAAAAAAGTCCATACCAGAGGTGGCCAACATAAGTACAACCCATAGCATACAAGGATGTGCCAGTAGTCTCGAGACATTCATCGGGACCTCTTGAAAGGTAAAACTGCTGAGTCAACAACGTAATATAAAAATACCTGTAAAATGAGTGCTCTGCTAGCACTTTTCACTATAAAGGTTAGGATGAATATTCAGTTTCAAGGAACACATTTAAAAGAACACTTCTCCTCTCTTCTCCCGAACGAAAGAGACAAAGCAGCCAAGCAGATCTACTTCAGTTTAGTTAAGGAGAAGCAGAAAGTTCTTAACACAAACGCATTTCACGACAATCACAGAGGGCTCTCAAACGCACATATGAAACATTTTGAAATTCTTACTGAGATGTTAACTGAAGAAGATAAGATTGTGTCTTTCGCGATAACCGTAAATGTCATCCCGTTTTCTGCCACTAATGCAGCGGCTTGGCTTGGTTGTAATGCGGTGCCACAACGCGCGAGCGGATTGTCCTTGAGGCCAGGCATAAATCAAGCTGAGGAGAGTTGTACTGTGGCCCAACCATCAGGCTGCCAGAGAACCGCTACACTTAATTGAGAGAGAGAGAGAGAGAGAGAGAGAGAGAGAGAGAGAGAGGACAGCTGTTTATGTGGTCAGAGGTGGATTAATCCCACGGGTCAATTAGGGAGAGACAGAGAACGAGAGATAGAGAGCGAGAGAGGAGAGCTGATGGCTACAGTTAGTCATTATTACCAGAAACTGAGCAGGCTGTTCCCTCGATACTAAAGTTATTTCATTAAACATTCAAATGTGTCAGGATAGCAACAACGTTATGTCAAGTCTGGCATGGGCCAAAACGGTCTGAGACCTGGTCGTCTTTGCTCTTCCCTCAATGTTCCCTGTGTGTTTGGATACTATGGTGCATGGGCCTTTACGTGTCTTCATATGTGGTGTTTTATCGGTTTTCATGGATGATGCATGCTGTGATAAAACAATTTCGCAAGTTAGGATGAATAAATTCTCCTCTTCTCTACTCTCATCATTACTGCTCTAATAACTTCCTGCAATCATCACTCTGGTTCTGAGTAATAGGAGGGTGACATGGTCTTGCCGACTCACTGACACCACTTCCTTTTGCTTTCATTTTCTGGCTGCTGACAAACTCATTTGCAAAATGTTCAAAGTGATCTCTGGTGCAGGAGAAGCCCTAGAACCTCTTGGCCATGCTCAGAACACAGTACACACTTCGAGCCAATTCTCCCAGTTTGCTCAACACGCTTTGTGACAGTAGTAACATTTCCGTTTCAAGTGTCGAGGCTGGAGCTTGTAAACTACCTCAGAAACCACAAACACCATTGAAACTATTTTCAATGGTAGCTACTTTTTAAGTAAATACCTGCCCTCAACTAGTGCAATAGGTTAAGAGATGAAGCACATTTTCATTTCACCCGTCACATTATTTTACATTATGAAGCTTACCTTACCGTAGTCCCCAAAACAGTTGAGCCAGTCATGTTTGTTTGTAGATAGCACAAGGGGAGAAAGCGGGAGCAGGTGAGTCCAGCTGGGTATTGACAGGGCTCGCGTTTTATAAGGAAAGTCAGCATTTTTTGTTGCTTCAATAGAGTGATCAGGGGCTTGCAACTATAGTTTTCCACATTCGGCAGAAAACAGATTTATTTTCAGAAGTGCAACGCTATTTGTCTGGCAACCACACAAGTAAATGAGCTTACAATGACAAAGCAAGGTCTTTTTTGCAAAAAACGATGCATGGCTGCCAGACAAATGCTTATCATAGAATTAATGTAGCCAGGTACATTTCCTAATGTTTTGCTAATCATAGAATTAATGTAGCCAGGTACATTTCCTAATGTTTTGCTTCAAGTTAATCTTGCATTTTAGCGGAGGAAAGTAAGCTACGGAAAAGTACAGGGGGAAAGTAGCTACACATCAGTCAGAGCGCTGTTTACTGATAGAATGCCCGTTTGTGAAATGGTTCTCTATTCTATACGAGTCCTTTTGGAGCAGGTGTGTTTCTTGCTAGGATATCAGGCCAGCTAGAACGTTTAATCCTTAGCTATTAGCTCATAGAAACGCATTGAATAACAGATTCAAACACGGAAAAACAGTCAAAAAATGTATAAAAATGAAGTTTGTTTTAAAGTGTCTGTTCTATTTCTGAAAGACATAAGGAAGATCAAGAAATTATTCACACTTTTTTTTTCTCCCATATTTAACCCCTATCTTGGCACTAAACTAGCATATGCACTGAGTGTACAAAATATTTCCATGACAGCCTGACCAGGTGAATCCAGGTGAAAGCGGTGACCCCTTATTGATGTCACTTGTTAAATCCACTTCAATTAATCAGTGTAGATGAAGGGGAGGAGACAGGTTAAAGTGCAGGCTAATTGCAGAGGTGCATAAAGATGGCGGCCCCCATGCACTTACCACAAATTCCTTGTTTTTCTAAGTTCGCCATATTATACATTGCTCTCCGTTACTCTTTTTTTGTATGGTCATTAGCAGAGTATACATGATCCCAGTTTTAGCTTCAAGATGCAGGCAATTTGAAAAGGTAGTTTGTGACGCATGCCATAGTTTAAAGTCTGTGGATAGCGCTAAGTCAATTATGTCATATCTGAATTCTGCCATCTTTATGCACGTTCGCCATTGTTGAGGTTGAACAGCGGCTCTAGTCCGCCAATATGGCTCATTATCACACTGGTGCTTGTGGGATATTAGTTTTACCCTTTCATTCAAAGAGCTGAGATTCTCTCCAGATGGTTTATATTAAAAATCAAACAAACCTCAACAAAAAAGGACCATACCGTCCCCATCTATATACATAGCATAGCATTGTTTTTTCACTATGTGATGGTGAGGACAGGAGTTTTTCCCTGCTGTTGCCACTGATGACTTGAGCCACCCAATCTCTCGCTCTGCCTCTGCAACCTTATTTCTCCTCATCTGAATATTTATGAATGTTGTTCAGCGACACACATTCTATTATCTACCAGATTGCCTCATGTGAGACTCACAATACTTCCACACTGATCACGCCAGCCAGAGAAACAGCTAGACCATAGTTCATCCAATACTAGTCTGTTTTCGACCCATACGCCATGGGGGAAGGGAGGTGGAGGTGGAAAACAGTCCAGACAAAAGCCTCCTAGCTGGATGGTCAAATTCATTTTGCTACATAGCACAGTCATTGCTCAATCTCCCCCTGCGACCTAGACAACGTCTGAGTGAAACTACAGAGTGAAAGTCTATTCTTTATCTCAATGTATACATACCGTACATTATTGTTGAATAGGCTAGACCTCCATCTGTATCTTAGTCTTCCTATCTGAGTGAAGAAGCCCAGACTCTGCCTTTCTCTGCTCTGCTGTAGCTGAAAATGTGATTGGTAGCTAGAACATCACCACCTCCAGTCACAGGGGGTTACAACAAAACCACAGCTCTGTTACACTACAACGCAATGTTCTCATTGTTCCAGCCCTGCCTGAGAACTGGACAGATTTCTATTGGTGCTGCAGCTGAAGAAAAGAGGTGACCTAAATCTACCTGATAAAAATCTTAGCCGGCCACTGAAGGGGTTTTACCACAGGTGAGAGGATTTAGAACTGGTGGGTTGGATGGAGGTTTAGAGGCAGCTATACCTTGACAATGTACTGCTGGTTGCATTACTGGTTTGAAAAAATGGATTGTGTCACGTTCAGTGGGAACCATGACAAGTTGCAGGTCCCTGAGATCTGATAACAGAGCTCTCTTTTCCCATGGCTGCATTCAATGGTTCAAACAGCAGATTCTGGGACTGGAAGCCTAGGAGGGAGCTCTGAGCATCTGAAAAATAAATGTTGCTTATGGAGAGGAGAGGTGGATGACTGCAGAGGGGAAGGAGGGAGAGAGCCACACCAGGAGATTGCAGCCCCTGGTGTAAGGGCCATTACTCAGTGTTATGTGCTCAAGGTCTTTTTATTTATTTAACCTTTATTTAACTAGGCAAGTCAGTTAAGAACAAATCCTTTTTTACAATGACGGCCTACCCACAGGGTCAGCCCCTGGAGCAAATAAGGGTTAAGCGCCTTGCTTGGGTATTCGAACCAGCGACCTTTCAGTTACTGGCCCAACGCTCTAACCGCTAGGCTACCTGACTGCCGCCCGTCTCCGCATCGCTCTCTCGCATAACTGCCTCCACTTTATAACCAACGCCATTCCACCAGGAAGGGAGCCATAAGGAGTATATATATATATATACAGTGGGGAGAACAAATATTTGATACACTGCCGATTTTGCAGGTTTTCCCACTTACAAAGCATGTAGAAGTCTGTAATTTTGATCATAGGTACTCTTTAACTGTGAGTGATGGAATCTAAAACAAAAATCCAGAAAATCACATTGTATGATTTTTAAGTAATTAATTTGCATTTTATTGCATGACATAAGTATTTGATACATCAGAAAAGCAGAACTTAATATTTGGTACAGAAAACTTTGTTTGCAATTACAGAGATCATACGTTTCCTGTAGTTCTTGACCAGGTTTGCACACACTGCAGCAGGGATTTTGGCCCACTCCTCCATACAGACCTTCAGGTTTCGGGGCTGTCGCTGGGCAATACGGACTTTCAGCTCCCTCCAAAGATTTTCTATTAGGTTCAGGTCTGGAGACTGGCTAGGCCACTCCAGGACCTTGAGATGCTTCTTACGGAGCCACTCCTTAGTTTCCCTGGCTGTGTGTTTCGGGTCGTTGTCATGCTGGAAGACCCAGCCACGACCCATCTTCAATGCTCTTACTGAGGGAAGGAGGTTGTTGGCCAAGATCTTGCGATACATGGCCCCATCCATCCTCCCCTCAATACGGTGCAGTCATTCTGTCCCCTTTGCAGAAAAGCATACCCAAAGAATGATGTTTCCACCTCCATGCTTCACGGTTGGGATGGTGTTCTTGGGGTTGTACTCATCCTTCTTCTTCCTCCAAACACGGCGAATGGAGTTTAGACCAAGAAGCTCTATTTTTGTCTCATCAGACCACATGACCTTCTCCCATTCCTCCTCTGGATCATCCAGATGGTCATTGGCAAACTTCAGACGGGCCTGGACATGCGCTGGCTTGGGCAGGGGGACCTTGCGTGCGCTGCAGGATTTTAATCCATGACGGCGTAGTGTGTTACTAATGGTTTTCTTTGAGACTGTGGGCCCAGCTCTCTTCAGGTCATTGACCAGGTCCTGCCGTGTAGTTCTGGGCTGATCCCTCACCTTCCTCATGATCATTGATGCCCCACGAGGTGAGATCTTGCATGGTGCCCCAGACCGAGGGAGATTGACCGTCATCTTGCACTTCTTCCATTTTCTAATAATTGCGCCAACAGTTGTTGCCTTCTCACCAAGCTGCTTGCCTATTGTCCTGTAGCCCATCCCAGCCTTGTGCATGTCTACAATTTTATCCCTGATGTCCTTACACAGCTCTCTGGTCTTGGCCATTGTGGAGAGGTTGGAGTCTGTTTGATTGAGTGTGTGGACAGGTGTCTTTTATACAGGTAACAAGTTCAAACAGGTGCAGTTAATACAGGTAATGAGTGGAGAACAGGAGGGCTTCTTAAAGAAAAACTAACAGGTCTGTGAGAGCCGGAATTCTTACTGGTTGGTAGGTGATCAAATACTTATGTCATGCAATAAAATGCAAATTAATTATTTAAAAATCATACAATATGATTTTCTGGATTTTTGTTTTAGATTCCGTCTCTCACATTTGAAGTGTATCTATGATAAAAATTACAGACCTCTACATGCTTTGTAAGTAGGAAAACCTGTAAAATCGGCAGTGTATCAAATACTTGTTCTCCCCACTGTATATATATGAAGTAACAGAAATTGCTGTCTGTCTAGACAGAAACATTATTTGAAGTCAGATTTTGCAGGTAATTTTGTTACATAGTTACTGCACTTTGCCTTTGCATGGCAGAATAAAGCCTCCCAAAATGCAGGTGATGGCTGCAGGAGGAAGTGGATGAAGAGCAACTGCAGAAACTTGCAGTCGACTGCAGTCAAAACTTCATGACCTTTGATCACGACACTGAAAAGTTGGTGACAATCTTGACAAAATTGATCAACTCGAACGCGCCCTTTATGTTCTTGGAAGTATGACAACTAAATCAGTCTCTATTCCAAAAATGAGGAATCTTAGGACTCGATTCCAAGTGGAAGTTGTGCTTTCTTTCTACTAAGTCAAGGTATTTAACAAACTACTTTTTTAGGAGAGGCAGACTGCTTGCAGGCAGCTCAAGATTAATTGAATGACAGTTCTGGTCGCCTAGTGAAGGACGTTAGCACCGCTTCAGAAGCAGCTTTCCTTTACAGACAAGTAAACTGCCCATTCAGTGGCACTTCGAAACCATCTCCAGAGAAGGTTGCGTGTCGGAATTTAATAAAAAAAAGAAGTAGTGTACCCTTGCCTGGTCCTAGCGGTCATACGTAATAGGACCATTATTCTTTATTGTGAATTGACATTGACGTATGATTTTTAATTTTTTTTAAACAGAAAACAAATAAAATCACTTTGATGTCAAATTTATATTCAGTGTTGGTATGTATAGGGTGTGGTGAAGTGTGTTGAGGGTTGTGGAGAGGTGAGGGTGACGTGTGTTTAGGGTTGTGGAGAGCTGAGCGTGAAGTGTGTTTAGAGTGGTGGAGAGGTGAGGTGTGTTTAGGGATGTGAGAGGTGAGGGAGGTGAAGTGTGTTTAGGGTTGTGGAGAGGTAAGGGGTGTTTAGGGTTGTGAGAGGTTAGGGTGGTGAGGTGTATTTAGGGTTGTGATAGGTGAGGTGTATTTAGGGATGGAGAGGTGAGGTGTGTTTAGGGTTGTGAGAGGTGAGGGTGGTGAGGTGTGTTTAGCGTTGTGGAGAGGTGAGGTATCATCCACTGCGTGCAGATTGGCCAGTAACCGAAAGTTTGCTGGTTTGAATCCCAGAGCCGAGTAGGTGAAACAACTGCCAATGTGCCTTTGAACAAATAAGTGAATGTAAGTGGCTCTGGATAAGAGCATATGCTAAATTACTAAAATGTAAAATGCAGCAGCTGTTGAGTCAAGATCACCAGTATGTAACAGACATGTAATGGATGAAGGCATGCTGTGAATACTGCATACTCTACAGTACGACAGCATGGAGGGGGCCAGCCAGGCGCTGTGTAATTGGGACGGGACGACTTTCATCCAGCCTGAGCATAGGAAGAGGAAGAACTAGTTCGGCTGGCCTTTCTTGGAAACTAAATCGCAAAGTTTCTATAGCCATGGCGAGCAAATGACCTTCCCCAAAAGACCCCTAGAACCACATGACAACGCCTGGTGCTGGACAGAGATAACTGAAACAATGGCCCTTTGCCTGTTAATTAATGAGGAGGGGTGTGTGTGTGCCTGCATGCATTGTAATGGGAACCATTATGTTAATGTCTCCTGTTATGCAAAGTCCAGGAGAATGGAGACATGGTTTTGAGGTAATTTTCTGAAAATATTCTTCCATAATAGAGTTGCTGATAAGATTGTTGTAGCTCCCGGTTGGTAATGGTCCAACTGGGGGAGTGTTTTTGACACATAGTTCAGCGTAGACCATCCTTTGTGTGGAATATGCAAGCTGGCTGAGAATACATGATCACTCGGCTTTTGTTGGTGAGAAGTAGAGCTCTAGGTTGTCTCACTTTGGCAAATGAAACTGAGTAAAAAGAATCCCCTGCAAATTGAATGTGATCTCAATATGCACCACCAGGGTTGTGTTCAGTAGTGCATACAGTAGCAAAACGTTTATAAACCTAAAAATGTAAACAAGTTCAGGTAGTCCCACCCTTTTTCAGTCTGTTTTCTTCTGTTTGGTGCCTAATGAACACAACCCAGGTCTGGTCCAGTTCCCAAATGTGTGAGATGAGATTAGATCTAAACAGTATCAGAGATGAAGGCAAAACAAACTGAGCTAGTTTGAAGTGAGAGGAAATTAGGGTTTATTGTGTTAAAGTCAGAGGTGGCCTCTGCGTTTGATTGGTGAAAAGTTAAGGAAACTCCCTTACTTAGAGGAAGAGAAAAGTAAGCCATGTGATATCAGAAATTGTGTAATATAATTGTTAACCTAAAATATTGTCATATCATTATGAACACAGTTTATACAGGTTTTCTACAAAATGTTCTGTATAAATAGCTTCTAAAATATAAAACAGACAATACATTTCTATTTTAGTTTTCTTGGAAAGCTGAGAGCTATTATACTGTATGATACAATATCAGTACCTGTTGCATTTACAACTTGTATAAGTCCTATCATCAACTGATTTCAGCCAGTGTATGGCTGTGGATTGACTACATTGTTTGAATGGAATGTTGGGATATTGGCAGTTTATTTTATTTTTTTACTGTCTAGCTAACTACAGTAGCTAACAAACATACAGTGCAGATAAATGCTGCAAGATGACGTGCTGCAAGATGACGCTATGAGCTGGAAAGTTGATATGTTGGCATGTCGTGAATGGTTTCCCTCTCCAGAGTCCCCATCTACACCTCACAACGCCATGGAATGTCAAGGTACCCATGAAGTCCTCCCAGACCACCAATGAGACATGAGGAAATGTGTCTCCTCCTCCCTGCAGACCAATAAATGGCCTTCTTCACAGGAAGAGCCTTCACTCCAGCCAAACAGCTTCTTACAAAATCAGGAAGGAAAGGGACCAGGAAGTAATGTAGCACTACCGCACAGAGGCTATATCCCATCTATAGAACCCAAGACAATACTCGCCTAACAATAATAATGCTCTTATAGCAGTAATGAGATTACGCCAAGATCCTCGAAAAAATCGTCTTTGAGGCGAGGAGACAAATTACTATGCCGCCAAGCAATCAGAGGCCAATTGCCCTGTGGTAAACCCATTTGAATTCAATCACTTTTCGACAACACCCTTTGTGATTTGAACGAAGCCTTCCATACATATTTGCCCATTGTAGAAGTGCTCCGAAAGTGACTTGTTGGACCTGAATGCCAAACCATTCAAGAGATAAAAGGTACTCAGAGTTTACCTATTGTTGTGTACCCCACCATACCATGAGACAGGGTTGTCATTTTAGAATTCCTTGACTTTCTTTTCTTTTGACATTTATTTTCATCCTTAAATGTAAATTATCTCAGATTGTTTTATATTCACATACAGTATGTTGTCGTTTAGACTCCTTTTTGCATCATCTGATGTGCTCTTGAATACAGGGTGGGTGTCATGTTTTGGCTGATAAATGTACTAAAAGGGGAATCAAATTGAAATGTCAACTTTAAAAATGGTACCACAAAGATAATTGGAGGTCTACAAATCAGAGAATGTTGACTTGAATGGGAATATCTGTTGTTTTAAATTATACTGTCAATCCTCCATAAGAAATCTATTGAAATCATAGAAACATAGTTAATAGAATATACATGACCATTTAAGTTGACATTTGACAGTGGGTGGCCTGGTGGCCATCTTTGTGGTAGTAATTGGGTTAAGTTAAAATTTTATTTAAATTTAAATAACACCCACCCTGTATTCAAGAGCATGTTGTGTCTCATCCGAAATGCGGGGACAACACAACCTCAGATAATGTAAAGTAGGGTCTAAGATAAAACATATGCAAATATGATGCTAAGAAATTATAACATAGTTTGACAACCCTGTACGCAGTGCCGGCCCTAAAAACTTGGGGGCCCTAAGCGAGATTTGGTTTTCGGGCCCCCCACCTCGCGGGTAAAACATTTGGTGTTCCCTCTCTTGATGGTTGAGATTTTTTTTGTACATTTCCTGTAATTCTCTCGATTTTGCCATGAGGCATAGAGAAAATGTTTTGGTTTTAAAGCAAATTGGGGGGGGGGGGGGGTGGGGTTGGGGGCCCGCGAGTGGCTGGGGGCCCTAAGCGACCCCTTATATCACTTATGCCCAGGGCCGGCCCTGCCTGTACGTAAGCGTTTAAATTATATCAAACTCAACCGTTTATATATATTTTCTAGTGATGAAGACATGGATGTCTCATGGCATGATGGGGTATGTAAAATGAGTTAACTTTGAGCACCTTTATCTCCTGAATGGTTTGGCATTCAGGTCCAAAAAGTAACTTTCTGAACATTTCTTCAACAAGCAAACATGTATACAAAGTTTTATTTAAATCAAAAGGGATGCCGTCAAAAAGTGATTCAATTCAAATAGACTTACCCCTTGTTCAATAGAGGTGGCTATTAGACCTAGAGGAACCCTTACATCAACTGGCCAGTAATTTGTCTGAAAAGCTACTTAGGCACATCTAACAGGGGAGTGTGTTGCACAGTACAAAACACCATTTGCAAAACATATCTGAACACTCACATGTAACAAGCACATGAAGACATTAAGTAAGTCCCATTAGCAATACTGAACAAAAATACAAATGCAACAATTTCAAAGATTTTACTGAGTTAGCCTTCATATAAGGAAATCAATCAATTTAAATAAACTAATTAGGCTCTAATCTATGCATTTCACATGACTGGGCAGGGGTGCAGCCATGGGTGGAGCCAGGCCCTGCCAATCAGAATTAGTTTTCCTACAAAAGGGCTTTATTACAGACAGTAATACTCCTCAGAACCCCACCCCTCATATGATCCCGCAGGTGAAGAAGCCGGATGTGGAGGTCCTGGGCTGGCGTGGTTACACGTGGTCTGCAGTTGTGAGGCCGGTTGGATGTACTGCCAAATTCTCTAAAACGTCGTTGGAGGTGACTTATGATAGAGAAATTAACAATTCTCCGGCACTCTCCCTCAAAACTTGAGACATCGGTGGATTGTGTTGTGGGACAAAATTGTAAATTTTAGAGTGACCTTTTATTGTCCCCAGCACAAGGTGCACCTGTGTAATGCTCATGCTGTGTAATCATCTTATTGATATGCCACACCTGCCAGGTGGAAGGATTATCTTGCCAATGTAGAAATGCTCACTAACAGGGATGTAAACAAATTTGTGCACAAAATTTGAGAGAAATAAGCTTTATCTTTGTGCATATGGAACATTTGTCATTTTTTTATTTTAGCTCATGAAACATGGGACCAACACTTTACATGTTGCGTTTATATTTTTGTTCAGTATAGAATACATGGTAGACTGCTACAGAACACATTCCTCACACCAACATTAGAAGTAGGCAATAACATTGTATAGGCTTTTACCTACTTCACATTCTTCATACAAACAGAAGAGGCGTAACAATGTTCAAGGCAGTGAATACAAAACCTGAACCAGTATTCCCTGCCATCTATTCTTTACTTATATTGTCCAAAGTTAAAGCTGTTTTATGGTCTTCCCTTAGGTAAATGTAGAGTTTGGCAGACCCTAAATAAGAGGTTTTCCCAGCGTTTTCTGCTTTCCTACTTAAAGGTTGTTTAATGGTACAGGGGAAGGAAAAGATGCTGTCTGCGTTATTGATTGCAGCCAAATTAGCTAAATGAAGAAGTCGACTCGTTTCCACCCGTCAGATGCCTCTCCTCTCACCAGCCCTAAATTATACAAAATAATGGCCTTCTCTCTCACACACACATGCACTAGGGCTGGCACAATAATCATATAATTATGGACAATAACAGTGAACTAAAAAACATAAATCGTCAACAGGTAAACAATGTAATTTGTAGAATGTCGTGGGGCGACAGCTGAATGAGAAGGGGAGAGAAAGCGATAAGTCAAAAGGCAGAGAAGGAGAGAGAGAAAGGAGGAAGAGAAAGGAGGAAGAGAGATGAGATGAAAAGTGAGGGGCTGACTGTGTCAGAGAGAGTGGGGTTGTCAGCGGATGAGAGACACCTTCTCTGACCCCATCATTTCGACAGTAGGGTGGGTTCCTTTGTGTCCAGGCCAATAACACAGCACACAGGGTTAGCCACAGAGGGAGTGTTCACCTACCCGTCAGAGCAGCCACCGACAGCAGAGCAGCTGAGTGGTCCAAAGGAGATGAATGCAAGCTTACCATTTTAAAAATGGACATTACATTTTTAAAATGTGAAGTGCCTATTAATGGGATGAGGAGACCATTGTTGGTGATGGTCAATAGCTTGCTCTTTTGTTGGGGATAGGAGTCAGAGCTAACATGGAAAAGCACCCAATAGCCAAACACAAAGCTTCAAGATAATGTTTCATTTCCACGGTCTTTTCAGCTTCCAAAATAAGAGGTCAGTTCTATAGCAGAGCAACCAGGAGATTATGTACAATTGGTGCACTATAGACAGAACTAGGGTTGTACATTTTGGGGAATATTCAGAGGTGGAAACTTTCTGTGGGAATTAATGGGAATATATGGGAATTAACAGAAATATATGCAAATTAATATTAATACCATTTAAATGTAGATGTTTTTTGCATTGGATTTATTTACCATATCATATGGAGACAGAAACAGAAACCTTTTACCTTATCATAAGTAGACATAATTGCAAATGATTAAATCCTTCCATTAGAAATAAAAAACAATTTAGTTAAGAATTTAACTTTAATTCAAATTGGTTGACTCTTCACATGGGATGATTTCAATGAACAACAAAAGGGAATATTGAATGATCCCCAATGATCCATCACATCTCCCAAAAACGGATGTCTTCCTCTCAGGCTTCCATGTCTTCTCCCTGGACCTCCTCAATGTCCACCTCTTGAACATCAGACTCTGAGGCCTCATCTTCACTGTCACTTTCCAACCTTGTTGAGGATGGCTCGTTGTCAGGCTCAAAAAGCCAAAAATTTGCCCGGATGGCCACCGATTTTTCAACCCTTGTATTGGTCAGCCTGTTGCGTGCTTTGGTGTATGTTCACAAAACAAGGACCAGTTGCACTCTGAGGTGGCTGATGTTGGTGGGATTTGGAGGATGATGAAGGCAACAGAGGAAAGAGCCTCAGATCCACAAAGTCCCTTCCACCAGGTGGCTGATGAGATATGTTGGCACGACTGCCATATTGCATCTCAATCCCAAAGCCCTTGCTTGGAAGTGTACTTCGCCAGACTGCCAAGAACCTTGCCTTCATCCAGGCCAAGGTGGCGAGACACGGTAGTGATGACACCATAGGCCTTGTTGATCTCTGCGCCAGACAGGATGCTCTTGCTAGCATAATTTGAGTCCAACATGTACGCTGCGGCATTTATGGGATTCAGGCAGAAGTCTTCATGCTTTTTGATGTATTTCAGAACTGCAGTTTCCTCTGCTTGGAGCAACAGTTAAGTGGGAAGGGCAGTACTAATTTCTTTTACATCTGCAAGCAGTCTGAACATCAGACAAGATGGCATTGTCTCCCTCAATCCGTGCAATGGCTACTGCTATAGGTTTCAGGAGTTTCAGGCTGCTTACCACTCTCTCCCAAAATACATCATCCAGGAGGATCCTCTTGATGGGGCTGTCCATATCTGCAGACAGTGATATGGCCATTTTTTGGAGAGACTTCTTCCCCTCCAGGAGACTGTCAAACATGATGACAACACCACCCCAACGGGTGTTGCTGGGCAGCTACAATGTAAGGCTCTTATTCTTCTCCCTTTGCTTGGTGAGGTAGATTGCTGCTATAACTTGATGACCCTTCACACATCTAACCATTTCTTTGGCTCTCTTGTAGAGTGTATCCATTGTTTTCAGTGCCATGATGTCCTTGAGGAGCAGATTCAATGCATGAGCAGCACAGCCAATGGGTGTGATGTGAGGGTAAGACTCCTCCACTTCAGACCAAGCAGCCTTCATGTTCGCAGCATTGTCTGTCACCAGTGCAAATACCTTCTGTGGTCCAAGGTCATTGATGACTGCCTTCAGCTCATCTGCAATGTAGAGGCTGGTGTGTCTGTTGTCCCTTATGTCTGTGCTCTTGTAGAATACTGGTTGAGGGGTGGAGATGAGGTAGTTAATTAATCCTTGCCCACGAACATTCCACCACCCATCAGAGATGATTGCAATACAGTCTGCTTTCTCTATGATTTGCTTGTCCTTCACTTGAACTCTGAATCCAGCAAATGAGTAGATAAAGCTTGTCTGGTTGGAGGGGTGTATGCTTGGCGAAGAACATTCAGAAATCTCTTCCAACACACATTGCCCGTGAGCATCAGAGGTGAACCAGTTGCATACACAGCTCGAGCAAGACATTCATCAGCATTTCTTTGACTATGTTCCTCCATTGAGTAAAAAAAAACGTCTGATTCCAGGAGGACCATTAGCTGTTGCTATCGATAAGGTGTCTGATTCATCATTTTCACCTCAAATAGAAGTATAGGGACTTTTGTCAGAGGTTGCTTGTTGTGAGCGCTGAGGGAACTTTATGCACTTGGCCAGATGATTCTGCATATTTGTTGCATTCTTCACATATGATTTGACAGTATTTGTAAATGTACACAGCTTTTCCTTCTACATTAGCTGCAGTGAAATGTCTCCACACATGAGATAGTGCCTGTGGCATTTCCCTGTAAAGACTAGAAAAAAATGAGTAAAAAAAAACAAACAAATACAATTCCTTGTACATATAAATAGTTAAGCAGTTAGATTAAACAACTCCTTTGTAAGATGAATGTTTTAAAATGAAACATGTATGGAAACACGTGAATTAACACTCAGTTAGCAGGCTCAAGCAAGCTAAAACCCACATGATAGCAAAACCTAACTAGCAGAAATTGTTAAGAAGTTAGAAATTATTTAAACACACTTTGCTGTAGGCTACTAGTTAACAAAAAATAATGTATGTCATAAAATATATTCACCCCACCCAGTATTGTAATCAAAACTTACCAGAAAGTATGTAGTCCTTGGCTCAGACAGTGTAGTAGTGTGGGCTCAATAGCATCTCATTAGTGTGCAAGATCTTGAGAATCAGCTGTACATGTGATGGAAGAATGCACTGTGCATGCAGAGGGTTGCAATTCCATTGAATTGGGGATAGTTTAACCAAATTATGCCACAAGACCTAGAATTGCCTCATTTGTATCCCACAAAAATGGTTCACTTTTATAAGCTAACTTTTTTGATGAATTTAAGCAAAATTCCCCAAATTCCCGGGCTTAACTTCCCATGGAAAATTTCTGGAAATGTACCGATCCTTTGCAACCCTAGACAGAACTATTCAGTATGCAATCACGTTTCAATAAGTAACACTCTCAAGCAATCAATATTCTCCCATGTAGAAATCGATGCTCACATTGTCAGAGACTGTGCGATGGTCTCTGTGTGTGCAGAATAGAGATCCATGAAGATGGGATATATGCATGGAGGATACAGGGGTGGTGGGGGGATGGGGGGGGGACATAGCTCAAAATGTATGTCTGTATTTGAGTCTGTTTTGAATGCAAGAGCATGTGGGGCAAGAGGGAGTTATGTATCGATATTGATCCATCTGCGAGCTAACTGAGATCCTGAAGTTTCTTGGGGAGGAAAGATCCATCGATCAAGTCCACAGACTGACATTATTGATGGAAGGACAGACAGGCAGGCAGAAATAAACAGACATACAGACCAGACGGAGTAGATGGACAGAGTAGAACCAATGGCTCTATGATGGAGGGGTTAGAGATACGAAAACTGATTGAGATCACAGGTTGTGTTTTGGAGATTAGCTTCCCTTGAGGCCACAGTGCAGCTAACCAGAAAACGCTCTTAAATAAGACAGCTGGTGTCAGTAATTATAAAAACAGCAGTGGATGGACCAGTGCCGTCTAATGCAGTTATTCAGCACCGAGGCCAGACTTGAGGCCAGGCTGTGGACAGAGAGCAGCCACTGGTCACTAAATCCTGCTAATGCTGGCTGCTAGGACCAGACTGAGCCGGTTGGGGTAAAAGGGGGTAAATCAAGAAGTAAATGCCAAAGATAGTAAGACACGTTTCAGTGGTTTATTAACAAAGAGTCTATGAGATCAAGTGCTGATGTAGGATCAGGTCTACCGCATTCATTAGTATTTAAAAAGGCACTCGTCGATGCTTTGTGAATACAGGCCCCGATCTAGTCCTTCGCGAAACACGAAACGATGTTGATACAACGCAATATAAGGTTTGACAGCCAACTATTATCACCATGAGTGTCCCTTTATTTCAGCTATTTAAGCAGGCTTAAGATGAAGGCAAAACAAAAAACACACAGACATGGTGTGATGATGCTTGCCAGATTGTGGCTGTCGCTCTGCAGCTTTTCTAGTTAGGGTTTAAAAAATGCGTCCTTTAGGATTACTGAAATCCTTTAGGAAATTGGCCCTAATCCCAAACAAATCCAATGGGATAATTTCATGTAATTCATTGCCTTTGAACCAGAGCATGGCAGTCCTTTGTTCTCACGCTTCATTGGGTTCCAACCCTGTAAAGACGACGTGAGGCCAAGTGTCTTATGACCAACCATGGCTCATCCCCTGATTACACACCAGAGCTAGCTACGTTATAATTGGGAGGCACCACGGCAACAGGCTTGCATCAACGCAACAGCGCCATGGCAAGCTGTGTTTACTATGTATACATCTGTGCACCCTGATGCTTTCCTCCCTACAACTCCTCCCCCCAGCGCTGTTGCTCCACCACACTCATGATCAGCCCTCCTGAGCTAGCCTTCTGGGACAGCTGGACGTGCTGCTGCTCAACATGCCCAAATCCTCTATAGATAGGGCTACGTCTTGGGCTCCTCCAAGCCTTGCCTGCTGAACTAGGCTGGGCGTGCTGCAGAATAATACACCACCATGGGCTACTCCAGTGGGCCTACTCCCCTCCTGCCCCACTCCATCGTACCCCTCTCTTGGGCCTGTATCCTGCTTGGCGTGCTGCTGCTCATAAGACCCAAATACTCCAAGATTTCTAGGCCGTGGGCTTGTAAAGCGGGCCTTAACCCCTCCGGCTAACCCCCCTTCTACCCCTGTAGCCTGTTGCCAATTAGCCCCGGCTTATGACCCAACCCAGCCCTCAGCCCTGCACTCAGTCCAAAAACCCTTACATAAACAGATCAGGAGAGGGGCATATGCCCCCCATGTCTCCAAATGCTAACGGACGCACCCGCACAACACATCCCCCCTCAGCTCCGAGAGAGCGAGAGCGATTTTGTCCAGAGGCCATTATTTACAGAAAGCCAGTCACAGGAAGCATTAACACCAACAGCTCTAGGTCTCTCTAGCATCGTTCTTATGACTCAACCATTGCTATCAGCCAACTGACATTTTTCTTATTCCCTATGAATTCCCTATGACAGAAGTCATCAGGAGAGAGAAAAAAAATGCCAACAGAAGATTTTTCCATTCTGAAATGAGTACAAGCTGTAGTATGATCAGCTTTTTCCAAAATTTGTAGGGAAGGGAAACACTTAAAAGAAAAGGATTTAGCTAACTATTGTGAAAGTTTGCTGGAAAGGTACACAATAACAACCAGTCTGCTATATAGTACTGTACCATGCATCTACATGTACAATAGTAGAACAGTGGTATATATTGTACCTGTAGTACCATACACCTGGGGAGATAAATAGATCCAATGATAAGGAATGCCAGGTTGGAATTTACTGTAGATAAACCTATCGATCGGCCAGCCACCCTAAGACAAGCGACAGTATGCCTCATCTGTAATTTCCTACAGTACTTACTGAGATGAACAAAGCAGAGGAGAGAGATTCAGTGGCTGGCACTGTGAAACAGTCCCTTAGGGATGGAGTCACAGGGGAGAGCGTTTCCCCACAGGAGACCCCTGCTGCAGTCGCCTCATGCTGCATGGCATGCAAAACATTGTCATGAGAGACAACGTTATAAACATGGAGTGCCTCTTACCTAACCACTGTATATCTGATTCCCCTCAGAACAGAACATCCCTAGCCTTGTCCCAGATACACTTGTGCTGTATCGCAAACTCCTATATGGTTGTGACATGACAATCATGTTGGCACAAATAGACTGGGGACCACGCTATAGCATCGCCACTTTCACCTCCACATTAACCAATAAAGGAGCATCATTCATTTAGAGTCTTGTTCCCACAACCCTTCTAGGTGCTACTGTACATATACCACCTTGTTTCATCTGGGACTTCTGACTGCAGAGAGCCCTGCATGACTGATGAGACCAGACCAAACCTCTCGAACGCTGCAGCAGAACTGGGCCCTTTCTTATGACCATGTGCCCAAGCAGAGCCCTTAGTCTCTACTTCTCTCCCATGCTCCCTAGTTCCCCCCCCCACTTTAAACCTCCACACGCACGCACGCATACACTCATTGCCCACCTGTAGACCCGTGTAGCTCAGATGGTAGAGCATGGAGCTTGCAACGCCAGGGTTGTGGGTTCGATTCCCATGGGGGACCAGTACGAAAACAAAGTATGAACATGTATGCACTAACTGTAAGTCGGTCTGGATAAGATCGTCTGCTAAATGACTCAAATGTAAATCTGAGCAGCAAGCAGCTGCAGTAATGAAGGCTGCCTCAGAGACTAATTGCCTGGTGATTGCACCAAAGATTGAACAGTGTAACCTGCCAACTGATGGTTGGGACTCTGGAGAGGGGAGGAGGACACCAACGCTGTTGTACTGGGACATGGAGGGTTGAGTTGTTTCCTGGAGCTCAAGATGTCTGCATGGCCCTAGCCCCAAGTCTTCAGGGACTAACCGCTGAGACCTAGGTGACACTAATGTTGATGGATGCGTTTGTTCACCTGGAGCTGGTTGTTCTGCCCCCAGTCACCCCCATCAGACATTGCTCTATCGATTAATTTATCCATGCCTGTGTCTGCTCTTCAGGATCAGCTAGGCCAAACATACATGCACTGTGAGAATAATGAGATGGTTCAAGAGGTGAGCTAAAGTTCTACTACACCAGAACCAGTATCTTCATGGAACACATTTTTCAGCAAACAAAAAAAAAATAAAAAAAATCTCAGATTCAACCTGGAATGTGAACTGTGATCGGCGCCTCACTAAAATAGCCTGTTCCAAAACTAAAATAAGATCCAGAGAAGGCCTGACAGCTTTATGATTAATTGGCTGGTAGAGATCAGCCTATTGCTCCTGCAGTGATGTACAAAAGATAATCAAAATGTCTGCACTGCGGACGGACAGTTGGTCGTCCAGATCCCAGGTGACAGATCTGGGGTGTTCCAGCCATGAGGTCACTGCTCTGTGAGGTCATTAGCGTTCTTACAGCTGCTTCGTAAAGGGGCACTATGGCAACCATGCTCAGATAGGAGGCGGAGGGAGGAAGGGGTGGCTGTGGCAGAAACAGTGGTAGTGGTGTGAGTGAGTGGAGAAAAAGGACAATAAAAACAGTCCTCCTCCTCCTCCACAGAGAAAAGGAAGGGGACAGTAGCAGGTCACTAGGGGCTAATGAGCTACGGACTCACTACTTTAGCTGAGTAGGATGCGTAGTGTAGCGTACGTCAGCAGCCCTGACTAAGACACGTGGGAGAGATCAGGTGAACGTGCCTCAGCTCAGAGATGAGAGAGATCTACCTCATGTGTGAACGGTTAGAGTCAAAAGCAGAGGGCAACCTACAGTACCACCCAGACAAAGGGCGTTAAAAATCGTTAATTCCTTTTGTAGTGTCTAGTCATACACAAGCCTTTTCTGGGAAATCAATGCAGCTTCCCTTTGTGTATGCTGTTTTAAAAGCATTTGTCCGTCTTCACAGTAGAAAATTATGACCATTAAATCAGCAGTTAATAAGCACCCTGTGACCATTCTACTAACCACTGCTAATGTCCATCTACTGACCACTGCTGATGTCCATCTCCTGACCACTGCTAATGTCCATCTACTGACCACTGCAGATGTCCATCTACTGACCACTGCTGATGTCCATCTACTGACCACTGCTGATGTCCATCTACAGACCACTGCTGATGTCCATCTACTGACCACTGCTGATGTCCATCTATTGACCACTGCTGATTGTAGACATGTGTACAGTAGGTCTTTGACTTCAACCATCAAGAAAAGTGTCTGGTTGTATTTAGAGTGGGTCAGGACATTTTGGGAGGAGAACATTTTGAAATTCAATGACGTACAGAGATCTTTTTAATCATCATGTATGTACCAGGTGTACGCTACTCTAGAAAAGTGGGATTTGTCTGCCATTTGAGGTTTACAGCCTCAAATATCACAAAGAACAAGGGGTCAGATGAGTCCCGTCAACTAGACCTGGATATGGGTAAGGCTGAACTAAAAGGACAGCGTCAGCTTACCCTAGCTAACCCTGCCTAGCCCCGAGCCTGTGCAGGCACAAAACAGATATGACAGGTGCTGCAGAAGGCCGTAGCTCCATGGGTATCCATGGTTCTTCTTCAGTTCTGGAGAGGTCAGAGTGCTGAAGCCACATTCCAGACAGTGTATATTCCACAAGTTACCACCAGCTACATCTATGACGTTAAAATGGCTATTTACTCTGTTCCATCTGACTGCACAATCCACTGTCTCATCAGTCCAGCCAGGCAACTTATAGACTTGATCTCCACTATAAAAAGCATCTAGACATTATCTCACATTTCTTTAAAACTAACATTTAGTTTTCAACAGCGGAGATTTGTATGAACCTTGCTGTCTGTCTCTCCAACATATGCAACATTGTTTCAATATTAAAATTTGATCTCCTGCTGTCCCATAGTAATGAACGTGTTGGGAGCTGGGACGAGACAGACAGGCAGGCAGCTTTTCTCAGCCAGTCGAAATCATGAATCAGCTGGCATCATTTTTATGGATATACAGTGGGGAGAACAAGTATTTGATACACTGCCGATTTTGCAGGTTTTCCCACTTACAAAGCATGTAGAAGTCTGTAATTTTTATCATAGGTAATCTTCAACTGTGAGTGAAGGAATCTAAAACAAAAATCCAGAAAATCACATTGTATGATTTTTAAGTAATTAATTTGCATTTTATTGCATGTGTAGACATTGTTAATGTTGTAAATGACTATTGTAGCTGGAAACGGCTGATTTTTTATGGAATATCTACATAGGCGTACAGAGGCCCATTATCAGCAACCATCACTCCTGTGTTCCAATGGCACGTTGTGTTAGCTACTCCAAGTTTATCATTTTAAAAGGCTAACTGATCATTAGAAAACCCTTTTGCAATTATGTTAGCACAGCTGAAAACTGTTGTGCTGATTAAATAAGCAATAAAACTGGCCTTCTTTAGACTAGTTGAGTATCTGGAGCATCAGCATTTGTTGGTTCGATTAAAGGCTCAAAATGGCCTTTAAGAACTTTCTTCTGAAACTCGTCAGTCTATTCTTGTTCTGAGAAACGAAGGCTATTCCATGTGAGAAATTGCCAAGAAACTGAAGATATGATACAACGCTGTGCACTACTGAACGGTAGTGTATGTCAATCATAATTTGAATATGGTGGTAACCTGTTGTATAAAAGTGATAATGCCCTCAAAGCCAGTGTTTGGATTTCGTCTTGGGCCTAACAATACCCGTGCCAATATATCCTCCATAACACCAGCTTCTCGGGCATTATCACTTAAAAAAAACAACATGAGGCAGCAGAGAAAGACTGATGGGCAGTAGATCTAAGTATTATAAACAAGGTGGTTCGAGCCCTGAATGCTGATTGGCTGACAGACGTGGTATATCAGACCATATACCACAGCTATGATTTTTTTTTTCTACTGTTCTAATTAGGTTGTTAACCAATTTATAATAGCAATAAGGCACCTCTGGGTTTTTTGTATATGGCCAATATATCATGGCTAAGGGTTGTATCCAGGCGTTGCGTGTAAGAACAGCCCATATACCACACTCCCCTCGGGGCTTATTGCTTAAATACCCCATCCAGTTAATATTAATTGATTACAGGAACCGCTTCATCATGGCTTGGGACAAGAAGCAGCTAGGTTGTGATGAGATAAATGGAACAATAAGTCAGGGAAACTGACTGGCAACACTACAACAAAGATCTACCAAGGCTACAAGACCCGATGTTAATTGCAGCCATCGCACTCTGGTAGACCCTGATGTCCTGTTTCTGAAATAAAATGTTTTTTGTTTGACAGTTTTTTCACTTAAAATTTGAGTCAAAGCATAAATCCGTTAACTTTCAAAATGGTCTTAATTACACAAGGATTTTTCTGAGTGCCTCAAGCTGCCTCCTTACCAGCTTCTAGTGGGAGGGCAGAGGGTGAAGATGGAGTGAGGCAGGTCCAAGAATAAGGAAACATCCTTGGCCCTGCTGGTTGATGTGATGGGCTGATGACAGGTTGTGCTCTGTGGAGGCTGAGCTCAGCAGATGGCTGGAGGGTTCTCTCTCGCTCTCTGCGGCTGTCCGGCCATCTACTGTGAGCGATGGCATGGGAGAACAGTGGGTGGGAGTGCATTCCCTTTCTGCTCCACAAGACACCCCTGCTGCTGAAAATTACAATGGATCAATCCTCTGATCTGTCCTCCTTTGTGTATGGGGAGATACTGTTAAAAGGCGTGTCAGTCAGGGAGAATGAGATTTGAGCATGCTGTTTTTCACACAAATGCACATACAAACACCCACTGTCCCCAATCCCAGTGAAACCCCTGGCCTGGCTCCAGCGGAAAACAAGAGAACCCCAGCGGAAAACAGAGAACCCCAGCAGTGAGACGAGGGGAGGCACGCATGGAGAAAGGCCTTGAAATTAGCAGGCACTGAGAAATCTCAGGAAACACAAGCTGCACGGAGGGGAAAAATCGTAAAGGACTTGAAAGAAGTCTTTGTTTGCTTTTGGGTGGACTGAACACACATGGTGGGATGCTGTCCTGGTGCCTTGGTCTGTGGGATGCTGTCCTGGTTCCTTGGTCTGTGTGATGACCGCTCTCACCTGTTGCAGGGAGAAAAGGACAACAAGGTTCTACACTAGTATGACATCACACACAGTATGGGCTTTACTAAACAAATTATACAGTATGGGCTTTACTAAACAAATTATTCAGTATGGGCTTTACTAAACACATTACAGTATGGGCTTTACTAAACAAATTATACAATATGGGCTTTACTAAACAAATTATACAGTATGAGCTTTACTAAACAAATTATACAGTATGAGCTTTACTAAACTAATTATACAGTATGAGGTTTACTGAACTAATTATACAGTATGAGCTTTACTAAACTAATTATACAGTATGAGCTTTACTGAACTAATTATACAGTATGAGCTGTCCTAAACTGATTATACAGTATGGGCTTTACTAAACTAATTATACAGTATGGGCTTTACTAAACTAATTATACAGTACGGGCTTTACTGAACTAATTATAAAGAGAGGAAGGAGAGGGAGAGACAAAAACAAGACAAACTAACCTAAGTACACATCGTTGCTTTTAATGCTCCAACTTCTCCAGGCAGACGGATAACCAAACTGCAGCCTCAGGTCTCCGCCCTTCTCTAAATTTCGTGCACGCACTTCTTGATAGTTCACCAGCACAGTATTAAGTCATTGTGTAGTTTCAAGTTTAAGTTTCAATGTCACATGCACAACTGCAGCAAAATGCCTTTCTTGCAAGATCCAAACCCAACAATGCAGTGAACAATATCAATGTAGCACATTGTGCATTAAATACAAGGGTAACTCATCTAGTCTGTGTAGCCATTCAGTCTTATGGATTGTGTGTGTGTGTGTGTGGGGGGGGGGTTCGTTAAGTAAAAGCACAGCTGGGGTTTCAGCTAAGAGAGTTGCATCTGCCATGTACATACTTCCACTGTTCTTCCCCTGAGACGAGCCCCAGCCAGGCACGCAACGCAACCACCTCATCCTTGAATATACGCACGCACACCGAACACACAACATTCCCACTGGATTACAGTCGGCTTCCTCTGTCCTTAGTTTTGGAGTGAATATATTGTATAATAGCAATTACATGCATAATTGGTTAACCTCTAAAGGATCGTGTCCCGCCCTCGGGATGCTTGAGCTAACGTGCACTAATGTGATTAGCATGACATTGTAAGTAACAAGACATTTTCCCAGGACATAGACATTTCTTATATGGGCAGAAAGCTTAAATTCTTGTTAATCTAACTGCACTGTCCAATTTACAGTAGCTATTACAGAGAAGGAATACCATGCTATTGTTTGAGGAGAGAGCATAGTTTTGTACTTGAAAATGTATCAATAAACCAGTAGGCAGATTTGGGAAGACTTGATACAAGATTTTGAACAGTAATGCAATGGTTCATTGGATATGTCTAAAACTTTGCACATACACTGCTGCCATCTCTTGGCCAAAATCTAAATTGCTTGTGGACTCCTAAGAAATATTATGTCCTTTCTCTTGCATTTCAAAGATGTGACAAAAAAAATGTTTTTTTCTTTGTATTATCTTTTTATCTTGTGTTATATTCTCCTACATTAATTTCACATTCCCACAAACTTCAAAGTGTTTCCTTTCAAATGGTATAAAGAATATGCATATCCTTGCTTCAGGTCCTGAGCTACAGGCAGTTAGATTTGGGTGTGTAATTTTAGGTGAAAATTGGAAAAGAAAAAAAGGTCGGATCCTTAAGCGTTTTACTTGACACCCAGCATCATAACCATGTCATAATATGATCATAACTCTGTCATGACATATAGTACATTGCCTTATGACTGGTTATGACACCTACATAAGTGCTCTGTGAAGGGAGTAGTACACAGCGTTGTACGAGATCTTCAGTTTCTTGGCAATTTCTCGCATGGAATAGCCTTCATTTCTCAGAACAAGAATAGACTGACGAGTTTCACAAGAAAGTTTTGTTTCTTTAAAATCAGCACAACAATTTTCATCTGCGCAAAAAGGGTTTTCTAATGACCAATTAGCCTTTTAAAATGATACACTTGGATTAGCTAACCAACGTGCCATTGGAACACAGGAGTTATGGTTGCTGATAATGGGCCTCTGTACGCCTATGTAGATATTCCATATGAACAGTGTCTATACTGTTTTTCTGATCAATTTGATGCTATTTTAAAATGGACAAAAATAATTTATTTTCTTTCAAAAACAAGGAAATTTCTAAGTGACGCCAAAACTTTTGAACGGTAGTGTGTGTATATATACACATTTTCACTGATGTCAGACATGCACCTACCCCAATGCTGTGTTGCTGATGACTGGCATGAATGCAGGAGCAGGACAAGACACCCTTTTTTGGCTTATATGATTATGATGGTCATAATACTTCTTGACAGCATACTTTCTGCAAGTTATTTTAAAAAATGATTTAAAAAAAATGCATGACTAAATAATTTATTACAACAAAAACAAACGATTTAAGAGATTTCTTAGCAGAGAAAAAAATTAATTGAATAAATGTGGGTTGACGCTTATGTAGGTGTCATAACCAGCCATTAAATAATAAAATATATATGTTACAACAGGGGTAAATGTATAGGTCTTTTGCAGTGTTATGACCATATGTCAGGTTATGACAAGTTATGTCAGTTATTACATATGACATGGTCATAACGTGTTATGACACTGGGTGTCAAGTAAAGTGTTAATCATAATTGTTACCCGGTCTTATGTAAGACATATTGATAGAGACCAGCTGGCCCACTCCACATGGGAGTTGACATACTGTGAACTAACTTGAATGGCTGAATGAAACTCAGAGTACTGTGTGTGAGAAAACAGTGGTGGTACTCCTGAACAAAAACATTCCCAGCCTGACAGCTGAATGAGTTAGAGGTTAACTTAGGGCCACGACTAATACAACTCTTGCATTAGTCACTGTGGCTAAAACAGTACATCAATTGCAGCCTCTGAAGCTCACAACCCATTTCTCCAGTCTCCCTCTTCCACTCTATACCAGCAGGTCCATTTCAGGTTGGTGAGTCAGAGACAAACAGAGACAAAAATCACCGACACACCACTGTGCCTACTGGTGCCTCACCAGAGTAGTCAGGCTGGTGCACAATAGCAGTTGAAGCAAACTGAATAAAGGAGGAGAAAGAAGAGAGAAAGGAGAGATACTACAAGTTCCAACTCTGAAAGAACGTCCTTCTACTCCTACATAAATCGGCTCAACATCATTGGCTCTTATTAATCATATCAAAGTTACAATGACTTCAAAGAGCCTCATTTCACCAATGAGAGTTTTAGCCTCTGAGCACATGATGCAACTTTAACCTGCTCTTCTAACTAGCTGTGCAGTCAGTGATGCCTCTGTAGAACCATCTAGTTAAGTAGTGCCGAATTAAACCAATTCCCTGCATGTGATCAGAAATATCAGAGCCCTATCGAATGAAGACCAAAGCTACTACAATATACCTTGCCTTCCTTTGTGCTCAACTTTGCAGAAAGATTGCTGTGACTTCTCTATACAGTATCATTCAAATACTATGCTGGCTAAGGTAGATGGTGTTGCCGTTGTATGTGGACCTCCATGAGAAAATGAGTGGCCACTGTAGTGTAGGTAAACACAGGTGCTTGGTTTCGGTTTAGACGTCCACAGGAATGTTGAAACAGTCCATGTTTGCTGTAAAGGGACCAAAGGACAAATGTGAGTGTTTGAGGGTGCAGGGTGGGAGGTAGCCTATGCTCACACCTCCAAACAGAAGTCGACGAGAACATTTATTTAATTTGCTAGCAGTTGACAACGTTTTAGAACAAGCGGCACACAATAAATTGTGTCAAAGGCAAATTGTCTCATGCCTGAACTGATTTTAGTCAGAATCGAACGGGACTAAACTCATCACAGTTGTTTGGATTTCGAGCAGCAGTGGACTTTGGTCCAGGGAGAAAACTGAGAGACAAGCCTTGGCACACACAAAATATCAGAGCACAAAACTGAGTCATCAAAAGAGCAGCTGTTGAAAGTATATTACAAGCACTACATACATTTTACATTTGAGTCATTTAGCAGACGCTAAAATGTGAGTGCATATATTCTAATCTTTATTTTTTGTACTTGTCCGCCGTGGGAATTGAACCCACAACCCATGATCTAACAACTGAGCTACACAGGCCTACATACACTCCTCAGTCAGTCGCACCAGCCAACTCGACAACATAATGGCACAGCATTAGGGGAAAACATGAGCCCAAATTACACCAATTGTATACGATCACCAGGAAATGTCATGACGTTGGGTCTACTGCTGTGAATAGGACAGATCTAGTCATTCAGCCATGTCTCTCTGCTTCACAGTGCCATTAACGCAGTAGAGTTGGCTGATGCTACTGACTGACTGAGGAGTGTGAGGCATTCAGAGACACAGTTAAGTGACTAGATATCTAGATATCTGCCCCAATCACAGCAGTAGACACGATGTCATGACATTTCCTGGTGATCGAATACAATTGGCGTAATTTGGGTTCATGTTTTCCCCTAATGCCGTCTTCTGAGGACTCTAGTCTAGCTCTCCCCTGGCTGGTGTAGAGCCTGGCTCATCCTGGCTTTTCTCCTCAGCAGAAGGGAGAGGAGGGTTGTTTGTCTGAGCTATCTTCATCCCTTGCTGCTACTTTGGCTGCTGGCTGGCTGGGAGCTCCTGCGAACGTCATCCATTCATCCACCTCATCAGCACACACTCCCCACACGATACACAATCTGGTATCTGCGTCACCACGCTAGTCACATTCATATTTTAAAAAAGGGGGGCTCGAGGTAAGTGCACTGACGGTATGTTGTGGGGTGTGTGTTGAGGCATAGGGTTAAAGGAGAAGGCATCTGCAGTGCTGCGGCAGTCCTTTTCTCTCTTCTCCAGGGTGACACAGACAGCAAGGTTCATGCTAGCTAGCTGGCTAATTGGTCTCTGTGTGTGTCTTCATCTTGTTCACTGAACACTGGACAGGGCCCATGCACAACAACCCTACTTTACAGTTCTACCACAGCACAGGCTGCATGGCATACTGGGGTACTGATTTCCAGACGAATACTTACAAAGAGTGCCGATCTAGGATCAGTTTTGCCTTTCAAAATATAATAAAAAAGCACTTCTACTCGGAATACAGGCCCAGAACACCTTAGTTACATAATACCATGACTGAGACCTGAGAGGCCAGTAGATTCTTTACCCGTGATACTGAGGTTGAGTTGGGGGCCAAACCAGATGTTATCTTAAACCCCACACTGCTAGGGTTTCAGTCAAATGACTAGATCGAGCAGGACCCATTCCCATAGTATGTGAACTACTCCTGTAACTAGCTAGGTTTCCATCCAATCGGCCACAGATTCTCACGTGAATATTCAAAAACATCTGCATAACAACATGCACATTTTCTAACCAGAGATGTGTTTCCATCAAATTGATGAGTTCTGATATCTATTGTTTACCTAATACTTAACTTAAAAACTGTACTGTTGGTTAAGGCTTGTAAGTAAGCATTTCACTTTAAGATCTACACCTGTTGTATTCGACGCAAGTGACAAATAAGATTTGATTTGGAGGCCAGAGAGTTCTGGAGGGGCCAGAGAGCAGGGGCCACTTATGCACCCTACATCACCAAGAAAGGGGATGGTGGATGAATAGGAGATAATAATAGATACAACCAGGACAGGGCGCCGGGGAGAGTGTATGTATGTATGAACTCATTTGTCAACTCTCCCAAGCCAGAAGAAGTGAAGGGGGCAAGAGCCAAGTGTGCAGCTGTCTCAGTCTATGGCAACATCAAGGACTTGAGGAATCATGAACAAACAGCATATGCCCTGTCGTCAACTGAACAGTGAAACCTAAGCCCTTATCTCAAGCCTGGCTCCCTGGGTTGAGCTGTGACGTGAACAGTGGAACGTCGCCTACACCAGACACACAGAAATGTCAGCTAGCCTATAGCAGTGGAATGTCAGCTAGCCTATAGCAGTGGAATGTCAGCTAGCCTATAGCAGTGGAATGTCAGCTAGCCTATAGCAGTGGAATGTCAGCTAGCCTATAGCAGTGGAATGTCAGCTAGCCTATAGCAGTGGAATGTCAGCTAGCCTATAGCAGTGGAATGTCAGCTAGCCTATAGCAGTGGAATGTCAGGTAGCCTATAGCAGTGGAATGTCAGCTAGCCTATAGCAGTGGAATGTCAGGTAGCCTATAGCAGTGGAATGTCAGGTAGCCTATAGCAGTGGAATGTCAGGTAGCCTATAGCAGTGGAATGTCAGGTAGCCTATAGCAGTGGAATGTCAGGTAGCCTATAGCAGTGGAATGTCAGGTAGCCTATAGCAGTGGAAGGAGGCGAGGAAGCAGTGACTGAGAGCCTGTGGTTTCCAACAACAAACTTATTGCGTTTTTTTGCTGTAGACAATAAAGCTGGTCACATATTTACATATTGTGTCACATGCTGGTGCGCCGTGATAAACATCCACCATAAATCAGAGTAAACAAACAAACAAACAAACAGGCTGATGGTACAAACGAGAGAGAAAGAGAAAAGAGAGAACGAAATCACCAAATTCACTGAGAATACATGAAATAGGACAAAAAAGCAATACAAAAATTATATTTCAACTAAATAATTTTTGCAGGAATGTTAATCTTATCTATTTCTAACTACAGAAAAGAGCAAGAGAGAGCGAGGGGCAGAGAGAGAGAGAGAGAGAGAGAGCGAGCGGTAGAGAGAGAGCGAGCGGTAGAGAGAGAGCGAGCGGTAGAGAGAGAGCGAGCGGTAGAGAGAGAGCGAGGGGTAGAGAGAGAGCGAGGGGTAGAGAGAGAGCGAGGGGTAGAGAGAGAGAGAGAGAGAGAGCGCGTGCGAGAGTTAGCGAGAGAGTGCGAGAACAGGTATTGCAGACCTGCATAGAGCTGAGACTCACTCTGCCAGTAGTCTGTCTAATCTTATCTCAGTTCACTAAGGTTTGTACCTACTAGCTAGCAGTGGTGGTGAGCTATTCTGTGGGGGCAAAGGTGGCCATAAATTTGGCTGTAGCAGTCAGAATTGCCATGGAGGCATCACTCTGGGTGTAAGGACTTGTGTCTGGGCTATGATCCAGAGGTAATCTGTCAAGAGCCATGTCAGGTTCAACAGGTACAAGTCCTACAGAGAGTGAAAACCACCTTTACATAAAAAACATCAAATGTGCTATGCAAATACAGGAACTGATTTGAATATAATCACTCATACACATGACAAGATTATACCACAGCACTTTCTCTGTAAATAACATGCTCTCAATGAGTTAAGACAACAGGGAGCAATGATTCCCTACGTGTCCAGAGCCACCTCTCCATTCTTGTGTTTGAAAAGGTCACTAAGGTCAGAGCTCAGGAAAGGGTGCCTGTCTAGAAGGATCTCAACTTTATTAATCACTGTCCCTCTGTGTCCCCTCTGCTCTGCCAAAGCTGTAGAGGCTGCCTGCCTCTCTGTCTGAAAAAGTGTTGAATCAGTGAAAGAGCTGGGCTCCTCTCCCAGATCCTCAGGAGCTCGACAGAACAGAAACGGACTCATTTGCAGTCTTGGCCGAGGATGTTACCCGAAAAGTCCTCTCCTCAAATCAGACTGACTGAATGGCTGCTGCTAGTCATTTTAGTGTCAGAGCCGCGTCGCACCCTTCCCTCCGGAGTGTTTCAATCAGGGCAGGGAGACAAAAACTGAGTGTACAAAACATTAGGGACACCGGCTCTTTCCATGACAGAGTGACCAGGTGAAAGCTATGATCCCTTCTTGACGTCACTTGTTAAATCCACTTAAATCAGTGTAGATGAAGGGGAGGAGACAGGTTAAAGAATTATGTTTAAGCCTTTAGACATTTGAGACATGTATGTGTGCCCTTCAGAGGGTGAATGGGCAAGACAAAAGATTTAAGTGACTTTGAACGGGGTATGGCAGTAGGTGCCAGGCAAACCGGTTTGTGTCAACTGCAACGCTGCTGGGTTTTTCACACTCTACAGTTCCCCGTGTGTATCAAGAATGATCTACCACCCAAAGGACATCCAGCCAACTTGACACAACTGTGGGAAGCATTGGAGTCAACACCGCTGTGAACCGCTTGACATCTTGTAGAGTCCATGCCCCGGACGAATTGAGGCTGTTCTAAGGGCAAAAGAGGGGGGTGCAACTAAATATTAGAAAGGTGTTAAAGTTTTTTTTACACACATTGCTGGGTAATCTGGTTGTTTAACCACCTTCATGTTTTTTGGCCATATCATCAGTGAACATGTATAATGTGACTATGAGACTCCCCTTTACAAGTGATTTCAGAGGCAACCTTTCACAGATCCTCCAAGGCGTGCACATACATACAGTTGAAGTCAAAGTTCACATACACCTTAGCCAAATACATTTAAACTCAGTTTTTCACAATTCCTGATATTTAATCCTAGTAAAAATTCCCAGGATCACCACTTTATTTTAAGAATGTGAAATGTCAGAATAAGCTTTTTTCTTTCATCACATTCCCAGTGGGTCAGAAGTTTACATACACTCAATTAGTATTTGGTAGCATTGCCTTTAAATTGTTTAACTTGGGTCAAACGTTTTGGGTAGCCTTCCACACGCTTCCCACAATAAGTTGGGTGAATTTTGTCCCATTCCTCCTGACAGAACTGGTGTAACTGAGTCAGGTTTGTAGGCCTCCTTACTCGCACATGCTTTTTCAGTTCTGCCCACACATTTTCTATAGGATTGAGGTCAGGGCTTTGTGATGGCCACTCCAATACCTTGACTTTAAGCCATTTTGCCACAACTTTGGAAGTATGCTTGTGGTCACTGTCCATTTGGAAGACTCATTTGCGACCAAGATTGAACTTCCTGACTGATGTCTAGAGAGGTTGCTTCAATATATCCACAATTTCCTTCCTCATGATGCAATCTATTTTGTGAAGTGCACCAGTCCCTCCTGCAGCAAAGCACCCCCACAACATGATACTGCCACCCCCGTGCTTCCCGGTTGGGATGGTGTTCGTTGGCTTGCAAGACTCACCCTTTTTCCTCCAAAACATAAATGGTAATTATGGCCAAACAGTTCTATTTTTGTTTCATCAGACCAGAGGAAATTTCTCCAAAAAGTACGATCTTTGTCCCCATGTGCAGTTGCAAACTGTAGTCTGGCTTTTTTTGATGGTGGTTTTGGAGCAGTGGCTTCTTCCTTGCTGAGTGGCCTTTCAGGTTATTTCGATATAGGACTCTTTTTACTGTGGATATAGATACTTTAGTACCTGTTTTCTCCAGCATCTTCTCAAAGTCCTTTGCTGTTGTTCTGGGATTGATATGCACTTTTCGCACCAAAGTACGTTTATCTCTAGGAGACTGAGAATGAGTCTCCTTCCTGAGCGGTATGACGGCTGCGCGGTCCCATGGTGTTTATACTTGCGTACTATTGTTTGTACAGATGAACGTGGTACCTTCAGGCATTTGGAAATAGCTCCCAAGGATGAACCAGACTTGTGGAGGTCTACAATTGATTGTCTGAGGTCTTGGCTGATTTCTTTTGATTTTCCCATGATGTCGATCAAAGAGGCACTGAGTTTGAAGGTAGGCCTTGAAATACATCCACAGGTACACCTCCAATTGTCTCAAACGATGTAAATTAGCCTATCAGAAGCTTCTAAAGCCATGAATTTTCCAAGCTGTTTAAAGGCAGTCATTTTAATGTAAACTTCTGACCCACTGGAATTGTGATACAGTGAATTAGAAGTGAAATAATCTGTCTGTAAACAATTGTTGGAAGAATTACTTGTGTAATGCACAAAGTAGATGTCCTAACCGACTTGCCAAAACTATAGTTTGATCACATGAAATCTGTGGAGTGGTTGAAAAATTAGTTTTAATGACTTCAACCTAAGTGTATGCAAACTTCCGATTTAAACTGTACTCCTCTCTCTCCTCACAGCTCCAAAAGGCCAAATGGAAACAATGTGAGCTGGCGGCCAGAACAATCACCTGTTGGTAACAATACACTTCTCTTGTGTTAGGAGTACAGCTTCCCATCAGCACAGTGTTCTGTTCTCACCACCAAACTCTACATATCTGCATTCCTTACATGGACTCAAATTCCAAACAAATATGAACCTTACATAATATACAAAAGGAGCTTGATTGTTAAAAATAATGGGGAGCGCTTGTCACAGTACTATGAACATTTTGTTTTGACAAGTCATGTCATTGTTATACATCTATGCAATGTTTAATCACTTGACATATTTATTATTCCACAATAGTCAGACAGAACTGTACCGCTTGTTCTTCTAGTGGGACATATTTTTACAGCTTATGTAAAGCAGTTTGACAGAAAATTATTTTTGAAGCACTTTTTGAAAAGTACCCTGGGAGACCTCACTCGCTGCCATCAGAGCTGACAGATCTATTTCTTGTGACACATTGTTGCCAATAAAAGTTAATTGAAGGCAGTTTTACATATGGTGCTGCTCAGAGTATGTTCTATCTCAGCTCGGAGTTGACAGAATCCTATCTCAGGAAATAAGGTGAGCAGAGAGATGCAGTGATCAAGAGAAGGGAACATGGTTCTCTTGGGACAACCATGGGGTCAGTCAACGGTCACAGGTTATCTCAGTGTGTAAGTTCGGACTGGTCAACCCATCTGAAGGATCCATATTCAAAGTGAAGGAGAGATGACGAGATGCGGTCTGTGAGGAAGCAAGCATGGCAGAGCAACCGTTTTCATTTTGTGCCCATTATATGCCAAGGCAATCAGCGATCCTGGTTCCCACTTTCTCCTGCATGAGAAGCACTGAATGATTACTGGCAATGGCCACTCCAACAGTCAACATAATCACAGGGATAATACAGAGAGCCACCATTCATCTTCTTAACGAAGACCAATCCAGTTGAAAAGGGCCAATCAAAGGACCCTTAGAGGCCCTGTACTGAGGGGTGCTAGAGATGAGGGGCCCTGTGAAGTTGAACTGAGCATGAGCTACACAGAGGCCATGCAGCCTTGTGCTTTCATCTGATTATATAAAAAGGCATCCATCCTTTCAGGAGCAAACACAATTTGCAATTCATCAGGAGGGTTGTGTCTATTAGTGAAGAATGGGAAATGACAATCGTGGGCTGAATAAAAGAGGTTGTGTGGGCTTTTGCAAAAAAATGCTTCCACCGACCGAATAGACATGCGTCCTTTGAATCTGCAGGCTCACGATGATAGACAACAACATGCCAATGAAATATGAGAAAGATACACTATACAACGACCAGTAAAGATATACTTGCTAAGAAAATACACAAATAATGTATGCTATACGGGATGGCTTGTGTCTCCTCTAGGTCCTTTACATAGAGATCAGTGGCCCTGCCGCTATGCTATGGACGCTGCCTTAACCGGCTCAGATTGGTCCGATCAATAACCCGTTAGAAAACCTCAAAAGCAAACTGCCAGAGCAGAAGTCCTGGCCTCCATGAATTGTGATGAAGACACTGTTCTCTATCTGGGGCATGGAGACTCTGCAGGGAGATGGAAAGTATACTGCAATAAGCCAATTCAATAACATGACAGGGTTTAAAAATGTATCTTCCATCAGCAACCAATTAGAATTTGAGATAGACTCCAGCCAGGTAACCCTGTAGAGACTGGTAATGATGAATCTGTGTTCAGCTTTCCTTTCTTAGAACTTCAGTGTTTGTTTCAGTTTTTGTGTGTCTCAACTGCATTCAATTGTCATCCCCTGTATTTGCCCACTCTACGCACATGTGTACTGCTCCCACAGCTTCACTTTAAATTCAGTGGGCCCAATACCAGATACACCACCCTCAAAGCTCCCATGGTTGGCACTGGGCACAAATCAGAGCCGACAAGAGCTGTGGCCACAGAACAATAACTTACTGGCTGGTTGAGTGGGTGGGTTATTTGAAGGTAGGCTGGTGTGGCCCATATAGATTATTTAAGGTGGAGTGGCAGTGCCAAACAGCTGAGTGGGTTGAGCTGGCAGCCTGGCACAGACAGAGGCAATAGAGCAAGGCCTATCAGGGCAATGGTCCAATATTCCACCATGGCCCTGCCAGGCCTGAGATAAACACATGCAGGAGGAGCAAAAAGCAAGCAGCAAGCCCAAGACAGCGGTGGGTATCTCTCTCCATAACACCACACCACCAACACCCAGATAAAAGAAAAGGAGAGTGAATCAAAAGCTGTAAACATACAGATCAGCAGGGCCAAAACACCTGCAATGGTCACACAACAGAACAGGGTGAGTGGTAACAAAGCAACATTTAGGGATATCTGAATGATTACAGGGGGAAGGGAAATAAACGACATCAAACCCCAGCCTGCAGGAATAAAGCAAATCCCATCATTCTGATTGCATTCCTACTCAAAAGGCCAATAGACCTGAAGAAACAATCCCTCCCTCTGCCCCAATTTCTCATTCTTATGCACACACGGAGGGCGGAGAGAGTTATTTGCAGACGTTAAGATTCTAAAAAGCCAACTGTGCCTGTTCTCTAGCGAAGTGTCGAGCAGAGCGTTAGTCAGGCTAGGAAGGAATAATAACAGGTCTTATAGGAACAAAGTAGAACAGGAGACAGACACTAGTGTGCGTGAACAGACAAGCAACACCAAATCTCAGTCACATTCTCTCTTGCACTCTATACTTTGCTTTGTTAATGTTCATTTCTGATCTCTTTAAATCACTGAATCACTTTCAGCTGGTGCCTCTGCAGTGTAAAAGGGCATCTTGTACTCAGGAGTCAGGCCAAATTGGCCAATAGGGCCATTTCATACCCAGTACTCATGCCAATAGCAGGAGGGAACAATGCATCTGTAAAGAGGCCCCTTCCAGTCATCTAATCCTCTATCCATCCAGGTCTGCCCAAGACCAAGATGCACTCTTAAGGAGCCTACCATTACTCCTTAAGGTCCAATGACATTGTTCTTTTCAGAGGTAGACTTGCTCTGGCAGCCAAATACTCCATCTAAACGTGAATCGATTCTCAATTGCGATATGGTTCTAGAATCATGAATCCCTTTACTTTCATATCACACCAAAATAGTTTCACAAATGCAAAATACACTTGTTTTAACCAGCATTATCGCAGTAGCAGCCAACTGTATTTTTCAGTTTCTTCCATTACACACAGGTGTTCGGCGCATGCTAGAACGCCAATTAGCACAGGCGGTGCCTCGGTCTTCCGTCTGTCTTCTGTAAACACGTGCTGTAACATGGAGATACTGTATGTGTGTAAACGTGCTGTAACGTGGAAATATGGCTGTGTGGGAACACTAACCCTAACAAAGGTTTGTATCAATTTAACCTTGTTTTTGGAAATTTCTGAAAGATAAAAAGACGCCTTCATCCAATGACTTGTGTAATAAAATGGAACTTAGTCATGATCAAGGGCTAGGTCTGCCCCTCTGTGTGTGTGTGTAATATATATATATATATATACAGCGGGTGAAATAAGTATTGAACACGTCACAATTTTTTCTCAGTAAATATATTTCCAAAGGTGCTATTGACATGAAAGTTTCACCAGATGTTGGTAACAACCCAAGTAATCCATACATACAAAGAAACCAAAACAAATAAGTTCAGAAATTAAGTTGTGTAATAATGTGAAATGACACAGGAAAAAAGTATTGAACACATGAAAAAAGGGAGGTTCAAAAAGGCATGGAAAGCCAAGACAACAGCTGAAAACTATCAGTAATTAAAAAGCAATCCAGACCCCTGTCAGTGCAAATTAATATCAGCTGGTTCAGTCCCAACTGATGGCCTACAAAAAGGTCTCATTGCCAAGGTGTCACACAAGACACATCTCATGAAGGGTAAAAGCAAAAAGCTGTCTCAAGACCTTCGCAACCTAATTGTTGCAAAACATAATGATGGCATTGGTTATAGGTGCATTTCTAAGCTTCTGAATGTTCCAGTGAGCACTGTTGGGGCCATAATACGGAAGTGGAAAGACAATCATTTCACCATAAATTTGCCTCGACCAGGTGCTCCTCGCAAGATTTCTGACAGAGGAGTGAAAAGAATAATCAGAAGAGTTGTCCAAGAGCCAAGGACCACTTGTGGAGAGCTTCAAAAAGACCTGCAATTAGCAGGTACTGTTGTCTCAAAGAAAACATTAAGTAATGCACTCCACCGCCATGGCCTGTATGCACGCTCACCACGCAAGACTCCATTGATGTTGAATCTCGTTTAAAGTTTGCTGCACAACATTTGGAAAAGCCAGTGAAATACTGGGAGAATATAGTGTGGTCAGATGAGAGCAAATTGAACTGTTTGCATGTCATAATACACACCATGTTTAGAGGAGAAATGGCACTGCACATCACCCTAAAAACACCATACCAACAGTGAAGTTTGGAGGTGGGAACATCATGGTGTGGGGCTTCTTTTCAGCAAATGGTACTGGCAAACTTCACATAATTGAAGGAAGGATGAATGGGCAAATTTACGAGGAGCACCTGGTCGAGGCAAATTTATGGTGAAATGATTGTCTTTCCACTTCCGTATTATGGCCCCAACAGTGCTCACTGGAACATTCAGAAGCTTAGAAATGCACCTATAACCAATGCCATCATTATGTTTTGCAACAATTAGGTTGCGAATGTCTTGAGACAGCTTTTTGCTTTTACCCTTCACGAGATGCGTCTTGTGTGACACCTTGGCAATGAGACCTTTTTGTAGGCCATCAGTTGGGACTGAACCAGCTGATATTAATTTGCACTGACAGGGGGCCGGATTGCTTTTTAATTACTGATAGTTTTCAGCAGTTGTCTTGGCTTTCCATCCCTTTCTTCATGTGTTCAATACTTTTTTCCTGTGTCATTTCACATTATTACACAACTTAATTTCTGAACTTATTTGTTTTGGTTTCTTTGTATGTATGGATTACTTGGGTTGTTACCAACATCTGGTGAAACTTTCATGTCAATAGCACCTTTGGAAATATATTTACTGAGAAAAAATTGTGACGTGTTCAATACTTATTTCACCCGCTGTGTGTGTGTGTGTATATATATATATATATATATATATATATATATATATATATATATATATATATATACACACACACACCATCCAATCTTCCTTTCTGTCCCTCCTATATCTCCCTTTAAAACTGGCTGTAACTAAGCCACTGTTTGTCTGCTCGGTCAACACCTTCAGAGAGAAACAGAAATTGTTCCGTTGTTTATCTGTTCAGGGTCAACTTCAGATTGGTTGAGTGCTCTGCATTTTCTTTCCACTGCTCAAAAGGCACCTCTTTACACACACACTGTGCTAGCACTCCCCGCTTCCCAAGCCTCCCACCCCCTACCGGTCTATCGACGTGTCGAGACATCAGCATTTAGCTGCTTATCAGTGTGTCCATGACAGGGCTCATTCTGCTACACAGAGGGATGACAGACAGCAGGGGAGACTAATTCCCATGGTAACATAGAATGTTCATTCAAATGACGTTAACTGATGTGGCACATGCAATGGCATGTATTTTTTGTAATGTCAGTTGAGTTGACTCAAATCACAGCACGTATTGATGGGTAAACTTCCTGCTTTTACGTCCTTCTTTGCTCCTATGGCTACACTCGCAATGGCTGCCAGTACACTGATTATGCCATCATTGACATAAAAAAAAATGGGGACATTCTTCACTGAACAAAAACAAGACGCAACAAGCAACAATTTCCCACCCCCAAAATCTAAGTTACAGTTCATATAATGAAAATCAGTCAATTTAAATAAATTAAATTAGGCCTCAATCTATGGATTTCACATGACTGGTAATAATATGCAAATGAGCTTCCCTAAGACGGTTTCTGACAGTAAGTGCAGATATTCTTTGGTTTTGCGAACTAAGTTTCATCAGTTGTCCAGGTGGCTGGTCTCTGACGATTCGAATCGCTGGTGAAGAAGCCGGATGTGGAGGTCCTGGGCTGGCGTGATTACACGTGGTCTGCATTTGTGAGGCCGGTTGGAAATAGTGACAAATTCTCTAAAACAACGTTGGAGGCAACTTATGGTAGAGAAATTAACATTAAATTCTCAGGTAACAGCTCTGGTGGACATTCCTGCACTCAGCATGTCAATTGCACACTCCCTCAAAACATATGTGACATTGTGCTGTGTGCCAAAACTGCACATTTAAGCGTGGCTTTTTTATTGTCCCCAGCACAAGGTGCACCTGTGCAATGATCATGCTGTTTTATCAGCTTCTTGATATGCCACACCTGTCAGGTGGGTGGATTATCTTGGCAAACAGGAATGAAATAAGCTTTTTATGGGACCAATACTTTAAAATGTTGCGTTTATATTTTTGTTCAGTATATTTGGCAGCACATGCAGTCAGGAGCGGAGGAGAGAAGAAAATGTGCAAAAAAAACTAACTTATTTGAACGGTTATTACAGAGACCGCACTAAGGACTGTATTTTAAGGGAATTATTATTATTACCCTAAATTATATCATACACATATTTAGTTATTTAAGTATCTCTTCCTGTCATTTACCTGTACAGTTAATGTAACCATGCAAATATTCACTTAACTTTATACAGTCTGGTTAAATGAACAGGTAACTATTATTACCCTCAATTATATCATAGGCACATTTAGCTATTTCTCTGCCATCGACCTGTATAGTAAACCATGCAAATTACCATGCTTATTTATCTATATCAACTTGCAATATTTATCTTTTTTTTTCTCACCTAACACTAACAATGTATAGTGTACATATTCACCCATACTATGCAATGTCTTTCATAGCTTTTCGCACTCCAGACTTCTTGTATTTTTATACTTTTTCATACTGCCGCACTATGTATCATGTATCGGTCTTTTGTGTATTTTTGTTCTGGCATTTTGCACCTGCCCTGTGTTTTTTCTTAGCTACTTGACGAAGAAATTTCCTCTCGGGATCAATAAAGTACCCATCTATCTATCAATCATTTGTCTGGCCAATTACCGTCATCCAAAATTCCATGACCATCACAGGCCTGGTGTGTGTGTGTGTTGTCACAATACCAGAATTTTGATTTCAATACCAGGTTTAGTTTAGTATTACAATACCATCACAATACTCAATACCACAAAAGAAAAGGCATATGCCAAAGTCACAGAATGGCATGTTATCCAGACAAATAAAACTATGCTACTGCTCTGTTCAATCGTTGGGCATCGGAGTTCAATATCTTCTCATTTGAAAATGTGTCCATTTTTTGGAGACAGCCATGTATGCATTAACTGAATCAATTATACAATAATTTTTTGTTTTAACCAATTTAAGTGAGAAAAAAAAAACAATAATAGTAATAATCTATCTGAAAGGTAAATCTATTGATAGACTGGGTAAATCAAGATGTAGCCCAAGTCTATTCACAACACAGGTGAGTGAATATTATTCAATAGGAGTGTGCATGCATGGAGTTATTGAGCTTATTTTAGCTGATTGCATGGGGCTACAAACAACCCCTTCCATCCAATACTTATTTTATTGGTAACTGTTAAGAGAACATTTTATTGTACTGATGAACAACCTTTGCATAGAAAAAGCAATCTCTTTTCAAAAATTGTCTGACATTTGTTATGCAGAATGTGGCTTTGGAATCTAGTGGATTCATGATTCAACCTGGTTTTGTCAGTAGAAACCACATTTGTTTAAGCAAGTCAGCCATATCAGCGATGTTCTTTTTAAGGCAGTAAATGAGGCTGAATTAACTGTTTTGCTGCCAGACAATGCTCTGCTGATAGTCAGGTGTAGCAGTGGTAAGATGATGGGACTGCTGTTGGGACAGCTTTATGTAGGCCCTAACAGTTTGTGGGCACCGTTTGTCACCGTTATAGTGCAATTCATGTATTGTTTAGTGTTGTGTTCTGTAGTGGCTTTGCTGGCATGCAGCCCACTATTTTCTTCCCCCACCAAGATTTACACACTAAAATCACCACTGGGTGTTATTTATTCTGACCTCATCTCATCTCTATAGGAATAAACAGCCATGATGTCGCTGCCTGGTGGTGGGGACAATTAACAGACAGGAGACTGTGTTTGTGTGTGTGTTACTGCACTACCACAGGCATCTATGTACCTAGAGACCCCTCAGCAGCCTCCACTGCTAGCGACATGGCTGCTACCATGGACGCTGACACTACACTGTGAAACGACCACTCGCTCCGTCAGAGAAGGGAGGGTGCGTTAGTGAAAGCAGCAGACTCCCATCTCCTCTGTCTGTAAACACGCAGTCTGCCATGTAATGTCTCCCCTTCCCTTAGATAATGAGGCAGTAAGAAGAGACCGGAGATCATATAAAATACACATTTTGTTGCACGCCGTATTCATTACCAGGCGGACGGTTTTGGCTATGACAGCAGGAGACACGACAAAAAAAAAAAAACAGGGATAGATAAGAAGCGCCCGGGATGCTGGGCGTTCTCGGGTTCGTCACTAGTCATTAAGGGTCCGCTCTCTGTCAGGCAAATAAACAGACAGCAGCGCAACTCATTTACAACACTATGTTCACAGTTGTGATGGGAACGACTAGTGTTGGGCAAATAGAGACTGGCACCACAGAGTCTCTTGAAGTCTTCCCTGGTTCCTACTTCTCCAGTCTTCCTGAGAGAGTGGATTGAGTGTTTGTGTCTCTCATGCTCTGCTGTGTGGGAACAAAGGAGTGGGAGAGGGGTGGAAGTAGAAGTCATGTTCCAGGTCGTCTTTTTCCACACTGTGGTGCTGGCGATCAGATCTCTGGAGAATACCAAGAGAGCAGATGTGCGTGAATTTAAGCAATTTTCCAGACATTGTGATATCTGATCATCTGCACAGCACGATTGCAATATAGTTCACCTGGAACGCAACTGCAATAAAGACAATCTGGAAGTCAGCCCATATAACCACCTCAGTGCTGAGTGAGCGCTGCTGCTGTTGCAGGAGTGGGACGTGCCAGGGGCGGAGAGACGGAAAGGAGGAGAGGGACATTTTAGTATTCACAGCAGCTGCTTCTGTCTGGGGCCTCAGCGCACCCATCCGCTCGCTCTCACTCCCTCTTTCACTGCTTCCCCACTGACGGCCTGGCTGGCGGATGGAGTGTGACAGGGGAATGAGCCCAGAGAATGTGAGCAGCCAGTGGGAGGGGCTGATGGATGGATGAAACACGTCAGGTCTGTGATACTCTCACAGACGCACATGCGGGTGCGCAGGCAGGCAGGCACGCACGCACACACACACGCACGCAAAGACAAGAGAACTCAAGTGGTGTTCCATCTGTGTGTCACCAATAAAAAGGGAGTAAGGGAGGTGTATAACCCTTATAAGCAGGCAAGGGAGAATAGACTAATTATTCAACCTCTAAAAACACTGGATCATGACTGAAGGGCCAATCAGCAGCATTAAAATGCCTTTAACAATTCCAGTCCATGGTCTATAACCATGATGAGCTATACATCATCAGAATGTTGTCACAAGTCAATGGGGTTGTGACAGGTCTGTTGTCATTGCCTGAGCCCCTCTGCTCCATGCCATGCATGACAGAAGTAGGACGTTGTGACCCGTCTCGTTACTGTTCTGTTAGGGCACTGTGAAAAAGGCACCACCCGAGGCAAGGCTATGCCCCCACCGCTCTCAGAGTGACAGTGTTGCTAAATTAAATTGTACACGGCTGGCTTCTCACGACGCCTCCATGGGCCATTCTTTAAAACGTGAGATTTTACCTAAGAAAAAATAATAAGAAAAAGAGAACGAGCGAGCACAGTTTTACGGTGTAACGCGTTTACGGTCACAGTGTTTCACAACCCACTGGGTGACAGACATTTATGAGGAAACCAACACTTGTCATTTACAGAGTTGGACCTTCTGTAACAGTAGAGTTTTCATTGCAACTTTATCTTCTGGTAGTGGTGGTCTATTTCAGTGATAAATTGTGTGGGCTGGGGAACCGTTCTACCCAAATACACATGCTGATATGTTGTTTGGTGAAAAATAATGTTGAAGGAAGACTTTCTTGCCAGTGTATAGAGAACGGCGGTTAGACTGGATAGATACAATACCACAACTTTATTGTCCATCGATGCAGAAATGTGTTTATAAGAGCTTTGGACAGAAGCTACAGAGTTTGTTGGCAGAGTAAAGCATCTGATACCTTGAGCTGGTTTAAAAACAGACACCCCATTTGATGTAGTTCTGTCCTTGTCTAGTAATGTTCTGTTTTGTCATGTTTCACGTTTTGTCTGAATCCCAGGAAGAGTAGCCGTTGCTTTCGCAACAGCTAATGGGGATCCTAATAAAATACCAATACCATAAAACTGTAGCACTGCGAGACAGAACACATTAAACACCATACGCTGCAACATTACTCTGCTGGGCTGGAGATCGTACAACCAGTGTGAAATGGTTCTCTCATTAACAGTTCTACCATAACAAGACCAGGCTGGGCTGTTTAATGCACGTGATTAACTGTAGAATAGAATAAGATCTTAAAAAATAAAAACATTACTTTCTAGCCCACTTGAATCTGAAGTAACCGGCAGATTCCATAACTCAGTTCCTTTAATTGGCAGCATACTAAAACAGTGAATACAATTTACTTTTATTGCGCTGTTTTATGTATACATTTTGGTTGTACAAAACTATACATTTACAGACCTACATTTATTGTATTCACTTCTAGGCCAGGGACATTCCTTAGTTCTATGTTGCTGTTCTACCTTAACAGCCCAGTAACACTCAGCTCCTCCTGCTATTCATTAACTATAGCCTAATGAGGCCCCAACAAGCACAGAACAGATCACTGAAGACCACATCAGTAATCAATGGCACACCCACTCCAATTATTTAAACACCCTACCATAGCCTTCTATACAGTGTACCCTTGCTTCAAGTTATTCTTCTACCAAGGTTGAGAACTACTGGTTGTTGTGTGAGAGGTCCATGGGTGGCTATTTGTCATTTTATTGGATTCCTCGTGTCTTATTCATTGTTAGGAAGAATGATGGTCCAAATCGGATGTCAATTACTATATTTATTGAAGATTATTTGAACCCTATAAATACATTTCAAAAATGCTAATCTGGGTGAAATCAATTAGCCTAATTTGTCATAGATCAAATTATATTTCAACAAAATGTTTCAGGAATGCTAATCTTAACTGTTTCTAACTACAGAAACGATTTCAGCACAATCTGAGATGGTGTGCCGAAATCCTCTTTCTTGTGTTTTTTGAACGACCCCAATGCAATACTGCAGACATTCTTATTGTAGGCCCAAAAGACATGCAATTACGTGTTACTTTAGATTGGGCTACTTGGGCATTGAACTTCTATCATACAGGTGTGTATGTAGTGAAGTAGCACAACAAAAAGTAGAAAGACAGACCAACAGATGAATAAAGGGTAGCCTAAACAACAAGTAAACAGACCAACAAAGTGTAGCCTAAAACAACAAGTAAACAGACCAACAAAGTGTAGCCTAAAACAACAAGTAAACAGACCAACAAAGTGTAGCCTAAAACAACAAGTAAACAGACCAACAAAGTATAGCCTAAAACAACAAGTAAAACAGACCAATAAAGTATAGCCTAAAACAACAAGTAAACAGACCAACAGATTAAAAGATTCTAAAAACAGTTTCAGCTTTTGAACTCATGCCAATCCCACTATTACCTGACTCGTTCCACCTCAAAAAGCACAAAAAATTATGTTTCAGGAATGCCAAATCTAACCTGTTTAAGTACAGAAAACAATTTCAAAACAATCAGATGGTCGGTGTCATTGCTTGCTGAAATGACATGGAACAATTCACCTGCCTTTGGAGAACACTTAAGTTTCAGGTGTCTCATTGCACACTGCCTGCCAACAGATGGACTGTGGTGCCATGGTTACCACTCACCACGCTACAATGACAGCCTCTGAAGCAAACACCTGGTGATCGTAGCCTGTAGCCTTTTAGGTCTACAGTAGTAACACTAGCACAGCATTCTGGGGATTTTAGGCTGTGATTGAATCCATTAGAGACTTGGACTCACTTCAAGGCTGCAGGCCTGGCACCATTAACAAACTCCAGCTAAGTGTTACTTCAGAGTGCCTCTTCACTCAGACTATGGCTGCATCCCAAATGGCACCCTATTCCCTACATAGTGCACCACAAAAGTGTGAATACTCACAAAGCTGCCGGCACAGATGGAATCCCTGGCCGCGTCCTCAGAGTGTGTGCAGACCAGCTAGTGGCGTTTTCGGCCCGTCTGTAGTCCCCCCCTGCTTTAAGGAGACCACCATCGTCCCAGTGAATATGGTGAAGTTGTTACACTTTGGATGTATCAATACACACAGTCACTACAAAAGATACAGGCGTCCGTCTTTACTAATTTGCCGGAGAGGAAGGAAACGGCTCAGGGATTTCACCATGAGGTTAGTGGTGACTTTAAAACAGAGTTTATTGGCTGTGATAGGAGAAAAATTAAGATGGATCAACAACACTGTAGTTACTCCACAATACTAACCTAATTGGCAGAGTGAAAAGGAAGCCTGTACAGAATAAATATATTCCAAGAAATGCATTGAATTTCTTGACAAGGAGGGAGCGAGCATGATGCTTGTGAATTTGCACATCACATGTAATGTACTGTAAGTGGTAACGATGAGTTCAACAATTATCTTTCTGGCACATTCATCTATTTTCTTTCACGTTTTGGAGTCGTGGCGCATAATAGGCAATTTACTGTGCTGTGATTGACAACTGAACAGCAAGTGTTGTTTAGTTTATTCAAAAAATATATAAATATATATATTTTTTTTTTATATTTTTTTTAAGTGTTGAACTGAATGATAAACTTGATCTCCTATATTGCTTTCCCATTCATAAATCATGCAATGTGTTTATGTCCATGGTATCGCAGGATGACGGGCTTGCCAGAGTGTGACACTAAAATGAGTGACTAGTCTCTTCAGTCAGTGTTGCCTACCGAATCGCAGCAGTGAGAGAGCTGTTCATTTGGCTCCCTAATTTGCATAGGCTACAGGCTTCTTGACAACCATACGCTGATAAATTATGAAAACATCCGATGAAGATGGTGACTTATGACTGCAGGAACAATAGTAGTAGTGGAATGCCTCATTCTGGTCCAAATATAATAATTAGGGACCTCACGGAATCCAGGAATCAAAATGGAATTCAACAATTTAAAAAATATATATATATTGACCTTAGTAGGGAATCAGCTAAATCTATTGAAAATTAATTAGCCCAAGTTAATCATAAGATATGAAACCTGGAAAAACAAAACCTTTACATTTCAAGATAGTGATCCATTTTCATAAATGTTTTGCTTGAATAAAATACATAATTTAAAGAACAAACATCAGTGGCAATTAATTTCTTGCAGTAAAACTTTAAAATATGTCTAATCTCAAAATAACAGGTAAAATATTTAATAGCCTTCATCATACAATATCCAAAACAACTAAAAATTACACCAAGTTAATGCATTTTCAGTAATTCAGAAATGTAAGGTAATGTCTTTCTACACAATACCACAACAAATGTTTTCAGTCTGGGAGGTGAACTTGATAAAGTATTCAATAATTTCACTGTGTAGTTCAGATGGAATCAAGGCATTAGAATGTACCAGAGGCCACAAAAATAGAGTTCAAAACATAGAGGGCCGCAAGGCTGGACACTGTGTGTGTGTGTGTGTGTGTGTGTCTCACACACACACACACACACACACACACACCCCAACAGGACTGCAGTAGAGAGTCACAAGTTAAGTACCTCTGCGTCCACATCAATGACATGGACCAACACCAGCACCACTCTTGTCAAAAGGGCGCAACAGCATCTCTACTTCCTAAGGCGGCTGACTTCCAAATACTACTGCTGCACCACCAAGAGCGTCCAGACCGGTTGCATCACTTCTCTGCCATCGACCTGTATAGTTAACCATCCAACAATGTACAGTGTACATATTCAGCCAACCACTCATACTATGCAATGTCTTTTTATAGCTTTTATTTTTTTGCACTCTTGTATTTCTATACTTTTTCATACTGCCGCTCTATGTATCATGTACCGTGTATCTGTCTTTTGTGTACTTTTGTTGTGGCATTTTGCACCTGCCCTGTGTTTTGTTGTAGCTGCTTGACAATGAAATTTCCCCCCCGGGGGATCAATAAAGTACCTATCTATCTATCACGGCCAGGTACGGAATTGCTCCGTCCATGACCGCAAGGCCCTCCTGTGGGTGGTGAAGACAGGCCAGTACACCATTGACCATGCTCCCACCCATCTAGGACTCGAAACGGTGCCTTAGGAAGGCACACAGCATCATCAAGGACCCCACACACCCCAGCCACAAGCTGTTCTCTCCCTTACTGTCGAGCAGACGGTATTGGAGAACGAGGTCTGATACCAACAGGCTCAGAGACCGTTTCAATGTACAAGCCATCAGACTGCTGAACACTGGACTGACCACCTGCTCTGATTCTCTGCACATTAGCACATATTCATGCTACAGTGTGTACACACACACACACACACATATACTGCCCCCCCATCCCCCAATACACATCTATAAATTGGACATTCCTGTATTATACTTATGCTCAAATGTTTTTCTATTCTACTGAGCCATTTAGCTGCTTGACAAAGAAATGTCCCCTCGGGGATCAATAAAGTACCTATCTATCTAGTTTGTTTGTACTCATATCTTTTATTATTATTGTTGCTGCATTGTTCGAGAAGGAACCTGCAAGTAAGCATTTTTTGTGACGATGTATACCCTGCGTATGCAATACATAGACTAATAAAACATCACTTTTGACCAGAGTTCTTTCTGTGTGCCCAACCCGCTGTTTCTCTAGAGAGAAATCAAATAATTCACGAGCTAAATCAAGTCGAGAACTATGTGGAACGCCAGGCTGAAGGGAGTTGTAGTTTTCATTAAGTAAATATTCAAACTAGTTCAGCGCATAAAACATGGTAATTAAAAAGGAAGGTAAAGGGGGAGGATACCTAATCAGTTGTACAACTGAATGCATTTAACTGAAATGTGTCTTCCTCGTTTAACCAAAACCCTCTGAATCAGAGAGGTGTGGGGGGCTGCCTTAATCGACATCCACGTCTTCGGCGCCCGGGGAACAGAGGGTTAACTGCCTTGCTCAGGGGCAGAGTTTTACCTTGTCAGCTCTGGGATTCGATCAAGCAACCTTTCGGTTACTGGCCCAACGCTCGAACAACTAGGCTACCTGCCGATCCCATAATGCCTGGCTCAGACAGAGATGTATAAACTTTTACGCCTGTTACGTTAGATACAAAGACTGCATGAGAGAGGAATGTACACAACGAGAGACAGGGACAGAGACAGTTCGTGAAAGTACGCCTTGTCTACTTTTAAGAACTTGTAAGATGATTTCATCAGAGAGCTCTGCAGCATATTTTGGCAGGCTAGCCTAGCTAAATGGGATGTCTAAAGACAGTACAGTATGGGGAGCACAGAGATAACATTGTCTGGCTGGCTGCTACTGCCTGAGCAGAGATGAGATGATGACTTTAAGGCACCACAGGAGGATGCAGAGGGGATAATAGCCCGAACGGTGCAGATTGAATGGCATAAAACACGTGTTAGATGTCTTTGATACAATTCCACGATTCCGCTCCAGTCATTACCATGAGCCTGTTCTCCCAAACCTCCTGTGTAAGGCAAGTGTCAAACTCATTCCACGGAGGGCAGAGTGTCTGCGGGTTTTCGCTCCTCCGTTGTACTTGATTAATGAATTAAGGTCACTAATTAGTAAGGAACTCCCCTAACCTGGTTGTCTAGGTCTTAATTGAAGGAAGGAAAAATAAAGTCTATGCATGAAAACAGACTAGACGAGGGAGAGGGATAACGTCAAAGAGATTTGAGTAAATCAGTAACTCCACGATACGAGAGGTTGGAGAAGATGTAGGCTACTGTAGAGAACGCAAGGATGTGTACCAAGAACAGGACAGAGGAAGGCTGGGGGAGAGAAATGGACAACATCTGTCCATGCTAAATAAAAGGATTACACACACACACACACACACACAGATTTGATAGTGCTGATTCAAGCTTAAGGAATGTACAAGAACTACAAAAATCTTAGCACAGCTATTCTATAGCAACTTATACATCATTGTTGTGATTTGCTTGAGGCACTGGCATAAGTCGTCATGGGAGAGTCAGAGACAGACCGTCATACCAACCCCCCCCCCAACACACACACACACCTGATCCTCTCACTACCCTGGGTCTCAGCTGCAATGATGCAGCCCATTTACAAGCTTGTCTTATTTATTCCATTCCAACCACAGACATCAGTGTGCGGTGTTGCTGAGCCCAGTCAACCTCACAGCCGTGACCCAGGCCATATAGGCCTACACCTAGTGAGTGAGACAGAGAGACAGGCTTCTGGGAATTATTATGTGGGTGAATATAAGGGGTCAGTGTTAACTAGAAGAATGCATGTTGTCACTGCAGCAGGGCTCATGTATGTGACCTGTGGATTCCATTTGGTTTTGTATGATATGCCCCCTGCCTTTACTCAGACAAGACCATGCTTGGGTTATTAATTCAGTATGTCATAGTATGAAACTGACATCTCATGACAAAATGCACAACATTGAAGAGTATAGCAGGCTACAAAACCTCAACCGTAAGATCACAAACACTTGACATACCTGGTTTGACGGTCTTGATACGGATGGGCTCCCGAAAGTGGCGGATGACAGCAAGGGTGTCTCGGTTGGTCAGGCCACTGACAGGTGTGCCGTTCACTTCCAGAAGCACGTCCCCGCTGTTAGGTAACCTTCCGACGTGACAGACCATCCCCTCTGTAATCACCTGTCCCAGGTACGGGAAGTCTCCTAGCTCCGCTCCCCCTCGTACCTCCACAACCGAGCCGAACTCCCCGGCATTCCCCCATGATACGGCGCACTCTTGGACTTTACCGGACCAGTGCTTCTTCTTCAGTGTTTTGGACATGTTTAATCCCTCTTGTAAGCCTTTGGAGACCCAGACACTGGTTGTTTGAGAGACGAGAGAAGTTATTTTCCTAAGATGCAATCATGCAAAATATGATTTTTGCACAGAGATGCTGGAGCTGAGATGAGGCAATCTGCTCACTGTGGATGTATTCCATTCCTTGAGCAGATGTCATTTCAAAGCATTATCTGTATAAACATCCCGTCCATTGAATTACTGGAACATCACCCGAGTGTCTGCAATACAATAGTAGACTGTAGTGCACGATTATCTGCGTCAGTGTTATGCCAGGAGGCTAGATCGATCGCAGGGAAGCTGGGGTTGTAACTCGCGCTAAATTATTGTCGCTGGGCAATGAAGCTCTACTTCCGAATGAGTAGCCTACAGCTTACTTTCGGTGAATCGGTCTGAAACGGTTGTCTAATAGCCTATTACGCACAATATCCAATAAGTACATTTTGTAATGATCCGTAGTTGAGTCTATATAGCCTAGTATACGCTACTCACATAGCCTAAACTACACTTGAGAGTAGATATATCAATTTGATGAACAACAAAATTATCGAACTACAAAACGTTATATCGTTGAATCATTGAGCATAAACAACTGTTACCCGAATGTAGCTTACATCCGGTGACAATTTTTTTCTCCAAAATTCGCAAGCTCCAACTTAGTTCCACGCACCTGTTCTACGCCCTCAACCGTGACATCAACGATGCATTCCTTGTCATTGGAAACGGATAAACATACCTGGCACCAGCAGCAAATGTATTCGCATTGCTCGGGTAGTGTAGTCTACTGCTGGAAACTTGCTCCCTATTCTTCAACCCTCGTAAACCCAGCTCATAAACGCGCGGTCTCCGCAGTTGTGACGCCCCATGTAGTCTCGTCTCAGATTCAGCCCGGTGGCTCACACAGTAAGGGCTATTTAGAAAGGCGCAGTAGTTAGTGGAGCCAACCATACAATGAGGAATGGCCTAATAACTTTTCTGCTCGTTTTTACCTTGTTGATTTCTTGAAGCAAAGCACACCCAGACGCAAATGACACCTAGGGATTGCTTCCACCTCCAATCAGATCATGGGATAAGAGTAAAACAATGCAAATCAACCAATGGAAAATAGTTGGGCGGGGCTTCCGCGCAAACCCTTTTCAATGAACACGCTTGATTTAAGTCGCCAAGCGTGCCGGGTAAACAGTTCAGTCGTTTTGGGACAACGGCGCGTCCAGTAGATGAAATATTGAAACAAAATCATTCTTATTGTAGACTACAGATGCGCTCAACTAAGTTACCTTTATACATGTAACTACACATTCCTCGGTAGATAGTTACATTACTGATTTGCATAATGTAATGATACAGTTTAGCAGTAATAACTTAAGTCAAAACAGGACAGTGCAATTACATTTGCTGAAGGTAATTCCACGTGCAGACTAATCACGGTTTTAATACAGAAAAAGCCAATACATTTTCTCTAGTCATCTATAGAGGGATGTCCAGTCACACTCAGTGGGTCAATTATTGCGTGACTGTGCCATCTTGTGGTTAAATCAAGTAAATCCTGAAAATGTGTAGCTACAGAGTAGCACTAGTATTTTAAATACGGTCTATGCACTAGGCCTATATTGACGAACCGTAGGCCTAGTTGTGATCAGAATGTGAAAACACACAGTAATTTACAAAGATTAGGACCAAGAGCAAGAGAGGGAGTGCTGGGATGTAGTGTGCACAACTAAAGAATCACTGTGGAACCTGAAAAGACATATCCCGAAAGAATGATGGTGTACATATGTGCACATGCTAAAAGAAAGGAACGTGGTGGGTAGATAACTGTTTGTCATTGTAGCAAAGTATCTTAAACTTTTCGTTAATTGCTGGCCTGCTCTCCAGGAACTATCCCATGAGCCTGAAGCCACAGACTGGCCAAACTCCTGTTAAAAAAACCAAGTAATTTTACTTTGTGAAATACAAATTAAAACTAGTCTATAAATTGCGCATATATGCTGTGACTCGTTTTAATAGAAATAAATGTTGTTTAACTGCTGAACGCTTTATGTCCCTACCAGCCTATTTTGTAGCAATCGCAAATGCTTCAATGGATTTCTTTGTAGGCTATAGTCTTGAAATAGGCGAAATAATTCATTTTCGTTCCTTCTTATGCTCCCTGTCTGGCTCCTGGCCTATTTATAGTTGTATTTGCTGTTTAATATGGCATGTAGCCTATTTGATGTGTGCTTCTTGCATTCACCTTTTCATGTTTAATCATACTTTTCATTCAGATCATATGGTTAGGTTTCAATACATCAAAACCAAACGGTAGGTCCAGGTAGTCACAAAAATAGATGGGTGTTTGTTAAATTGTGATTTTAATTAATGGAACGAATTTGGCGCTGCACTTTTCTTTCCTCTGAACGCGGAGCGGTTTTTAGCGGAGTGGTAGGAAAAGACCAGTGGCGATTTTAGCATGTCAATCTTGGTGGGGCAAACAAACAAAAATAAATTACATACATGCCAGCAAAGCCACTAAACAATACATTAATTGCACTAGAACGGTGACAAACGGTGCCCACAAAACTGTTAGGGCCTACATAAAGCTGTCCCAACAGCTTAGCACTGCTACACCTGGCTATCAGCGAAACAGTTAATTCAGCCTCATTTACTGCCTTTAAAAAAAAACATAGCTGACTTGCTTAAACCAATGTGGTTTCTACTGACATTTGAGATGTACACTTTATGACAACTGAATAAGAGGCTATCCGTAATTTCGATTAAGACATTAATGAGCGAACTAGGATGGACCTAGTCAATATAACTTTTTGTTCAGCACTTTTGAAATGTACAGCAACAAAATTCAGAACACGGGCCATTCTTACAGTAATCTCCCTGTACACCAAGTCAAAACCATAGGATAAATAAAGGGGGCGTAAGCAGACAATGAAAGCACTTGCAATATTCAATGATTACATTTCTCTAAAACAGGCTATAGGCTACATGGGTTCCACCAAGTCAGAACAGTAGGCTAAGTTATGAAGGGAAAAGGGACCAAATTATTAGGGTGAGGCACATGGGCTACTAACAGCTTACTACACAACATACACTTAGTATTACTTTCTTAGCAACAGTATCTCCCTGGCATATTACATAATTTATGTAGAAGACTACAATATATTATTGTTGTGCTGTGCTCACTTGAACAGGAAGGTGGCGTGGCGGTCCTTCGTGGGCAAATTGTCATCAAAGTCTGGCATTCTCTGGATTTATGGTGCTTTCAAGACAACTGGGACCTCGGAGTGGCCTTACTCAAGAATGCAAAAAAGAGACCATGTTTGTATGCAGCTTTATTAACTCATTTATTTTTGTACATTGTTTGCAAACTTATATGTTACACATATTAATGCAAAGCAGGCTTCTTGTTTTTTGCTAAACAGGTGGGGGCTCTGCCCCACCCACCCTGAATGATGGGTCGCCACTGGAAAGGACTTGGAGGGATTTCCAATTGCTCAACTCCGCTCACATATTCTGGTTGGTGGTGCATCTGGCCAGGGTGACAAATTGGCTATTGGCCTACTGCACGAAATCAGCCATCATCACACATTAGCATGATTGAAAAGCCCTTTAGTTCCAGATAAATCCCAACCTATGTGAACTAGCTTAAAAACACACTTCTCCATTAATTCCCCATTTATGGACTAAAACATTAAATGTCAGAATATGAACTGTCTTATTTCTTATCTGTGTTCTTGATCGCCTGATATTATGTCATTGGGGAAGACCCTGTGCCTAATATTCATGTCTGTGTAGAGGTCTGCTATTTTTCAAACTGATTGGAGTTAGTTGTGGTGATTATCAATGTTGTACCTTTGGTGCCCTGAAGTAATTTAGCCATTAATTGTAGTCCTTGGCACTCTTGAGTTGCTATTTTGAGGTTTCTCTTAATTAACTAGTGACATTCCTGGATTACTTATTATTTTAATAAAGCCTAATTTATTCAACAAATACGATAGTCAGTTTAAAAAAGGTCAAGGGTACAAGACTGTGTACATACATATCTAGCTGTGTCGGCAAAATCACTCCATATCCCATCGGTCCAAGCGGGGAGAGGCTGCCCGTTGCCACAGTTCCAAGACCAGTTAGAAACATCCAGTTAACTAGCACTGATATCCTTCGCCACCGGGTCTTAGGACAGTTAACTCGAACCGGTCATCACTATTCAACAAAACAATAAATCATTTAAAAGTTTTTTCCAGCGACTTTCTTAGTTACATAATTGTAGAACTAGCAAATACATCAGATTACAAATATTTAAGGAGAGCAAATCGATACCCAATCCCAAAAATCTGCTGTAACTGTCAATAGTAAAACAAATGACATTTGAGTTATCGCCGAGTCCAGAAAATGAATGGTGAAGTTGCTTCCGGACAATGTAGTATAGTCCCCATACAAAAAAAATAAAACATTTAAAATATATTTTTGGAATGCATTTTAGAATACATGTGAAATATATCCCCAAAAATAAATATGTTTTACACATTTTAAAATGTATTTCAAATGATTGACATACATTTGTAAATGTAAAGTATTTGGAATACATAGATTAGTATGAAAATATATAATATTTCACATGTATTTTTTAAAATGTTTTTCTCGGTATCTGACTCCTCCTCACCACTCCATGGAGATGGCTTCAATCGCGCTGTCCATGCGCGCACAGACGCCATAATAGGACAGACACAATGATGCGATGACTATCTAAGTCTAAGATGGGGACACATACGAAAATCAGAAAATGCGAACTAGAGAAATATCACATCACGTTTCCCCTTAATATTATCTAAATAGTTAAAAACTAAAGTCAGCCACAAAATGTCCCTGTGTTAATAATTAACAGTCAGTCAATTTACTGCGGTCACCTCCATGGTCATCGCCCGCTCAGCCAGAAGGTCATTCGACGTCAGAAAAGGGTGTATTTTCCTAAAGCGCACTCAAAAATGACAGGTAGCCATATGGAGACACATTTTCCTTCTGTCCTGATATCTCCCTGGTAAGTTCCCGGCGTTCATAACTAGTTTAATTTGGTATCTGTGAGGACAGGCTGTCGTTCTTACAGCTCTCTTTATTGCTTGGAAGATCAATTAGTAGGCCTATGGGTAATTGGCACGATGGCCAACACCTGATGGTGTTGACTTTATCCCTTCAGCTTGTATCTGCATGTGCCTTACGATATTTTATGTGAATTGAACACTTGAGTGTGATGTTTTTTTGTTATGTGGTTTAAGCCAATGGTTCCCAACCAGGGGTAGAACACCTAAGGGTACTTTGCCTATCCAGAGGGGTATTTGAGACGACTCATGAGACCATATGCCTACTGGTAAAATGCACATGACAGGGTACTCTGGGCAGAGCAGAATTCAGTTGGTTGTACAGTAACTGTAAAAGGTTGGGAACGACTTGACTAAGGCAGTTGCCAAATGACTACAGATGTACTTCCTGTTGTTGAAATGTTAAAGTAAACTAGACCTAATTTATCATCCTGTATTGATGCTGTGCAATCATTGTGCATTACTAGCATTATTATGATTTTTGCTGGTCAACCATTGTATAGCTTTTACCTGACTGGCTCTGAATGAATTCTCCCATCATAAGTGAATTCTCCCATCATAAGTGTTTATAGACCTAAAGAATACTATGTTAATTATGTTCTTCTATTTCTAGGCCTTGTGTTGCATAAATCTCTCTTCCTGAAGATGTGAGAAATGGTAAGAACCATCTGTAATCTATGGATGTGCAGGCGTCTCCATGCAACAACACCTCAGACCCTCTGTGCTGTAAGTCTTTCTATGTTCCCATGTGTAAACTACAGCCGCCTCTCAACACCAGCTCAGATAAAATATTAGATGTGCAAAGTTTGATCCAACAGTTACACAACAGTTGTGTTGTGTCTCTCCCCCCCTGTACCATCTGTACTGTGTGTATGTATTCAGATGAGGAAGGATCAGACACATTAGCTGTGATCATTATCCCCACTCTCCTGGCTCTCAGCACAGTGGTTGTTGTGACCACCATACTGTGCAGTCTCTTCTGTAGAAGAAAAGCAGCACCAGAGAGGACGTCCATCCCTGCCCATTACACCAATCGTGGTAAATTTAAACCTATTGGAAATATCAATCTGTGTTAGACCTGCAATATTGTCTAGTGAATTCCCCACAGTGAATTATTGCGTAACAATCTGTTCCTGCTCATATCAACAATCTGTATCAGTAAGAACACTCTAAACCATGACTAACATGAGCCCTCTACTGCCCAGGAAGGCACAGGACATTGTACAAACACTACAATATCAACCTCAAGAAACAACTTCGAGTTGAATTTCAAATGCATGCTATCAGAAATGTTTAGCACAGTACTGCGTTGCATCCAGCAGGTCAGGAGTGCGTGTCGACTAGCCCAGTGGGTCCATGGGAGATCCCAGGAGAATGTACTTTGGAGGGGCTGGAGTTCTGGCAGACTGGCCACTATGGTCCAATCTGCAGAGGCACAATGAGAAGAAAGGATATACCCAGTGCTGTGGTGGTCAAGACACTCCGAGGTATATGCTTGTACAGTTCTATACAAGGCTGTGTGTGGGATATTTTTGGAGAGATTGCCCCAAGCAAGTTTGAGGTATGGGAGAGATGTGTGTACCTCGCAGGTAAAAACAAACAGAAAGGTACAAAATTGTACCTTGTACCTTCTTTAAGAAGTTAAAAACTTTGGTCCAATCTCTTAATTACAGTATACTGTATCTCCTTTCAGGTGGCATAAATCAGCCTGAGGCAAAGGAGTTTGTTGACTGGATCCTTTTCCACGGTACAGTGTGTAAACACCAGAACCTGGTCCGGATGCTGTACTGTCAGACACAGCGACTACCCATGTACCTGGTACTGGAGGCCTGTAGTCCTGGCAACCTCCTGCACTACCTCTGGACCCTGAGAAATGCAGTAACAAATACATTGGAAATCATACTCACCAGAGCCCTCACTAATCAACCAAGTTGAATATGAATAATACTGTATTTATATTCCCAATATGATGTATATGAATTATTATTCAATTTTTCAGTTCAATTTAATTCAAATTGAAGTCATTAACGGAAAGGTCTACAGAGAATTTATTAGTCATTTGAATTTCAAACATTTAATACCGAGCATCCCCCTGAGTTGACTGAATAATAATTAATTTCCCTGTTCTCCAGAGTGATTCGGAGTCCTTGGATCCACTGCAAAACTTTTCAGAGAGATCAGCGTTTTTGGTGGCAATGCAGGTGGCAGCAGGCCTGGTAATTCATTTTCTGTAGCATTTAGAGATCTAATATCCAATGGAAGGCCAAAATACAGTACCACAACAAGCTCTGTGCAGTGAATACAGTGTAATGTCCTAGGTGCATATTGATACCAATGTGATTAACAACAGTTTAATCGTCAATAGACGACACCTTATGGGAAAACATTGGTACTGCAGTCAGTTGCTAGAACACAATGGCTATGAGCATGTAATCCAACCAATTTAAAAGTATCACATCCTGGTGTCTGCATTCGTTTTTCTACGATCTTCTTTCAGGATTATCTGTTGTCAGAGCACAGGCTTGTACATGGTAATGTCGCTGCAAAGAACGTCCTGATTGGTCCAGGGTTCTCTGTGAGGGTGTCTGGATTGGGCCTGGCCTTCGAGGTCCGCCATCGCCAGACTGAAAAACTGGCCAATCGCAGGTGCCAGAATGACAAGCTGGACAATCAGAGAACAGCTGAGGTCCCTCTCAAATGGCAGGCTCCAGAGAGGATAATGAATCACCCAACCACAGACAGGAGTGATGTGTGAGTTTTGGGACAGGTAGGTCGGTTTCCCAGACACAGATTAAGCCCATTCCTGGATAAAAGCATTCTCAATGGAAAAAAAATCTCAATTGAAATAGCTTTTATTTTGTCCAGGACTAAACTTAATCTGTATTTGGGAATCCGGCCCGTAGCCTACAGTATACATTTAACCAAACGTTTGTTTGGTTTTACTAACGTTGTGACAAAATATTTCTATGTGACTTTCAGCTGTTTTTTGTGCTTGACATGCTTGATAACTTGTTTTCTCTCCCCCTCAGATGGTCTTTTGGAATCTTTCTATATGAATTGATCACATTGGGTAACTGTTACTTTGCAGATATCTGATTCAAGTAATATTGCACGTAGGCCTACCTTTATAATAATACAACAATATTTTGAGTTTTTTAAATTTTTTGTAGTCTTCAATATTTTATTTTTCATATCTCTCCCTCAGGCTCTCCCCCCTACCCTGATCTGGAGCCGGAGTGTGTGTTCCTCTACCTACAGAAATCAAACAGGATGAAGAGGCCAGACAACTGTGGAGGACCTTTGTAAGTCTATGCTCGTCCCTGGCCAAAATGAATATGACTATAATATTCTCATTTAACCACAAGAATATACATGTAATTACGCCACAGCCAATGTAAAACCCATTATGAGCTGTGCCTCCAATGCCTCCATATTGTAGCTACCTATTTAATCTAATCAAGCTCTCATTCTATTCTATTCACCTGTCTCTCTCTCCAGGTATGACCTGATGAAGTACTGCTGGATGTGGAGCTTCAAGGACCGGCCTGTGTTCTCCGCCATCATCAAGCTTCTGGGGTCTTACACATACCTTGCTGGTACTAAATACATCTACATCCCAGAGGGCATGGACATCATTGACTACAGCAAGAGGGCAGGTGTGCTGCCCTAAATATCTAGCCCAAGGCATCACATTCACGAATGAAGAGGCTAGAAGCAAGGAGTGAGTCCATTACAAAGCATGGCTGTAGTTGCTTTTAGGTTGATGTGTACTGTACTGTGGTATCAAATGTGTTATTAACTTTCAGAGAGATTATTTTGTGATGCTGAGATATGTTGTAAACGCGTTAACATAAGGGAAGTATTGTATGGAGGATGCAAGATAGCCTTATTGTAAGATTGCATTTTTGGATGAGTGTCCCTTTTAGCACAAATAGATGTCAGGAAGAAAAATAATCTGGCACTATAATGTTATTGTCACCTCACATTTTTGGGCCATCACAAGTGAACATATTTTAAGAAATTCTACAAGTGAATGAATAGCGTTCTTAATTATGTCATATTGTCACCAGTGTCATGAAACCAGGCAAGTCATTATATCACCACTTTTAATTGTCAAAACATTTACAGAATTTAAAATAGATATCTTCATAAGACGATTTACTAGTTCATAATTGGGTGAGGATCACTCTTGTGCCTTTATCGAAAGTAATGAGACGTGTAGTATTGTAGGCATACAGTTAGTGACCACTGTGCACACTCCACACTGTAGATTTTCATAACATTGCTTATCATTGACCATGATGCCAACAAACAAGCAGTTTGGACCACGTGGAAGTGACATTTATAGTTTTACTGTACTGTTGCTATTGTCAGTCGGTCTCTAAAGACAATTCAAAACAAACCTATCACATTGTCTCCATCACACACTCGTATCGAAAATTCTAGAGGCACAAACCCCCATTTTCAGAATAACACATTGAGGCATGTGGAAATGGATCAAGAACAGGAATATTCCAGACAACATTTTTGTCCTCATGACCCACACGCTTAAAAGTAACTGCAAAACTTTTCACACTAATTAGCTGAGCCGAACCAAGCCAACATGAGCTGTGCAGGTTAGCTGTGCAGGTTACACATCCACCATAGTTGCTGAAACTGTGCTGTAAATGACAGTGGGAAAGGAAAACATCTAAGCCAGCACGGAACGGTTCGGGCTGGCACAATAGTGTGAAAGGGTACAAGTTCTAACGGTAACAAGAAAATACAACTCTTCACTGTACTTTAGGTTAAAATCTATGGGAAGGTAATGCATTTTTATTTTATTTTTATGTACTACTGAAAGTGCAAAGCCTCTTAAAACAGAAGCAGAGGTTCACAAATACCAAATATAAAGCTACCACAATGTCATGTGTAAGTCAAATTAAAAGGACCGTCTCGGAGAGTTCAGAGGAAAACTAGCTGTTATTGGCAGAGAGGTTTGGAACTCTTTCGTATTGGTCTAACTAATTTACTGATGTCACCAGGCAGGCCAAAACCCCATCCCACCAAAACAGGCACTTTTCAAACAGCTCTCCCACTAAACGGCCATTATCATTTTCACAATTTCACTGTATTATTCCAACCTCATAGCGTGGAAATATATATTTCTTTAAACACAGGGAAATCATGTTTTTGACTACACTCGGCATATAAAGCAGTGTTTTCCCAAACTGTGGGGCTCGCTGGCAGCGTAACGCAGTCCGGCTTTCAATGCACAAGGTGCAATTTCAAAATGCATTAACAGTTTTCCCCTTTTCGTGTCAGTCATTGCATACCTTGCTAAGAGCACTATTTATAACTTGTCAGAAATGTCCAGATCAACTAGCCCATGTCAGCTAACGTTTCTTAGCTAGGTTTCTATGCCCATATATTTTGTTGTAATTTTTTAGTCACTCAAATATCTCATGAATACATATTAGACATGGCAAAAATGTATAGAATTGCAGGAAATAAGCTTTAAACATGCAAAATGATCTCTCCCCCAGCAAGAGGGGTATGAACAGTGCATTGTCCCATAGAAATAGACGTGATGGATGTTCCTCAATGCTGGAAGGGGCGGCCTAGGTGAAAAAGTTTAGGAATCCCCTGCTTTTAAAGGACCCACCCAGAGGAAGTTGCCGCCACTATTTCAATGTAATTTCCTATCCTAAAGAGGAAATGCACATTTAGGTTCGACCTCCCAAGTATGACGAAGGCTACTTTGACATACATATTCACAAATTGGGTGTGGTAATTTCTGTGGAGTTGATAAAAATAAATAAATAGGGCACTGACAGTTGTCAGTGTAGCTAGCCAGCTTTCGTTTTTTTTTTTACTACACCGTATTCAAAAGATTAGACAGCTGGCTCTATGGCTCGTTCTGGAGCTGGATTTGTCATAATCATTGATTTATGGAAAACTTCATCACAGATGGACACAACTGGCCTATATTTGACCTCGCCATCTGTTATCTCAAGTTTTGTCATCTTCCATAAATTGCGGCTGCGAATCGACCGTAGAAATAGTTTGAATTAATAAGATGACGCTCCGGTAAAATTGATAACTATTGAAAGATAGCTGATATGAGAGTTTGTTATTGTAATGGACACGGTGCAAACGTTGTTAGGTCGGCTGCGGTACAGCAAAGCCAAGTCAGCCCGTGGTCGTGGTTCTCACAGGGGAAGTGAAATGATAGGCTACAATGACTTTGCTTTACATTTTTACTATAGATGGGTTAGCTGACAACATCACGAAAATAATGTGTACGCTTCAATAGGGCAGAAGTCTATGTGTTGTGATTTTGGATGGACAGATAGCTAGAAACAATGACAAGAAACTGCCATGTAGGAATCGTAAGTGGCTCGTTTCAGCTAGTTTGATCTTGTCCTTGGTACGATGTCTTGTTTTGACTGATTTAATGTCATGGTAATATGGATCAAGTTCGCTAGTTAGCTAACAAATGTAACGATGTATGTGAGATACAAGTGTTCATTGTGCAAATGTATGTATGTATGTAGGCTATGAAATGTAGTTTACATGTTGTCAACAATCTAAACCAACCCTGTCTGTTTTGCCCTATAGCTGCACTCATCGGTTGAATTTTATTTTGCGGGTCTCTTCATTATCTGCATAGACACTTGTGGTTTCTCGCTAGTGTTACACCAATCAAAGCAGTGGAGCGTGTAGTGAAACAAAACCGTTTATCTTGGGGCGACGGGGGAGCGGGTTCGCAAAATGCTATCAAATCATGCAATATACCATTTATATATATTTCTACTACAGTGAAAATCGACAAATCCAATGGATTATGCTAATTTTATGAAAAATTAAATATATTTGCTGTATGGCTCAGACAGCCAAGTGGACACAGGGCTGTTTGGCTCAACACGGTCAAAAAGGAATAACTTTGCAGCGGTTTCTGATGAACAAACAATGCCATGCTGGTGGATGGTAACATTCAAATAAAACCCAGCCCTGAAACAAAACAAGAGGCTGAATATAATGTATATCTCATATCATAGGAAAATACACTACACACACACGGATTTGGACGAAGTGGGCAGTTCAGGTGTCACTTCAAGCCCAAATATACTTCGACTAAAACGATGACTTATTGAGTTTAATCGTTGTGCAACTACATGGGTAAGCTCTGGCCATCGTCTTTCAGCTCGAAAACGTGTATTTCTACTGGTGTGGGCATTTAATAAGAACACACACCCAATTATTTTATTGGAATACCCATTATTGTATTCACCATCGCTAGCCTATGATCTTTTTAATATACAGTGCCCTCTGTAATTATTGAGACAGTGAAGCATTTTTATTCTTTTGGCTCTATACTCCAAAAGTTTGGATTTGAAATCAAACAACTATTAGCTTCAAGTGCAGACAGTCAGCTTTAATAATAGGGTGTTTAATCCATAGCGGGTGAACCGTTTAGAAATGACAGCACTTTTTGTACTTTGTCTCTCTTCTTCCCCCCGCGGGGGGAAGTGGTAAAAAGTTTAGTATTTGGTGCCATATTCATAGCATTCATCTCTGTTTTGGTTGTTTCAGATTACTTTGTGCCAAATAGAAATTAATGGTAAATAATGTATTGCCATTTTGGAGTGACTTTTATTGTAAATAAGAATATGTTTCTAAACATATTAATGTGGATGCTACTATGATTGAGATAATTCTCAATGAATCGTGAATAATGAGTGAAAAAGTTAGACGCACAAATATTATACCCCCAAGAAATGCTAACCTTTCACCATTATAATAACAGGGGAAGTTATCATTTTTGGGGGGCATATGATATTTGTGCTTCTGTAACTTTTTAACATTATCATTCACAATTCATTCAGGATGATCTGTGGTAGCACCCACAATGTATAAGTGTTTAGAAACATATTCTATTGTTGTTTTCAGTAAAAATGACTCCAATGACAATATAATGTTCCATTCATTTCTATTGGGCACAACATAATCTGAAACAACCTAAACAAACAGCAAATGCATCCAATGTTTTGTAAAGTCAAAAGCTTGATGTAATCATTGCGTGCTATGAATATGGGACCAAATACTTTAATACACAAGTGAATGTTTTTTTTTTGTTTGTGCTGCAATATGGTTGAGATACCCTCAAATTAAAGCTGACAGTCTGCACTTTAACAAAAATATAGAGCCAAAAGAAGAAAAATGCTTCACTGTCCCAATAATTATGGAGGGCACTGTATATCTGGTGTGAACATAAGCACTATTAAATTAAAGCACTATTACACTCTGTTTGCAATAAAATGAAACTAATCTTGTCTCAAAATGGTTTGAAGATTAAAGAAAAAAATACTTAAATTAAAGAATGCAGTTGATGCTCAAAAACAACAAACTTGGTGTTTTGAACAGAAAATAGAAACTACATATTTCTCAACAATCCCATATCTACACACAATTCATCATGTACAATCACTTTGGCAGTTATTTTAAGTAGAACATAAGATCTAGAGATGGTAGTGTCTACCATAATTTAAAAAACATTATACAATGGACTATTATATCTGCAGTATAATGAAAACATTTTTTTTTTTATTACAAATATCTTACAAATTGAGCGCATGCCATAAATTTGAACCTACCATGTTTAGTGAAATAAAAAACGTTCCCCAGCAAAAACTGCAGCCATTTTCCTATTCTTTACAGTGAAAAACTGTTTCTCAATTACTTTATTAGTTACTGAAAATACTTTTTTGTATTATTGTTGTAATCTCAAGCACAATTTGTGCATAAGGGATGATACAGTAGACACTAGACAGTACAACTCTGCAGTTGTATTGTACAAACATAACTACAGTTACCCAAACCCTGTCTTAATCAAAAACAAAAATGGCTAAGGTACAGTACATTATCCATCAAGTGTTCATGATGAAAAAGGCAGTTAAATCTTACAAAAACATTACAACGTCCTCTTACGTTCTGTTTCGTTCCGCTGTGGATAGATAGCAGCAGCAGTCTGGGTGCTTTAGTTAACCCCACCGGACGGCCTGTTGACAAGCCATGTGCGAGTGTGAATTTGTAGCAAGGCCTTTAATGCCTACTACACTTTGCAGCTCCATAGAGTTGTTGGGAACAAAATGTAGGAGACAGACCACAACAGGTAGTATACACATGCCGGAGGAAAAGAGGAACAGAACACCATGACAACTCCTGTAAAACAAAACAAAACAAAACAGAAACATAAAAATGTGATTAATAGCCTACCTAAACGAATAGCCTACCTTCCTCATTGCTGGATTTTTGTCATCTGAAACATGAATAAACTGTAAACATCTTCCCGATAGGTAAACAACAGAGCCTTCTGCACATGTGCGGGATTCTCTAGATTACGCAAAAAAGTTTACGTAGATGCTGCTCCTTCCCCTGCCACTTACTCCTCTTTCCTGTTTTCACTCACCCTGCACATGATCGGTTGTAATTATAATAAACAACGATCAAATTTACCACCCACACACATTGTAACCTATGTGCGGCAGACTGATCACTTGAATTGACGGGCATGTTGTCATTGTCAAACTTTGCCACGCATCATGCATGTTTTTACTGAACTTTTTATCAATGAGAAAACAAAGCAAGCCATTTATACTGCAAAACTTGATGTTTATGCATTGTTTAAAGTAATAGTATTAGTAATTTTGCTTATCCCAGTAGTAACCCAGTAAGAGTTGTAGTGACATGTTTTGGGGATTTAGAGGTTATTATCTTTTATTTTAAATGCTAGAAAATAAACAAAATGGATTGTATAGATCAATAAAAACAAAACTTTTTTTTTTTTTTTACAAATATAATGTTCCCCTAGGTTTTATGTCATTGGTGATACTGTGTGTAAATTCACTAAAACAAGGACCTTGAGCATTCTCTCCAGAGGCAAGCTGTTATTAGGGAGGGGTCTATATTAAAGAAAATTACTAGCTAATCGCACCGATTTAGTATGTCATACATTTGAGGATTCCGTTGATAATTTTGGTGTGCCTAAATCCAAAGTGTCACTTGGTGTTACTCAATTTAAATGAATGGAAATTACTTAGTGATTAATCATATCACTTTTTTTTTTAGGTTTAATTACATTATATTTTAGCATCTGTGGCCTACATTTAAAAAAATCCAAAATTACCTAAAATGTATCATTGGTGTTTCTATCCTACTGTTGTCACAATATTATCAAAATGGTCAAAACTATTTAAAGTCATGAAGCTGACATATTAGTTGATTTACAAAAGGGAAGATGTTCCCAAATACATTTATTAAAAAAATGTTTTATTCAAAATGACACCGTAATTTAAGAACGACCCACCGACATGTGTAGAACGTTCAGCTGCCCGAGAGAACAGGCTCAATAATGAATGGAGAATGATGCTTGTTTAATAAAAGTTAGATCAAAGCTGAGTCAATGTCTGCAAGATTACATAATTATTCATTAGTATTCTACATAACAGAACTGAATATAATAGCATAGTGTAACATTAATGTAAGACAAAAACAGACACCTAATTTCTCATGAGAATTTCTCACATTTGTCTCTCATGGGGCCAAAACTACACAGCATGCGCCACTAGGCATAATGTGCTTTGATTGAAACAAAAACACAGGTATGCTACAGTTTAGCACTGTCTGCTTTAAAATTCACTGACATGCGCAGGGCGGTTCAATTCGGCCGTGCAGCCTCTGCCTTTATTTTTCAAGAGCTAATTCAGTTCCTCTACCACCTATTCTACTGGTTCAGTTTCTTAATGCTGGTCCTTGGGGACCTAGCACTACACTAGCCTCGTACAACCAGCCAGATCATGCGAGCTTACATTTAATGATCTGTGTAGCAAATTATTTATGTAAGCTTGAGATCAGGTTGGTTGTATGAGGCTAACACTACACATCTGATTCCACTAATCAACTCACCATCAAACATTTGATCTGTTGAATAAGATGTGTAGTGCTAGGGCAAAAACTAAATAGTGCACTCGTTTTGGTCCCCTGGACCAAGCTTAAGAAACACTGGTCTGGAGTATTACCTCCAGCGTAGACCACCTTCTTCCAGGCCTGTGACTCCAGGACCCTATCGTGAGGGTAGAAGCCCTGGTTGACCATGAAGAGGATCATGGCCACAGCAGTAACCCGCAGGATCACCATGTTACCTCCGGTCAGCAGGGAGAGACAGGCCAGAATGGCAGAAGAGTAGATACATGGCAGGCCACGGTACATGAAGGGGATGCCTGGAGATGAATAACCACAGAAAGAGACAGGACCCACATAAGGACTTCTGAATCTGAAATACCGAAGGATTCAATTTTTTCATCCTGCCATTTCACAAAGGATACCATGCTTTTGATGGCGTTCCTTACCGCTGGAGAAGAAGCAGAGTCGGACAATCACAGACAGGACATAGCACATGCACAGGATGTTGTCCATTAAGGCATGTGTCCTCAGGAGCAATGAAGTTGCAATCCCAAAGGTTGTGAAATCTGCAAAATCATCCAGTTTAGCACCTGAACCAGAAAGACAGGAAGTGACTAGTTATACATTTGTCTCATGACTTGAGTCACACAGATCACAGATGAACATGCTACTGCTGTGCGGCTAGTTCACCGCTAATGCATTCTTACATAAGGCAAAACAAGTTTATCTAATCTTGTTTATGCCAATGGCCTACTTCTCGGTGAGTGTGAGTGTATGTGCATGTACATGTGTGTATGTGTGTGCGCGTTTGTATGTGTGTGTTTGTCTGTAGTGGACATTTCGGTGTCAGCCTTACAGGCCTGTCACTTTCCTCTGTAAACAACATTCCCAAATGCCAGTCTATTTTGTCCCCCCTTTAGCAGGGAGCATATTTTCACCGTGTGACGAGCATGAGGTGATTCTGACCCCAGCGCCAATGAACGAGATGGAATTGAACAGCACAGGGGTCAACAATTTTAGCAATTTCAGATATGCTGAGAGCCCAAAGCATTGGGATAAAACAGACAATTGGAGCATGATCCCCCCGAATTAGACTGCTTAATCTGAAAGTGATTGTTCAATTGACAGAAAAAGGGGGGTACATCAACACCCACCTGCAAAGTCATGCAGAAAAATACTGTCGGGACACAAAGCCAAAGCCCTTGAAATGTCCGGGTGACGAAGCATTGTGTTGCACCTGCTGGGAGCTATTTCAGGAAGCCGTGGCGACCACGGTAGTGTAGACGTGACTATCTGCACACAGGAGGTTGTCATGTACAAAGTATGTACCTTTATGTTGTGATCATTTGAGAATGTGCTATGTCGGGTACAATTTTAGTATGCTTAAAAGTTTGCTTTAAATCAACAGTTTATAAAAATGGAAACGTTAGCTATGCCATTTCTTAATAATACACAACAGTCTTTTAAATAGCCCTACGGCTGAGGGAATTCAACAACGACATGGAGCCATTGCAATGCAGAGAAGAATTTATTTATTGTTTATTATTTATTGAACTACGTACAAAGATAGACGCAGATCAGGATAGCAAAACAGAGATAGAAGCAGACCAGTATAGCAAAGTTACAGCAAGTATACTTAATGCAATTCAACGTTTTTTGGTTTGCTGTCACTTGGGTGCCTTTTGGATTCTCCCTGTCATTTAAGAATGTTTTTTTATGGAGTCTTCAGAAGGAAAACCAGTTCCCTGCTGTCACTTACCATGCCTTCAGAAAGTATTCATACCGCTCAACTTATTCCACATTTTGTTGTGTTATAGCCTGAATTCAAAATTGATTTAAAAAAATAATGTCACCCAATACCCCATAATGACAGTGAAAACATGTTTTTAGAAATGTTTGCATATGTATTGAAAATGAAACACAGAAATATCTCATTTACATAAGTATTCACACCACTGAGTTAATACATGTTAGAATCACCAGTTGGCAGCAATTACAGCTGTGAGTCTTTCTGGGTAAGTATAAGAGCTTTGCACACCTGAATTGTACAATATTTGCACATTTGGTTGTTGATCATTGGTAGACAGATCTTGCAATATATTTTGAAGCCGATTTAAGTCAAAACTGTAACTAGCCCACTCAGGAACATTCAATGTCCTCTTGGTAAGCAACTCTGGCATATATTTGGCCTTGTGTTTTAAGTTATTGTCCTGCTGAAAGGTGAGTTAATCCTTTAGGATTTTGCCTGTGCTTAGCGCTATTCCGTATCTTTTTTTTTATCCTGAAAAACTCCCCAGTACTTAACGATTAAGAGCATACCCATAACATGATGCAGCCACCACTATGCTTGAAAATATGGAGAGTGGTATTGGATTTGCTCCAAACATAACACATAGTGCCTTATTGTAAACAGGATCCATGTTTTAGAACATTTGTATTCTGTATAGGCTTCCTTCTTTTCACTGTCATTTAGGTTTGCATTGTGGAACTACAATGTTGTTGATCCATCTTCAGTTTTCTCCTATCACAGCCATTAGTAAGTACATGCAACTTTTTACGTCTGAAGTTATTTAGGCTTGCCATAACAAAGGAGTTGAATACTTTTTATTTTATTTGTAAAAATGTCTATAAACATAATTCCATATTGAGGGGGTATTTGTGTGTAAGCCAGTGATACACAATCTCAATTTAATCCATTATAATTTCAGACTGTAACACAACATTTGGAAAAAGTCAAGTGGTGCGAATACTTTCTGAAGGCACTGTATCTACACTTCCAAAAGGGTTATTCGGCTGTCCCCATAGGATAACCTTTTTTGGTTTGATGTAGAACCCTATAGGTTATCCTATAGGGACAGCCAAATAACCCTTTTAGGTTCTGGATAACACTTTTTTTCTAAGAGTGTATGCTGATCTGCTACTACCTCTGTAAAATATGTAAATAGGTCGGTAAATTATCTTCTCTGCATTATACATGCCTCCATTTTCTGTCTTTTAAGGAGTAACTGTTGCCTTTTGATTAATCAGCTATAATGACCAGCGCCTGTGTTAGAGGGCTGGAATGTGTGCAGCACTAGCCTGGTTCCAGATGTTCAGGTGGTCTTGCCCTCTCATAGTCATTTTCACAACTAACATGTTTCAGGCTAGTGTATCATCAGTGTCTCAGTCGAAGTTTAGCCTTGGCCAGAGGTAATAGACCAGTCCACTCACCTAGTGCAGAGCATGCATCCAGTCGTCTGGCAACAGCCCCATCTGCCAAATCCAGCAGGTAGCCAATCAGGACCAGCCAGCAAGCAGCATGTTGGTGGCTGGAAAATGAGGATCAAATGTTGGGTAGCATTTTACTTTACAATACAGAAATCACTAGGTACTTACTAAGACATCACATCATAAAACTAATTACACAGTTATAACCTACGCATTACTTGTTTGTTAACACTTGACTTCATTAAGACAATGACACACACCACGAGGGTTGCTTTGTTGGCAGAAGATATACTGTATCTTCTACTTACTTACGGTTTGTCACGCCATATACACTCAGTGGCCAGTTCACGAAAATGGTTCGCCCCTACAGACAGTCATGTGGCTGTGGCTTGCTACATAAAGCAGGTAGACAGGCATCGAGGCATTCAGTAACTGTTTGATTGAACGTTAAAATGTGCAAAACGAGTGACCTAAGCGACTTTGAGCATGGTATGATTGTCAGTTCCAGGTGCGCCGGTTCTAGTATCTCAGAAGCGGCCGGCCTCCTGGGTTTTCCACGCACGACAGTGTCTAAGGTAGCGGTCTCCATCAGATATCCGTATGGTGGGACTCCCGGAAAATACTGAAGGGACACGTTCAGTAAAATCTTTAGAGGAATGGATCCCTGGCTACCTACAAATGAATACTAAGGCTGAACATGTGAAGCTGGATAGAGCCCATCGCTCTCAATCACCGATAACCGGTCCCAACCAGCACCCACGTCAAAGGTCTCATTCTTCAATGATTACTCCACGGCGGTTTTGCGAAGACGCAAGGCGTTTGATGAGGTGAAGGCTCGACTAAAGAGAATGAAGAGGGACTACGCACTGCTGTACCCGGCCACATTGACGATTATGGTCAATGGATCGCCTAAAAAGCTTTACACACCTGAAGAGGCTACAGCGTTTATTGACCCTCTCTGGTAACTTTAAGCTGCGCTTTTGCAGCATTGGAAAACATTTTTATTCAAATCTGATCATGAAGCAGTGATGTGAGTTATTATTTATCTTGCTAAAGTAACTGCCACCATAACTCAGAATGAGAAATGTGTGAATCTACAGTTGAAGTCGGAAGTTTACATACACCTTAGCCAAATACATTTAAACTCAGTTTTTCACAATTCTTGACATTTAATTCTTGTAAAAATTCCCTGTCTTAGGTCAGTTAGGATCACCACTTTATTTTAAGAATGTGAAATGTCAGAATAATAGTAGAGAGAATGATTTATTTCAGCTTTTATTTCTTTCATCACATTCCCAGTGGGTCAGAAGTTTACATACAATCAATTAGTATTTGGTAGCATTGTCTTTAAATTTTTAACTTGGGTCAAACATTTTGGGTAGCCTTTCACAAGCTTCCCACAAAAAGTTGGGTGAATTTTGGCCCATTCCTCCTGACAGAACTGGTGTAACTGAGTCAGGTTTGTAGGCCTCCTTGCTTGCACATGCTTTTTCAGTTCTGACCACAAATTTTCTATAGGATTGAGGTCAGGGCTTTGTGATGGCCACTCCAATATCTTGACTTTGTTGTCCTTAAGCCATTTTGTCACAACCTTGTCTTGAGATGTTGCTTCAATATATCCACATCATTGTCCTTCCTCATGATGCCATCAATTTTGTGAAGTGCACCAGTCCCTCCTGTAGCAAAGCTCCCCCACAACATGATGCTGCCACCCCCGTGTTCTTCGGCTTGCAAGCCTCCCCCTTTTTCCTCCAAACATAACGATGGTCATTATGGCCAAACAGTTGTATTTTTGTTTCATCAGACCAGAGGACATTTCTCCAAAAAGTACGATCTTTGTCCCCATGTGCAGTTGCAAACCATAGTCTGGCTTTTTTTATGCCGGTTTTGGAAGAGTGGCTTCTTCCTTGCTGAGCAGCCTTTCAGGTTATGTCGATATAGGACTCGTTTTACTGTGGATATAGATACTTTTGTACCTGTTTCCTCCAGCATCTTCACAAGGTCCTTTTCTGTTCTGGGATTGATTTGCACTTTTCGCACCAAAGTACAGTCATCTCTAGGAGACAGAACGTGTCTCCTTCCTGAGCTGTATGATGGCTGCATGGTCTCATGGTGTTTATACTTGCGTACTGTTGTTTGTACAGATGAACGTGGTACCTTCAGGTATTTGGAAATTGCTCCCAAGGATGAACCAGACTTGTGGAGGTTTACAATTTTATTTATGAGGTCTTGGCTGATTTCTTTAGATTTTCCCATGATGTCGAGCAAAGAGGCACTGAGTTAGATAGATAGGTACTTTATTGATCCCTCGGAGGGGGGAATCTTTGAAGGTAGGCCTTGAAATACATCCACAGGTACACCTCCAATTGACTCAAATTATGTCAATTAGCTTATCAGAAGCTTCAAAAACAATAACATTTTCTGGAATTTTCCAAGCTGTTTAAAGGCACAGTGAACTTTGTGTATATGTAAACTTCTGCCCCACTGGAATTGTGATATAGTGAATTATAAGTGAAATAATCTGTCTGTAAACAATTGTTGGAAGAATGACTTGTGTCATGCACAAAGTAGATGTCCTAACCGACTTGCCAAAACTATAGTTTGTTAACATGAAATCTGTGGAGTGTTTTAATGACTTCAACCTAAGTGTATGTAAACTTACGACTTCAACTGTATATTGGTGCCCAGGTTTTAGGTGGAAGAGCCTCAATCTTCTTTTATTGATTTTCATCTCCATATACACATATACATATACATATACATATACACATATACACACACACACACACACACATTTCCAAGGGATGGTTATGCAGACTTAAGTCTTAAAAGTGGAGAGTTGAAATCCCCTGCATGTTACAGTGGGGCAAAAAAGTATTTAGTCAGCCACCAATTGTGCAAGTTCTCCCACTTATGATGTAATTTTCATCATAGGTACACTTCAACTATGAGAGACAAAATGATAATTTTTTTTCCAGGAAATCACATTGTAGGATTTGTAATGAATTTATTTGCAAATTATGGTGGAAAATAAGTATTTGGTCACCTACAAACAAGCAAGATTTCTGGCTCTCACAGACCTGTAACTTCTTCTTTAAGAGGCTCCTCTGTCCTCCACTCGTTACCTGTATTAATGGCACCTGTTTGAACTTGTTATCAGTATAAAAGACACCTGTCCACAACCTCAAACAGTCACACTCCAAACTCCACTATGGCCAAGACCAAAGAGCTGTCAAAAGGACACCAGAAACAAAATTGTAGACCTGCACCAGGCTGGGAAGACTGAATCTGCAATAGGTAAGCAGCTTGGTGTGAAGAAATCAACTGTGGGAGCAATTATTAGGAAATGGAAGACATACAAGACACTGATAATCTCCCTCGATCTGGGGCTCCACGCAAGATCTCACCCCGTGGGGTCAAAATGATCACAAGAACGGTAAGCAAAAATCCCAGAACCACACGGGGGGACCTAGTGAATGACCTGCAGAGAGCTGGGACCAAAGTAACAAAGGCTACCATCAGTAACACACTACGCCGCCAGGGACTCAAATCCTGCAGTGCCAGACGTGTCCCCCTGCTTAAGCCAGTACATGTCCAGGCCTGTCTGAAGTTTGCTAGAGAGCATTTGGATGATCCAGAAGAGGATTGGGAGAATGTCATATGGTCAGATGAAACCAAAATATAACTTTTTGGTAAAACCTTGTCGTGTTTGGAGGAGAAAGAATGCTGAGTTGCATCCAAAGAACACCATACCTACTGTGAAGCATGGGGGTGGAAAAATCATGCTTTGGGGCCGTTTTTCTGCAAAGGGACCAGGACGACTGATCAGTGTAAAGGAAAGAATGAATGGGGCCATGTATCGTGAGATTTTGAGTGAAAACCTCCTTCCATCAGCAAGGGCATTGAAGATGAAACGTGGCTGGGTCTTTCAGCATGACAATGATCCCAAACACACCGCCCGGGCAACGAAGGAGTGGCTTCGTAAGAAGCATTTCAAGGTCCTGGAGTGGCCTAGCCAGTCTCCAGATCTCAACCCCATAGAAAATCTTTGTAGGGAGTTGAAAGTCTGTGTTGCCCAGCAACAGCCCCGAAACATCAATGCTCTAGAGGAGATCTGCATGGAGGAATGGGCCAAAATACCAGCAACAGTGTGTGAAAACCTTGTGAAGACTTACAGAAAACGTTTGACCTCTGTTATATACCCTTTGTGCAATGACAAAGTATTTGCAAATAAATTCATTAAAAATCCTACATTGTGATTTTCTGGAATTTTTTTTCTTCTCATTTTATCCCTCATAGTTGAAGTGTTCCTATGATGAAAATTACAGGCCTCTCATCTTTTTAAGTGGGAGAACTTGCACAATTGGTGGCTGACTAAATACTTTTTTGCCCCACTGTAGCTAGCGGGAAAACCCCCTTTTGGATCTTTACATGTTTAATTTTCAGGTGTAGTATAGTTCGGGTTCAGATTGTTTGTTTATGCTCGGTGAGAATGAGGAGAGTTCAACACATGGGAAAAGGTACCACCCTATCTTTACAGTAGGATTCAGTCTGGATATTGGTTGGTCAAAGCGCAATGGCAGGTAACAGACTGCGTGTATGTACATGAAACATTAGAGGGAGCCATAACCTCATTAAAAGGTACTGTCTTTTTGGAAAAAATTTAATATTGATATTGCAAGAAGCTCATTTGGATGATAAGGAACATCTGAAATTGCAACAAGGGGGGTTTGGTGTTTTTCTCATATACATCCAGAAGTAGAGGTGTAGCAATTCTTGTGAAAAATAACCTACCACTTAAGGTGTTGAATTGTGTGAAAGATACATTTGGACATTTTGTTATAATTAAAAAGTACCTACAAGGGCAGAACATTTCCATAATGAATATTTACTTCCCCCCTGCCCACCCCCCTGATTTCATCACTAAGGTATGTTTAGACTTTTCATAATTAAACTCATACAGTGGTTGGAAGAGATTTTAATTGTTTGTTGAACCCCCTTATTGACAAGTTTCCCAGCAGCATAAAGTCACCCTCTCCTCAAGCTAGGTTACTTAAAGCTATTTGGGATGATCTGGGGTATGCTGATGTTTGGAAAACCTTTCATCCCTCCAACAGAGTTCACTTTTTTCTCTGCATCTCATGGATGTCAGACCAGAATGGATTACTTTTTTTATGCCCAGGACATCTTTGCAGTCTGTTTTATCTGCTAATATAGGAAGCATAGTCATAGCTGATCATGCGGAGTTGATCCTGGACATAAAACTCAAATGGGGCATCCAATCTGTCAAGACTTTGCAGATTGAATACAACCATTCTTAAAGACCATACATTTACATAATATTTTATTACAGAGTTTAAAGAATTTTTCTCTATTAACTCTCAACAGATAATCCCTCACTCATTTGGGAAACCTGTAAAGCGTACTCCAGGGGTCTGATTATGTCATACTCAGCCACTAAGAGGCAGAAAAGGCATGAAAAGCAAAAAACGTTAGAGGGTAAATTTGGAACTAAAGAGAATGACTACATTAAAATTCCCACTCCTGCCCTATTAAAGGAAATATCAGTCCTCAGATCAAATCAGTTGGGCTCTCTCCATAGATAGGATAGATATTTTATTGATCCCTGACGGGAAATTTCTTCGTCAAGCAGCTACGAAAAAAACAGGGCAGGTGCAAAATGCCAGAATGAAAATACACAAAAGACAGATACATGATACATAGAGCAGCAGTATGAAAAAGTATAAAAATACAAGTCTGGAGTGCAAAAAAGCTATAAAAAGACATTTCATAGTATGGGTGGATGGCTGAATATGTACACTATACATTGTTACAGAGTGTCAGGTAAAAAAAAAAGATACAAATATTACAAGTTGATATAGATAAATAATAATAAGTATTTGCATAAGTGAGGGTAATAATAGTTTACTTAATATACAGTCTGGTTAAACGAACAGGTAAGTGAATATTTTGCATGGTTAAAATAACTGCACAGTTAAATTTACAGGTAAGTGAATATTTGCAGGACGCTGAAAAGAAAATTAGATTTGTCAGGCAAAAGCTTTATGAACATGGCGATAAACCAGGCTAAAAAGAGACTTGACTCCCAGTCAATTGCTGTCATTACTGATTCTGATGGCAACCATTTATATGAAAATCAATTGATAAATGAGTCATTTAAGAAATGTTATGCAAATCTTTATGCCTCAGAACTGACAAATGATAAACCCAAACTAATGGAGGACTTATTTTCTAAGATTGAGCTCCCTACAGAGGTCTCTCTTTAATGTTCCTATTACCAAGGAAGAGATAATGTTTGCAATTAAGAATCTGCAAAATGGTAGGGCCCCAGGACCAGACAGGTTTTGTAGTGAGTTCTATAAAGAGTTCCATGGCCTGATCCTTGAGCCATTGCTTGATACGTTTAACCGCTCGTTTTCTAATGACCACCTCCCTCAAACGCTGAGGGAAGCCAACATATCACTTATTCTCAAAAAGGAAAAATGCCCAGAGTCTTGTTCCTCATACAGACCCATTTCCCTTCTGAAAGTGGATAGAAAATTATTGCCACTAATTGTGAAAGGGGACCAAACTGGCTTCATTGAGGGCCGTAAGTCATGTAACAATGTCAGGCGGCTTCTTCATGTTATTCAAGCCTATCAGCGAAGTGCTATGGATGGTCTTGTGCACTCCCTAGATGCTGAGAAAGCATTTGACCGTGTGGAGTGGTCCTACCTTTTCTTTGCTCTGACTAAATTTGGTCTAGGGGACAACTTAAAAAAATGGGTGAAGGTTTTATATGATGACCCTCAGGCTGCTGTCCTTACTAATGGGCTCAGGTCAAATAGCTTCTCCACACAGAGAGGTATCAGACAGGGCTGTCCTTTGTCCCCTCTCCTATTTGCACTCGCTATGGAACCACTGGCTGAGGCCATCAGAGTAACGCCTGCTATACAGGGTCTGCTCATTGGTGACATTAATCATAAAATAAGCTTGTATTCTGATGATGTTCTAATATTCCTCTCTAGCACCGAGACTTCAATTACATCTCAAGCTACAAAATGAACTTAACTAAATCAGAGGCTATGCCACTCGGTAGCCTTCATTCTGTACCTACTACCTCTTCCCCCTTTTCCTTTTAACGTAACAATGGTCTCCCTCAGGTTTTACGTATCTGGGTATATTCGTAACTCCTATATTCCAGCAAATGTACAAAGCCAATTTTGTTCCCTTGTTTGATACAATATGGCAGGATCTGAAGCACTGGAACTCTTCAGCTTTCATGGTTGGGTAAAATATCCCTCTTGAAAACAAACATTTTACCTAGACTACTTTACCAAATCCAAATGATCCCAGTCTTACTCTCCAATAAGGTAATAAAATATTTAAACGGCTGGCTAAGTTCCTTCATATGGTGTAAATGCAAGCCAACACTTAAGATGGCAATATTGCAGCTGCCAGGTTCTATGGGTGGCTTGGATCTGCCCAATATTAGGTTTTATCAGTGGTGTGCCCACTTATGTTATATTTCTGACTGGATCACAAATGATGACTATTTGGTTAGACATTGCGACTTCTTTTTCAAAATACCCCTTGCAGAATCTTTCATTTTTCAGAAGTTTCAAGTCTGTAAAGGATCACTGCAATTCTACAAGTAAGACATATTTTGAAGAGCACCACCTTGATTGGCAACCCTGATGCGTCTGTCATTGAAAGAATGCTTTTTCTCTCACAAAGGAAAATGTCTCTTAAGTTTGTTTTATGATGCTTTAAGGTCCTTTCCTACTGTTGGCACACGGAGGGTGAAGTCAGTGTGGGAGAAAGAATTGTCTGTTACTATTGATGAAGAGAAGTGGGAGGAGATATGCAAAAACAATATCTATCTGTAATCGTACTAGAGCAATCCAGTTAAGAATAATACACAGATTGCATATATCCCCAAATCGCAAACATACTTTTAGCCCCTCTTCCTCCTCTCCTCAGTGTCTTAAATGTAAAACTGATACAGGCACCCTAACACATTGTTTGTGGTCATGTTCCAAATTACAAAGATACTGGTGTAGAGTTGAAATTTTTTAAAATCCTAGGGGGTCGACCTAGAATTGGACCCAGTTTCTTTGCCGTTGGGTCTCCCTAGTAGGCATGTTACTTCTGTGGGTATGAGGAGGCTTTACAACATCCTTACTTTCGCAGCGAGGAAAAACGTCCTCTTACAGTGGATTAGTGATAAGTTCCCTTCTATTAAAGATTGGCATAAGATACTATTTGAATGGGTGCCATAGGAATATCTGACATGTACATTACATTCTAAAACAGATCAGTTCTACAAAGTATGAGCAACTTATTTAAATTACCTAGAACCTGATTTATCAGCTATTATGCAGGAAGGATTTTCTTAGAATGGTGGTTATTTACTTGTTTCAGGACTACACTGTACGTTCCATGTGTTGAACCTATTTCCTTTATTTAAACTGAGCTTTTGTGTTTAATTTCTGTCTGTATGTTTGTTTAAAATGTATGTATTGAGAGATGCAATGACGGGGATGGGGTGAGAGTGGCGGGGAGGGGAAGATGGTATATATACACCATACCGTTCAAAAGTTTGGGGTCACTTAGAAATGTCCTTGTTTTTGAAAGAAAAGCAAATTGAACATTCAAATAACATCAAATTGATCACAAATACAGTGTAGACATTGTTAATGTTGTAAATGACTATTGTAGCTGGAAACGGCTGATTTTAAATGGAATATCTATATAGGTGTACAGAGGCCCATTATCAGCAACCATCACTCCTGTGTTCTAATGGCACGTTGTGTTAGCTAATCCAAGTTTATCATTTTAATAGGCTAATTGATCATTAGAAAACCCTTTTGCAATTATGTTAGCACAGCTGAAAACTGTTGAGCTGATTAAAGAAGCAATACAACTGGCCTTCTTTAGACTATTTGAGTATCTGGAGCATCAGCATTTGTGGGTTCGATTACAGGCTCAAAATGTCTAGAAACATATAACTTTCTTCTAAAACTCGTCAGTCTATTCTTGTTCTGAGAAATGAAGGCTAATCCATGCGAGAAATTGCCAAGAAACTGAAGATCTCGTGCAACGCTGTTGACTACTCCCTACACAGAACAGAGCAAACTGGCTCTAACCAGAATAGAAAGAGGAGTGGGAGGCCCCGGTGCACAACCGGGTTCCACTCCTATCAGCTAAAAACAAGAAGAAGTGGCTTCAGTGGGCAAGCGATCACCAACACTGGACAATTGAGGAGTGGAAAAGCATTGCCTGGTCCAACGAATCCCGGTTCCTGTTAAGTCATACTGATTGCAGTCAGGATTTGGCGTAAGCACCATGAGTCCATGGCCCCATCCTGCCTAGTGAAAACGGTACAGGTTGGTGGCGTAATTTCTTAACTGGCACACGTTAGGTCCCTTGATAATTGAGTAACGTTTGAATGCCACACCTTGTATTATCAATGCCCTGTAGAAATCAGGCTGTTCTGGAGGCAAAGGGGTTCTGACCCGGTACTAGATGGGTATACCTAAGAAACTGGCCACCGAGTGCATATTATTTAACTTCAATAACGCTTTAAGGTTGGTGTTTGAAGGGTGCTGTATAATGTTATAGAGCTTAAGGCCAGATGACGTGACTTTGATATGCTGCTTGTATTAATCAGGAAATCTGTTTGTGTCAACTGTCAATACGACATTCAAACTTAATTTGAAAAAAATATGCCTCAACACAGATGCACGCTATTATAACATAACACTGCCACTTACAAATCCATTTACCGGTAGAAACATTCTATCCATTTAAACTATACTATAGTTTCTTAAAGAAAATCAAACACTGAAATGTGTTCACTCACCCGTTCAGGCTGCAGAGAATGGAGGCCATGCCCATAAGCATGTTGGCCATAGACAGAGCATTGGCTGCATTTTTGCGTACAAACTCCTTGAGCTGGACACCAGTGGCCTGCTCACTCAGAAAGAGCTTATTGGTGCACTGGAAGAAACCTGAGAACAATGAGGACAGTGATTGCTATTAGCTGGTAGTCTATTTTAGGTTCACTTAGCTGCTCTGAAGAGGATTGTAGCTAAAACACTACAGATATGATAGGACCATATCATATCTGATGGCCATACATAAACTGTTGTACAGTATGTCAAAAGTGCCATCCTGTTTAAATGGATATGTCAAACAAACCAAACACGCAAAATAATAATTGCTATAACCATTATTTTTTAACAAATTATCAGCTTTAACTTGTTTGGTTCATTTGGCTTATTGACTTGCTACTTATGTGGCCCCTCCTCAAGACCAGGACAGCAATCAGCAGCTGTACCAAGATATGGAAAAAAAGATGAGTGAAAATTAAAAGGGCAAAAGTAAAGCCCCATGCACCCACCCTACAGCATTCAACCGACAGTAGTACTTGTAACCAGCAGATTTGGAGTATCTGCTAAATAAATACAATTCACAAGTGGTTTAGATTGTGCGTCAAAAATGTATAATTGCTACACAATATTAACTAATGTATTTTGTTATCAAAGAATGAGTATTTGCCAATAAACTTCATTTTTAATAAACAAATTGTACATTATTTACAAACCTATATAAAATGGATTTATGTAGCTAATAAAAAGTAGTAGCACTTACCAAGTAGTATGTACGTTTATTGGAGACCCACCATTCAGAATAAAACAATTGAATGAGGGGGCTGGCTCAGTATGTAGAGTAAACACCATTTGATAGTGTCAATATTGTCATAGTCATATTGACGCATGAAATACTTATTTTACAAATATATAGTACATTTATAGCAGAGACAGACTGGTGGGGAGGGAGTAAGGTACTGTGCATACATAGTACTATGAAATTCCCCCCCAAGGATCAATAAAGTATCTATCTATCTATCTAGTAATGGACTATCCTCCACACAGTACTATAGTGCAACCCTGAGATATTGACTCTACTGGGCTGTTGATTCATTAAGCTGGTTGACTGATAAAACCAGAGACCTGAAACAATGACAAACACATGGCAGCAACTTTCACATGGATGGGTAGCTATTAAAAAGCATCAATATTTAACAGTTTGCCTGTTGTCTGTCTGTCATAGTTTGTGGAAATATCATAGTTATTACTTGCAGTAATTACTTACAGTTTCCTTAAACTTTTGTTATGTGGAAACCAAGTATTGTTGCACTACCGTTCAAAAGTTTGGGGTCACTTAGAAATGTCCTGGTTTTTGAAAGAAAAGCACATTTTTTGTCCATTAAAATAACATAAAATTGATCAGAAATACAGTGTAGACATTATTAATGTTGTAAATGACTATTGTAGCTGGAAACGGCTGATTTGTAATGGAACATCTACATAGGCATACAGAGGCCCATTATCAGCAGTTGGGCCTCCCACTCCTCTTTCTATTCTGGTTAGAGCCAGTTTGCGCTGTTTTGTGAAGGGAGTAGTACACAGCGTTGTACGAGATCTTCAGTTTCTTGTCAATTTCTCGCATGGAATAGCCTTCATTTCTCAGAACAAGAATAGACTGACGAGTTTCAGAAGAAAGTTATTTGTTTCTGGCCATATTGAGTCTGTAATTGAAATGACAATTAGACTTTTAAAATTATAAACTTGGATTAGCTAACACAATGTGCCATTGGACACAAGAGTGATGGTTGCTGATAATGAGCCTCTGTACGCCTATGTAGATATTCCATTTAAAATCAGTCATTTACAACATTAGCAGTGTCTACACTGTATTTCTGATCAATTTATTTATTTATTTTAATGGACAAAATTATTATACATTTCTAAGTGACCCCAAACTTTTGAACAGTAGGTTATATCACAAAGTTCCTATCAGAAGTAACTGTATAATACTGAGTAATTCCATCACAGTTATTAAAGTCATCAAAGAAAGAATGTAAGGGCAATTTCATTTGACTTTCATTGAATTAATAATAACAGAATCTTGAAACATATTGAAAGGCATCATGTACAGGTCCTTACTTTAGAAGGCTGGAAGGTCTAATGACGCTAGCTGCTTCACTATGGCCAGAGCTGTTTGTGTTCTTTGCAATGCTGTGAGGGTTTTTAACTAAGTCAAACAAAGAGATCTTTGTTCTTGAGTGTCTGTGGTTCCTAAGAGAGTTTAGATTTCACACTGAAGTTAATAAGCTGAGGTGATAAAAGTAGCATAGAGGGTGTCATTCCAGACAAAGACCACTAAATAAAATAAACATAAATAAAAAGGTTACCATAGCAACTTTTTTTTTTTACGGAAATAGTCTAACAAACTAACGTCTGTACGTGAAAAAGGGTTAAAGTCATGTTCCTACTATTCTGTTTTGCACACAGAACTTCGTGTGATTCCAAAGCCAGTCGAGTTCAACAGACTCTTCATCTGAAAGAAAACAGTGTATGAGACACAGCACAAGCAACAACAACTTCTAAGAAGAAGTTAAGTTCACTTGACAAGCATGCTTCTCATTTCCAATTAACATTACCTGGCTTTCGACAACCCAACCAGAAAACCCAAAATGGTAAACTATGCCGATAAGCAATCATATTTACAGTATCTTCCATTAAGCTATGTCTGTTTAGCCAAGAATGTCAACAAATATGTGACAATATTGAAATATTAACCAGGTTAGGACAGAAAAACACTTCTTACTCTTCCAGAAAAATAAAAATAGCCATCTTGGATTTCACAACTCAATGGAAAGGATACACCAGGTCTGATCCCTAATCCAGCCAGTCAATGCTGTCTCACCATTGATAAATACCATCCAAGTATCAAGCCAGAGCCAGACACATTCACACTTTTAAGTTAGTATTTCTGGGCCCATATTTAGTGTCTCAGAGTAGAAGTGCTGATCTAGGACCAATTTTGCCTTTTAGATTAGAATGACTAAGCAAGGTGGGGCCTGATCCTACACTCTTAAAAAAAATACAGTACATTAAAAAAAATATTTAAAAAAAGGATATTGCTGTAGCATTAAATTACAATCTACATAATCACATACAACCTGTATTAACATTTAATGTTGATGAGTAACAGTATGTGTTATCCAAAATATAATTTCCAAGTTGACAACTTCCTATAACTCTAAGCTAGTACAAGTATAAGGGAAAACCTGATCTCAGATGTTAGCTACTGCACCTAAACACCTCATTATTATTATACCTAGTGGCTCATAGCTGTCCTCTACACAGTTTGTCCTCAACACGGCTCTTCACATGCTTGTGTCTGTCTTTGCCTTGACCCTTTGGGGTTTTCTATTTCCATGTACTGTATCTACCCTCAAATACTACATACAGTGCATTCGGAAAGTATTCAGACCCCTTGATGCATTACAGCCTTATTCTAAAATGGATTAAATAAAACATGTTCATCATCAATCTACACGCAATACCCCATAATGACAAAGCTAAAATAAGCTTTTAGACATTTTTGCAAATGTATTAAAAATAAAAAACAGGAAATACCTTATTTACATATTTATTCAGACCCTTTGCTATGAGACTCGAAATTGAGCTCAGGTACATCCGGTTTCCGTTGATCATCCTTGAGATGTTTCTACAGCTTTGAGTCCACTTGTGGTAAATTCAATTGATTGGACATGATTTGGAAAGGCACACATCCGTCTAAGGTCCCACAGTTGACAGTGCATGTCAGAGCAAAAACCAAGCCATGAGGTCGAAGGAAATATCTGTAGAGCTCCGAGACAGGATTGGGCCGAGGCACAGATCTGGGGAAGGCTACCAAAAAATGTCTGCAGGCTTGAAGGTCCCCACACAGTGGCCTCAATCATTCTTAAATGGAAGAAGTTTGGAACCACCAAGACTCTTCCTAGAGCTGGCCGCCCAGCCAAACTGAGCAATCGGGGGAAAAGGGCTTTTGTCAGAACGCAATGGTCACTCTGACAGAGCTCCAGTTCCTCTGTGGAGATGGGAGAACCTTCCAGAAGGACAACCATCTCTGGAGCACTCCATCAATCAGAAGCCACTCCTCAGTAAAAGGCACATGACAGCACACTTGGAGTTTGCTAAAAGGCACCTAAAGGACTCAGACCATGTGAAACAAGATTCTCTGGTCTGATTAAAAACCAAGATTGAACTCTTTGGCCTGAATGCCAAGCGTCACGTCTGGAGAAAACCTGACACCATCCCTACGGTGAACCATGTTGGTGGCAGCATCATGCTGTGGGGATGTTTTTCAGTGGCAGGGACTATGAGACTAGTCAGGATCGAGGGAAAGATGAACGGAGGAAAGTACAGAGAGATCTTTGATGAAAACCTGCTCCAGAGCGCTCAGGGCCTCAGACCTTCCAACAGGACAACGACCCTAAGCACAGTCAAGACAACGCAGGAGTGGCTTCGGGATAAGTCTCAATGTCCAAATGACCTTTATTTAAATAGGCAAGTCAGTTAAGAACAGATTCTTATTTACAATGACGGCCTACCCCGACCAAATCCTGCGCCCTATGGGACTCCCGATCACGGCCGGTTGTGATACAGCCCGGGATCGAATCCGGGTCGGTAGAAACGCCTCTAGCACTGATATGCAGTGCCTTTGACCGCTGCGCCACTCGGGAGCCCAACCCGATCGAACATCTCTGGAGAGACCTGAAAATAGCTGTGCAGTGACGCTGCCCATACAACCTGACAGAGCTTGAGAGAATCTGCAAAGAATGGGAGAAAGTTAGAATACAGGTGTGCCAACCTTGTAGCGCCATACCCAAGAAGACTTGAGGCTGTAATCGCTGCCAAAGGTGCTTCAACAAAGTTCTGAGTAAAGGGTCTGAATACTTAAGTAAACGTGATATTTCCATTTACTTTTTATACATTTTCTAAAATAAAAAAATATTTTTGCTTTGTCATTATGGGGTATTGTTTGTAAAAAAATGTTTTTATCCCTTTTAGAATAAGGCTGTAACATAACAAATTATGGAAAAAGTAAAGGGGTCTGAATACTTTCCGAATGCACTGTACAACAGTACCTTACCACCACACTTGTAAAACAGGATTAACATTTTCTGAAATACATTTTGCATGATTCTTACCAGGGGCTCTAGTGTTGACACAGATAATCAAAACCTTGTCATGCACGTCTGCCCAGGGGCACCCAGAAACAAGCACTTACCAGAGGATGGAGTCAGCAGAATCATGGTTCTCTCTGCGTCAGTCTGCCCACAGCACAGTAGCTGGAATAAAGTCAACATTTAGGGACCGTTTCCAAAAAACAGATTAAGCCTAGTTCTGTACTGAAAAGCATACTTAATGGAAATAGTATTTTCAGTTAAGTTAATTTTATTAAGATCCCCATTAGCTACTGAACATGCAGCAGCTACTCTTCCTGGGGTCCACATAAAACATACAAATACATGACAACGTACAGAACAGTTAGAAAATAACAGAAGATATTAAATTAACAAATACATTAAAAAAAAAAAAATGTATATATTGGAAAGACAGAAAACAAAAATGCTATTTACACACTATTCATATTCTTATATACAGTACAGAGGTAACCTCTGGTTACCATGTCTGATGGGGTATTCAAATAGATTATACAAGTGGTTAGGCATTTTCAACATACAAATGTTTCTTAAAAAGACTAGAAGAGGAAGTCAATTTCTCCTCAAACATTAAAGACTATCATGCATGTTGTTGATGTTAGTTCTGTGTGTGCAGTTAAGGGCAAGGCATGCTGCTCTGTTGAGCCAGCTGCAGCTTTGCTAGGTCTTTCTTTGCTGCACCTGACCAGATTACCGAACAGTAATCAAGATGGGACAAGAGCAGAGCCTGAATGACTAGTACAGTTGATCTTTGTCAAAAACGCAGAATATATTTTGTTTTAATAACAGACATACCTCTCCCCATCAACTTTGTCAATATGACTTGACCATGATAACTGACCATTCAAAGTTACTCCTAGGAGTTCAGCTTCTCAACGGTCACACCCTTTATGCACAACTCCAGTTACATTTTTACAGACACCCTTATCCAGAGCGACTTACAGTAGTGAGTGCATACATTTTCTTCATACTGGTTCCCCGTGGGAATTGAACCCACAACCCTGGCGTTGCAAGCGTCATCCTCTACCAACTGAGCTACACCGTTGAGGTTTAGGTCTAAGAGAATGCTTTGAACCAAATACAATGCTTTTAGATGTATTTAAGACCAGTTTATTGTTAATTAACCATTCTGACACTGACGAACACAGAGTCTCAGTGAGCACACTGGCTGTAGGTGCTGATGTGTATAAGGTGCAAACATCTGCATACACCCTGAAAGTCAGTAGTTAACTTGTTCTTTGAAAAATAGCATTTTATTTGTTAAAAAATGACCTTCATCAGTTTCCTAAGAACAGGCAGCAAACTGATTGGGTGGCTGTTAGAGACAGCAAAGGGTGCTTTACTATTTTTAGGTAGTGGAATTACTTTAGCTCCCTTGCACGCCTGTGGACACACACACACCCTTTAGGCTTTGGTTAAAAACATGGCACATAGGGGTGGCAATACTGTCTGCTACCAGGTTGTGTTATAAATGACCCAGCAACTTCAAAACTACTAGCAAACAGCACAGACACCCATGTATACCTCACAAGACATGCCACCAGGGGTCAAAGTCCATTTGTTGAAATGCACAGTATTATATAGAGCCATGACTACATGGAACTCTATTCCACATCAAGTAACTCAAGCAAGCAGTAGAAAATACACCTTATGGCACACACACACATACTCGACACACACACAACAATATGTTGGTATTATATATTTTGTGTTGTTAGATACAGTGCATGGTAATGTACCTGATCCATCCTACTCCGCTTCAGCACCAAGGGCTGTGTGCGCCAGGGGGGGGCGCAGTAACATACAGGCGATAGAACCTCACAAAAGGTGTGAGGGGAAGCCCAACTAGCCACCGCACAAATGAATCAGGGAAGGCGTAAACCTCCTTGACGACTTTGAGATGAAGTTGGCACTCCACAGTAAATCCTCACCTGAGTTTAGTCTGCGTGACACGCGTTTCTCTGAGAGACAGATGTTCACTGCTCCATAGCAAGATCTCTCAGACCTGATCAGGACATGTTGGCCCTGTAGGAATGGACGGAATTGCCTGAGGGCTAATAACACAGTGTAGAGCTCGAGAACCTTTGATATGGGTTGTACTTAAGAGTCTGACCATACACTGTTCACCCTTTGAGGAATGCCCCCAATGCCTGTAGTGATGCATCCGTTGTTATTACTTTGAGCGAAGACTCTCCTACTAGGGCAGCCCTGCGTCAAGAGTGATGGTTCTCTCCAGCATCGAAGTGCAGATAAGACACTTTGCAGAGAGAAGCACGCGTCTGTGTCGGTGGAAAGACAGGTCCAAGCGTGGTGAGATCACCCAACGCTGGAAGTCTCTTACAAGGAGGAGACTGAGCAGCACTACCACAATCATGGAGGCCATTAGCCCAAGAAGCCTCAGACACATCCAGTACGTAACGGATGTTGCTGGGCAAAACAGAGAGGCAGTGGCAAAAAGACATCGCTCTTTCCATCGTGAGGGCTGCTCGACAGGCTACAAAGTCTGCTGGGTCAGAAAGAGCAAACTTTTCTTGCAATTTATACTGAATCCTAGAGCGAGCAGGTGCGACACGAGCTGGGATGTATGCTCTGCTGCCTGAGCCTGATCAACCCATAGGGGGGCCAGTGCGGGTTCAGCACATTTTGTGAATGTCCGTGTGGCAAGGGACAGACCGAATGGTAAGGTGAGATATTCGTAGGCTATTCCCTCAAAGGCGAACTTTAGATATCTCCTGTGTGCAGTCCAATGTGGAAATAAGAATCCTGCAAGGGAACCAGCAAGTCCCCTGGCGGGGACGGGGGCAACCTGTCCCGTGGAAGGGATATGGGGCCTGCCAGGCCTGGTGGCCAGACAAGTTTTGCATGGGAACATTCTGAACCATCACCCTCATCCTGGATGTGATGGGAACTCTTTAATTGAGAACTGAACTTGAGGAACAGTGGTGTTGACGCACTCCAACGTTGGCTTTTGGGTCTTGAGGTGGGGGGCTCCTGTGCTACACCTCTGCCATGTGTAAACGAGCTGTGTGCCGCTTCTTCCCCTTCCCTCCGAATGTAGCGGAGGGGGTCATCGCTGCCGGAGAAGGCTGCTGAGGCTTCTTAGGGATCCTCCATTTCTGGGAGGGAGGCCTCATGGTGACGACCTGGGCGAATGTGGGCTTTGGCTGTTAAACGCTGTTGGATAGATGTAGAATCCATCCATCCTAGTCTTCTTGGAAGGTTGGAGAGGCATGGGATACTCAACGTCAAGTTTGGTGGCAGTGCGTCATTGCCTCAAAGAAGGGGCGGTCAGTTATTGAATCCTGCCCTACCTCTTCAGTCTGGCTGGGTAGCACAAACTGAGCAGAGGGTAGACATTGTCAGGGCTGTCAACCATTTCCTGGTCAGAGATGGCGCTGCCTGATGCAGTAAGAGACATGCAGTCGGCCTCACTTCCGGATTTGTCTGAATTAAGGTCTGCCACCCTGGGAAAGGTGGGGGTTCTCCAAATCAGCCTGAAACGCAGACTGAGGGGATGCCTGAGTAGCGTCTCCCTCTTCTGGTTCTGGGACTTCGGCGTCAACAGAGTCGCCCTCAAGCAAGGACGAGGCCTGGGCAATAATTTCCATATACTTCGCTCTACGTCTAAGAACACCGGAGACCAGAAGAGCGCAATGCACACAACTAGTGGGGTCGACAAGAGCCTCCATAGAGTGTTCAGCGGCAAGTTAAGTAGCACAGAACGGATGGGAATCCGTCCCGGACATTTAATGCCCGTAATTGGAAGGGTAAGCTTTGCACTGCTTTTTCTCCCCCTTCCCTGACGACTTGGCCGGTAAGCCTGTCGACATCTCGTTCCGACCAGACGTACACTAGTAAACAGAATTACCAGGGGGCTAGCTAGCCAGAAACAGAAAGATTTATTTACCAGGGTGGTGGGAAGTAAATGCTGTCTTTATACTTTTGGTGTAGTGAAAGTAGAGCCAACAGTGATGCTAGCTAATTAGCTGGCTATCTTCATGTGAGTGATGATAGCCAGCTTGCCGAGCCGTTGTGTGAGATACCAAGTGCAGACTCTGTGTGTAAGCCAAGTAACTTGAGGTTGAACGCACAGCTGGGTTAGCTATCAAAGGGGCTTGTAAAAGGGATAGTGCTTCAATGGTGGGGTAACACACTGAAGAAACAGTACTGCTCCTGCTAGCCAAACAAACCGAATGGGGGTTTAGCCCAGAGGTTGCTAGCTAAAACACCAGTGGTGCCATTAGCCTGTTAGAACCGACGGAGAGCTAGAGACCCAGGGTGGAAGAAGCTAAAATTTGTGAGAACCTGCTATTAACAGGATGCTAGAGCAGTGGAGCTAGTTAGCTAACAATGCCAATTGTGTGTAGGCCAGGCAACAGGTGTACCACTGAAAGCTCCGTGGTGGGCTGGTAACCCACACCAAAAGAAACAGTCAAGTTGAGAGCTAGTTTTTTTTAAGAGAGCTGCTTAACAGGCTGGTAACCAGATAGACTCGTGTAGAGGCGAAGAATGAGGAAACCAGAGCAGTGCAGGGTGTTGTATTGACAGCAGGGCATACACCCACAAAGCTCTGATTGGCCTGTTAGGTGTGATTGAATAAGGCTTCAACCAATGACCCGCAAATGAGGGCGTGTCCCATAGTGCGATAGTCGACTGAAATAACAATTTGCTGCATTTTGATTTTACTTTATCCAACTATTATCTGTTATAATGTATAGTCAACGTCATAACATATTACATTACAATGACTGCTATAACAATGGCGCACATAATCGTGGTATATTCAGAGCTCCAGGTTTTAAGCCATGTCTATATTTGTCAATTACGGTAGGCTACAAAACAATTTCGCTACTGGTTCAATCCCTTGCAGTTAATAATTTCCTGAGCCATCTAATCATTATTGCAATGTACTCTGATCAAGGAATGAATAAACACTAGGCCTATGCCGTAAGTACCTCAATCAACCACCAATCTCCCGGAAATGTATATCAAATGAATCTGTCTAAAACTTCATTCCCCCCAAAAAAACGACATTAGGCTCACAATGTACCAAGCCATAGTAGCCTTATCTATTCTAGTCAAATACGCTCCAAAATAAGATTATAAAAATGTCATTTTCAAAAGAAAATACATTTCAAAAGCAATATTTCTAGTACATTTTCTAAATTATAACTGTACTACAAGTTCCTATACACAGTCAAAGTACTAAATTATTTCGCTACAACAGATCCGCAGTGGGCTCGCAGAGGATATAGTTCATAGGTTGATCCGGTGGGTGTGCGCACACTACGCAGTTTCTTCAGCACCAGAGCCACGCGCATCTACATTCCTCACTAAGTTCAATAGCCTATAAACTTGGTAAAGTCGGGAGCTAAACGCATCATTCTCACTGTAGATAGTATTTTCAAATCTTACATTATTTTCAAAAATACAAAAACAAAATGGTTGCTGCATATTTATTTGATACAAAGTGCGTCACACATTTAGCGGAATAAATCGTCAATCCATAGCCTATCTAAATATAATTGACTGAAACGCTCATAATAATTGCATATGGGAGACAACAATCGGTTTTCTGCACACCATGTAAACTGATATGAGGTTAGTTTAAACAGTCGTACTTACATGTACCTGGAATGACCTAAAGATGCTGCTGAAATAGTGCAAATTGACTCGTCTTGAATGCAACTTAACAATCGTATTAAATAAATCTCTCTTCTGTAATAGTTACTTCTTCAAGTGTACACAGTTGCTGTTTATCGCATCCCAATAATGGTTCACCTGTCAAATGCATCTCAGTCTGCGTCTCAGCACGCTTGCTTTTAAAGCGCCACAGACGAATCCACTAGAATATTCCACCGGATGTGACGCGCCAAACTGTCCATTCTTGGTCTGGCCACTGTAATGAACCAAAAGTATGTTGACACCTGCTCGTCAAACTTCTCATTCCAAAATCAAGGGCATTAATATAGAGTTGGTCACCCCTTTGCTGCTATAACAGTCTCTTCTGGGAAGGCTTTCCACAAGATGTTGGAACATTGCTGTGGGGACTTGCTTCCATTCAGCCACAAGAGCATTTTAGTGAGGTCGGGCACTGATGTTGGGCAATTAGGCCTGGCTCGTAGTCTGCATTCCAATTCATACCAAAGGTGTCCGATGGGGTTGAGGCCAGGGCTCTGTGCAGGCTAGTCAAGTTCTTCCACACCGATCTCGACAAACCATTTCTGTATGGACCTCGTTTTGTGCACAACGGCATTGTCAAACTGAAACAGGAAAGGTCCTTTCCCAAACTGTTGCCACAAAGTTGGAAGCACAGAATCGTTTAGAATGTAATTGTATGCTGTAGCTTTAAGATTTCCCTTCACTGGAACTAAGGGGCCTAGCCCGAACCATGAAAAACAGCCCATGATCATTATTCCTCCAAAGCCAGATTCGTCCGTCAGACTGACAGATGGTGAAGTGTGATTCATCACTCCAGAGAACGCATTTCCACTACTCCAGAGTCCAATGGCGGCGAGCTTTACACCACTCCAGCTGACGCTTGGCATTGTGCATGTCGATCTTCGGTTTTTGTACAGCATTGTGCATCATCTTAGGTTTTTGTGCAGGATTGCGCATGGTGATCTTAGGCTTGTGTGCGGCTGCTCGGTCATGGAAACCCATTTCTGATGAACAGTTTTCATGCTGATGTTGCTTCCAGAGGCAGTTTGGAACTCGGTAGCGAGTGTTGCAACTGAGGATAGACGATTTTTACGCGCTACGCATTTCAGCACTAGGCGGTCACATTCTGTATACTTGTGTGGCCTACCACTTCTCGGCTGGGTCATTGTCGCTCCTAGAGTTTCCACTTCACAATAACAGCACTTACAGTTGACCGGGACAGCTCTAGCATGGCAGAAATTTGATGAAATTACTTGTTGGAAAGGTGGCATCCTATAACGGTGCCATGTTGAAAGTCATTGAGTTCTTCAGTAATGCCATTCTACTGACAATGTTTGTCTATGGAGATTGCATGGTCGTGTGCTCAATTTTATACATCTGTCAGCAACGGGTGACGGTGAAATAGCCGAATCCACTAATCTGAAGGGGTGTTCACATACTTTTGTATATATGGTGTAGGCCTATATTATGGGAATATTATAATTTTATCCATGTTTTGAGGCTAAACACTGTCTGTTTACATTTACAATGTTTACAAACATTGGAGTAAAACAAGGTTATATTTATATTTTGGGTGCTGGTGGGGTGTGACAGAACTAAGCTCATGAGGCATTTATAAGTTACATTCTTAAAGAATCAATGGATATGTACAGTAGAATTATTATTTTTAAGTCCAAAAACAAGTCCCTTTAAGACAGTTAGGTTGTTTTCTGAATTTGTCAATGTACACTGGGGGCCAAAAGTTTGGAATATTACTCATTCAAGGGTTTTTCTTTATTTGCTCAATTTTTTTTACATTGTATAATAAAAGTGAAGACATCAAAACTATGACATAACACATATGGAATTATAGTAACCAAAAAAGTGTTAAACAAATCAAAATATATTTTAGATTTGAGATTCTTCAAAGTAGCCACCCTTTGCCTTGATGACAGCTTTGCACACTCAACCAGCTTCACCTGGAATGCTTTTCCATCAGTCTTGAAGGAGTTCCCACATATGCTGAGCACTTGTTGGCTGCTTTTCCTTCACTGCGGTCTGACTCATCCCAAACCATTTTAAATTTGGTTGAGGTCTGAAGCATTAATCTCAAATTTGGACTCCAAACTAAATGACACATTTCCACCAGTCTAATGTACATTGCTTGTGTTTTCTTGGCCCAAGCAAGTCTCTTCTTCTTATTGGTGTCCTTTAGTAGTGGTTTCTTTGCAGCAATTCGACCATGAAGGCCTGATTCACACAATCTCCTCTGAACAGTTGATGTTGAGATGTGTCTGTTACTTGAACTCTGTGAAGCATTTATTTGGGCTGCAATCTGAGGCTGGTAACTAATGAACTTATCCTCTGCAGCAGAGGTATTTCTGTGTCTTCCATTCCTGTGGCGGTACTCATGAAGCTGGTTGAGAGAATGCCATGAGTGTGCAAAGCTGTCATCAAGGCAAAGGGTGGCTACTTTGAAGAATCTCAAATATAAAATATATTTTGATTTGTGTTATGTCATAGTTTTGATGTCTTCACTTTTATTCTACAATGTAAAAAATAGTGCAAATAAAGAAAAACCCTTGAATGAGTAATATTCCAAACTTTTGGCACCCAGTGTATGTTCCTCTGATATATACTTAAAGCAAAACACTACTCCGAATGTTGTGAGAGGAAAGCTCTAATTAAAAAGCTCATTCATGCAAAGTGGCATGATCAGAAAATAATGTATTAGCAGCAGTCAATAGATACCTAATGATTTGCCGCTCTAGTAATCAATAAATCACTCACAGTATTTTAGATGCACAGTTGCAAAGAGAATATCTTGACAATGCACCATCAAATGTATTTTTGTTTTGCTTGCTGTTCACTTTTTAATTCAGGTTATTAGGATACAGTAGTTTGAGTTCTGACTTGGGGCTCAAGTCATTCCTCAAGTTAGTTCACTAACGTTTGCTGAACTTGGAAAGATAAACATGAAATGACCAAGTGTAACATTGTCAAACCATGACTTGCAGTGGCAGGAGACTAACACTACATAGGCCTAACGGTTGTAAGGTATGTTACACTGCCTTAATTCTGTGATTGTTTCAGTACACCACAGGAGAAAACAAACACATTCCACACATGAACGCATTGCATTGTCATACTTAATCCGAGATTCCCAAAGAATTCCGTGTCCCATGAGTCTAACCATCCAATTTTAGACTACATTGTGTGCAGGGGCGGCCCTGGACATTCTGCTGCCCTCCGGCGCGGCTACACCGCCGGCACCCCCCGGGAGAAGCGGGTTGGGGCAGGAATTGCAGCAACGCTATGAGCTGGCAGCTGGAGTGCTGCCGGGGGTGTAGTTGCCAATCAGGGGCGCTGGAGGGCAACAGCCAATTGTCAAAATGCCGCTCCAAATTCGCTGAATCTTGCCTAATGGGTGGGCCGGCCCTGATTGTGTGTAGAAGTTGAATGTGTGGTATTTTTAATAACTATCTGTGCCTCTCTGTGCATCTGTGATCATCTTGCCTACAGGTCAACTTGTGGTTGACCTGTAGGCTACAATATATAGTACATGAAAGGAAACATGATACTTCATATTTGCTAATGTTAACCTGAAGAAATATACGTTAAGACATCACTTCAACATCAGGGTTAGGGTCAATACCATTTTAATTCATCCAATTCAACAAGGACACTAAATTCCAATTCTCTCCAATGTTTTTCAATAAGGAACATTTGGAATAGGAATTGGGTTTACTTTCTGAATTGACTGGAATTTAAATGGAATTGACCCCAACCCTGTTCAACATTGACTTTTACAGGTCAGAAGTAAGGCAGACAAAGGATTGCTTTTAAGTGTTCCTAATATTCTGTAGCATCTATTAGGAACTACAGCTCCTTCATAGATAACTCAGACCAAAAGCACATTTGTCCCATGTTGCACAGAAGAAGTTATTTTTACTGTCATGTGGATTGGTTCTCATTGGTTGTCCGCTGAGCAGAATGCCTGAGGGCTGGTGCAACGGACTTTGTAGTCCTGACAGAGTCTACCATCTTGCTCTCCATTCACACAGGCAAATCCGTGAGTGGCATCATACTTGGAAAATACACACAGGCAAATAATTTAGTAGCTATGGGCATGCGTTAACTCCTGACGTTCTATACCTACAGCTTTGGAAATGTGAATGCAAATTTAATATGTCAAATGTAGGTTGGAATTGTGAAGGATATTGACCCTGTAATATTGTCAATACCTAGTTTGTTATTGGATATTATTGGATGTCAGTGACACATCATAGAGGACACTAAGTAATCTGTGAGCAGGTATGTATGCCTTACACTTGGAGGACGTCACCGGTCTGTAGGGCGGAGGTCGCAGACACGGTTTCGATGGCCACAGGCTGGGAACAGACCTCATTGGGGTATTCCATCTGCAGCTGAAGGATGGTCTCATAGTCTACCCGCCCAGTAGGATTGTCCAAGTCAAACCAACGAGTCCTGCAACCTGTCACAGGCAAGACCAGCTCAGTAAAGAGGACAGATTGTGGGGAATAACATGTAGTCACCTTCTATAGCAGGTTTTCCAAAACTCGGTCCTCTGGACACTAAGGGGTGCACGTTTTGGTTTTTGCCCTAGTACTACAAAGTTGATTCAAATAATCAACTAATAATCAAGCTTTGACAATTTGGATCAGCTGTGTAGTGCTAGGGAAAAAAACTAAACATGCACCCCTTGGGGTCCTGAAGACCGAGTTTGGGAAACACTGTTCTATGATATCACCTCAATCAATACATGTTTTGTGTTATGCGTACCTTATTATGCTCTAGTTTGATGTGGCACAAGTGTTATTATAAACACGGTCCTAAAGTTTAGTCAAAGTATTATTCCAAACCGCTATATGTAAATTTTCAGAAATGTTGGTAAATTAGCTTTTATTGTTTAAAGTTATGAAAGAGATTGCTGTTTTTTTCACTATCTAATTATGGCATGGGGTTGTTTAATGACAGACATGTATTTGTTTAAAATCTATCACTTGTTGGTTTCATTTCAGAGATGTAATAAATATCTAAATGTTTTATAAAGAACTGTACAAATTATACATTTGTGACATAATTTTTTATGAGATCTGTATGTAAAACATTGACATTTGCCATTTTAGTCATTTAGCAGATGCTCCTATCCAGAGGGACTTACAGTAAGTTAATTAATCTTATGATAGCTTTGTGAAACAATCACATATCACAATCAAATATACAGGATAGGAACATTCCATTCTAGTTAAACCATGGATATACAGCGTTCTGCAGTTGCATATCACATATCAGCTTGAATGGACATCTAAATAGAGTATGTAATTAGTATTTACCTTGGCAGAAATTAGAGGGACAGGTTAGCATCACGTGGTTGTCCTTGCACTATCTACTTTTTGTTTAGCGTTGATGCAGACAAACTCAAATGTGACATAGCTGAGTAAAGAAAAACAATAAACACTGTCACTTCAGAGGAAAGTCAAAGTTTGTGTTTAATCTTTCTCTCACTATGAGTGTGGAAGTAGATTATTTTAATTTAATACTCAATATACAAATCAAAACAAACTCTTAAATTACATTAACATTAATAGGCTAGGGTTAGGGTTAGAGTTGAGGCTGGGGTTGAACCAGAATGTGGACATGAATCTAGGGTTAGGATTGAACCAGAATGTGGACATGAATCTAGGGTTAGGATTGAACCAGAATGTGGGCATGAAGCTAGAGTTAGGGTTTAGGGTTGAACCAGAATGTGGACATGAAGCTACGGATAGGGTTGAGGGTTAGGGTTGAACCAGAATGTGGACATGAAGCTACGGATAGGGTTGAGGGTTAGGGTTGAACCAGAATGTGGACATAAGGCTAGGGTTAGGGTTTAGGGTTAGGGTTGAACCAGAATGTGGACATGAAGCTAGGGTTGAGGCTAGGGTTAGGTTTGAGCCGGGATAAGGAAATGAAACCAGGGTTAGGGTTAGGGTTAGAGGAGCTGCTCACGAGAGGAAGGTGTCTCCAGTGTGCTGAGCAGGTGGTCTGGGTTTCGATGCTTATGGGGCTTCTACACACTTGACCAGGAAATGTCTGCAACAGCTGGGGGATGGACTCCAGGTAACCCTCATCTGAAGGGGTACACTGCTCAGCCACCGCGTCCCACACTCCTCAGAGACTAGAACATTAAACGTATAATAAAACATGACATTTAAAAAGATATTCTAACATCAACAAAGGTTCTAGAACACAAACAATATGAGAGCAGCCTTGTGTTTTCAAAACAATGAAACCCCTGAAACGTGAACTAGAGCTACAGATAGTAACAGATCATGGTAATTCAATTATTGAATAGTTCAATTCATTTGAATGATTAAAGCTAAAATATATTTTGTTTGTTTGTCTCCAAGCTTTGGCATTGCCATGTACCATAGAATGATTATGTATGCATCTGAGGGGTTAGTTTATATTATCTGAAAACTAATATAGGATACACACCTTGACAAAACTCTGCAGGGCATGTGAACCGGACTCCGGTTCCACTCCTCTGGTCTGCATTTACACAAGCAAACCCGTAGGTGGAATCATAACTGCAAAAAACAACCAACAGTTGTAGTCAAACCATCAAACTGCATTTGCACTTTAAATCAATGAATGCCATCTCAGAGATTTCAAAGTAGAGAAATTCCAATTCTCTTCATGAGGAAAATGTATTTAAATCTCCTGAATTAACTATCTGAATTGAAATGGAATTGACCCCAACCTACATTCTTAGAAAAAAGGGTTCTTCGGATCTCCCCATAAGACAACCCTTTTGAATCCAGGTAGAACCCTTTTTGGTTCCATGTAGAAAGGGTTCTAACTGGAACCAAAAGGGTTTCTACCTGGAACCAAAATGGTTTCTACCTTGAAAACATGGACCTCAGAAAAACAATTGTAGACCTCCACAAGTCTGGTTCATCCTTGGGAGCAATTTCCAAATGCCTAAAGGTACCACGTTCATCTGTACAAACAATAGTAAGCAAGTATAAACACCATGGGACCACGCAGCCGCCATACCGCTCAGGAAGGAGACGCGTTCTATCTTCTAGAGATGAACGTACTTTGGTGCGAAAAGTGCAAATCAATCCCAGAACAACAGAAAAGGACCTCGTGAAGATGCTGGAGGAAACAGGTACTAAAGTATCTATATTTACAGTAAAATGAGTCCTATATCAACATGGGGGTGGCCGCATCATGTTGTGGGGGTGCTCTGCTGCAGGACGGTCTGGTGCACTTCACAAAATAGATGGCATATATTGAAGAAACATCTCAAGACATCAGTCAGGTAGTTAAAGCTTGGTCGCAAATGGGTCTTCCAAATGGACAATGACCCCAAGCATACTTCCAAAGTTGTGGCAAAATGGCTTAAGGACAACAAAGTCAAGGTATTGGAGTGGCCATCACAAAGCCCTGACCTCAATCCTATAGAATATTTGTGGGCAGAACTGAAAAAGCGTGTGTGAGCAAGGAGGAATGGGCCAAAATTCACCCAACTTATTGTGGGAAGCTTGTGGAAGGCTACACAAAACATTTGACCCAAGTTTAACAATTTAAAGGCAATGCTACCAAATACTAATTTAGTGTATGTAAACTTCTGACCCACTGGGAATGTGATGAAAGAAATAAAAGCTGAAAGAAATAATTCTCTCTACTATTATTCTGACATTTCACATTCTTAAAATAAAGTGGTAATCCTAACTGACGTAAGACGGGGACTTTTTACTAGGATTGTGAAAAACTGAGTTGAAATGTATTTGGCTAAGGTATATGTAAACTTCCGACTTCAACTGTATATTTTGGGTTCTGATGTACAACAGTTGAACTTAGCTCATGAGGCATTTATAAGTTATATTCTTCAAGAATCAATGGATACATATCATTAATTTATAAGTCCAAAAATGGATGGAGGAAATGCAGATTGCAACTTTAACTAGAAATTAGAAATCACATTTTTTTGTCCATTAAAATAACATCAAATTGAGAAATACAGTGTAGACATTGTTAATGTAAATGACTAATGTAGCTGGAAATGGCTGATTTTTTATGGAATATCTACATAAGGGTACAAAGGCCCATTGTCAGCAAACATCACTCCTGTGTTCCAATGGCACGTTGTGTTAACTAATTCAAGTTTATCATTTTAAAAGCCTAATTGATCATTAGAAAACACTTTTGCAATTGTGTTAGCACAGCTGAAAACTGTTTTGCTGATTAAAGAAGCAATAAAACTGGCCTTCTTTAGACTAGTAGTATCTGGAGCATCAGTATTTGTGGGTTCGATTACAGGTTCAAAATGGCCAGAAACAAAGAACTTTCTTCTGAAACTCGTCATTCTATTCTTGCTCTGAGAAATTAAGGCTAGGGAAGACTGGCTTTTTCTTTGCAACTCTGCCTAGAAGGCCAGCAACCCTGGAGTCACCTCTTCACTGTTGACGTTGAGACTGGTGTTTTGTGGGTACTATTTAATGAAGCTGCCAGTTGAGGACTTGTGAGGTGTCTGTTTCTCAAACTAGACACTCTAATGTACTTGTTCTCTTGCTCAGTTGTGAACCGGGCCCTCCCACTCCTCAGTTTGCGCTGTTCTGTGAAGGGAGTAGTACACAGCGCTGTACGAGATCATCAGTTTCTTGAGCAAGAGGACAAGTACAAGATCTTCAGTTTCTTGAGCAAGAGGGCAAGTACATTAGAGTTCATATTACCAATGAACGATCAAGGGATTAGAATGTATATGAACTATTAAAGAAATTTGAGTCAAGTTAAAAATCCTCATGGAAACATTAATATTGGTAAATTAATAACCAATAATAGTAATAAGTAATACTCATGAGAAGGTTTCTGTAGTTCTAAGAGCACAAGTCCTCATCTGCAGGTAAAGTGTGTTAGATAGACTGGAAAGGGGGCAGCATTCTGCCAACAGGATTATGTTCAGTAGGCAAAACAATGGATGAAACTAACATAAATTGAATGAAATAAATGTCCAGGTACTATCTGAACTTTTCTGTTGCAAAACGTTTTACTACAAACATGAATGAACATGACCCAGTTGCACCTCACCAGCTGTCCTCCACCCCTCTTCGTAGTGTCTTCTCAGGAAGTTCAATCCCTCTCTTTCTCTGCACGCTCTTGTTCAGAGTGTGACTTTCCTATTTTAACAACAGGCTACAAAAGGGGATTTTTTCTGAACAGGGACCACAACAACAGCACCTTCACAACAATGTTATGCGAGGCAACATGATCGTTGTATTTTTCAGTTGTTTTCAGGTAAATGTCCCAGTAGCCTATGACCTGCTAAATCTTTCTAACAAGTGCTTGAACTATCACTGTCCATCATAACCTCTTGTCCACCCCCCTGTCCTCACCCTGCCAGCCTCTCAAAACAAGTTCTCATTTACATCTGCGACCTGGCCAAGATAAAGAAAAGCAGTGCGACAAAAAATAACAACACAGAGTTACACATGGGATAAACAAACGTACAGTCAATAACACAATAGAGAATTTATGTACAGTGTGTGCAAATGTAGTAAGAATAGGAAGGTAAGGCAAGAAATGAGCAAAAAAAAAGAGGTAGTAGGGTGGGCTATTTACAGATGGGCTGTGTACAGGTGCAGTGATCGATAAGCTGCTCTGACAGCTGATGCTTAAAGTTATTGAGGGAGATGGTAGTCTCCAGCTTCAAACATTTTTGCAATTCGTTCCAGTCATTGGCAGCAGAGAACTGGAATGTGTAGTGAGGGCCTGCCATCGAGAGCATACAGGTCGCAGTGGTGGGTAGTATATGGGGCTTTGGTAACAAAACAGATGGCACTGTGATAGACTACATCCAATTTGCTGAGTAGAGTGTTGGAGGCTATTTTGTAAATGACATCGCCGAAGTCAAGGATCGGTAGGATAGTCCGTTTTACGAGGGCATGTTTAGCAGCATGAGTAAAGGAGGCTTTGTTGTGAAATAAGAAGCCGATTCTAGATTTAATTTTGGATTGGAGATGCTTAATGTGAGTCTGGAAGGAAAGTTTACAGTCTAACCAGACACCTAGGTATTGTAGGTGTCCACATATTCTCAGTCAGACCCGTCGAGAGTACTGATAGTCCGGCGGTTGGGTGCAGCTAGTGTTCGATTGAAGAGCATGCATTTAGGCCGGTGGCTGTAGTGAGGGTTGGTTTTCTGATAGGAACTCACCTAAGGTTAGCTGTCAAGATCATATATCACCAGGATGCTGTAGCATGTAGATGATCTGATGTTTAGAACACAAAAGTGGATAAATAATCACATATCTTGTGACAGGCAAGATGGCACCAACAGACATGGCAGCTCTGCTTCTAGCTCCTAAGCAACTTTGCATTAGTGTTTTTTTGTGTTACATGTCTTACATTATTACCCCAGAACGTTTTTTGTGCTATTAAATAGAGACAATAAAGTAGACAAGCTCAGGGCAATGATCTCCTTCCAGAGAGACATCAGGGACTGTACAATACTCCGTTTCCAGTGGTTACAAGTACTATTTATTTCTGGTTTCTGTACTTTACTATTTTTATTTTTGACAACTTTTACTTCACTCCATTCCTAAAGAAAATAATGTACTTTTTACTCCATACATTTACCCTGACACCCAAAAGTACTAGTTACATTTTGAATGCTTAGCAGGACAGGAACATTTTCCAATTCATGCACTCATTCAGAGAACATCCCTGGTCATCCCTACTACCAGATCTGGCGGATTCACTAAACACAAATGCTTCGTTTGTAAATTATGTCTGAGTGTTGGAGTGTGTTCCTGGCTATCCGTAAATTTTAGTTAATTATGTTGCTATGCAACGTCTTGCCAGTTTGGTAGCATAACAAATTACTAGCTAGACATTTTTGTGTACCTACATTCAATCTGGAGTGCCATAGTGCTAAGAAATTTCCCCCTCGGGGATCAATAAACTATCCATGCATCCATCCATCCACCCACCCACTGGTTAGGCTGTTTTCATGTTATCCAGTGCGTTGGTGACTGCAACTGTGCTGCTGGCAACAATCTGACACCGGCTATATTGAATTGGTGTCGAGCGTTCGTATATTCATCAGTTATTCTGCGCTCTGGAACGCGGCCTCAGACGAGTGCTGACATCGAAGTAGATAGCCAGAGAGAATTTGTCTATATTTATGTCTATTGAAAACGCAAAACGACTATACCGCTTAACTAAGAATGACATGAATAGTCAATAAACGTTGGGTAGTTAAGCTAGTTAGATAGCTTATAGTTGATATATGATGTACCTAGTTAAAGGTTAAATAATAAAATAAAATAAATATATATATACTGGCAAGTTCGATGTATTAGTAACCAACTAGGTATGAAACGCCGTTTGGGTCTTTGCGTGTAAAAAAATATACGTTTCAAATAACACTATTTGACGTGTCAGATAACACTATTTGACGTGTCAAATAAGTTTGTTGACCAATCAGGACCTGAATATGAATGCACGTCACATAATAATTTAACGCATTCATAATTTTTTTACGTAGTTATTACACATTGATTACACTATCACTCGTAATTCATATACCACAACGATTCGTCGACACGTATGCTATGATGCTGGTAAAGTTTTGTCTCGCGCACCTACAGTGCTGGTCATCAAAAAATTTAGCTAGCTGATGGATGTAAACAATGTACTTCCCCAAAAACATAACAATACGACATAATCTGTTTCAGAAGCTATATGTCATCAACTAAAATAACCCTAATGTATAAGACAGTTCTTATTTGATTAATGGTGATCGGACCCATCTATGTGAAGCTAGCCACAATAAGGATTAGCCACAATAATGGACTTTGCGGATAGCCTTCAAAGTAAAAGTATGCCATTGACAGTGATGCAAATGAATACAAATAGTAGAATTATGCCATAAATGAATAGAAGGTGAGGCCCTGGCAGAGTGGTGCCAGGAAAATAACCTCTCCCTCAACGTCAACAAAACGAAGGAGCTGATAGTGAACTTCAGGGAAAAGCAGATAAAGTATGCCCATATCCACATTGACGGGACCGCAGTGGAGAAGGTGTCCCTAAGGGCCCCTAAGACCCTCACAAACTTTTACAGATGCCCAATTGAGAGCATCCTATCGGGCTGTATCACCGCCTGGTACGGCAACTCCACCGCCCCCAACCTCAAGGCTCTCCAGAGGGTGGTGCGGTCTGCCCAACGCATCACCGGGGGCACACTGCCTGCCCTCCAGGACACCTACAGCACCCAATGTCACAGGAAGGCCAAACAGGTCACCAAGGACATCAACCACCTGAGCCACAGCCTGCTCACCCCGCTATCATCCAGAAGGCGAGGTCAGTACAGGTGCATCAAAGCTAGGGCCAAGAGACTGAAAAACACTAGCCGGCTACCACCCGTTTACTCGACCCTGCACGTTAGAGGCTGCTGCCCTATATACAGTTTAAGTCGGAAGTTTACATACACCTAAGCCAAACACATTTAAGCTCAGCTTTTCACAATTCCTGACATTTAATCCTAGTAAAAAGTCCCTGTTTTAGGTCAGTTAGGATCACCAATTTATTTTAAGAATGTGAAATGTCAGAATAATGGTAGAGAATTATTTCTTTCAGCTTTTATTTATTTCATCACATTCCCAGTGGGTCAGAAGTTTACATACACTCAATTAGTATTTGGTAGCATTGCCTTTAAATTGTTTAATTTGGGTCAAACGTTTCGGGTATTCTTCCACAAGCTTCCCACAATAAGTTCGGTGAATTTTGGCCCATTCCTCCTGACAGAACTGGTGTAACTGAGTCAGGTTTGTAGGCCTCCTTGCTCGCACACGTTTTTCCAGTTCTGCCCACAAATGTTCGATAGGCTTGAGGTCAGGGCTTTGTGATGGCCACTCCAATACCTAGACTTTGTTGTCCTTAAGCCATTTTGCCACAACTTTGGGAGTTTACTTGGGGTCATTGTCCATTTGGAAGACCCATTTGCGACCAAGCTTTAACTGCCTGACTGATGTCTTGAGATGTTGCTTCAATATATCCACATCATTTTCCTTCCTCATGATGCCATCTATTTTGTGAAGTGCACCAGACCGTCCTGCAGCAGAGCACCCCCACAACATGATGCGGCCACCCCCTTGCTTCACGGTTGGGATGGTGTTCTTCGGCTTGCAAGCCTCCCCCTTTTTCCTCCAAACATAACGATGGTCATTATGGCCAAACAGTTGTATTTGTGTTTCATCAGACCAGAGGACATTTCTCCTAAAAGTACGGTCTTTATCCCCATGTGCAGTTGCAAACCGTAGTCTGGCTTTTTTATGGCGGTTTTGGAGCAGTGGCTTCTTCCTTGCTGAGCGGCCTTTCAGGTTATGTCGATATAGGACTCGTTTTACTGTAAATATAGATACTTTTGTACCTGTTTCCTCCAGCATCTTCACAAGGTCCTTTTCTGTTGTTCTGGGATTGATTTGCACTTTTCGCACCAAAATACGTTCATCTCTAGGAGACAGAACGCGTCTCCTTCCTGAGCGGTATGACGGCTGCGTGGTCCCATGGTGTTTATACTTGCGTACTATTGTTGGTATTCTGTGGTCTTGGCGGATTTTCTTTGGATTTTCTCATGATGTCGAGCAAAGAGGCACTGAGTTTGAAGGTAGGCCTTGAAATACATCCACATGTACACCTCCAATTGACTCAAATGATGTCAATTAGCCTATCAGAAGCTTCTAAAGCCATGACATCATTTTCTGGAATTTTCCAAGCTGTTTAAAGGCAGTCAACTTAGTGTATGTAAACTTCTGATCCACTGGAATTGTGATATAGTGAATTATAAGTGAAATAATCTGTCTCTAAACAATTGTTGGAAGAATTACTTGTCATGCACAAAGTAGATGTCCTAACCGACTTGCCAAAACTATAGTTTGTTAACATGAAATCTGTGGTTCAGTCAGGAACAAGAGTAGTATCAGCCCATGGACAATAATATTATGTGTAGTACACTTCTTCCATTCACTAGAAATTTGTGACAGTATTTTTCAACATGTCTTTAATCCCAAACAATTAAACATAGACAATATTAACAATCTGTGGAGTGGTTGAAAAATTTGTTTGGATCGTCACTTTAATAATGGAACACTAGTCACTTTAATACTTTTTACATACCGCTTTACTCTTTTCATATGTATATACTGTTTTCTATTCTACTGTATTCTACACTCCGACATTGCCTGTCCTAATATTTATTTATTTCTTAATTCCATTATTTTACTTTTAGATTGTGTGTATTGTTGTGAATTGTAGATATTACTGCACTGTTGGAGCGAGGAACACAAGCATTTCACTACACCCGCAATACATTTGATTTGATGTATTTGGATAGTCCATCCATAGATACTGTACTTAAAGATGCACTCCAGCTATTTTTTAACCTTGCCTTTTTAAAAACAATAGTCCAAGTAGAACAGTAATGTACACGCACTTAAGGTAAAAACAAGTTTTGAGTAAAATATTTTCAGGCACAACTACAAACTTCAAGGAATTGGCCATTCAAGGAGTTGGTATGATGGGTGCACTCTGATTTCATCAGCCTCCCCGCTTGCTTGTCATCAGAATAGCAATGGCCTCTGGCTGCAAAAGGCATGGATATTTTTAGGGGGCATTACGGCCACACAAAGGGTATGCCGCTGGGAAATTTAAGGCATTATCAAGTGCTTGTCAAATTGTGAATGAGAGACTGATGAAGTGTGTGCAGCCTGCGCAAAAAACAAAACAGAGGTAATTCCTTTTTTCAAATTATAATTAGTCGCATCATGCAGACTTAGAATGTATTAAAAATGTAAACACATAGCCCAATGTTTGTATCACAACTAAAGTTGCATAAATAACTCTAAGCATATAAGAGGAACTATTTCTTTGTTAACCGCTCAACACAGAATAACCGCATGTGCGCACTCCCTCAAAAAGTTTGAAATAGTACGGAATTCGAAGCAAATTTTGTCTGCTAAATTAACTAGTGTAGCCCACAGCCATATCAGGGCCCAACATAAGGAAATCTCAGAGTATGTTATTATGTTCTTCTGAAATAGACTACATTTTAGACCTGTCTACAATAAATATTTTTTTATTTAACTAGTCAAGTCAGTGAAGAACAAATTCTTATCTACAATGACGGCCTACACCGGCCAAATTCGGGACGACGCTGGGCCAATTATGCGCCACCCTATGAGACTCCCAATCACGGCCAGTTGTGATACAGTTTGGATTTGAACCAGGTTGTCTTTAGTGACGCCTCTAGCAATGAGATGCAGTGTCTTAGACCACTGCGACACTTGGGAGCCCCAATAATGGATTTATTGTGATGGTGTAGGCTATATTAAATTGATTTATTAGACTTTTTAAAATGTAGATGTTCCAAAGGTCTGCATCAGTGGCATGTAGGCTATGCATGGAAGCCAAGAGATGCTAAATCTGTTTATGTTAATTAACGGTCAATTATCGTGAGACCGGCAGTTATTTGCTTGAAAATCACCGGCTGACAACATGTCATGACCGCCACAGCCCTACACATGTTGTAATGTAATATGGATGTAATGCTGGTAGAACAGAGCAGTTAAAATGAAATATAAAAGCATTTTCAAATGCTGTCATGGTTACTTATTGTATAAACATTTGCCATGCCTTATCTTATCTGATAATCATAATATACAGTAATAAGAGCTCTCTATGGTCCTGAACCTATTCATATCAGAAACCTGATTTGGGTGTAACTTCCATGGGGAACAGATTAGATTAATAGAGAAGCACACTGTCTCGGTCTCTCCTGGGTAAAGAGCTGGCCCACTAAAGATGACGAGCGAACAAAATTGCGATTAAGGGTAACAATCGTATCATTCCTGGAATGTCCTGGGACTGGAACATAAGAGGAATATACGGGACACCTGTCTGTAGAACGTTAAAAAAAGTATACAAGAAAATAATAATAGAACAGGGTACAAATAATATGACTGGGAAAAAAACACGACTCACAAGATTATAAATAGCACATGAATTTTGTTTTAATTAAGAAACACTGAGGGAGGGGAAGAGTCTGTCCTTTCAACACTGGAAATGGTTTAGTCAGGAACAAGAGTAGTATCAGCCCATGGACAATAATATTATGTGTAGTACACTTCCATTCACTAGAAATTTGTGACAGTATTTTTCAACATGTCTTTAATCCCAAACAATTAAACATAGACAATATTAACAATTTCAAAAAAGTTGAAATAATATCTTCATCAATGATGAGAGCCCATATTTACTTTATACATACTCAGTACATCAAGCATACCCAATTTTATCTTATTATTAAGACCACACAAATAGAGCATTCAAAGTATTGATTTGTGATTGTGTGATGTTTTTCTCATGTGTTTATGCAGTGTCTACTCCTGTCAATTACACAATAAACACATTGTAACCTTTTCTAATGAGTAATCGTAACTCTACTCAGTGTGACATACAGAGCCTAAAATCCTCAATTTTGTCATCTCAAACCAGAGCCATACTGTATACTGTATGTAGATCTATAGATACACATATACCTATTTGGGTCTGGCACAAAGCAGTTCTCAGGCTGATGTTACTATCGCTTACCACACTTGTTCCACACACACTCCACTGAGACTATAAAGGCCGAGGGGTCATGGTGGGAACTCCAGTCGGGGAAGACACTTGGAAGAACGGTATTAAAAATCCAACATGAAGGTAACAGGGGGATGTGGGGAGGCAATACACAATAACCCAAGAAAAAAAATTATGGCAAGCTTTTCTGATTGCTCTACAACAGCAGAATCAAGCCTGAAATAAACAACAGAAATTAATAAAATAAAGAAACAAAAATAAATCAAAATGAAGCAACTTTAGGTGAAATGATAGTGCTCATTTTTAGAATATTAATCATCATAATCTTAAACTTACAAAAAGTGAAATGTTTGTGAATCTCATGAATATGATGCCATATTTGTCATGTGGTCAACCAGTGTGGGCGAGCATGCTCATTGGAGCTCCATAGGTCACAGCTAGCACGTACCCCACCAGGGAGGTTTCAACTGCATTCTCCCACCACTGAAGTAATCTACTCTGTCTGCTGTATATCTACTGTTAGTGTCCTCCAATTCGTCTACCCCAAGTTATGGAAGCCATATCCATGTCAAAATATGGCATGAATCTGCTTGCATAGTGCGTTAGGTACAACAGCAAAAAAATTATGCAACTGTTAGTTACATATCAGACCTGTTAGTTCTATGAGACCTACTGAGGCTAGTTACTACTGAACCTGAAAATGACTGAGGAACATCTTGAGGCAGTTCTGCGTTAACCCTCCTGAGGATTTCGATGGTGAGACGCACACATAAAGTACACACACATACAGTAACAGTACACACGCATTCAGTACAAACACATACAGTACACACACAACGTCATATAGGGATGAAAAGATGGTCCCGTGTGGCTCAGTTGGTAGAGCATGGTGCTTGCAACGCCAGGGTTGTGGGTTTGATTCCCATGGTGGAACGTACGAAAAATGTACAGTGCACTAAGTTGCTCTGGATAAGAGTGTCTGCTAAATCAGGGTTTCCCAAAGTCAGTCAGTCACCCCAGGTGCATGTTTTGTTTTTTGCCCTAGCACTACACAGCTGATTCAAATAATCAAAGCTGGATGCTGAGTTGGTGGGGGATTCAAAAATAAAATAAAATAAAGTTGTATTTAACCAGGCAAGTAAGTTAAGACCAAATTGTTATTTACAATGAAGGCCTACCCCGGACAAACCCGAACGACGCTGGGCCAATTGTGCGCCGTCCTATGGGACTCCCAATCACGGCCAGATGAGACACAGCCTGGATTCGAACCAGGGACTGTAGTGACACCTCTTGTACTGAGATGCAGTGCCTTAGACCACTAAAATGTAAATGTAAAAATGAATGGGGTTGCGGGCTACACATACACACTCTCACACATATACCCAGACTAAACTGATATTTTACCTGACTTACAAATAGTAAGCACATGATTGTGACTGCAGAAGTAAAATGACAAAATGTCTTAGAATTCTCAGAACCGCTCATAATAAAAAAAACTTCTAAATACAATCTCCATTCATTCTTTAAAACATCTCCTTGACATCTTTTGAGATCTACTCATGAGGAGACTGAGCCACACTAAAAAATACTAAAATAAACCTCAGATTTGATCTGGAGAACAACACAACCTCCCCAACCTCAGGAGAGGTGAAATAAAGTATGCACATGTATTTTACACTGATAATATTTCAAATTTTGAAATGAAGAAAATGTAACAACACATGTACTACATTAATATAAGAAGACAGACAAATGAGTGTTAGCGCGCTGTATTTTCATGTCTGACTTATTAATAGCACCAAGTTTTAAAAAACAACAACTTACAGACACAAAAGAGGCAACCATGCTCGGTGTGGGAAGGCAAGTGATTTTAGAATCGAATCAGAAATGATTTGGCAGAATTGAAAAGCATTACTTCTAATATCGTTGTTTATTTTTTTAAACCCTGTCTTCCCCTGAGATGTGTCTTGATGCTGCTTTGTGCCGTGACCTCTGTGACCCCTCTACCAATAGTGTGACAAGGCTGTGAGCATGCCCGCCCCTCAGGTTCCCCTACAGAAGTGAAGACGAAAGTAGAAGACCTTAATGTCTTCCAGTATTAACACAACTAGGCCCTTAAAAAAGCCCTGGACACACAGTATTAGAACCCAGAATCAACTCTAGGACAAAGAAGAGCAGTTATGGTTAGTTTGCATGTTTCCCCCACAAATATATAATATATATTTATATGTATATAAATAAAAATTCAGTGCTGTAAAAACATCTCCAACGCCATAGGATCTGACCCATTGTAGAAGGCCTATAGCGTTTTACTCTCTTGTTCTCATGGCTAAAAGCTACTGCCGGGAGTATGTAAACTGTACTGGATCTCCTGTGTTAATAGTCCTTGACCTTCGTTGACAATACAACACTGAGGAAGTGAAGACTTGTTAATATCATTTCATTTTTTCTCTTTTTTTTTTGGTTTAATGCACACAGAGCAAAATATAATTTTGTGTTGTGTGTCTTTGTTTTTGGTAGGAGCAAAGCACCATGTTTGTATCGAACTGACTGTATGTGCATGTGTGTAAGTCTCTCTGTGTGTTTGCGTGTAACTGTGTGTGTGTGTATATCTTGTCTCCATAGTCTCTGTGTGTGTGTGTGTGTGTGTGTTGGGGGGGAGATGCTATAGGTCTATGAGGAGCAACGGCCCACGTTGATGCCATTCTCTGCAGTGGCCTGAAGCTCGATGGGTCTGGCCAGCTGCTCTCCCGGCTGGGCGTTCATCAGAGACAGGTTCCTCACACAGCCTTCGAGCCCCGAGGAGTACTTCCCTCCTGTCATCGCAGATATGTCCGGGGCTCCCCCTGTAACACACAATCACACACATGAGTACACGCACGCACACACTTCAGGGCATGTGCTTAGAGAAGACATAATATCACCTCTGTCAATCGTTAATTTCCCTATAGATTTGGGACACTGTACTTTTAAACTCTTTGGAGACTTAGAAAATGAATACTTGGCCTTTTCCAAGAGAATATTTAAGGTACTGTATTTTTCTACTCTTTGGAGACTTCGAAATATAATTCTTGACATTTTCCCAACAAGTCCCTAACGGGAAGGAGGACACATACCCAGGTATACGTTGCCTTTGGTGTTCACCATAATGCTTTTGCCTTGTGATTGTCCTCGTCGAATGGCTCCTCCGTCTATCTGAATATATCCCTGTTTACCAGTTCTGATCACACACACACACACACACACACACACACACACACACACACACACACACACACACACACACACACACACACACACACACACACACACACACACACACACACACAGAAGAAAACGTTCCTTACTCGTATGATCAATACACTTCATCACAAAGCACAGAGTACATTCGTTGAGAAAATAAATCACTACCAAAAATGTTCTATTCTATTCAAAATAGATCTTCCACTGTATGTGGAACAAGAGGTGAATAATACAAGGTGTAACAGAGCATGAGAGTGGAAGGTCATGTACGTTACCTCACAGCAGTGATCTTGTGCCATCTGCCATCGTTGATGGGCTCTCTGGACTGGATCTGAGACTCACCACTGCCCAGCTGATAGCTGTGGACAGACAGGGAGCATCAACAGCAGCATTACTATTGGGACTACATAGAGGAGAATAAGGACCTACAATGGGGGTCCGTAATTATTGACACCCTTGATAAAGATGAGCAAGTATAAAATAAATAATTAAAATACTGAGCTACATTGTATGCTCAAAAAATTTGGGAAATTATATTATTTTATACTAATACAATTGCTCAGAGAAAGAGAAGTAATAATTTTTTTCTCTCAAAAAGGCAGGGGTCAAAATTATTGACACCCCTGTATTCAATACCTCACCTAGCGAGGATAACACATTGGGAGGCATCTTAGACCTTAAAGTATTACTTGTTAAACAAAATCTCTTTCTCTGAGCAATTGTATTAGTATAAAATAATGCTAATCTTTATTAAGGGTGTCAATAATTTCGAACCCCACCGTATGTGTTTATTTTGAACTGGTGCAAACAATACTTACGTTAACAATCAGATATACGAACAGTAAGCATGGGCATATTCCTTAGGATACCACCATAAAACAGTGATGACATTGATGCTTTCTTACCTGAAGACTAAGTGTCCGTTTTGCAGACCAAGACTGATAAAGTCCTTGCCCTTGCCTTGATCTCCAAGTTCCTGGAAAGAAAGTTATTTAGATGACAAATGATAGGAAAGTTATAACAGTATAACAACAGACAATAGGGCGTCGCACAATTGTTTGGCCGGTGTAGAATTTGTTCTTAACTGACTTGTCTAGTTAAACAAAGGTTAAATTAAAATAATAATAATACAAATAAAATAAAAAATCATATACTGCAGGGGTAATCGACTACTTGAGAAGGTCAGGTCAGACAAATTTCCCAGGTGGCATCGGCGTAGTAACAAACCCCCACCTTGCAACCCATGCAACCCCAAATTTCCTGCAATAATAATAAATAAAAAATCCATGTCTTGAGTATGGGGGATATAATGTACTGTATATCTAATAACATATATCTGGATCATATATTAAAACCAAGACTTGGAGTTTCCTGTATTGTATAAGATACACACAAATATATTTTTATACCTATTCAAACTTTGATCAAATCAAATCACATTTTATTGGTCACATACACGTGTTTGATCACAAACCTGATCACAAACCTGAATCAAGTTCCTTTTGGTAGTACAGTACAAATGTTACATGCAACATAATAATGAGCATGAAGCATGGTGCATATTATACTACATACATATTATAGTTAAGGATTGATTGATTGAATTTATTTGTTAATTAAAAGGTAGTAGGCTGCTCCAGCCAGGGACAACAACAAATATAGATTCAAGTTCAAAACATGTAGTCCATAGTTATGGTGTAGATATAGTGTAAGACTGTCAAATAATCTTACAATACATCTATACATGAAGTACATATCCTGAAATATACCATATTTACCAGGTGTTTTGGTGAAGTGGATACCTTTTTACTAGCATGCATCTTGCGGAAATGGCTAGCGCCATTAACTGACTCCTGGGGAAGATGGGAAGGGGCTCGGGTTAGAGAGGCAAAGCAACAACCAGGCAACATGCAGTGCAGTCAATCAAAACAGTGCTGTCAAAACCATGCCAAACAATGCATGGACCTGGAACTGTGACGTGGCTCGCTCAGGGCCAACATGCAAAACCGACAGCCAGTCTGTAAGTTACATCAATCTCAATGCAATGAGAACGAAGTGAGCTGTGAGAGCCAGTAAAAAAGATTAGAAAAAACCAAAAGGAAAAGAGTGGTTGAATGCCAGTGAACCTCTTGAGTCTTAGAAAAGCGAGACACAAATCCAATTATTATTTTTAATGACAGTGAGTGTAAACGGAAGTGCTGAATCACAGTGCTGTATGGTAGGTTATTGGTAAATACGTGATTAGATAGTAAGTATGATAAATAGTGCTGAGTAGTATTGCCCTGGGGGTGCATGAGTACGGTGGCCAGGTAAGGACATACCACTCCCTGCCACAGGATCAGGCCCTCTTTGGAGTTGGTGTTGACCTTGATTTCCAGCTCAATGGTCTCTGGAGTGTCAGGGCCGCTGCAACACACAACACAACACAGACATTATAACGCACATACACATGGAGAAAGAGAGAGAAAGAGGGGGCTCCAATATCTACTGGGTGAAATGCCACAGGCTGCCATCACAGCAGCAACCAGTGAAGAACAAACACCATTGTAAATACAACCCATATTTATGTTTATTTATTTTCCCTTTTGTACTTTAACTATTTGCACATTGTTACAACACTGTATATATACATAATCTGATATTTGAAATGTCTTTATTCTTTTGGAACTAATTTGATAGTTTATTTCACTTTTGTTTATGATCTACTTCACTTGCTTTGGCATGTTTCCCATGCCAATAAAGCCCCTTGGCTTGAATTGAATTGAATTGAGAGAGAGAGCTGGGGGGAGGACCCAAACATGGCTTTAAAACTACCTAGACTACGTCGATCCACGTCGTTGTCTCAATACAATAGTGACAATTGTAGAGAAGGAAACTGATACAGCTTTACGAAAGTTACTTCCTTTTCCACTTGGGAAACTCTGGCTCACCTTCTGGGGAAGATAGTCTTGGGAAGAGAAAGGTAACCGTTGTCATAGAATTTAGCCGCATACTCAATGGGGGCATCTATAAAACAGAGTAGAAAACACAACACCTCAGTTTCCTGTGTTGCCATAGTGATCCTTAGTGTTAGCGCTCCCTCCGGTGGCAGCAGGGTGAATAGAACCTCCGTCCAACTGGCTCAGTTAGAAACTAACAGTAGTTAGTACACAAGAGTTAAGAGAGGGGAAAAAGACAAATAGCCTTTTCTTATCAATATTTGTATTTATATTTTTAAATAGCTTGACACATTCCTCAACAAAGTATTTTATACCAATGTTGCAGATTGAAGATTCTGTATTGACAGACAAACTGCACAAAATACCACAGTCAGACGACATTCTCCATAGTGCATTCATCACACACTAGGTCTGTAGTCAAGCGAGACAGGCATCTCAATGCAGTGCGGACTCAGACGATCAAGTCCTCCATGCATAGTTATCATCTTCAAAGGAGTTTCAACTCACCCAAACAGCTCTCACATCATAATACTTTCATAAAAATACTTTTAGTGGTTAGTAACTGACAACGAACATCCTTGTTCCAAAGGGTAGAAAATAATAAATTTCACATTCTCAGTTTCCATCGGATGGGAGCAGAAGTGGAGAAAAAAAAGTTGTTTCTGTTGTTGATTTGGACAAGCAGTTTGGAAAACGGCAGTTTGGAAGAAGGTAGTTTGGACAAGCAGTTTGGAAAACGGCAGTTTGGAAGAAGGCAGTTGGACAGGCAGTTTGGAAGACGGCAGTTTGGAAGGTGTTGCAGTAAGTAGTTGGTTATGTCACAGACTCGACAGGACGCTTGTTTAGGAGAGGACAAAAGGGGAATTCTACATTTCTTGCAAACATACATAGTATCTCAAACGAGAGAGAGAAAGTGTTGAAGGGCCAAAACACAATAATTCACAATCGCAAGAAGACGCAATATCCATCTGCATACCACAGTACCCTTAGCCTTTAACAACATAAAATTCCCCTCTCCCAACATTTCACATGATAGGAACCCCAGCCACCAGTTGAGTACAGAATAGAAATGTGTAGCATTGTTTTGGTAGTACGGTGTTGTGTAAGTCATTTGTTTCTCTGATTTGCTGAGTGTGTGTTAGGCTGGCGGCGGGGGCCCTCGCGGGGGCTCTCGGGGGCCCTCAGGTAGGTCAGACGGGCCCCTGACGGTTAGTCACGGTTGTGTCAGGCAGAACTGAAGGGAGGGATACTGTACCATTCCCCCCGCTACCCTCCAAATTCCACAGGGCCTCGGCGAAGCTGGAGACCTGGCCTGTGTGTATGGGATATAGCCATAAGAGGGCAGGGATAAGACACTAGATCATGTGACTTTGACACCCAACACTACAGACCACTGCTGCATCCTGTAGAGTAGAATAGCTTTCTGATGTTACAGTGTGGAGGTTAGAGTGTGGACAATCATCTTCATATGGGCCCATTCCTTAGACGGGGGGGGTCTGGTTGAGGCCTAGCTAATGCAATGGTCCATGGGAGAGAGATTGGTAACTAATATCTCTGTCACTGTCAAGATTATAGGGGTGTATTCTAAAGATAACATATACACAGAGATGTCTGTATCTCCTAATGAAGAAACAGCACTACAAACAAAATCAGCAATGACAATTATACCATACATCAGCTTTTATGGCAACAGGGCAATTGTTGGACTAATTGATAAAGAACAAAAATACAATATGTGAACACATTCCGAAGTGTTATAATTAGGTTACAATGACTTCCTATCCAGACACTCTATTCAGAACTGTTCCATTTGCTCTGCTTGTCTCCCTCACTCTCTATGATAATAAAGTTGCATCTCGTGGGACTAGAATATATAGTGGAATGGTTGTGCTGTGTGTAGTGCATAGGAGGGTAAGAGAGCAGTACTCACTCTCCCCACAGATGGGACCATTGAAGCCTACAGGACACACACACTGGCTGTTGACACAGCTACCTCCATTCTGGCACTGGTCACTGCTCTGGCAGGTATCCTTCACCACCTCACATCGCTCACCTGGAGAGGGCACAGAGAAATGGGCTCAGAGGTTAGAGGGGTCAAAGCATTAGCGGGAGAGAGACACGGCAGGGATCTCGTTTGGAAATATTATTTTCAGAATAGGGTTATTGAGTGCCAATTATTAAATCAATCTACAGCACATAGCTCTAACCAAACGGAAATCCCATAGATTGTACTTCATTTAACTATACAATGGACTCACCCTCGAAGCCGTCCTTGCAGAGACACTGGTACTCGTACTCGGCGCTGGGCATGCAGCTGGCCCCGTTCAGACAAGGGTTGCGGTCACAGGGACTGTTGTCCTTACACTGGACGATGGCCATGCTGTCAGTGAAGCTGTAGGACAGGTCCACCTTCTTACCGTTGATAGACACCTGGACAACACAGAGGGTTAGAGATCCAATCAAGTCAAATGATTCAAGTCAAATGATTCAAGTCAAATGACCAGGGAAAATAAGAGTTTTTCATGTTGGTGTTTTTTACTATTGATGTTCTGTGACTGTGTGGATATGTGACGGTGTTGTGGTAATATGGTGGTTATAAACATGACATAAGTGCTTGTGAATTATAATAAAGGCCATCATGGCTCATGCTGTGTGTGTGTGAGTGTTGAGCTCACATCTCCTATGCATCCATTGTACAGATCACTGATGTTAAGGGCCTTGGGTATGATGTCCATGTTGGGGACTCCTCCTAGGTACATGGGGGTGTGGATGTTCAGGCCCTGGGCCTTGCCTGGCGACGACCTCCTGACCTCCCGGCCACCGTCAACCGTCAGAGAGCCGTCCTTGTCGAGGCGCCCGGCTTCTACACGGTGCCACTGGCCCAGGGTGACCGGCTCAGGACTGCGCAGGACAGCTTGGCCTGGAAACAAAGACAGTAGCATGGTTTCCACTACCGCACTATGTCTGAGTGTGTCAGTGCTTGCTAATGCCTTGCTAGTTCCCTTTTCCACTGTTTTGTTGGTGCCTGAGAGGAGCTTAGTGTGAGAACTAGGCCAATGAAAGAGCGGAGATACTTAATCTAGAGACAATGGATTCCCTGATTATATCGGTCAACAGAGTTACAGGTGACTCGATATATTAGTTAAAGGGATTCTTCAGGATTTCAGCCCTTTATCTACTTCCCCAGGGTCAGATTAACTCTTGGATACCATCTGTGTCATGTATGAAGGATGCTCAAGGTAGTTTTGCTAGTCAACGCTAATTAGCATTTGCATAATGACTGGAAGTCTATGGTATCTGCTAGCATGCATCCAGTCATTGCGCTGACGCTAGTTAGCAATTGCGCTAGTTAGCAACTTCCTTCAAACTGCAAGCAGAGACATAAACATACTATCCACGAGTTCATCTGACTCTGGGGAAGTAGATAAAGTGCCTCGTTGCCAAAATACCAAAGTATAGCTTTTAGATAAAGAAATCTATGGCACAACCACAAACAGCTTTGAGCAGTTGGAGAGGATACAGCAGGTTGAGTAGCTATCAGAGTATAACAGTGACATATCAAGGCCTCTCGCCCACATCAATAAATATAATTCATAATAAAAACTCCTTATTATGTACTATACAGTATATAGTATTATATTGAATCTCTATGCTCTCACCAGTCCCCAGTTCATAGCGGAACTGCACGTGTCCATCCACCATCTCCAGGGAGACAAAGTCCTCCGTCTTCATCTTCTTGCCCACGCTGAAGAACATCAGGCCGTCCAGGTCCATGGGTTTGAACTCCATATCGATGTGCAGGTCGTTGTGGATGTTGGTCAGAGGAGGGTACGCAATGTATGAGTCCAAACCGTCAAACAGAGGAGTAGTCACCAATTCACCTAGAGGAAAGAACATTAACAAGATGTTCAAATATGATGTCTAGTAAAAGTGTGATCATGCCTCAATGGTTATACAGATACAGCAAACAAGGGAAGGGAGGTCTGCTGTCGTATTGCCATCAGAGCCCAGTGTGCGTCAAGCCACTGTTCTACCACCTTCAGGTGGACAGAGGCTTGCCCACTTGAGGAGGGGACATTGCTAAGGAAAAAACCTGTTTCCCTTACCATCCATGCACTTGTTTCCAGACTTCCCCAGGTGGCATCGGCAGTCGTAGCCCAGTGTGTTCTGACGGTTGATGCAAGTGGCGTCCGGTCCACAAGCCTCTGGGTGGCAGTGCAGGGAGAAGTGGTGCTGGCAGTTACTCCCTGTGAATCCTCTAGGACAGCTGCACTTGTACAGACTGGCCTCAGAGTCCTGGCACATTCCTCCATTCTGAAACACAACACCACAATGAATTAACTAATGAATTGTATTTAAGTGGGGTCTGAGGTAGTGGTGGTCAGCTGACCTGACAGGGATGGTCAGTGCAGACAGGACAGTTGGACACGCCCGTTGAGCTGCGGTCCAGATCCTTGAAGATGACCTCATCACCTTGGATGACCAGCTTACGGATGCAGCCTGGACAGAACAAGAACAAGAACCATGAACCATAAACCATGAACCAATGAGAACATTCCAAAACAGTGACCAATAGCTCTATAACAATTCAAAATGATTGAATTCAAATTCACTTCCTGTTTGTAATAATATCACTCCATACAGTGTCATCAAAGTGTGTTTTACTGTTGGTAAGTATAATCTCTAACCAATGAAGCCAGTCTTGAGGCTAGCGGTCTTGGCCAGGAGGGTGTAGTTGGGGTAACCACCCACATACAACTCCTCGTTCAGATCCAGCCCCTGGAACTTGCCCTGTGATACGAGACAGGAAACAGTGTTCATGGATTAATCTCCTGGATATGTACTTTGTATAAATTCTACAGTCTATAACTGACTATGAAAAACTACCTGGGCGCTTCTGTTGGATATTTTTGTCTGAATAATATTGTTCAACAGTCTCTTTATCTAAAAAATTATAGTGTAATTCTACCTGTGAGCTTCCGTTGACTGGGGCCTCTCTGTCCACTATGATGGAGCCTTGGGTCTGGTTGCGGTGGAGTTCTATGGTATGGAACTCTCCTAGTTTGATGGGGGTGGGGTAGCGTATGGTGGCCATGCCAGAACCCACGTCAAACCTGCCAGGAGAAAATAGTTCAGGTTAGTGTTATTGCTATCATTATCATTATTATCAGGTTACCGTTATTGCTATCATTATCATTATTATCAGGTTAACATTATTCCTATCTTTATCGTTATTATCAGGTTAACGTTATTGCTATCTTTATCTTTATTATCAGGTTAGCGTTATTGCTATCATTATCATTATTATCAGGTTAGCGCTATTGTTATCGTTATCATTATTATCAGGTTAACATTATTGCTATCTTTATCGTTATTATCAGGTTAGCGTTATTGCTATCTTCATCGTTATTATCAGGTTAGCGTTTTTGCTATTTTTATCGTTATTATCATCGTCAGTGTCATCATGATCATGATCAGCTAATGTTGACAGACTCTAATGTCAGTTTAAGTTACCATTCATCAACAGCATGTTTATTCTTACACACTGAGCTCGTATAGCGTGCATAGCGGCCCCCTCATGCTCCAGAATGACACAGCCAGGTGCTCACCTGAACTCAGGCCTGCCTCCCACCAGCCCCAGAGAGATGAAGTCTGCTCCCATGGTCCTCTTCTGTCCGTTATAGATGATCATACCTGGTGGACCAGTAGAGGTACAATTAGCATTGTTCACACACCTCTCCTCCTAGAGCCAGTCAGAGACAGAGGCACCAGGGTGAGAGCTGAGGTCACTCAGTCAAAAAAGCTGCATGCTAGCAGGTTTAGGGCCAAGCTTGGGACAGTCAAAGCCAGGTTCTAGTATCTGTTGCCCTGGGGCATCGCTCTGTCTGGTCTGGTCTGGTCTAGCTCTGCCTTCACACGGGCGGCATGCCAACGACACATGCTCTGCTAAACTCTTCCCAACCAGCACCGCGGCCATCATCATCCTCATCAAGGTCAAAGCCAGGGCAGTCTAAAACCATGCCTCCTAAACTTAAAAATATCCCTAACATCTATGGCTCTGAAAGAGAAGAGGTTAGAGCAGAGAGAGATTGCTTAAATGCGGCACAATTGTTGCTTTTTCTTCTGTTCACTCTGTACAACTTCCATGAAGTTGGTATGAAAGTTGATATCAGAGTATGTGTGTCACCCATTGAAGCACCCCATCTCGCTGATGGTACTGTACTCTGTACTAGCTTCAGAACTGGGAAGACAAATGCCTATAGCCACATACAATACTGTACAATGTCCATTATGAGGCTTATTCATTGTATAGGCTAAAAATACATTGTATTTCATTCATTTTGCAATAATAAAGCTTGTCTTTGGAAGCAGCATTGCAGTCTTGTTGGTATAAGCTGATGCAGAGTGATGAAATGGATTGTAATAACGGGGCATCTTTCCATGCATCGGCATTGTACTGTCCTGAGGGGGGGGGGGGCTGCCAATACAACCATCATGCCTGAATGAGGACAGAGGCCATTCTCACAGCCACCAGCTGTACTCTACATTACGATGCATTATGGCAAGGTAATAGGTAGACATCACTGGTGGCTTTTCTGGACTTTTAGCCCAAAAAAGCAACACCTGCATCAGTCTTGAGTGTGTGAGTTACAGCATTGCGACTCACCCGCATACAGTATGAGACCTTCACACCGCATAGGTGAGAAGAGAGGGAGAGTGTGGAGAGACAGAAGAAGAGGGGGGTAAAATCATACATTGGAAACCGACAATAAATGACAAACAAGACAAAAATAAGGAAAGACAACTTACAAAAGGACATAAAACAAAATCATAACATATCCAGTATCATTGGATCATAAAAATGCACAAATCCACTGGCACCGAAACTGTACAGACAAAAACAGTCTAGTACATTCATCTGATTATACCAATGTGACTGAATTCTCACCATCAGGATTGTCTGGCCTGAAGCTGATCTTGATGCTGAAGGACTTGTAGGCGTTCTTGATGGTGGGCAGAGTGAGATAGGACAGGGGCTCCTGGGTGAAATAGGGCATCACTCGATCTATAGAGATAAAGGAGTTATAGTTAGATATTGCCAATATTTAAAGTTCCCCTCTGATTGAGCTGACTGTCTATGAACTAGATATAGGGGACAGGGTATCATGGAGTTAGATACTGACAATATTTAAAGTTCTCCTTCGATTAAGCTGCTGTCTATGAACTAAATATAGGGGACAGGGAATCATGGAGTTAGATACTGCCAATATTTAAAGTTCCCCTCCGATTAAGATTATTATGAACTAAATATAGGGGACAGGGAATCATGGAGTTAGATACTGCCAATATTATTTAAAGTTCCCCTCCGTTTAAACTGGCTGTCTATGAACTAAATATAGGGGACAGGGAATCATAGAGTTGGATACTGGCAACAATGTTATATTCTCTTCCACAGTGTGTTTCTATAGAGCTGACTGACCATGAACTTTGAGGGTGGTGAAGGCTTCCACTTTGCCCTGCTTGTTGGACGCAGTGCACACGTATGTCCCAGAATCCTCGTGGGTCACTCCAGGAACCGTCAAGGTGTTGACTACCTGTATACACTTAGGAGGAAGCTCCCCATCCAGCTACAGAGAGAAGGGCGCACAGAACATGTTACAAAAGGTCAAATCAGGATCCTGTTCACAAGGCACATACTGTAGATGGAAAATAGTCCGAAACAGATAGGCAGCATCTTCACTAATTGTCTTTCCGTTGCACTGATAGGGTGTTGGTTACCTTGGACCATTTGATGGCAGGCACTGGGTATCCTGATGCCACACAGGGTAGGACAGCATCCGATCCCACTGTCACTTCCTTCAGCTCTGGCAGAGCTGCGATCTGGGGTAGGGCTTTACAAAGAAACATCTGTCAACACATGGTCAGAGGGGACATCTGGGGTAGGGCTTTATAAACAAACATCTGTCAACACATGGTCAGAGAGGACATCTGGGGTAGGGCTTTATAAACAAACATCTGTCAACACATGGTCAGAGGGGACATCTGGGGTAGGGCTTTATAAACAAACATCTGTCAACACATGGTCAGAGGGGACAAGAGCTATAGGAGTGTGTGTGTGCATTTCTTTGTGTATGTGTGTGTCTGTGCATGTGCATGTGTGTGTGTGTGTGTGTGTGTGTGTGTGTGTGTGTGTGTGTGTGTGTGTGTGTGTTTGCAGACGTACATGACCAGTACACTGCTTTTTCTACTCACACTGGACATTGAGGACCACCTGGGACTGCACAGAGCCCACATCATTGGTGGCAGTGCAGCGGTACTGTCCAGCGTCAGCCTCGGTCACCTGTTCAATCTTCAGCATGCCGCCCTTCACCACAATGTGTGCCGGCAGCAGCCCTCCCACCTTGCTCCAGCGCACCGTAGGCTGGGGCTCGCCGATGGCCTGGCACTCAAACTCCACCGAGTTACCAACCATGACAGTCTGCACTGAGGTACGCACGTTGATCATCACCTTGGGAAGGGCTGCAGGCAATGGGGAGAGGAGAGAGAGAGGTTTCATACAAACACTGAATGAATACTGTAATTAATACATTGCAAGTTCATCAAAATAAAGAGAATTGCAGAGACATTTATAGAGATATAAATGTATGTGTTCCCAGATCATTGAGAGGGATTATAGGGTGGGCTATACAAAATATTCTGTGTTTTAAATATGGGTTGTGACAGTGTCAATGATTGTATGAGGGTGTTGGACATGGGCAGACCTTGGATGGTGAGCTTGGCGGTATCCTGAGCCTGGCCGTGAACACTGGTGGCTCTGCAGATGTAGATGCCCTCGTTGCTCTGATCCAGGTTCTCAATCCTACACAAAACATAAGGATCAGATACAGGCAGACAACCCAAATGCAAGTCCTGATTTAACCAAGAGGGACATGATCCTGGATCATCGTTCTCTTGATCCTGGATCCTCATCTGGTTAATCCTGGATCATCATTTAACTGTGTTGATCCTGGATCATCATTTAACTGTGTTGAGCCAGGATTGTCATTTAACTGCGTTGAGCCAGGATCATCATTTAACTGTGTTGAGCCAGGATTGTCATTTAACTGTGTTGAGCCAGGATTGTCATTTACCTGTGTTGATCATTGCATGTATTTTGACTGCCTGCTGTAAAGTGTCTCTCCTGTCTCTCTCACCTCAGCACTCCGTCTTTGATGTGATGGTTGGGGGGCAGGGCTCCTCCCTCCTTCAGCCACTTGATGGTGGTCCCCAGGCCTCCTGCAGCAGAGCAGGTGAACTCCACAGCACTACCCTGGGCCTTCACCTCTACCTGAGGAGACACACGCACCGCCAGGGGCGCTACACAGGCAGGCAAGCGCACACACACGTGCATTCACACACAAACGCACACACATACAAAAAAAAAAAAATAGGTACCTTACTGTAGACAAATATCATCAACACAGAAGCCAGGCTGTGACTGGGAACAGTACTTACATCTGACTGTAACCTTGGCGTGTACTTCACTGGTGCCCACTTTGTTGGTGGCGACACACTTGTAAGTGCCAGCGTCCTCGGCTGTGGCCAGGTTGATCTGCAGGTCTCCTGCCTGGACGTCAGCTCTGGTGGACAGGCTGCCGTTCAGCTTGGTCCACTGGAAGAGCAGGGGGGGAGTACCATGGGCCAGGCACTGCAGTCGGATCACCTCGCCCACACGCACTGCCACGTCGTCGGGCAGGGAGGTGGCATAGGGAGGAGCTGCATCACCGACACATGGTAGGTTAGAGATAATAAAGTGACTAGTATTAGGAATAGATTATGATTTGTGACTGGATTCAGGAAGCTGGGCATTTGGCGCTAGTTCCGACTTCACAGTCAGGCCGGAAATATTATTATATTTTTTTGTATGTTTTTTTCTTCAGAAATGCCTTCTTGAACATGTGAACTTTCATGTGCCTTAATAAAGAAATCTTAGGTGATCTGTAAATATGAATTAAAAAAATGTATGAGCCTAGTTTAGCCAAGGAGAAAGTACTGAGCTATATAGGGATCCTTCCTGGCTTGCCATGATTGGCTGTGATAATGGAGGGGCTGGATATGCTGAGAGATGATTAACAAAAGCCTGTCATATTACAGAATGGGGTTTCCCTGGTCAGTAAATAGATAATCTATGCTTCCGCAGATTTTTGGAAAGATATAGTTATGGACAACTACAAAAGTGTTGCCACAGCTCTCAATAACATTGTTGCCCTGAATTTAGAGCAGGTTGACATTTATTGTCATGAATCTTGACCTGGAGGCAGCTTTGCAGAGTCACTAGCTAGCACAGTCACAAAGTCATAAAATCATTTAAAACCTAATCCTAACCTTCACACTGCTAACCCTAATGCCTAACCCTAAACTTGAATTTTTATGATATAGACAATTTTGACAGCTGGCTCATCGAACTGAAAGCGCTCAGTTTTGCCTCTAGGGCAAAATTCATGACAGTAAACATCAAACTGCAAATGTAGCTGGTGCTATCGACAAGGCTCAGTTGGAGAAAGTAGAGAGATTACTTTCTGGTGGACAATGCAATGCTGACTCACATGCATTTACATGGGTGGGGCTAAGGCTTAAGAGGGTGTGAATGATGCTGAATGAGCGTAAACAAAGAAGTGATCTCTAGCAAGTGTGAAAATCTCAGCAAAATCTTTCAAGGGCTTTTTTTCCTACTTGTCTCCTAAGTGATTTTACAGCATAACTTTCCCATGTTTCATCCAACTACAGTCGATAGATTTTGAAGCTCTGAGCCTATATTTTCATAAAATGTAAAAGCAAATTACTAAATTAGACATAAGCTCGCATAGAGATGTGCGGTCACATTTATGCATGGCGTGACATGATTCATGAGCTGAGAAAATAGTTCCTCATAATCTATTTAAAGCATGGGTCATTGAGTTTTACTGGTGTTAATAATCTATATAAGATCTCTTAGGTTCCAGATTTGTACAGCAAACACGATCCCGATTAAAAGGAGTTGACCAAGCAGCACAAGAAGAATTGGGACCAGGCTAATAAAATCTGTCTATCAGACTCACTCTCCACATCCAGCATGATGGTGACCTCTGTGGTGCCCATGTTGTTGGTGGCGTTACAGATGTACTCTCCAGAGTCTGCCCGGCCAACACTGGGCAGGACCAGGGTGTTGTCCACTACCTTATGTCTCCAGGGAAGAGGGGCACGCAGCTTAGACCATGTGATCTGAGGGGCGGGGAAGCCTTGCGAGGGAGGGAAAATCACAATATCAGTGTGTGAAAAGGACTTAAGTTAATGTCAATGATTTGTAAATGATTTGTCATGCCAATTGTATGCTCTTAGCAAAGATGAGGTGACTATGACATGAAGTTCCTCTCAGTTCTCATTTGTAGGATGTAATTTAACTTAAAAGTATTCTCTGTACTAACAAGTATCAATACAATCAAAACCTGGGAACTCAGTTATCTTTGCTATAATACTCATTAGTGTAATTTGGAGGTGCATCAGTTACCATGAGCGTCACATCTCAGTGTGGTGGTCTGTCCCTCCACCACCACCACGAGTGGTTCTGGCACAGAGGCACGGGGCGAGGTGGGCACCTGGGCACCCCCTTCCACGATCACTTCCACCCTGGTCTCGGTGGTGCCCTCGTTGTTGCGGGCCGTGCACACGTAAGTGCCACTGTCTTCTGGACGGGCCACTAGGACCTGGGAGGGGAAGACAGCATTACTGCGTCTGCCCATCATAGAATAAATAGCACACTCTATGTAATATATCTTAGCACAAAAATGTATTACGTCCACAACACTAAGGGCCGGTTACCAAGACACAGATTAAGCCTGGTTTAAAACCAAGAAGCACATTGAATTGAGGACTATGCTTAATCTGTGTTTAGGAAATTATTCTTCCATGTACATGTCACAGACACTCTTATCTAGAGCAACTTACAGGCACAATTAGGTTTAAGTGCCTTGTTAATGGGCACATCGACCAATAGTCGGCTCGGGGACTCGAACCAGCGACGTGTCAGTTACTGGCCCAACTTGCTTAACCACTATCCTACCTGCCTCCCATACAGTACAAAAGCTCAGTAAAAATGACTTGGAGGTTTCTTAGGGAGTTGAGGATCAGGAACACAGATGCAGTACAGTACCTGCATGACAGCGTTGGACTCCATGGGTACAGGGCTGCTCAGCATGGTCTTGCGGGTGTTGTCCAGCCTGTGCCATGTGACAGATGGCCGTGGCTCCCCAGAGGCCTGGCACTCCAGATTGATGGGTTCACCCACCCTGACTCGCACAGGCCCCTGAGGGGTGACAGTCGCTACGGGAGACTCTGGAAGGAAGGATGACATTACCCAAATAAACAACCACAAGGCCTTTCCTTCACCATGACAACCACCAAGGGGGGCCCTTAGTTAATCGACAGAGAGCAGCTGCTCATACTGAACCACATCATAAACATCAACACAATATATATGTGTGTGTGTGTGTGTGTGTGTGTGTGTGTGTGTGTGTGTGTGTGTGTGTGTGTGTGTGTGTGTGTGTGTGTGTGTGTGTGTGTGTGTGTGTGTGTGTGTGTGTGTGTGTGTGTGTGTGACTACGCCATACCTTTGACAATCAGAGTGACGATGCTCTGGGTCATTCCAAACAGGTTGCTAGCCACACAGCGGTAGGTGCCCTGGTTGCTAGGGCGGGCATCAGCGATGATGAGGACAGTGCCGTAATGGTCAATCTTCGCATTGTCTACAGAAGGACAGGTTTCATAGAGAATCATTTAGTCTATCAAGTACATCTCTGACAAGCAGCAACTGTGTGTGTTTAATTAAAAACATAGCTAAATATGAAAGAACAGTAATTGGATACAGACTATACTGTATGTTGTCATTACTGTAGATACTTCAGGTATTTTGCATGTGTATGGAGTTGTATGGAAAATAATTTAATGATTCAGTATCCTCCAGTCAGAGAGTAGCAGTGTAACAGTATGTGTGTGTGTGGGAGGGGCCTCACCAGGAAGGGGCTGGTTGTTGGACAGTTTCCACTCCAGGCGAACGGGCTGGGCTCCACTGTAGACCCTACACTTGAAGCTGGCTGACTCTCCCTGTCGCACCGTTGCCCTGTGGGGCTCAATGGAGATGATGGGGGTCTGCAGGCCTGCTCCAGGAAACACACACCACCACAAACATGACAACAGGACAGGTCTATGTCCTCCACTGGAAGCGTTGGAATTTGGAAGCAAATACAGAACATGACAAACTAGAAACCCAGGAAGGTTTGAACCAGGATGAGATCATGGCACAGTGTGGAAAAGTAAAGCATACACTCTGAGGTCACTTTAAGGAGGGTTGGAATTAATCACAACTGGAAAAGTAATACTGTACATGACAAAAGGCCAGTAAATAAATAACACAGATGTTCCTACTGTCTATGCCTCGGACTGCTTCACCACCATCCTCAGTGGAGAGGATAGTTACATTGTCAAGCCAGTGTACTGTCACAGAGAGAATGGCTTGCTGACTTACGAGAGGAGGTGGAAGTGACTGAGACAGAGACTGAGGCCTGATGGACAGGAGTACCAGGCCCTGCCTCCACACGACAGATATACTCCCCAGAGTCATCTGGGCTGGCAGAGAGAATACGCAGCTGGGTACCCAGAACCTGTTAGGCACAATGGGAATTATCCTGCTGAATATTCAGCTGAAATAAACAGTCTTCATTAAAGGGATAGTGCAATATTTTGACAATTACTTTGTTCTACTTCCCCAGAGTAAGATGAACTCATGGATACCATTTTTATGTCTCTGCGTTCAGTTTTAAGGAAGTTGAAGGTTGTTCCTGGAGCAATTTCTAACTAGCGTTAGCGCAATGACTGGAAGTCTAGAGGAACAACTAGCATGCTAGTTAGCAAAATGTCACACTATCCCTTCAATAGATTTTTCATAGAGATTTGACTAGCTGAGCATCCTAAACAGTAATGATACCATATCAGCACCTGGCTACAGTACATCTACGTTTTGTATGTTAGAGTTAAGGTCTCAAAGTTCCTGGGTTTTCAGAAATCCCTGTTGGGAACTTTGGGAAAGCCAAAACTATGGGAAAGTTTCCAGAATTGTTCAACCCTAGTAAGAGAACATGTGCATATTCCAACCTGGTGATTGGCAGACAGGCGTCCACTAGACCTCCTCCAGGTGACAGCAGGTGGGGGGTTACCAGGGACAAAACAGTTGAGGTCCAGAGACTGTCCCTCCTGGACGTCAGCTATGGAGGGCTGGATGGTGATGGCTGACGAGATGGTGTCTCCTCCTATTGCTACAAAACAACAAACACAGGACACAGATATTTACTAATGTTAGATTACTGTCAACACACAGCAGCAACAAGCTCTGGGGTACAATTACCTGGGTCATGTCCAGTAAGAATATATATATTTTTTAAACAGATTAAAACATTGACGTAATCTGAACTATCTTTCCAATAAGAAACAGACGTTTTGCCGATTTACGTTGCCAAACGTTTTAAAACAAGTGCCTTACTGAACATGACCCTGGAGTGACCTCTCACCTCTATTTACGGTGACCTCGATGCGAGCCTCTGAGGATCCTTTGGAGTTGGTTCCGACACACAGGTAGGTGCCAGAGTCGGAGGACTTGATGTTGGGGATGAGAAGGGTGCCAATGTCTGTACGCTCCATACGGGCCTAGAGAGGACACCGCAACGAGCAAGGAGAGGGATGGAGAAAATGTCACAATGGCCTTAAACACAATGCACCACTGTGGTACGAGCTACACGACAACGTTGATGGTTTCTGACTTCTAAACTTGAAATATTGTTAATCATCAGGTATCCTATGGAAATGACAAGGGCCACAGTCTGGTTTCTACACCAGAAGTTAATGGTTATGTAGGAGGAATGTATATGGTGGAGTCAATAGAGGTTGGATAAGAGCCAGGGGCTTAGAATGTTACTAAGTAAGGGAAAAGGCAACCACATGGTTGCGGTCACTGATGAGGGTGGATAGCTGTGGATTAGTGAAGAATGGGGGTCAAGGTCAGGTCAGGTCACATGAAGGGAGAAGGAAACATTTATTACTCATATCACTTATATTGCTGCCTAGCAACAAAGCTTTAGAGAAAAGGAGGAGACTTTACCTTAAGTGGGGTATATACTGTATACTGGTGCTGGTGGGAACCTGTTTCTGTTCAGCTGTCTGACCCATTGGGTGAATAAACTTGGTTTGAGCTTTTATAGTTGTCCGTCAGTTTTTACCCTGTTATTTAGAACCTAACTATGTGCATGACAATGATAGAGTCTCTACCCAAATCCAATACAAAAACATCATACATACAGCAGATTTCTTACCTTTGGACGAACACCTACTGTATAAACATTGGATTTCACAGACCACAAAAGGTGCGAACAAAAGACACACTTGACATCATTTAGAATCAATACCAACAAAAGCACAGCAGTGTGGATCTTCAGCATATAGCATTGTTAAATGGTTTGTGCGTTATAACAATGTTTGTGTTAGGATCATTCAAATAGGCTTTTCAGGTATTGCTGTGCTTTTCAAGAAAGAAAACAAAAAAATCTAACCAGTTCATCGTTGGTTGAAGAGAAAAGTGTTAATTTGACAACAAATAATGATGTTACCAATGACATACAGTAGGATACACTACAGTAGTATACACTACAGTAGGATTAACTACAGTAGAATACACTACAGTAGGATTAACTACAGTAGAATACACTACAGTAGGATTAACTACAGTAGGATAACCTACAGTAGGATTAACTACAGTAGAATACACTACAGTAGAATACACTACAGTAGGAAATCCTACTGTAGTTAATCCTACTGTAGTGTAGGATACACTTCAGTAGGATTAACTACAGTAGGATACACTACAGTAGGATTAACTACAGTAGGATTAACTACAGTAGAATACACTACAGTAGAATACACTACAGTAGGATTAACTACAGTAGGATACACTACAGTAGGATTAACTACAGTAGGATTCACTACAGTAGGATTAACTACAGTAGAATACACTACAGTAGGATCAACTACAGTAGGATACACTACAGTAGCATTAACTACAGTAGGATACACTAAAGTAGGATTAACTACAGTAGGATACACTACAGTAGGATTAACTACAGTAGGATACACTAAAGTAGGATTAACTACAGTAGGATACACTACAGTAGGATTAACTACAGTAGGATACACTAAAGTAGGATTAACTACAGTAGGATACACTACAGTAGGATTAACTGTAGGATACACTACAGTAGGATACACTACAGTAGGATTAACAACAGTAGGATAAACTACAGTAGGATACACTACAATAGGTAGTCATACACTACAGTAGGCTACACTACAGTAGGATACATTACTGTAGAATACACTACACTACATTAGAATACACTACAGTAGAATACACTACAGTAGGCTACTCTACAGTAGGTAGTCATACACTACAGTAGGATTAACTACCGTAGGATACATTACTGTAGAATACATTACTGTAGGATACACTACAGTAGAATACACTACAGTAGGATACACTACAGTAGGATTATCTACAGTAGGATACACTACAGTAGGATACACTACAGTAGAATCACTTGTTGTTGAGTTGTTAAAATGATTCAGTACAATGATGACAGGACTGGGAAACTGTTAGGGAATTTACATATTAGACATAGTGCTTTGAGCCAATAAAATGCTTTCAAGCAATACACAGCTCCTCTGTCTATGTACAGTATGAAATCACTGGAAATGCAATACAGATGTTTACTAATACTTACAACCACTCACTACATCATCAACTCTATGCCTTCATTTCTAATGGAAAAATAATCCAATTGAGTCCCTAAGCAACTACTTTACACTTGAACTATAATGGACAGAGCGGTAGACCTTACTACCATTTACAACCTTAAAACCATACAGTATTACAACCATCAAGGTGAACAGTGGACCAATGTTATGGCTGAGAGTAGAGTACACCTAAAGACATAATTTAAAGGGGTGTGTCTAGATTCTAGAGAGAGAATTTAAAGGGGTGTGTCTGGAGAGAGAATTTAAACGGGTGTGGCTGGGCTGGGTGGATTACAGTATCCTGGAGGTGGTGGTAGTGTGCCATCCATCCGTGGCCAAAGCTGCTTAGCTCCGGCCTAGTCAGCCGTGAGGGCCTGGCTAAAGTGAGCGGTGTCCGAGGCGGAGCCGGCTCAATGTGTGTCTGAACCCCTTCACAAGTTTTCAAAGCAACCCATTTGCTAGAGTACACAGAATTTATGCGTGGCCGCACGGCAGAGCCTGAGTCCCCCTGGGAAAAGCTGACACAACACTGAAGTTGTCTGATGCAGAACAAAACAGAGCCCTGAGCCTTGGCAAGCGGAGGAGACACGAGGTACTGAGGGACTAACCCAAAGCCCCTCGAGGGGGACAAGGGCCTGGCATGAGGAGACTATGTCCCAAATACCTAGCTACGCCCTGGGGTCTGGGCGTGTACACACAGGAATAATAATAATGGTAAGTAGTTGGTTTAGGAAACAAATATGTCAGGGATGATATGATGATGGTTAGGGCTGGGAATTGTGAGGGGCCTCACGATACAATTTTATCACTATACTTAAGTGCCGATACGATATGTATTGCGTTTTGATACTGAGATTTTATTGCGATTTGATGTTCCAAACATATTGCTCACTATATATCTGCTGCAGAAATGTTTTTTACAAACCGAAACTTGGAGTCAAATATCAATCCAAAAATAATATTGCGACATGTAACTGTATCGATTTTTCCCCCATCCCTAATGATGGTGGAGAAATTAGAAAATTAAGGACAATGGATGGATGGAACACTTATAAGACAAAAACAACAACTAAACCATGCCATAAGTAGAGCTTCACAACCCAGCTTGTTGTTGCGGTTGTTGTTGTATTCTACCAGCTATACTGAACTACTATTCTCATGGAGACTTTGCTCGTAGCGAATGAATGGTAGTTACTGTGTGTGATGATGAACCAAAGACAAGTTTGATCATGCATTTAGTTGACAGTGTGTTTAGGCAAGGTCAGTAGAGGGACACAGGTGGGAAGTAAGAGACGAGACAGATAGACAGACAGACGTAAGGACAGAGGACAGATGGACAGACCTGCTGCTCCTCAATACGTCTCTGTAACACATCGAGACTGTTGCTTTTAAACTGATGGAAACCGTGAGAAGGAATGGCCTGAGCAAATCGTCAAGGAAACAGGGTGGGAATAACAAAAGGGAGGAAGGAAACACAAGAAGGAAAAAAACAATAAAAATGTGTCAAAATACTGTACAACAGAATTAACTTTTTCACCAACACAACACTTTCAATAGCATGGTGAGATACCAGCACCAAATACGGTATACCAGGGTTGTCAAACATACGGCTTGCGGGCCAGAATAATACAAAAATTATTAAAACCAAATCGAAACTGTGTAGAAATGTTAATGGAACCTATATTCATACAGTTTCTTGACTGTCCAGCTGGTTAATAATCACTAGACAGTCAGGGAGCATCGGCAATTCTGAAAACAATGGATAAAGGACTATTTTTGGCAAATTTGGACGGCAAGAAAATATAACCAATTTTCTGTGCGGCCCTCCGGACCTCTTTTGAGACTGAATGCGGCCCACGGAGCAAAGTGAGTTTGACACCCCTGCTGTTTACAATACATACTGTGGGTGTCTTGAGAAAGTATTCATAACCCTTGACTTATTCCACATTCCTAAATTCGAAAAGGATTAAATTGATTGTTTTCTCACCTATCTACAGACAATACCCCATAAGGACAAAGTGAAAATATGTTTTTTGACATTTTTACAAATGTATTGAAAATCAAATCCAGAAATATCTTATTTACATAAGTATTCACACCCCTGAGTCAATAGCATTATTATTATTAAAAGCACCTTTGGCAGCAATTACAGCTGTGAGTCTTTATGAGTAGGTCTCTAAGAGCTTTTCACACCTGGATTGTACAATATTTAGGATTTTGCCTGTGCTTAGCTCCATCCTGTTTCTTTTTTATCCTGTAAAATTCCCCAGTTCTAAACAATTAGAAGCATACCCATAACATGATGCAGCCACCACTATGCTTGAAAATATGGAGAGTGGTACTCAGTAATGTGTTGCATTGGATTTGCCCCAAACATAACCCTTTGAATTCAGGACAAAAAGAGAATTGCTTTGCCACGTTTCTTTGCAGTATTACTCTAGTGCCTTGTTGAAAACAGGATGCATGTTTTGGATAATTTTTTTCTGTACAGATTTCCTTCTTTTCAGTCAATTAGGTTAGTAGTGTGGAGTATCTACAATGTTGTTGATCCATCCTCAGCTTTCTCCTACCAAAGCCATTCAACTCTTCAGCTGTTTTAAAGTCAACCTTGGCCTAATGGTGAAATCCCTGAGCGGTTTCCTTCCTCTCCGGCAACTGAGTTAGGAAGGACGCCTGTATCTTTGTAATGACTGGGTGTATTAATAAACCATCTAAAGTGTAATTAATATTAAATGCCTGCTTTTTAAATTTTTACTAATCTACCAATACCCCATCTACCCTTCTTTGCAAGGCATTGGAAAACATCATTGGTCTTTGTGGTTGAATCTTTGCTTGAAATTCACTGCTCAACTGAGGGACCTTACAGATAATTGTATGTGTGGGGTACAGAGATGAGGTAGTCATTCAAAAATCATGTTAAACACTATTTTTGCACACAGAGTGAGTCCATGCAACTTATTATTTGACCGGTTAAGCAAATCTTTACTCCTGAACTTATTTAGGCTTGCCATAACAAAGTGGTTGAATACTTATTGACTCAAGACTTGTAAAAATTTTGAAAAACATAATTCCACTTTATGACATTATGGGATATTGTGTGTAGGCCAGTGACATAAAAAATATATATTTTCAATTCAGGATGTAACACAAATAAATGTTGAACAAGTCAAGGGGTATAAATACATACTTTCTGAAGGCACTCTATGTAGCTACTCTTAAGATCAGGATATATCCTAGACAGAAAGTATCAGGTAGAAAGGACCAGTGTTTACCTGCGGAGGGAGTTGTCCTCCCTGTTTCTTCCAGGTGAGTCCGGGTCTGGGCGTGCCTCCTGCCCTACAGTACAGCCTCAGCGTCTCACCCTCATGGATGTCCACTCTCTGGGGGCTCACCTGCACGTGGGGCAGGCTGGCACCTGAAACATTCAAACACACAGGAAGAACACAGAATATTCCCAAATGAGGACCCAACAAGACTGGTAGACAATATGAGTGGTCACTAGTTACCACAGCCACAAAGTCAAAATTGTCAATGTCTTAAAAATTCATGAAAACAAAAATTATCTTTTTGGTTTTAATTTAAGGTTAGGGTTAGCAGTGTGGTTAAGGCAAGGGTTAAGGTTAGTTTTAAAACAGTCAAGATGCTGAGAGGAGGACGGCTCATAATAATGTCTGGAACGGTGTGAATGGAATGGCATTTTTTTTAACCATTATTTCACTAGGCAAGTGTTTGATGTATTTGATACTATTCCACTCATGCCGCTTCAGCCATTACCACAAGCCTCTCCTCCCCAATTAAGGTGGCACCAACCTCCTGTGGTTTAAAATCAGATTTTAAGAAGATACATTGTAGGAATAGTGACTTTGTGGCTGTGGTATCTAGTGATGACCGACAATGTTGGGCAGATTCACAGTTGAGATAAGCACACAACACTCAGACCTCAGAGCATGCATAAATCATTCATCAATCTCAATAGAAGATTTGTGCAACAATTTGAGTAAAGCGTGCAGATCTCAAGTAAGAATATCACCCTATGAACCTGTGACATTGGCCTGCTGTTGATGTTGAGACCCACTGTGTACGTAGAGGGCAGCCCGTGCTGTGTGTTCTCCGTGGGTGTTGAGGGCCTTGCAGACGTACTCTCCCTCATCCCCCCTCTCCACAGCAGGGATGGTTAGTACTCCTCCACGGACCACAGCGTTGGCGCTCATCCTGTTACCAGGACCGCCACCTAGAAACACAGATTTATTTTATATTTTCCACTTTTGTCAGTTATGGAATTCTACAGTGTGAATGTAAACTTCCAGAAACAGCTATTCAAATACAAGAACAGATGTCATACATGCGAATTAATGTATTCCTAATTGACTAAGCCAGCAATTGACTAAACTGATTGGCTTAGTTTATGCTGTAGGTGTTCCTCTAGCTACAGCCAGGCCTTCGTTACCTATCCACTCGATGGCAGGGGTAGGGTTGCCAGTCACAGTACAGCGGAACTCAGCGCGGCCTCCTTGCTGGATGGTCAGGACAGGAGGAGTGACGGTAGCCACTGGCTGGGCCCCCTCGGCAGCTACAATAAGGCAGAGAACAGTTCAGCATTGCTCAGAAATAGACAGCCCTCCAAGTATGGGGCTTTAGTGTTCACAAAGGGCAGGAAGGGGCTTTTCTGCAGGAAGGGGCTACTCTGCTGGAAGGGGCTTTGTTTACAGTCAACACTTTCTAGCTACTGCATGAGATGAGAAACCCTGTCAGGGATTTGTCCTGTCACTTGAACAACAAACACTTACCTCATCCCTTTCTATAATTAAATTACACAAAATGCCCCAGATTCTAAACTGTGAGTCTGATTTTGGACGATGAACATAACATTTCGTGGGAGGTATTAAGGCTACCAGACACAGGAGGTTGGTGGAACCTTAATTGGGGAGGACGGGCTTGTGGTAATGGCTGGAGCAGAATAGGTGGAATGGTATCAAATGCATCAAACACATTGTTGCCATGGTTTCCATGTATTGGTAAGCCATCATTGTAACTAAGAATTTGTTCTTAATTGACTTGCCTAGTTAAATAATAATAATAATAATAAATAAAAATTGGATGCCATTCCATTCACGCCGTTCCAGACATTATTATGAGCCGTCCTCCCCTCAGCAGCCTCCACTGATACCAGACCAGTTCTTTACAGAATCAAGTGACTTCAGTTTAGAGTACATGTTGGCTGTAGTTAAAAAAGGCTGGGTCCTGACTCACTCAGGCCAAGACTGTGTCTGTGTGTTAATGTTAATGAGGAAGGGCTGGGTACGTGGCCTGCGCCTACAAATGACTCCTTGGCAGCCAGGGCCCTCTGTGCAGCCGACACATATGAGAGGGCACATGGCTCTCTGGGCACAGCTCTCTGTGCCAGCTTGGCTGGCCGCTGATCCCCAGCCACATTGAATTCCATCTGATCCCAGCGCGACAGAGCAAAAGAAAGCCCCCTTTCTGTGTCCAGGGAGGACTATCATGCTATCTAAGCTCCGAGATAAGCCCTGGTCTGGGTCTGGGACTCACTGATCTGAGAGAGAGACTGACTATATTTCATCATCTTTGTTTTCTGAGAGGCTGGGTACTGACTAGTACACTTTCTCAAATTGATCTAATGATTTAGCTTTTCTCAATATTGAGACATGGTGACCTAGCTCAGTTGACCTGTGTGAACTTAGTAATATCGAATAGAGAACTTCAGTAAGTGGGTGGTGAGGTTACAAATGGCCATTAAGTATTCAGTATTGAAAGATTCACTATGAAGGACAGTTAAAGGATGATATCTGTCCAGGCCAGGGGGGGGTGAGCATGATGAGGGGAATGGCAGAGAGTTCTCCCCCTGGGCTCCAGTGAGCTAACAGCCCTGATTGTGATGTTGTGTATTAGGCACAGCATGATGTTTGAAACACAATATAACAGCTATTCCAGATCAGTGTGTTTCCCTGTGTGGGACCGTCAAGCAGTGGTGTCTCCTCTGTGTTGAGTGGAAAAGAACAAGCTAAGTACTCAAGTCTAGATACAGTGGGGAGAACAAGTATTTGATACACTGACGATTTTGCAGGTTTTCCCACTTACAAAGCATGTAGAAGTCTGTAATTTTTATCATAGGTACTCTTCAACTGTGAGTGAAGGAATCTAAAACAAAAATCCAGAAAATCACATTGTATGATTTTTTATTAATTAATTTGCATTTTATTGCATGACATAAGTATTTGATACATCAGAAAAGCAGAACTTAATATTTGGTACAGAAACCTTTGTTTGCAATTACAGAGATCATACGTTTCCTGTAGTTCTTGACCAGGTTTGCACACACTGCAGCAGGGATTTTGGCCCACTCCTCCATACAGATCCTTCAGGTTTCGGGGCTGTCACTGGGCAATACGGACTTTCAACTCCCTCCAAAGATTTTCTATTGGGTTCAGGTCTGGAGACTGGCTAGGCCACTCCAGGACCTTGAGATGCTTCTTACGGAGCCACTCCTTAGTGCCCTGGCTGTATTTTTCGGGTCGTTGTCATGCTGGAAGACCCAGCCACGACCCATCTTCAATGCTCTTACTGAGGGAAGGAGGTTGTTGGCCAAGATTTCGCGATACATGGCCCCATCCATCCTCCCCTCAATACGGTGCAGTCGTCCTGTCCCCTTTGCAGAAAAGCATCCCCAAAGAATTATGTTTTCACCTCCATGCTTCACGGTTGGGATGGTGTTCTTGGGGTTGTACTCATCCTTCTTCTTCCTCCAAACACGGCGAGTGGAGTTTAGACCAAAAAGCTCAATTTTTGTCTCATCAGACCACATGACCTTCTCCCATTCCTCCTCTGGATCATCCAGATGGTCATTGGCAAACTTCAGACGGGCCTGGACATGCGCTGGCTTGAGCAGGGGGACCTTGCGTGCGCTGCAGGATTTTAATCCATGACGGCGTAGTGTGTTACTAATGGTTTTCTTTGAGACTGTGGTCCCAGCTCTCTTCAGGTCATTGACCAGGTCCTGCCGTGTAGTTCTGGGCTGATCCCTCACCTTCCTCATGATCATTGATGCCCCACGAGGTGAGATCTTGCATGGTGCCCCAGACCGAGGGAGATTGACCGTCATCTTGAACTTCTTCCATTTTCTAATAATTGCGCCAACAGTTGTTGCCTTCTCACCAAGCTGCTTGCCTATTGTCCTGTAGCCCATCCCAGCCTTGTGCAGGTCTAGAATTGTATCCCTGATGTCCTTACACAGCTCTCTGGCCTTGGCCATTGTGGAGAGGTTGGAGTCTTTTTGATTGAGTGTGTGGAAAGGTGTCTTTTGTACAGGTAACGAGTTCAAACAGGTGCAGTTAATACAGGTAATGAGTGGAGAACAGGAGGGCTTCTTAAAGAAAAACGAACAGGTCTGTGAGAGCCGGAATTCTTACTGGTTGGTAGGTGATCAAATACTTATGTCATGCAATAAAATGCAAATTAATTATTTAAAAATCATACAATGTGATTTTCTGGATTTTTGTTTTAGATTCCGTCTCTCACAGTTGAAGTGTACCTATGATAAAAATTACAGACCTCTACATGCTTTGTAAGTAGGAAAACCTGCAAAATCGGCAGTGTATCAAATACTTGTTCTCCCCACTGTATATATATATATATATTTTTTTTTTAAATGTAACCTTTATTTAACTAGGCAAGTCAGTTAAGAACAAATTCTTATTTACAATAACGGCCTACCGGGGAACAGTGGGTTAATTGCCTTGTTCAAGGGCACCCTAACCACTAGGCTACCTGCCACCCCAATGCATCAGATACTAAATGCATCAGATACTTGAGGTTATAAGTTAAAAATGGAGATCTGATATCGGTCAGATGACTATACTAAAATGTGCATTAGTTGTTGTCGTATACTAGTGTGGTGCTAAAGAAGTGAGAGTGAATGTTTCGTGCAGATGGAAAACCTGAGGGGACCTGAGATTAAGTGCATTAGGGACTTAATGGGTGAAAAGTAAAGTTGATAACTGGACTCAACATTCGAGAGGAGCTTCCCACATGAATGAGCGTGCACCTGCACCTATGGACCCATACCATAGTAGCCAGACGAGCCAGGCAAGACCTAGTAATGCTCATGTACAATCTATTCTGTACTGTCATAACTAAAGTCTATATGGTGTCAAGAGTATTATGAACATATATTATCATGATACTGTATGTCAATATATTATCATATGCTTGAGGAGACAAAATGCAGAGCAAGCAATAAGACTTGCATCTTTACATTTGCAGATACATTCTAACCTATAGTACATCGATAGTCCAGTTAACGGTATAACTATATAACCCTACATCCTAATGTGAAGTGTAAACTGTATGTAATCCCTATGGTTGATTGTACATGGGCATTACCAGACCACCATATCCATGCTGAAGGCAGAGGTAGATGAATGCATGCATGACAGAGAGAGGGAGAAGCCCTCCAGGGATGAGGTGGAGGTGTGGTGGAGAGGTGTGGCCATGCCATGCCCACTTACGCTTTCCATGTCCTTCAAACATTTCATAGGCTGTGTAAAACATCTGAGTCTGTGAGGCCTCTGGAAATGGGGAAAGGAGGATGGACAGGACAGGACAGGCAAACTGACAGGTGAGTCTCCAGGGAAACAATGGAACACTGGCATTGGAATCATCATCCAATGCTCCTCCCACTGAGCCTGTTGCCCAATCAGTACTCAGAATGCTGTGGTCCATCCAAGTACTGCCTGGTGTTTCTTGTGCCAGTGATTTCCAAAAATGCACAAGACACAACAATACAACAGCAGAATGATCGGCAAGGAACATAACATAACTTGAACGCAATAGCCACCGCCTTTCCCATCATGTATTCAAAGTTTTCAAATCGTTTCTCCAATTCAGATCTAAAGCCAAATCAGGAAATATAATTGGGGTATTGGGAACACTAGCCCATGTCTTCAAAGAACACTGCCAATTGTCTGGAATTTAGAGGCATGCAACATTGAGGTCCTCTGATCCAGACATTACATCCCATGCAGACTAAAGAGTAAGTAGTGTCTTTTTTTTAATGATGGTCAGAGATGTTGCTATTGCATTCGTAGTTTTATATATTCACAATCATCACATACTTACCCTTGGATACAATGTTAGTAATTGTGTGATTTCTGGGACATGGTTCTGTGGATACTGGTTAAGAGGGCATCTCACCTTGGAAATGGTGTCATTGTTTTCATACAACATACAGCGCTGTGTTGAAATGTTTTCTTTGCTGTATAAAACGTATTACTGATATGAACTATGGATATTTGCTGGTGTAACCGTATGGTCGGACTGAGTACAAACAAGCACAAAGACAACTGGGCACCACATACAAAAACATGCATGTTAGTAGTCATACAAACATACAAACATACAAACATACAAAACTTTACTTCCATTGATTGAACCATTCCATTTGTGTTTAGAACGGTTCTCAAGAATGGTTCTCTTTAATGTTTTCATCCATATACAGCCTGTGGTTTAAACAATGGTGGGTTGGCTTATTCTTGACAAGTAGGCCTTTGTGAAAAAGGGGCTGATTGTCATTAATGCCATTACATCGGCACCTTACAAGTAGTTGATTTACAAGACATCCAAAAGCAATTCCGTACGAAGGTCTGGTGCCTTGTAACCTGAAGGTGGTAATATCTTCTGTTCAATTGAAGTCTCACTCTGTATGACTCTGTCTTTATTACTTTAATCAAATTGATCTTTTTCACAAACATTTTCATAGTTAAGATAAATAAAATAGATTGTGATACTTGTATATTACATCAGTTAGGTATTAAAAACAATCAAATCAGTACATAGTATAGTGTACAGTAGAATGTCTTTGAAACAGCACCTTTGGATATCTAGATGACTTCAATGCAGTGTAAAACAATAGTTATAAAGGTTTAAACGAAAAGTTCAAACTAAAATAAGATAGCATGATGAGGCATCTCAAACTGTCTGTGGACTGTCTCTGTCACACCAGTGAGATTTGAATTGGCATATTATAACAGAATCTGTCTTTTAAAAAATCTTAATAAGATATCAACAACAACAAAATGTATTTAAACAACGTTTGACGAGAAACATTTAAAACATAAACATTTCAAAACATTTAAAATTATTAGAAACTTTTGATCTGTTCTCAAAATAAATGTAAACCATGCTTTTAAAATGTAAGTAAATGCATGAGTACTGACTATTCTCTCAATTTATTATTTTTATTTTATTTAACTAGGCAAGTCAGTTAAGCACAAACCTGGACAATGCTGCACCACCCTTATTAACACCCAAATGTGACACAGCCTGGATTTGAACCAGGGACTGTAGGGATACCTCTTGCATTGAGATGCAGTGTTTTAGACCACTGCGCCACTCAGAAGGACTAATCTTCTCTGTATCGATCCAATTTTAGTATATGTGCTGCCGAAGCGAGCATCAAATCAAATCAATTACTAACCAAGCAATTAACTAATATATCGCTATATAAATCTAGGTATGTAGTCGTTTAGTTAACTTTTATAAAATGTCATTGTACAGTCAAAATATACTATGTTTGGATAACATTTAGGTTTAAAAAGTGAATCAATTAAAAAAAAGATTATTTGCCCTTGATTTAAAAAAAATATGAAACTGTTGAACTGCAATAAAAATGTTATGCAACACGTGTGACATACGCAAGTTGATTTGTGAAATCGTTGAAATCAAACTAGTCTCAATGATCTTTCAAATTTCAAGTCAAATCTTCAACACATTTTCTTTGAGTCTAATTAACACTTACTGGACAGTACTATGATATGCAAAATAAGACACCTTACTTACTATTGGCAATGCAATGCCTTGGACCCTCTTACTACTCACCTCCAGATAACAGACAATAAAAGCAGCCATAGATAGATATTTTACTAACCTAATGTTTAACGCTCAACCACAGGTATCTTCACCTGCTACAAGGCTGATAGCACCATTGTCAACATTAACATTCATCAAAACAAATCCGGAAAGAAACAAAGGATCTGGTTTTTATACAGAGTGTGATTGCTTCTGTTCCTGTGTGATCATCACGTCACACTCAAGGAGGGATTGAGATTGGGATCGTGATGGGGTAAGTAGACTCAATAGGGTCCCTTTACTATACTATAAAGTACATTTATGCCCCTGTGGTGATAGACTGAAGTCCTTTTTTAATGTTGGTCCCTCCCAGTCAGTCAGTAAAGCACCCATCTTGTCATCCATGTACCTCATCAACCACTACAGCTCAATGAGAAACCACCACCAGTCCCAGCCAGGGTTGCAGACTTCAGGAAAGACACCAAATAACCAACACCCTGCTAGTAAGTACGAAAAAAGTATGAACATGTATGCACTAACTAACTGTAAGTCGCTCTGGATAAGAGCGTCTGCTAAATGACTAAAATGTAAGTGTAGTAAGGAAAAAAGTAAAAACTAGTGTACAAGTGATTGAAAAGTTACCAGACTTCCACCATGAACCAACAGTGAAGACAGCAACAGCTAGAGATCACAGAAGAGATATCACCGACGGCAACAGACACCCAATTCAAAGAATTGATCACTGAGTATTAAACCACGAAAATACTTAAGAATGAATAAAATATATGCCACTGGGCAAGACAACCTTCTTTGGTAAATTCATTAGGGGTTGTGAAAGTGCATAGTAACTACAACTACTTGAAACTCTTGGGTGGGCGCTATCTTTGGTAGCATTGAGAACTACTGTGTGCTATGATTTCTTGGAAAAACCATACATGTATCTTATAATTGTGGACCTTTTCATTATATTTTATTAATATCCACAAGCTGTATATTGAAGGTCATTATTAGAAAGAGACACCAACAACAACAACAGAAGCAGGTAGCGTAGAGAGAGATTTGAAGGGTTTGACATGAGAGGTTGTCTGAGTTTAGAAAGGGGGGGTTGGGAGTCGGAGTGACAGGGGTTACTCTGTTTGCCAGAAGCTAGGGTGCAGCCAGATAAACACATTTAACACAGTGCATGATATAAGGGGACGTAGGCAAAGCCAAAGCAAGCAGGCGCATGCACCATTCAAGGAAGGTCTGAGGAGAGGAATAGAGCATGTAGGGTGGTGTATCGAGGCTGATGGGTAACAGTATGATGGCGCCTGTCTGGGATCACGAACCTGGCACGTAGAGGACGGCAGTGCCCTCGTCCATGGCAAACATGTTAGAGCCTGTACACACGTAGATGCCCGCATCCTCAGGTTGGACATTCTGGATGGTCAGGATGCCGTTGAAGTCCATGGCTCTGTTGGGCAGCTTGCCGTTACCCTGCCGGGTCCAAACCAGGGTGTAGGCTGGAGACTTGGAGGGGAGGGGACAGATGGGTACAAGAACACAAGTAAGAGAGAAAGCAATGCAACAGGGGGGTCAATACAAGGGGGACAGTGTGTCAGAACGGGCAGTGAGCAACACAGGGGCTCCCCAGGGAACGGTCCTCTCCCCCTTCCTGTTCACCCTCTACACCTCGGACATCAGATATAACTCAAACATGCCACCTACAGAAGTTCTCGGATGACTCCGCAATTGTAGGGTGCATCAGGGGTGGGCAGGAGGAGGAGTACAGGAGTACAATCAATGACTTTGTGGTGTGAGCAGAACCACCTTCAGCTCAACATCAGCAAAACAAAGGAGATGGTGGTGGACTTCAGGAGAAGCAAGGCCCAACTGACTGCAGTCCCTATACAGGGGATGGATGTGGAAATGGTTGGGTCATACAAGTTCCTAGGAGTCCATATGGACAACAGGCTGGAATTGGCTGGTAACACCGGGGCTCTGTACAAAAAGGGCCAGAGCCGACTCTACTTTCTGAAGAGGCTCAGGTCCTTCAACGTGTGCAGTAAACTACTGCTTTCTACCAGTCTGTGGTGCAGTGTTGTGCTGGGGCGCCAACATAAAGGCCGGTGATGCTTCTCGGGTAAATAAGCTGATCAGGAAGGCTAGCTTTGTTCTGGGGAATAGCCTTGACACTCTAGAGGAGGTGGCGGAGAGATGGATCCTGGCCAAACTGCTGGCCATCATGGACAACGTCACCCACCCTCACCAACTATCTATCTATCTATCTATCTATCTATCTATCTATCTATCTATCTATCTATCTATCTATCTATCTATCTATCTATCTATCTATCTATCTATCTATCTATCTATCTATCTATCTATCTATCTATCTATCTATCTATCTATCTATCTATCTATCTATCTATCTATCTATCTATCTATCTATCTATCTATCTATCTATCTATCTATCTATCTATCTATCTATCTATCTATCTATCTATCTATCTATCTATCTATCTATCTATCTATCTATCTATCGTTTAATAATATGGTTTTCTAACATTTTCTCTCATGGCACAATGCCAACCATCCAAGATATATCCAAATAAACAGAATTGATTGTGTCAATGTCTCCATGTTGGAAGCTAGTGTTACCTTGCTCTTCGCTGTGCAGATGAAGCTGACTGTTGCTCCAACTGTGACACTCTGTGCTTTGGGCTCCTCGATGGTCACTTCAATAGGTTTGGATAAGACAGCTGGAGAAAGGGACAGAAACCATTCAGTAAACATTCAAAAGCCAAAAAAGTTGATCACTTACTGTATATCTCAGCTTCGACCATATTTAGCTGGAGCCAAAACTTCCCCCAAAAAAGCTTCAAAGTTCAAGCCAGTTTAACTATTCAACAACTGACTAAGATCACTGAAAAATGAATCACAAAAGTATTAGAAATGCTATATTTTTGTGCATTCAGTAAAATGTAAATGATTTAACAAGTAGTACTTGTGACGACGACCTCAGCGCGGCTCCTGTTGGTGTTGAGTTGGTCTCTGCAGGTACAGACGTAGATGCCTGCGTCACTGGGCTGAACACTGGGGATATGCAGCTCCTCTCCTGAAAGAACAGGTAGGAATATAGAATGACCTTACATTAACATGGAGAATGGACTCTTAGCTCAACAGGCTCTCTCCTACAGTTAGTACTGGATGTTTCACCAGTATAAGGTCTTTACTGAGGAGTGTATACTGTAGGTACAGCTATAGAAGACTACATCAGTGTATGTATTATGGTAGGAAAATTACAAGATTATGTCATAATACTGTTTATGCATCAAATAAGGTTTGATGGGGACTCGCTCATCTGTGTCTGTGGTTAAGTTGGGCCTGGGGCTTGAGCGGACAGTTGACTTTGTGATAAAACCTACAGCTGGCATTGCATAGATAGGATGTGGGCTGGTTGTAACTGGGATGAAGATGAATAGAACTAAAGGCCTCAATAGTTCTTAAACATCCTGGCATCTGGAAAATTAGGCCAGGGCCAGCTGCAGATAACGAGAGGGTGGATCTAAAGTGGTTTATTATACCTCTTGGTTTGCATGAGAGGGTTTGAACCAGCCATGACTCAGCATTTTAGTGTCAGCTCTATATAAGAAACAGCATTGCCAAAGGAGGTTAGACTCTCAGTCCAACAGTCAAGACTGTTGGGCAGGCGGTTTCATTATTGCAATAATTAATCGATATTGAATAAAGATGATTGTTTGAAGAAATGAAGTCTCTCTCACTTTAATAGAATATTCCACCACAGTATATCTCTTATACTAGGCCATGTTTCACACCCCACTACCCAGACCTGATCTGTCCAGTATACTTTACCTTGTCTGCGTCTGTCGGCGCTGTTGGTGACGGGGCGTCCGTCCTCCCTGGACCAGTAGTAGTAGTGGGGTGGAGAGCCAGTCACCTGGCACCGCAGGGTCACAGGGCTGCCCTGGGCCACCAACACACTCTCAGGGTACACCTTCACCACCAAAGAGGCTGCCACTGCTGTGTCAGAAGTGAATGGTCAAAAGTTAGTTGGCAATGATCACAGAGAGCCACTCTTACTGTTACAGTAGAGTATTTTATTCATTATTTTACCAGGTAGTTCCATTGGGTCCGGAATACCTCTTTCCCAAGGGAGACCTAGCCAAGTATGGGGAAAATACATTTGAGTGCAGCTCTTTTGCTGACTGCATTCACTTACTGTTGAAAAGACGACACTTAATCCTGTCTTGTGGATTTCCAACGTATCCAGGTGCACAGCTGTGGAGGTGAGAAAAAACCATGGATCATAACGAGTCAATAAGATGACAGACTTACAGACAGTGATGGAATGCCACAGAGAGGACATTGAAAAGTTAGTCTGAATAGAGTAGCCTGGTCCTAGCTCTGTCTCTGCTGTATGGCCAACTTCTATGATCACTTAGCATGACAATGACCACAGTAGTCAACAGGACAGCACAAACAGATCTGGGACCAGGCTATAATAGAGGTGAAGTAGTGTTTTGTCAGCTTACCGTTCACAGTACTGGCCAGTGTATCCAGGCTGGCAGGCAGTGCACTGATAACCACCATTACCCAGGCTCTCACAGGTAGGGGAGAATCTGGAAAACACACAGAGAAGAAAGATGAAGTACAAGATACTTAATTCAGCATTATAAACTGGGTGGTTTGAGCCCTGAATGCTGATTGGCTGACAGCCGTGGTATATCAGACCGTATACCACTGGTATGACAAAACATGTATTTTTACTGTTCTAATTATGTTGGTAAACAGTTTATAATATTAATAAGGCCCGAGGGGCGTCGTATACGGCCAATATACCACGGCTAAGGGCTGTATGCATTGCATCGTGCATTAGAACAGCCCTTAGCCGTGGTATATTGGCAATATACCACAACCCCTCAGGCCTTATTGCTTAATTATAATATCAACTTGGATCTGTTCCAAGTATCGGTGGAGGGCATAGCCTAAAATATATGAGAGGTAAGAGATAATTATGAATGAGATCATTTAAAATGCAAAGCAAGACAAAAGTCAGGGCAAGTGTTCATGTGTGCGTCTATGTGTGTAACAGCTCTCTGTTGTAATGTACATAGCCTACTCACTGGTTGTCAGGGTCTGTGTGGGGGCAGGCACAGGGCTGACAGTCCTCTGGGGTTCCAGCGGTGGGGTCCCCAAAGAACCCTGGGGCACACTGCTCACACAGCTCTCCCTGGGTGTTGTGGAGGCAGCTCTGGGGGTGGGGGTAGAGACACTCAGATGTTATTCAATGTACTGATTTCAAAACAACTGCTATATTCTACCAGGCCTCTAAAAACAGATTTGATCTCTAGATAAATTAAGGTTCAATCAATAAAGTGAAAAATGAATGAAAACAACTGCCTTAAAGACATTCTCCGGGCTGCATACCGTGCAGATGCCAGTCTCTGGGTGGCAGGAGTCAGAGTGGCCGTTGCACTCACACAGCTCACAGTGGCCCAGGTACAGGCCACCTCCGGTTCGGGTGTAGCCAGGAGCACAGTCCTGGGGGAGAGGAGGTACAACTTTCCTCACACAACATCACATGGACTTCATACGCTAAGGGCGGGTTTTCCAGAGCCTGGTCTTCCTTTGAACATGCTTTCTCCGGGAGTAAAAAATAAGTTTGTTGAGTGTTCAAATGTACATAACCATAAGATTGAGGTTAATTAGTCAATATTGCCACCTGTGGCAGAGCGAGAGAGAGAGAGAGAGAGAAAGAGGGATCCTCTTACCTGACAGGAGAGTCCCTGGTAGGCAGGCGGGCAGCGGCACTGCTCAACTTCTAGAGCCTGAGCCAGGCCGCTGTAGTTGGGCACGGCCACCTCCATGCTGACCTCAGAGATACTGGAGGACCTCATCTCTGTGTAGTAGGAGGCCCGCACCAGGATGTCATCCAGGTCAGCCAGCACCATCATCAGGTGCTCCCGAGTGGCAGGCATGCCGTCTGGACGACGCCAGTTTTCCTACAGGAGAGAGAGAGCAGAGTTAGGTTAATACTATGCTATTACTAGGATTCTAGGGTGACCTGTGTCATTGAGGAATGGATGGTGAAAGTTGCAATCAAATTTCCATTTGGGGATAATAAAGCTCTATAGAATTGAATTTATAAAAGGTAGGTAATCTGTACTACTGTAGAACACTGACCTCTCTGAAGACAACCTCAAACTGGCGGGACTCTCTTGTCCCCTGTCCTCTCTGCCATGGCTGGCGAGTCACCAGCGTGATGTCATTTCCCTGTGGGTAACAATGATAAGGAGAACCAATCAATGACAGGTGAATGGATGCAACAACAATACATGGAAGTAATTTCAGTTGATAACTTGTGGGATGGATTGTGCTATGTATGGATGCAGCAATAGAACATGAAAGTGAATGACTGAAGTAAGTAACTTTGGTGCATAAGATACTTACAATAATCTGAACGTCAGCGTCTTCGATGGCTGTTCCTCTCTGTCCTGCTACGTAGGAGATGGTGTACTTCAGCTTACCGCCGTAGGAACTCACCTATAACATGGGTAAAGGTAAAGAAATGACTTACTAACTTTGTTGGTGAGCCTTTGAGCGTTATATTCAAACAAATGTTACTATAGGCCTGTAACATTACAATGTTTTAGGAAGAGGCAAACGAGTGAATCTATGATTACATCTATTACAGAGAGATTTCATATCCTAATCGGTCTTTCTATACGGGTGGGTCTAATCCTGAATGCTGATTGGTTAAAATCGCATCTAGTTACCACCAGCTAAATCAATGACGATAAAATGCCTATTTACTCTGTTACATCTGACTGCACAATCCACTGTCTCATCAGTCCAGCCAGGCACTTTATAAACTGGATCTCCACTATAAAAAGCATCTAGACATTATTTCTTACATTATTTCTTTTAGACTAACATTTAGTTTTCAACAGCGGAGATTAGTATAAACCTTGCTGTCTGTCTCTCTGACTGTCTCTCTGACAAATTCGATCTCCAGCTGTCCTATAGTAATGAACGTGCTGGGACAAGACAGACAGGCAGGCAGCTTTTCTCAGCCAGTCGAAATCATGAATCAGCTGGTATAATTTTTATGGATATAATTTTTAGGAAAAAGGTTTGAAGTGATTGTGTTAGCTGTGTTGTTGGCTAGCTCCTCTGAACAACAGTGTCCTGACTAGTGAGCACATTTTCTATGCCAGGCGAAATCGTGCCTCATTAGCTCATTGTTATGGAAGTATCCAAACAAATGTCACTAGAAAACAGCTTAAACAAATGCAAATGCAGCTACTTTGCTGTTATTGTGGCTGCACTTTTTGAGGTGACTGTAAGTTAGCCTGGAGTTGGCTAGCTAGCAAGCAAGGGATAAGAACGTTGCCAGCCAGTATGGCAATGGAACATTTAGAACGAACGACTGGGTCGCGGTCATAGATACAGAACAATAGAACAAATGCAGATTTTTGTCTCGCCTAGGGCGGCAGAATGTCCAGGGCCGGCCCTGGTTGTCAGGTGGGGTGATTCTGTCTGTGGCTCTGAAGTTAACCGGAGGGCAAAAACCCAGGCAGGGTGCAGGAGGGCTGGGTCTGGCTCGTTACCTTATCCCCTTTGAACTGATCTGGGAGCTGCCAGTAGAGGGTGTCATCCGGGTGCAAGCTGAAACCTTTGTAGACCAAAGCGTACTGAGGCAGAACAGGAAGGAGAGGCATGAGAGAGCAAGCCAGAGACAGAGATCAAAAGATAAGCAAGGAGAGAGAGAGAGGCATCGCAAAGCAGACGAGCATGACAGAGTAGAGTAGAGCAGACCTTTAGAGAAAGGGTTTACATTTTGGTCCCCTACTACTTAACTACTACTTGGTGATAAAGTGAGACTCACACCATGCATTGACTGGCAACTAGAACAACAGATTCCAGTGTGTGTAATGGGAATATCACAGCTTGTTAAGGTGACTGTGTGACGGGTATATATAATTACAGATCCAGTACTACTCTTTGAGTGAGCAATTTCAGAGTACAGCATTAACAGCAATTAGTGGGCACTCTGTGCATTCCAGAGGAAAATGCCACCCTGGTTAGCCTTGAAATGTATGCAAACACTGCCCTTTTCAGACCAATCTTCTCTTTCATGTTCTTTTGAAATAGACTCAAGCAGCTAATACTTTGCCAATACTTTATTGAACTGTACAGGATAACCCTGTGAAATATGAATTCTTATGATTCATGAATCGATAACTTGATCAGTTGTTGATTTACTTTCCTGGCTACAGTATGTTATCGCATGGAAGGTGGCAGTTTCCTCTGTGTGTGCCAAGGGCAGGGACATGTGTTCAGTCAGTCTGCTAGTCAGTCAGTCAATCATCACACAGTCAGTCAGTCAGCCATTCGCCTGTCCATCAGCCAGCCAGCTAGCAGACCGGCCAGCCAGCCAGTCAGTCAGCCAGTCATCAATTAGTCAGTCAGGATGTCACTGTCAGGTCTACCAGGCTGGAGACCCCAGCAGGCCTGGAGCCACTTGGAGCACTAGGAGGACCCACTATGTTCTTCGTCCCACGCGATTTAGTCTGTCAACAGGACCAGGTCCAAACAGAGAGTAATCCAGTCAGCAACGACCACAATAACACATATGGATGAGCTAAATAATATGAATGTTTGAGGGTTTCTCAGAGGGGTTATTTTAGATATACCTGGAGTCGAGGGGAGGGGCCGGGGGAGGCTGGCTGAGGCCTAGTAGGCCGTAACATGGACGAGATACCAGAGGGGGAGGAAGAGAGAGAGTGGGGCCTCAGGTGGGTATGAGACTCAGCACGATAGGAGTGGCTGGGGATCTTCCTCTCAGAGGAAGATGAGGAAGAGGAGGAGGAGGGAGGGAAGGGAGGAGAGACTTCCGGAGAGCCTTTGTCACCAAAGTTGGAGATAATTTCCCAGATCTCATCATCCAGCTTCTTCACTTGTTCCTGGGGGAGAGGATGGGGGGGGGGGGGGGGGGCAGGATATCTAGTAACCAGTTAGGAGAACAGGGCTCAGGGTTAGGTAAGGAGACATGCTGTCCTGCTCTTATTCAGGGCTACACCCCTGTGGTGGGTATACAACTTCACCCACTGAGGGCATTCAACTTGTCCTAAAACAGGGATGTCTTTTACTCAAAACATACAAAATTATCCACACATGTCTGCCATTAGACACAACATGGCTCTCTTCTCTTCACATTCCAGAGCGCGTCACATGCTCATTCAGGTCTGTTTGCAAATCACACATGCCTTTTTACGACATGCATCGGGTACATTTACTGTCAAGGTGCTGCAGTTGCATTCATGCTTATATCTACCATGCTACTGTAAATGTTCAGTCACATATCTAAGGATGTTGAGATTATCTTTCGGTAATGTCAGGGAAAATTGACATCCCGAAAGGCAATCCATATTAGGGGAAGGAGGTCACACTGTGTGAGGGGGATGGTTGGTTTCTATTGTTGTCAGTGGACGTGCTGCATGGATGTAACAGTGCGTGGCTAGACTACAGTAGGAATACCTGGCTAGCTCTTTTGGACCGGGAGGTGCCATTACCCTTCAAAGACTTCATTAAGACCCAAATGGATGCATCCTTCCTCAGTTGCTCCTCTGTCCAGGGAGAGTCTCTCTAGAATTTGTGAAGGAAGCAAGGCTCCTATGATTACTTTCTACTTTTCCATGGAGGAGCCAGTGGAAGACTTTAGAACTAATGGAAGACTTATAGAACTTAACTACTGTTTATGGTCACAGTAATGAATCAAAGATGGATGTCTGCAAAGCTCCTTATGACTCATTCACTGCAGTAGAGTTAAGTACTGTACATCTGAGTCATCCACTATGTGAAGTGCCTTTTAAGTAAGCAATTTTGTGTAGCGTGTAATCTACCATATTCTATCCACATACTGTCAATAATGTCTATACATCCCATCACACATACCGTAAGTTTGTTAATTACAGTGACCAGACCAAGAATGGACAGTTTGGTGTGTCATATCCGGTGGAATATTCTAGCAGATTCGCCTGTGGGGCTTTAAAAGCAGGCGCACTGAGAGGCAGACTGAGATGCTTTTGAAAGGTAAAATATTGAAACATTATTGCAAAGCTGTCATCAAGGCAAAGGGTGGCTACTTTGAATAATCTTAAATATAAAATATTTTGGTTACTACATTATTCCACGTGTTATTTCATACTTTTCAAGTCTTCACTATTATTCTACAATGTAGAAAATAGTAAAAATAAAGAAAAACCCTGGAATGAGTAGGTGGGTCCAAACTTTTAACTGGTACTGTATATATACAGTATATTATATATATATATACCCCGGACATTGCTCGTCCTAATATTTATATATTTCTAAATTCCATTCTTTTACTTTTAGATTTGTGTGTATTGTTGTGTATTGTTAGATATTACTACACTGTTTGAGCTAGGAACACAAGCATTTTGCTACACCCACAATAACATCGGCTAAACATGTGTATGCGACAAATACAATTTTATTTGATATGAAGCTAAAATATGACTAATATTGTGTGAAAATAGAGCAAGAACTGGATGTTGATTGCTGCTACGCTGCACTAAAAATAGGACAAATTTGAGTCCATTGGGAAACTATGCAGGCAATCCATGCATCTCAAACACAAAAACCTACATTCAAGAAAAATGGTGTTATGGTTTATGTATGAAACATTTATAAAAATACTGGACACCAATCAGTGCCAAATCACACCAATCCTTTGTTTGAATTACAAGCTGACATTTTAGTAATCAATTGTTTACAATAATGTCTGATACTGTATGCACGATCATCACCACACGACAAGCACCACTCTGGTTTACCTGGTGTGCTCGTCTCATACGAGCAAAGAAAGCTTCCTTCTATAGAGTGGACAGGCAAACCAAGAAATAAAGAAGCAATTAAACACTTTGTTGATGCTTATAGAACCATCATCTCATCAAGACCAATGAACATGTAATCATGTGATGGTCTCTAAAAGTAGATGATTCAACAAACAAAAGTACTGTCTACTATCTCAGAGACTGCTAAGGCTAACGCTTTCTGACAAGGTTCTAACCCTAGTAATAAAAGGTGAACTCATGGAGTATACAACCAAACTCTGTCTCCACATTTGCCACTACGAGGACATTGGCCCTCACTCTCAGTGTTCTCTACTATAACTCATTTAGAAAACCCATTTCACAGCAAGAGAAGATCAGCTCTGAAAGTCAGGCTACTCAATTAAGCAGAAATTGAGAGAGAACACTGAGCATTCAGGCACCAGAGGAGCAGGAATGTAGAGTTTTTCAGCACGACAAGAAAGCCGCTTTGCATCATAGAGAGCAGCTGGGATTGAGCGAAGGTCTACAGGAGTATGGAATGTCTCTGCTGACCAGTTGGCCAGATCATCTTCTGTGACTCACCTTGTCTCCCTGGTAGACCCCAGGCAGCTGCCAGTAGTGGGGCTCCTGGCCCAGGTAGTCAAAGTTGCTATAGGAGAGCTGTGTGCCATCGGTGGACACTTCCACGGTGAAGCCGGTGGAGATACGGTTGGTGTGCTGCCGGTTGACCAAAGCAAAGCCCTGGAAGTTGCCAGGGACAAAGACGGACGACACCTGCAGGACACACAGGAAGGAATGATCAACTCAGAGAGACAGGAAAAGCATCAGAAAATGGTATCAGTTTAGTTCAGTTCAGTAGAGCTTTATTGGCAATTGGAGTGCTCTCAAAGTAGCTGTAAGTATCTGTTTGTGTGTTGAATTACCAATTCTTGAATTGGTCATTGTCACGTCAAACTCAAACAAATCTGGAACCAGGGCCAGCCTACACTCAAAATGCTCTCTTCATATCTTTTTGTTTATTTAACCTTTATTTAAACCGGGAGTCATGCTGAGACCACAGTCACTAACACAGATGAGCCCTGCCCGAACACATCAATAAACAACAGTTACACTATACATATCTATACTGAACAAAAATATAAAAGCAACATTCAACTATTTCAAAGATTTTACTGAGTTACAGTTCATATGAGGAAATCAGTCAATTTAAATGAATGCATTAGGCCCTAATCTATGGATTTTACATGACTGGGAATACAGATATGCATCTGTTGGTCACAGATACCTTTAAAAAAAATGGGCCTCACAATGGGCCTCAGGATCTGGTCACGGTATTTCTGCGCATTCAAATTACCACCGATAAAACGCAATTGTGTTCGTTGTCCGTAGCTTATGCCTGCCCATACCATAACCCCACCATGGGGCATTCTGTTCACAATGTTGACACCAGCAAACCGCTCGCCCACTCAACACCATACATGTGGTCTGTGGTTGTGAGGCCGGTTGGACGTACTGCCAAATTCTCTAAAACAACGTTGGAGGCGGCTTATGGTAGAGAAATTAACTTTACATTTTCTGGCAACAGCTCTGGTGGACATTCCTGCGGTCAGCATGTTAATTGCACACTCCCTCAACACTTGAGACATCTGTGGCATTGTGTGTGTGACAAAACTGCACATTTTAGAGTGGCCTTTTATTGTCCCCAGCACAAGGCACACCTGTGTAATGATCAAGCTATTTAATCAGCTTCTTGATATGCTACACCTGTCAGGTGGATGGATTATCTTGGCAAAGCAGAAATGCTCACTAACAGGGATGTAAACACATTTGAGCACAACATTTGAGAGCTTTTTGTGTGTATGGAAACTTTCTGGGATTTCAGCTCATGAAACATGGGACCAACACTTTACATGTTGCATTTCTAAAATACTTTACTCATATGTTTTATTAAGGAAGTAGTTTCCTAGTTCTTGTTGCCTGAGTACCTGGTCTCTGTAGTGGGAGGAGCTGGAGCACTGCTGTGTGACGCCCATGCAGAAGCAGGACAGGCAGCCATCTTTGTTGTCTGTGCTGATGTGAAAGGTTCCCTGCTTACAGTTGGAGCAGGCAGGGCCCTCGACGTTCATCTGGAACACAAATATATATAGTGTGAGAGGGGAACTAACCATAAAAATAGAACATTGACTTGAATGGGAATGCCATTCTAGTTATTATATTCCTATGGGACAAACTATCTCATGGATAAGGATATTTAGATTCTGATTTCGAGAGTTTAATAGTCACATGTACAGGGTTGCAGATGTAATTACAGGGTACAGTGACATTATTGAGCTCCGAGCTCCAACAATGCAGGACAAAGTGAAATGAAACATTACAAATATAACACAAATAGATAATAATAAAACAGAAATAATAATATATATATATATTAACAACTGTGGCAATGATACATGTCCATTGGGGTCTGTGTCTGTTGAGGGGGGAGGAGGGGACAGGGGAGCAGGTAGCTGACTAGTGGTGGCTATTCAGCAGCCTGAGTCTGGGGGTAAAAGCTATTTGCCAGACTTACAGGTTTCGCCATGATGCTCCTATACTGCCCACGTCTGTGTGATGGGATGGGGGATGTCAATGCAGATGGTGGTTATAATGAAGTACTTACAGAAGCATTGGTTTGCTTACCTTGCAGCGACACACCCCATTTCCATTGCATCCTTCACTTCCTCTCTGGTCACAGTTGTAGCAGTTACCTGTAAACATGCCACAGCAGAGGTTTTCAATCTATCAAATACTATCATTTAAATGGTGTACACACTTCAGCAGCTGGAGCCAGTTAGCACTGTATAATAACACTCTTAACTGCCCCTGAGGGGATAAATAAAGATATATTGAATTGAATATCCATATACATACCATTGAGGTCATTGTTGCCAACACCACACCTCTGGCCGAGCTGGGGGTTGCCTGTGTACCCAGCGGCACATCTGAAATGGAGAACGGTGAACACTTATACTTTAAAACAAACATTTCCTGTCAAAGAGGATACATTTTTCAAACCAAAGGAAGGAACAATGGGGGCAGGAAACTGGACGAGCTGTGTAGGAGTTAGATACGTGATGAGACTTGTCCTCACAGCACACTCTTGCCCCAGAGTAGACACATGAAAATACATTTCAGTGAAAAGACTACGGATTCAAGATATACAATAGAGTTGTCACATTATTAGCCAACATCCAGAATTTATTCATTAAGGATATCCGTTGTCGACGCACTATTCATTTCCCAAGTCTCCTGCATGTAAATAATCTGCACTGTTTTACCAAACAGACTCAGACTCACAGAATAAGACATGCTTAAATACAGCTTTGTTCCACCACTTGAAAATCCACTGACTTTTGAGTTTCCCAGATGCAAAAAGAGGATAAAAGGGACGTACACGTATGGCCAACGTTGGCAATAGACAAAGCACAGCCAATGCTACAACTCTCAACATGTGTCAGATGTTGACACCATCTCTCCTCTAATAGGTTTCTAGATGATTAACCGGTGGCGGCTGCTGATTGGCTGAACTACGGGTAGTTTCTTTGAGAAGATACAGTTGAAGTCGGAAGTTTACATACACTTAGGTTGAAGTCATTAAAACTCATTTTTCAACCACTCCACAGATTTCATGTTAACAAACTATAGTTTTGGCAAGTCGGTTAGGACATTTACTTTGTGCATGACACTAGTAATTCTTCCAACAATTGTTTACAGACAGATTATTTCCCTTATAATTCACTATATCACAATTCCAGTGGGTTATTTGACTGTGCCTTTAAACAGCTTGGAAAATTCCAGAAAATGATATAATGGCTTTAGAGGGGGAAAGCTAAACTATCTTCTCCAGTTCTTACCTCGTCACTGGAAACTCCACAGTTGAAGGCCAACCAACGCACAGCTTCAATGGGACTTAAATGCTATAAACTCGCTTTGGAAAAACCTGTCCAGTCTAGCTACACATTTTTTGGGAAACTATCTGACCAATGCATGATGAAGCCAAATCCGGATATTGTTGATGTAATGTTGCTATTTGTATTATGCACAGTAAGGTTATAGTGTATAGAAGAAGACACACAATTGTACAATCTAAAATGTATTCAATTGTTTGTTCCCCCATCAATCTACACACAATACCCCATAATGACAAAGCAAATTTATTAAAAATACAAAACTTAAATATCACATTTACATAAGTATTCAGACCCTTTACTCAGTACTTTGTTGAAGCACCTTTGGAATCGATTACAGCCTTGAGTCTTCTTGGGCATGATGCTACAAGCTTGGCACACCTGTATTTGGGGAGTTTCTCCCATTCTTCTCTGCAGATCCTCTCAAGCTCTGTCAGGTTGGATGGGGAGAGTCGCTGCACAGCTATTTTCAGATCTCTCCAGAGATGTTCGATCGGGTTCAAGTCCGGGCTCTGGCTGGGCCACTCAAGGACATTCAGAGACTTGTCCCGAAGCCACTCCTGCATTGTCTTAGCTGTGTGCTTAGGTGAACCTTCGCCACAGTCTGAGGTCCTGAGCACTCTGGAGCAGGTTTTTATCAAGGATCTCTCTGTACTTTGCTTCGTTCATCTTTCCCTCGATTCTGACTAGTCTCTCAGTCCCTGCCACTGAAAAACATCCCCACAGTATGATGCTGCCACCACCATGTTTCACCGTAGGGATGGACCACCACCACCATGGTTTCCTCCAATGGCATTCAGGCCAAAGAGTTAAATCTTGGCTTCATCAGGCCAGAGAATCTAAGAGCCCTTTAGGTGTCTTTTGGCAAACTCCAAGCGGGCTGTCATGTGCCATTTACTGAGGAGTGGCTTCCTTCTGGCTACTCTACCATAAAGGCCTGATTGGTGGAGTGTTGCAGAGATGGTTGTCCTTCTGGAAGGTTCTCACATCTCCACAGAGGAACTCTGGAGCTCTGTCAGAGTGGCCATCAGGTTCACCTCCCTGACCAAGGCCCTTCTCCTCTGATTGCTCAGTTTGGCTGGGCGACAAGCTCTAGGAAGACTCTTGGTGGTTCCAAACTTCTTCCATTTAAGAATGATGGATGCCACTGTGTTCTTAGGGACCTTCAACCTCATGGTGTGACGTTCGGGTGTGTAGAGAGACCAAGGCGCAGCGTAACGATAGTTCGACATGTTTATTTAAACTGAATGACGAACCATACAAAATAACAAATATATAATGAAAAGGAACACACGTAGCACGACACGAGACAATATACAACAATGAACCACCCAACGGAGTGGAACATAGACATATAAGTAAGATCCCTAATTAGAGGTAATGCATAGCAGCTGCCTCTAATTAGGGATCCCACACACACAACACCACACAGACGTAGAAATAATAGATCTGCCAGACTCTGACCATAGAAATATAGAGAAGCAAAGCTTCTCTATGGCCAGAGCCTGACAGTACCCCCCCCCAAAGGCGCGGACTCCCGACCGCAAGAAAAACAAACACATAAACATGAGGGAAGGGTCAGGGAGGGAAAAACATCAACCATAAACCATCGCCGGTGGCGGTTCCGGCCCTGGCGAAGTGGATGTCCTCCTCCTTATTTCTACTGGGCCCGGACTGGGCCCCAGTGTGGCTGGCGATTCAGGCCATTTAAAGGGGCAACCCACCGGTCCTGGAAATGACCATGGTGGGGCAAAAGGCTCAGGCCATGGAGCGGGGCAAATAACCGGGCCAGAACTGGGCACCGGTGTGGCAGGCGACTCCGGCCATATAAAGGGGCAACCCACCGGTCCTGGTAACAACAATGGTGGGGAAAGAATCTCAGGCCATGGAGCGGGGCAAATAACCGGGCCAGGACTGAGCACCGGTGTGGCAGGCGACTCCGGCCATATAAAGGGGCAACCCACCGGTCCTTTAAATAACAATGGTGGGGAAAAAAGTTCAGGCCATGGAGCGGGGCAAATAACCGGGCCAGGACTGAGCACCGGTGTGGCAGGCGACTCCGGCCATATAATTATCACGGGAGGCTCCGGGCTGTCGAGCGTCACGGGAGGCTCCGGGCTGTCGAGCGTCACGGGAGGCTCCGGGCTGTCGACAGTCACGGGAGGCTCCAGGCTGTCGACCATCACGGGAGGCTCCGGGCTGTCGACCATCACGGGAGGCTCCGGGTTGTCGACCATCACGAGAGGCTCCGGGCTGTCGATCATCACAGGAGTCTCCGGGCTGTCGATCATCACAGGAGTCTCCGGGCTGTCGACTATCACGGGAGTCTCCGGGCTGATGAGGCGCACCGACGGTCTGGTGCGTGTAGCCGGCACTGGAGGTACCTGGCTGGGCACACGCACTGGAGGTCGAGTGCGGGGAGTCGGCACGGGACGTACCAGACTGGAGAGGCGCACTGGAGGCTTGGTGCGTGGAGCCGGTACTGGAGGAACCTGGCTGGGCACACGCACTGGAGGTCGAGTGCGGGGAGTCGGCACGGGACGTACCGGACTGGAGAAGCGCACTGGAGGCCTGGTGCGTGGAGCCGGCACTGGAGGAACCTGGCTGGGCACACGCACTGGAGGTCGAGTGCGGGGAGTCGGCACGGGACGTACCAGACTGGAGAGGCGCACTGGAGGCCTGGTGCGTGGAGCCGGCACTGGAGGAACCTGGCTGGGCACACGCACTGGAGGTCGAGTGCGGGGAGTCGGCACGGGACGTACCTGACTGGAGACGCGCACTGGTAGCCTGGTGCGTGGAGTCGGCACATGTGGCACAGGACTAATAACACGCACCTCAGGGCTAGTGCGGGGAACAGGCACAGGACGTACCTGACTGGAGACGCGCACTGGAAGCCTGGTGCATGGAGTCGGCACATGTGGCACAGGACTAATAACACGCACCTCAGGGCTAGTGCGGGGAACAGGCACATGACGTACCGGACTGGAGAGGCGCACTGGAGTGTAGCAGACGGCCGGACCCAGACTGGGCACCGGTGAAGCGGACTGCTCTGACACTGGAGTGTAGCAGACGGCCTGACCCAGACTGGGCACCGATGGAACGGATTGTTCTGGCACTGGAGTTCTCACACGTGAAACCGGCATAGGACATACTGGAGTGGGGATGTACAATGGAGACTCGGCGCGGGATGTAGACAGTAAACGACCCGGACTGGGGATGCACACCGTGGGCACCTTTAACTCCAGCTCCCTCCGCTCGTTCTCACATTCTTCCCAATTACGCCTACACAGTTCCATAATGTCACAAAATACCCCCTTCAGGTATTCCTCTTCCTCCTTCTCCACCGTATTCCACATGGAGAGTGGTACTGGCTCGTCCTCCTCGTAGCCAGACCAACCCCATAGCCCCCCCCCGAAATTTTCTTGGGGTTGCCTACGGGCTCCGTTACCTCCGTTTACTCGATTACGCCGTTTCTCTCCTTTTTTCTCCTTAGCTCCAGTTTTCCGCTGCTTGGTCGGGTGGTGGTTCATTCTGTCACGTTCGGGTGTGTAGAGAGACCAAGGCGCAGCGTAACGATAGTTCGACATGTTTATTTAAACTGAATGACGAACCATACAAAATAACAAATATATAATGAAAAGGAACACACGTAGCACGACACGAGACAATATACAACAATGAACCACCCAACGGAGTGGAACATAGACATATAAGTAAGATCCCTAATTAGAGGTAATGCATAGCAGCTGCCTCTAATTAGGGATCCCACACACACACACAACACCACACAGACGTAGAAATAATAGATCTGCCAGACTCTGACCATAGAAATATAGAGAAGCAAAGCTTCTCTATGGCCAGAGCCTGACACATGGCTTGGTTTTTGCTCTGTCAACTGTGGGACCTTATATAGACAGATGTCGAATCAATTGAATTTACCACAGGTGGACTCCAATCAAGTTGTAGAAATATATTTTTTTATTTTATACATTTGCAAACATTTCTAAAAACCTGTTTTCGCTTTGTCATTATGGGGTATTGTGTGTAGATTGATGAGGGAAAAAATGTATTTAAGGCTGTAACGTAACAAAATGTGGAAAAAGTAAAGGGGTCTGAATAGTTTCCGAATGCACTGTAAGTTTTGTGGTAGTTTGACCCACTGGGCAAAAGGAAAAAAGCACCAAACAGTCCTCCTTATTTTTGTATAATATAAAACTTTGAATATGGTAACTGCAGTGTTTCCCCTATATTCATGCCACCGCTGCAAAAAATATGATGTAATAAAAAAAAAAAAAATGGATAGTTGAATGGAATGCTAACAGCTAGCATTTCATTGTGCTAACGCTAGTAGCAATGCACCCCCCCCCACCCCCCACCCCCCCCCTTCGAACGCTTCAAAGAAGAGGTGGTTTTGGTGGGTGCCAATGTGGTGGTGAGAACTTTCTTAAAGTAACTTGTTTTGGCTATTGACACTTCCTGGACATTGTGGGACGGTGGGGCCAACTGGTATGTGTCTGGAGCAGTGGTTTTCCCACAACCTTTGTTTGGGTGGATTGTTTCTCTGAGAACTGTTTCTGTGATTTTAACATTGGGTTGAATCTTTGAATCAGCTGCAACTTATCTAAAAGCACTGTCTTTTTTATAATTGCTTCTAGCACGAGAAACAGCCTCTTCTTTTTTAGCAGCTTGATTAAGTGACTTGGATGACGTAGGAATTTTTGACACCTGTCCCAGCTAATATTTAGTGGCAGCCAGATCTTCTTTAGCTTGATTTGGTTTTGATTAACTGTATGGGGCGCTTATTATCTGTCACAGGAATCTTCTTGGCCATCGTAATCTTTGTTTTAGGCTTTGTTGTACTATGTGGTCTAGTGCTAGGCTTTGTTGTACTATGTGGTCTAGTGCTAGGCTTTGTTGTACTATGTGGTCTAGTGCTAGGCTTTGTTGTACTATGTGGTCTAGTGCTAGTTCTGGGTTTACTTAAGGTAGTATTTTGTCTTGTGCTGGATTTTGAAATTACATAACTTTTTGTGGTTCTAGTTATTAATGGTTTAGGTTTTGTAGTTAGTCTGATTTTGAATGTTTGGGATGTGGAATTTGTGGTGACAGTTGGTTTGTGCTTTCTATCCCTCTGAGGTGTTGTTGTGGCTTTCTTAGCTGGGAGACGGGACATTGGTAAGCTTTTGGGGACCATGGCTCTAGTTTATAACCTGGTGATTGTTGATTGAGTCCTGACAGTGAGTCTCAGTGTTGTCGCGGTGGTTAATTGAGAAGTCCTGACGGTGGGTCGAGTTGTGGTAACCCCTGGCACTAAGACTGTAGAGATTGGTGGCAGTGCCTTCGCCTCTTTAGCAGACCGTGAGGTGTGTCTGACGCGTTTCACCTTGTTCATCTCCTGAGCCAGGGCAGTAAACACATCTATCACAATCTCCAGACAACCCTCCAGCCTTCTCAGACGAGTTTCCACGTCTGTGTAGCTACTTCCCAGCTCGCCCACCCTCTTTCTTCTCCAGGGCAGACTGTGACTGTAGGGCCAGGACTATCTCCAGCTGGGTGCTGAGCTTGCTCTGCTGGCCCCTCATGGCCTGGATGCCCTCCTTGATGTCCAGGGTGTTGCTCTCCAGCATGCTGAGGCGCTGGTTGAAGCGGTTCATGTGGAGCCTCATTAGGAACTGGAAGCTGTGCTCTCTAACCTCAGGGCTGGGCGTGTTCAGAGATGGGACCCTGGGTGCAGTCCTATTCAGGTGGACTCGTACCATGTCGGCTACGGTGGTGGTTATGGTTGGAAGAGTAGGGGTGGTAGGGTGAGTGGGGAGGGTGGGGCTATTGGGTTGGGTACGATGGCTGGTAGTGGACAGTAGGCTCTGTGTGGGGATGTTTGATGGCCACCGTGTGGGGATGTATGGCCTTTGGCTATAATCTGTGTCTTCCTCTTCTTCCTCATCTGGCTGTGGGCTGCAACTATAGTCTATGTCCTCCTTGTAAACCTCCTTCTCCTTGGCTGGCTCTGGGCTGTAGTCTATGTCCTCCTCCTCCTCGGCTGGCTCTGGGCTGTAGTCTGTGTCTTCCTCCTCATCATAATCCTCCTCCTCCTCCTCCTCCTCCTCCTCCTCCTCCTCCTCCTCCTCCTCCTCCTCCTCCTCCTCCTCCTCGTCTCCACTGCCCTCTGGCACCACATGTTTCTCCAGGCTAAAGTTGAACACTGCCTCACCACACCCCAGTGGGAGGAAGCCCTCATTGTCCTCTTGCAGATACCGGTCCACACAACTGTCTTGTTCTCTTAATGATCAAAACATTCAAATCAGACGTAGGGCAGGCAGGGAGGGAGGGTCAACTTATCAAAACATACCAATGTCCAATGTTAACCAGTCACCTCATCATCATCTTTGCACTCTCGAGTAGCAAAGATGAGTCAAACAGATGTGACACTCGAAATGCCACTTTTAGATGTATGCCTCAGAGAGAGAATATGTAAACATAGCCTGGGCATAAACACTGACAGCATTAGCCCACAGCTTCTAAACCTATCAAAAAGCATAGCTTGAGCAGAAAACGGAAGACTGAAATGATTCTGGCAAAGCTGAATCAAAGGAGAGAAATGAAGCTGAAGCAAAGGAGAGAACTGTAGCTGAAGCAAAGAAGGGAACTGAAGCTGAAGCAATGGAGAGAACTGAAGCTGAAGCATAGAAGAGAAAGCAAAAACCATGTGACATAAGGTTTCCTCAGGACACAACTACCAAACACTCCTAACGAAATACTGTTTTGCCACTTATTGGCTTTCACGACAACAAATGTACTAACACACCTTATTATATCACATATAATCCCATGTTTTTTAAAACAAAAATGGCCATTGATAAATACAATGCTCAATAATCCACCACACACATTGACCTTTCAAATAGCATTAAAAGCACTGCTACTGCAGAGGCCAAACTCAACAAACAAAAACCTTTACTAACTAACTGGAATGGGTGGCATTGATTTGAGCTTTTCTTCCCCCATACCACTCCACGAACACATACCAATAAATCATGACTGGTCAGAAAGATGGGTTGAAAGAGGGATGCAATGGACAGACATGCTACTATACCCATTTTGTAAATGAAACAAGTGGGTGCCAGTGCAAGACCTGTCACCTCTGGTTTGCTATGCTCCGGCCAGCCCAGCACCCCCAAACCACTGACCACTGTAAGGGTGGAGGGGATAGAGAGAGAGAGAGAGAAAGATGGATATGGAGAGAATCGTACCTTTCGCAGCGTCGGCCAGTGAAGCCAGGGGGACAGTTATCACAAGTGGGCTGACCATCCGCGTCCTTGTAGCAAGACTGAGAATACCTGCAGGAAGACAGAGTCTTCTATCAGAGACAGTATAGCATACAGCCTGTATAATATTAATGGGGTTACATTTGAGACAATAACTGTATGACCAGTCACTGAGAGATCAACTGTCTTTACAAATAGCATGTTGACCCCACATAACTAAATAGGATCCCTATGAGGTTGACCAGCAGGTGAATGGACACATGTTTATCAGTAGAATAAGGATCTTCATAAGTCTGGAACTAGAGGATAAGTCTGGAGCTAGAGGATAAGTCTGGAGCTAGAGGATAAGTCTGGAGCTAGAGGATAAGTCTGGAGCTAGAGGAAAAGTCTGGAGCTAGAGGAAACGTCTGGAGCTAGAGGATACGTCTGGAGCTAGAGGATACGTCTGGAGCTAGAGGATAAGTCTGGAGCTAGAGGAAAAGTCTGGAGCTAGAGGAAAAATCTGGAGCTAGAGGAAAAATCTGGAGCTAGAGGATAAGTCTGGAGCTAGAGGAAAAGTCTGGAGCTAGAGGAAAAGTCTGGAGCTAGAGGAAAAGTCTGGAGCTAGAGGAAAAGTCTGGACCTAGAGGATACGTCTGGAGCTAGAGGATACGTCTGGAGCTAGAGGATACGTCTGGAGCTAGAGGATAAGTCTGGAGCTAGAGGATAAGTCTGGAGCTAGAGGATAAGTCTGGAGCTAGAGGATAAGTCTGGAGCTAGAGGAAAAATCTGGAGCTAGAGTTCCATAGCCTTTGATCCATCTAAAGGTGTAGTTCTGTGCAGCTGTAGAGCCCATGAGAAGTGAACTCACTGGTTGCTGGAGGAAGTGCCAGGGCAGGGGCAGGCCTGACAGGCCTGGGGACCGTCCGTCACAGGGTTGCCATAGAAACCTGGCAAACAGCGCTCGCACCTTGGGCCGGCCGTGTCGTGAAGGCATTGCTAGAAAAAGGAGACACGAGAGGAGAGAGAGTGGTAGATCCATCCATGGAACAGTGCAATCCTATTATGAGCTAATGTGTGTTCTGTATCTGTTTCCACATGTTGAGATTTGCCAAGAAACCATTAGCGGATTCCATAGTAGACTTCAAAGCCAGATGCAGCTGTAGTACTGTACTACTGGCATACAGTACTGTAGGAGGGTGGTGTGACTTACCAAGCACGCGCCTGTCTCTTGGTCACAGCCGCTGGCGTGGCCGTTACAGTCGCACCTCTCACAGGTACCCAGGTAGAGCCCAGAGCCTGTACGGGTGTAGCCCACGTCACAATCCTGTATAGAAACAGACATTGGAAAGAAAAGACATGGAAAAACCCCTCAGGCCATGTAGTGATAGAAATGTATACAGTACAGTAGATTGTCTTGTTGTTCCATTACAGCATGCTCCAAGAATTCAACTCTGTGTATACTGTGCCATGAAACAAAGTGACGGAGCTTTTCGCCCAGAGGAACAGCTATTGTACTGGTTGTTCTTGTGTCATCAGGATAATGTTTATGTGGTGTGTGTACAGTACCTGGCATGATGGTCCTTTGTAGCCCTGGGGACAGGCACACTCCTCCACCTCGAGGGCACGTTCGTTGCCTGTGGAGCGTGGCACTGCAATGTCCATTCGGATGTCTGAAAGACTGGACAACAGACAACAACGCAGGTGAGACAACAACAACAACAACAACATGGTCTTTCCAGTAAGTGTCCTAAACGATTCCTCAGAATCATGTGGAAAACTACAGCTGATTTGAGGTACTACTCAACATGACTTCCTACTCCTACCTACACTAGAGTTGACTTGTCTGTGAATAGAGGTAGATCTCAATAGTACAGGTAGTCTAGCCCTCTCTTACCTGGTCTCAGCCATGTTGTCAGCGTAGGTGGCTCTAATCATGAAGACAGTAGTATCAGCCAAGGCCATGAGGAGGTGCTCACGAGTACAGGGCTGTCCATCGGCACGCCTCCATGCAGACTGGTAGGAGAAAACACAGGGAAAGGCAGCGCAATGAAGCTCAGTATAAAGTTCTGCCTAGGCAAACTCAGGATTAGAGCTGGGATTATATCCAAGAAAAGGATTGGGATTAGCGATGGAGTTAATGGTAATCTAATTACGTAATCTAAACAAAATCCTCAACACAGACAACATTGTATTATACAGTATATTAATGATAACATACTGTTTATTATCAGTTGTTTTTTAAACACACACACACACCCACCCCCCCCCCCCCCCCAAACACACACACACACACACACACACACACACACACACACACACACACACACACACACACACACACACACCTCTCTGAAGGTGACAGTGATGGTGGCGGGTACTCGGGGGAGGGGCTTTGTCTGGGAGAAGTGTTCCAGGAAGATGCCGTTGCCTTGGAGAACCACATCCGGCTGTCTGTCAATCACCAGGGAGCGTTGCCGGGGTTCATAGTGCACAGTGTAGCGCAGCTCTCCGCCATAGGCTGTCACCTGGCAACAACATGTCAGATGTCAGAGACAGACATTCTAGTTCTAGAACAACCCTCCTCTTGACACCACTTGATGTTGGAAAGGTATTTCACCTCATAAGGCTAGCTGGGTCATGGATCATCATGATGACACATGTGCATGGCCATGAACTCAAACCAAAAGTAGAGAGCTTCTCTTTGTTTAGGTAACTATGTAAAGCCTTTATAGTTTTCGCATGTTGAGAGAACATGTGGACGGTGAAATCTAGCCTGACCACATTTACTTGACACCTTGCTTCCAGAGGGAAGACTACTAAGTCAAAATACGGTGGAGGACAGTTTGGAGGACAGTTGATGGAGAAATAAAGACCACCCCTCATCTCCCACACCCTCTCTCCTTGTCTCCCCCCTCTCCTCCATATCACCTTCTCCCTCTCCTTTCCATTTGTCTCACCCATATCTAACCCGTGTCCCTCCTCTCCCCTAGTCCCCTCTAACCCATGTGTCCCTCCTCTCCCCTAGTCCCCTCTCTCACCCTCTAACCCATGTGTCCCTCCTCTCCCCTAGTCCCCTCTAACCCATGTGTCCCTCCTCTCCCCTAGTCCCCTCTAACCCATGTGTCCCTATTCTCCTCTAGTCCCCTCTCTCAGCATCTAACCCATGTGTCCCTCCTCTCCCCTAGTCCCCTCTAACCCATCTGTCCCTCCTCTCCCCTAGTCCCCTCTAACCCATGTGTCTCTCCTCTCCCCTAGTCCCCTCTCTCACCCTCTAACCCATGTGTCCCTCCTCTCCCCTAGTCCCCTCTAATACATGTGTCCCTCCTCTCACCTTGTCTCCTCTGTAGCTGTCTGGTAGAACCCAGTAGTAGATGTCTTTGGGGATGTCAGAGAAGGAGCGGTATGCCACCTCTGAGGAGCCTTTCTGGGTGATACCGTCTGTGATAGTCCTGGAGTTAGCACTGTTGGAGAGGGAGAACAGCTGCCCATTCACACCGCCACGGACCTGGGGAATACAAACACACACACACACACTTTAGATACAACATCTTTGTGTATTATCGGTCCTCAAGAGTCCAAGCGAAAAGCCAGACTCAATGCACTGCTGTGGTTTAGGATGTGCTTGACCATTCCTAGTATTTTGTGACGTCTTAAGTACCCTATAGAGGTAGCGTGTGTTGGCTGGTGTGAGTAGTATTAGTTCGGCCGGGCCACTGACCTGGTCTCGGCTCCAGGTGGAGCTGGCACACTGCTTGGTGACGCCCATACAGAAGCACTGCAGACAGCCCTCTGGGTTGTCCTCTGTCAGGTGGAAGGCACCGCTCTTACACTCGTCACACTGCGACCCCACCACATTGGACTACAACACACACACACACCCACCAGAACACATCTGTCATACATCTGACTCACTGACTTACTGAATGACTGGCTGGCTCATCATGAAAGATGATCGTATTATAATGGCTGTAAAACCTTCACAGGTCCAAGTTTATAACCAGGGTTCTCCAACAGGTAGACCGCAAGCTACAAGTAGCTTGCAGCCCACCTATGAGTAGCAAGCCAAACAATTCTGAAAGTACATGTAATTTTCCCGTGTTCCACCTCTAACTGTCATAAACAAATCTCACAAGCAGTAGCTCCCAGCTACTATCTAATCAATGCAACATTGACATTATCCCAACCCTGGTTAGCTACCATTGGCTTAAAAAGACAAACCTAACACAAGATCTGCCAATTCATTTCCAGCAATATTTCCCCTGTCTGTCTATGTGTTGCAAGCATTTGACTACCACAGTGTGTAGCCAGTTGATTTTATAACTGTCTTGAGGGTTGACAGAAATACTTTCCCCAAAACAATCGTAATTTTGAGAGTGAAAAACTAAAAGAATCGGAAACCAGGAAAACTTATACTGAAAAAACATAATATGGGAAAATATAAAATAGAATTTTGGAAAATATTCACAGATTTTATAGGACCCACCTTAGAGTTGTTTATTAACCATTATTTTACCTGGTATATCGACAGAAAACTTAGTCCACTACTTTATCTTGTACACTACAGAACTGGGGAAGAGTTGCAGGGGAGAAGAGCAGAATGTGGCTATTTTTAAAGCTAGAAAATGTTTTTTTTATGGCTCGGCATATCTAAACTCCTAAATGTAACCTAAAGCCCTATTCATAACTATGGTGGTACAGTAAGCCAAAGCAGTGTAGTGTTACCTTGCAGGCGCATGGTCTGCTGTTGGAGTTCACTGTTCCTCTGCTATCACATTTTGAGTTTGCTGAAGGAGGGAGGGAGGGAGGGAGGGAGGGAGGGAGGGAGGGAGGGAGGAGAGAAGGAGGAGAGAGAGAGGTAGGAAGGGAGGGAGGGAGGGAGGGAGGGAGGGGGGGAGGGAGGTTGGGAGGGGAGATGACATATGGATATGAATCAGTACCTGGGAGTGCTCCACCAACTCCAACCACTCCACAACCACTCCACATACCAGGCGGATGATGACACCCCCCTCAGCAGGTATGACTGATGTTAATAATTACACTCGGTCAAGACAGAGGCTCTTAAAGGTAAAGTAAAACAATAAAGCATGGCATGCACTAGAGCTAAAACCAGTCATAGACTGAACACATGGCTCTGTGTAAAACAATACAAATAAAGCATGGCATGCACTAGAGCTAAAACCAGTCATAGACTGAACACATGGCTCTGTGTAAAACAATACAAATAAAGCATGGCATGCACTAGAGCTAAAACCAGTCATAGACTGAACACATGGCTCTGTGTAAAACAATACAAATAAAGCATTTCAGTGCTATTTCCATCCCGATACTGATGTAAAACAGAACACTCACTGTTTGGTAAACATTTGCCATTAGGCTGTAGTGGGTTACCGTGGTACCCAGGTGCACACCTATGAAGAAGAAAATACCCACAAACATCTTCAACTTTTATAACTATCCTTTATAACTAACTATTCCATATATACATTAAAGCTGGCATTGATTTATAGACAGTGCAGATGTAAAGGGGTGTGATGTCATTTACCTTTCACAGCGGCGGCCGGTGTAGCCTGGTTTGCAGGCGTCGCACGTGGCCTGGGAGTCATGGTCCAGGAAGCAGGTGTCGGAGAATCTGGGAGTCCCAAACAAATCACAGGAGTAGAGTGTTAGCTATATTAATATGTACATTTGCTGCCAGTTAATGGGTAGCAGCACATGTCACAAGGTGACAACACCAGCAATGAATGAGAGTCCAGCGAATCCGCTAAACAGGGACGTCAACCTGCTCTTTCCATCATTGTCTCTGTCTGTCACTCAGGGTGTGTGTGTGTGTGTGTGTGTGTGTGGTGACCCCTCACCGGCGGGACGTCTCGGTGTATGGGCAGGGACAGGGCTTGCAGTCATCGGGGCGACCTCGTCTGGGGTCACCGAAGTAGCCTGGTCTGCACTTGTCACACTGAGCACCTTCAGTGTTGTGCTGGCAGCTCTGATGGAGGGAGAGGAAGGTAGGCCAGTTACTACCTCTATATTATATACACTTGTCTATACATTACCTAAACAGCAGCTGAACTTACCGATTTCGCCTGTTTTTCTGCTGCTCATTAGGGGTCTTAGGGGTGTTGTTCGATGGGGGGGTGTGTTATGTTCGCTTTATCGTACCCTGGCAGTTACTGTTGTTTGTCCCTCTTGAGTCACCGTAGCAACAACATAGCCACTACCACTTCCTCAAAATAATCCGAATGAATTTAAGAAATGAAACAATCTGAAATTAACTCTGACGTTTTTGCCGAGGAGGTCTTAGTTGCGCAATTTTACATCTAGCTAAGGTGTTTGGGTGCAATATTTCTCAAGAAAAAGAATGTGCATGAAAAAGTGCTGTCAGCATTCAGGACTGATTTCTGAGAACATGTCATCATCAGCAGGCTGTCGAACTATTGTAAATAAAGCAGTGGCTGTGTTTCATAGCGAATCGTGTTACAAAATAGGTCATGGCGAGACACAATGGATTTTGAATATTGACAAGTGACTGTTGGGATGCAAGTGCGCATCGTCTCAATTCTTATTTTACCCAAAACAGTGGCTGACTGGAGTGATCACTAGCAAACACATCAGCAAGAGGCTGGGCAGGTCTGTGTCATTGTCTGGAGGTTCGCTGCTATGATTGGATTGAGCGCATCAGCGCAGCTGTTTATCCATGCATGACAATTCTCCCTAGGCGTTACCATCCCGTATTAGTGGGAAAATGAGCATGATTGCAATCCAAACCCAACCCGTCATGTATGTCGTGACGACCTCAGTTACACAAATGTCACAAAACTCAGTTTTGTAATATATTTACTTTATGATAAAAAATTATCCTACTTGCATTTTTTAATACACATTTTTAAAGAAATGTGGTACATTATTCTCAACACATATTTGTTTTATAACTTTATTATATATTATACTATTATCGATTTTATAATAGTATAATATAATAGTATAATAATAACATTATGTTGTAAGGTGTTCTCACCAGACAGTGTCCACTGATGGGGTCACAGGCGCTGGCATGTCCATTACAGTTACATCCAGCACAGGATCCCAGGAAGTTCCCTCCGGACACACGCTCAAAGCCAGTGGAGCACTGTTCACAGGACAGCCCTGAGTAGCCAGGGGGACACCTGGGAGAGACAGACACACACCATAGAAGCCATTACAACTGAAACTCTCCTACATTTCAAACACAATACAATGCAACTTTATTTATAATATATCTACAGTTGCAGGCACCACAAATGTCTAAGGGCTCCATCTTTTTTTAGGGATAGTTTGTCACAAAAACCGGTACCACGGTTTAAGTAATTTTTTAGTGCCCGTAACTCTGGCGATAACAAACTACATCCAATCCACATCCCAACCTCAGCTGAAGTCAGTCTATGGGATCTCACCTGCACTCCTCCACATCCTTGGCGTTGCCCTCGATGTTGTACTCCACGGTGGTGGTGTCCATGACAATGTCGCTGAGCGCCACGCTCACCATGTGGTTGTCGTAGATGGTGCGGATGCTGATGGTCTCCAGGCTGGCCAGGGTCATCATCAGGTCCTCACGGGACACCTGGCGACCCGACGAGTGCTGCCAGTTCTCCTACAACAACACATACCAACCATGTAAGGTCAGACACTCAACCTATGCACGTTAGCCCTAGACGAGTACATTTTAGCCACTGATCATATACTTTACATTAAAGGCCTAGATGGCTTCATCTTAACAACTGATCATATACAAAATGCCCAGACTAGTACATCTCAGCCCCGGACCCCATATAGCCTATGTAAGACCTACAAAAGGGTTCCAAAAGGGTTATTCAGCTGTCCCCAGGTAGAACCCTTTTTGATTCCAGGTAGAATCCTCTTTAAAAAGGTTCTTCAAAGGGTTATACAATGGGGACAGCCAAAGAACCCTTTAAGGTTCTAGATAGCACCTTTTTTTCAAAGAGTGTAGCGACGGGTGCATTGTTTTACTAAAAAGGAAGACGAGGATAGAAGGAGGTAGATATGTTGTTGTGGTTGACAGATTGAAAGACTCACCTCAGTGAATTTGATATGTTGTTGTGGTTGACAGATGGACAGACCCACCTCAGTGAGTTTGATATGTTGTTGTGGTTGACAGATGGACTGAGACCCACCTCAGTGAATTTGATATGTTGTTGTGGTTGACAGATGGACTGAGACTCACCTCAGTGAATTTGATCTCCTTCTTGTTGATCACACTGGAGGAGGTGGGGTTGCCCCTGCGGTAGACCAGTCTCTGACCGTTCCCGGTCAGAATCACGTCTGGTTTCTCCTCAGGCTCAGTCTCCCCGCGGGCCAGCGTGTAACGCACCTTATACTTCAGTAAGCCTCCATAGGAGTCAATCTAAATAGACATACAGTCTCTGTAATTAATGACGTTGTTATATAACTCTGACAAATCTCTGACGAAGGCAGTGAGGCTGAAACAGATTATTTTCAAAAGCAGAGTGGGCTAGCTTCTTTCCTTTGAATATGACTTCAACATTTCTGGTGCACTTTCTGACGCAACCCTCAGATGTGCAATTTAATTTAATTTATAATTCATATAACAACAAATAGGAGTTATCTTCTTAGTATAAGCTCATTTCAACATGGTGTCACGTTGAGCCATAGGAGAAATGGAGAGCAGGAGAGATGCTGTACCTTGTTGCCCAGGAACTGGCGGGGAAGCGTCCAATAGGAGTCCAGGATGAGGAAGCGTCGTGATAGATCGACCAGCTGGAACTCCTCCTCCTCAGGGTTGATGAGGAGCTGAGTGGAGGAGAGAGGAGGGGTCCCTGGTCTAGAGGGGTATGTCACGTTCACTCCTAGAGTTAGGGAAGGAGGTAGGAGAGAGACATATGAAGTAAGAGAAAGTTTTATCATACCAGTTATGACTTTCATATTACACATGTATAACATGTACGAAGACATGTTTATTTCATACAGGCACTAAGGACTGTATTTTAAGGGAATTACTATTATTACCCCAAATTATATCATACACACATTTAGCTATTTAAGTATCTCTTCCTTTCATTTACCTGTACAGTTTGTGTAACCATGCAAGTATTCACTTATCTGTAAATATAACTGTATATTTACCTGTACAGCTAATTTAACCATGCAAAATATTAACTTACCTGTTCATTTAGCCAGTCTGTCTATTAAGTAAACTATTATTACCCTCGCTCATATCATATGCATTTTTAGCTACTGAAGTATACTATACCTGTATAGTATAGTTAACCATCCAACATCCACCAATGTATAGTGTACATATTCAGCCAACCACCCATACTATGCTTTTTATAGCTTTTGTTTTGCACTACAGATATCTTGTATTTCTATACTTTTTCATACTGCCGCTCTATGTATCATGTACCGGGTATCTGTCTTTTGTGTACTTTCGTTGTGGCATTTTGCACCTGCCCTGTGTTTTGTTGTTGTAGCTTGACAAAGAAATTTCCCCCTCGGGGATAAATAAAGTATCTATCTATCTATCTATCTATCTATCTATCTATCTATCTATCTATCTATCTATCTATCTATCTATCTAGTGTGGTCCAGGTACCTTTGAAGTCGTCCTCGTCAGTGAAGCGCAGGTTGATCTGGTTGCGGTAGCGTCCGGTGTTCCCACAGTTCTTGGTGATACCAAAGCAGAAGCAGGAGATACAACGTCCCTCCACGCTGAAGTGACCGTCTGGACAGTTTCCTGGTGACGATGACAGAGAGGATGACAAAACTGGACGAAAGGACAGTGCGGTGCAAATAGGGGACATAGAACAGACAGACATAGAACAGGCAAATAGGTACAGACAGACATCGAACACTTTAGGCATTTCATATACTCACACGGCCGTAATTTTCTTATACAAAATAGCCTTTAAAATGATCTAGCTAATCCCAGAGGAAAGTAGTATACAGACAGTGTACCTGATTCCCGTTATAGGGCCGACCCGAATCTTACCATACTGGCTCTAATATTTTATTTTCCAATTGTCGTTTCTAGCATGGTTTCAGCAGCTATGGTGGAACCATGCATAACCAGGCCAGCTCAGTCCAGTTCAGCTCGGTTTGGCCCTAAATGGTGAATTAGCCTATCCAGTACAAACCTGGTTTCTGTATGAGGTTGAGCACCCCATCAGGGATACCAAACACCAGGCCCTTGGCGTTGATGGCCTCACAGGTGTACGCCCCCTGGTCCGCCTCCTTTACGTCACGAATGATCAGGGTACCACCCCCATTCTTACTGGTCATTGAGATCCTGGGAAGGCAGATACATACAGATGTAGGATCTTCATTTGCAATGCAGGACATTTAAAACTTGTCGTGTATTTGAGGTTTGTAATCTCCACTTTGAAATTTAAGACTTGATATTCCCTTACAAAAAATGGCTCAACCCCTACAAAAATGTCCATTAATTATAGTTCACATAATAATTAAAATGTCCTTTTGGTGCAGGATAATTTTCCTGCTGTAGAAAACTGGCTCAAATTAAGATTCTACATGTGTATACATTGCTTACATTACATTAATGTTTCAATCACATAAAATTCAAAATACAAAAATAATGTATTTTCAGCTGTTTGAAGCTGGTGTACAAAACCGAAAGTAAAACGAAACGGGAAGCATAGAAATAACGCACATAGAACAGATCTACTACTTCTTAGACTTGCTTTCAATGAGAATTACAGATCTATAACACACATTTCTATGTGAATTTGGTCAGGTTGCCCAAAAAGTTACATATTGCAGCTTTTTTTTCATACTCTCTGATAGGGATTTTATTTTTAAGGATTAAATATAACTTTACTGTATAACACAAACAGCCATTCAATGAATGCACAGTAAGATGAGTTATCTGTTATTGCATATTGCAAAAAAAAAAATCCACTTAAGAGATCATTAATGCAAAGCCACAAAGCGATAATTGAATAATTCAATAATTGATGACAGATGACTGGCCTGTAGATCAGATATATGACTGAGCTTAAACAGCAATGAATGAAATGCTGCGTTTTGTGGGCTGACAAGAAAGGATAGCGGACAAATCCTCACTCATTTCAAAATCTTCACGGTCTGTTTCCAATCAATTATACGGAAGACTAATTTCACACAATTCCCCAAATTAAACCCAGCATTTTTTTCCAGAGCTATCACTGCATAGTTCAACACTCTCTTCCATAATGGCACCAGACAGACAGAGTTTGAAGAGAAGTCATGTGTATCATGCAACAGATGGGTTCAGAACTCCACATTAAATGTTTATTTGGTGCATATCAACTTAACACATTTTTGCCAACACACACACACAGACATTTTGAACTGCGACTTAACATTCCATTGATTCAGGTTGGGTCCATTCAGGCTGGAGCCATTGGCTTAAATGCCTCACTAAGTTAATGATAAGAGCTGTTATGGGCTGAATCAGAGAAGGAGGAGGACTGTACCAACTCACCTGCCACTGACAGGGATATGGCCCCAGTTGAGCCTCCAGGTGATGATGGGGGTAGGAACACCCACTGCCACACAGTTGAAGGTCACCGTATCCCCCCGCAACGCCTGAATGGACTCCTCCGGGGGACTGGTCACCGTGGGAGGAGCTTAAAAGCAAAGTTAGGAGAAAACAAAGATGAGCATCTATAAAGCCAAGTACGCAGGCACTGTGTGAAGCATGATGGCACACACACACTCAAAAACAAGTCCCAACTACCCAACCTCAATTTAAAAGGGCAATGGTTTATTTGGGTACTCAGTCTCTTTAGTGAGAAACAAAAATTATGGAAAGTCAGAAGAAGAAAAAATCTTTGACATGGATGGACAATTCTGTTTCAGTTCTTTGGACTTGGACACATCCCAAAAGCTCTGTGTCTATGTCACCACAGTGTGAATGGAACCTGAGTCACTGCAGTCGTTATGGTACAAAGGATGACTAAACAGGAGAAACACATAGAGGCTTACAGAGAAAGAGGGGGGATTGGGGGTCAGAGGGGGTTTTCCGAGGGGGAGAACGAGAGAGAGGAGGTAGAGAAAGACAGAGTGAGAAGAGTGTATGGAAAGAAAGAGAGACACACACGGTGTGTGAGAGAAAGATAAAGAGTGAAAGAGAGAGATAAAGAAACAGAGAGAGAGAGAGAGAGAGAGAGAGAGAGAGACAAAGAGAGAGAGAGAGACAGAGAGAGAGAGAGACAGAGAGGGAGAGAGAGACAGAGAGGGAGAGAGAGAGAGAGAGAGAGAGAGAGAGAGAGAGAGAGAGAGAGAGAGAGAGAGAGAGAGAGAGAGAGTGAACAGAGAGTGAACAGAGAGTGAACAGAGAGTGAACAGAGAGTGAACAGAGAGTGAACAGAGAGTGAACAGAGAGTGAACAGAGAGTGAACAGAGAGACACAGACAGATAGATGGCATGACACTCAGGGTCTGGGACTTACTGCAGCCGTACTCATCAGAGCGGTCTGGGCAGTCTGGCTCTTCATCACACTGATAGCTGGATGGGATGCAGGTGCGGTCACTGAGGCACACAAACTGCTCTGGAGCACACGTGTCACCTGGACCTCTGGTGGCTGGAGAACCAGAAGAGATGGAAAATCACTTAGTCATTAATCATTTTAACATTTAAGTTTCCAAGGAGCTCAAAAAGAGTTTGAAAAAGATGTGAATCATTCTTAAATGAACTCGTTTGGCTTCAGCAAACAGGAGTGCTGACTTACGGCAGTCTGTCTCGTCTGAATTGTCCTCACAGTCGTTGTCTCCATCGCAGCGCCACAGCTTGAGAGCACAGCGGCCATTCTTACACTTGAACTCATTGGGTTCACAGGGAGAAGGAGTGCCTGGAGACAGACATGGAGCCAGGATCAGAGAAGATCAGACACCTTGATCAGGTGTGTTTGCATTAAGCAGATGCAAAGCGTTGTGTCTGATCGTAATTGTGTGTGTGTGTGTCAGGGTTTCCGTCAGGAAAATGTGGCGCCTTTTATTTGACCGCCAGCATTTTAATTTACCGGACATTTAAGAAATTTACCAGATCCCTATGCATTGGCTGCGTAACCTGAATAGGGCGTCCACCCACTGTGCTTAGAATGCCAGAAATCACATTTTGTTTACGGTAATTCATCTTGACAGAACATGCAACGGCGTGCGTCATTCTTACCGAATACCAATGAGAAATGTGAAGATGTTAGAATACATATGCAGCGCGTCTATATAGAGGAAGCTAAGCTTTCCCTAAAGTAAATTGAATTGCCAAAATTCTATGGCCTAAATAGCTTACTCCTGTTTATACATAAATAAATAAAATCACTCAAAATACTGTAGGCTACTACACCAGAAATCATGATTTGTCCACAAAGGATCATTAGCGTCCAAAACAAAAAAAGCTGTGGATTGTTTTTAATCACATAGCCTACAGTCAGAAGGGCCCACTATTTGGGCAGAGTCCACAGCAAATATCAAATAGATGATTGTTGAGTTGAGACCGTCAGTGAAAAGCAGAGACCCAGTCAGGCATATCGCAATATTTAAAAATACAATCACGGAAAAACAGGTTGGAAAGCGAAATGGCCATTGCTGTAAATAGAAGACAATGAAAAGACTACAATCTGACTTTTAACTATCAAAGTTCTCAATTTAATTGAGTGAAAAGTAGCCATTCTTTCTGGCACAAGCAGAGAACATTGGCCATATCCCCGGTGAGTGTGAATATTCACTGTCTTTGTCATTGGGTCAGAGACACTTTTGTTTGTTTTTGGAAAATAATTTTCTCCTCCAGGTTAGACGGCCGTCATATTGTGTTTCTGTCTCCCCTTTTCGTAGGTCCAGGGTAGGCTACCCTGTAATTGTTGTATTAAAAAAGATTCTGCTAACGTCATATAAAATGGAGTAGAATTGCATGAAATGTGTTTATGAAAGGCCAACATTTTCCTGTGATATAGCCTACAGCCTGCCTAAGCACTGCATTGACCAATCTTTTTTGCGAACAATGATTGAGTTATATTATTAGCCTAAATGATGACTATCCAATCTAATCATTAGATTAGGAATAGTAGGCCATTTTACATAAACCTGCAAATGCAAGCATGCATGGAATGGTGTATTATAAAAGGTGCATTTTTATGGTGAAAATTTGCTTCCCCAAAACTTGAAACCCACGCGCCGCCTATGTTAGAATAACTGTACACATTTACTTTTCCTCAGCCAACAAGGCGAGTAACAGACAGCAAACTCACTAGCCTATGTCAATCTACAAACTCCCATAGTAGAAAAGTGAGCCTATTCTATTGGTCAGCTTGTCGTTCTGTGCGAGAATGAAATAGCCTATTCCAAACAGACTCTGGGACAGTTGTGGGATGATAGAACCCAAATTCATACAACCGGAACGCCTAGGCTACATCACAAAAAAACGTTAAAAAGCTATGAGGCTCATGCAACAGATCAGAAGTTTAGCTTAAAATGTTGATAAACTATTATTACTTCACATGCTCTTCAATTTACCAGGTGCCAAAATAACATAGTAGGTCTAGCTCTTTTTAACCGTGGCAATATTTCTATATTTTTTTTTACACGGGATTGCCTTTAGAATTGTTGCGCAACGATTGGGCTTATTAAAACACGTTTCACTTCAGCAGCAACAAACAGCTGTTTGATGAGCTGTAGCAGCATCTCTCACACTACATCATAGGCTAAAATGCATTATTTCGACAATTGACTGGCATCGGTTTTATTTATTGGCTTTTCATTTGTTTTATCGGACAAAAGCCAGCGTGTACTTTTAAGTGTTAGTGGTTGCCAATATGTGCTTACCGCATCTGAACTCGTCGCTGCCATCAGAGCAGTCTCTCTCTCCGTCACAGAGGTAGTCTCTGGGGACACACTCCCCGTTCTGACAGGTGGCCTGGTCCACTCTGCAGGGCCCTGGGGGACCAGGGGGGCGTGGGGGCTTCTTGATGGGGGTGGTGGTGGGAGGTGTGGGGGTAACTGCACCAGGACGGATCTTATCTGAAAACCAACAGAGCTTTTAAAGACCATTGATCAAGGGGCGAATCCTAACTTCTACCTAACATCCATTTTCACTTGGTCATGCATTGATGTCAATAGAACACTAAGTGAAAATTCAACTTAAGTGAACATTTGAGTTGACTCTCTCGTTAGGGTACAAAGACATGTTAAATCGAATGCTTGAGTCAACGATCTAGTCACAACACAGGTCCAGATCCTTTGCCACCACTCCATTCCATACCATGCAACTCACCACAATCCAGCTCATCACTCATGTCATTGCAATCAGGTCTGTTGTCACACAGGTACTCCAGAGGGATGCACCCCCCATCCCGACACGTGTGCTCATCCTTCATGCACGGCCGAAGGTCGGGGACCACTGAGAGACACGGGGGGTTCAAGGGTCAGACATGCAGAGCTAAAAGGCCACCACACAACACAACACAACACAATGCTTCCTGTTCAAATCACATCAAATACAAGCAACCTTCCTCGGTGGAGACTGGTGTCCCTTTAAATCCAACGATGGGCTAATTGTAATGGTCGGAATGGAATAAATGGAATGGTATTTTTCATTTTTTTATTTAACCTTTATTTAACTAGGCAAGTCAGTTAAGAACAAATTCTTATTTACAATGGCGGCCTACACCGGCCAAACTTGGACGACGCTGGGCCAATTATGCGCCGCCCTATGGGACTCCCAATCACGGCCGGTTGTGACACAGCCTGGATTTGAACCAGGGTGTCTGTAGTGACACCTCTAGCACTGAGATGCAGTGCCTTAGACCGCTGTGCCACTTGGGGCCCAAGTATCACAGACACCATGTGTATGGTACCATTCCACAATTCCTTTCCAGTTATTACTATGAGCCGTCCTCCTTTCACCAGCCTCCAATGACCCTCCTGGGTCACTGCATGTCGTGCTGGGGCTTGTCAAAGTCTAACAGCTCACCGTACCGTACCGGATTTACACACTATAGAAACTCAACTTTTTTTTCTTAGCAAATAGCAATATCTGTATCCTAACTCATGCCATGCAAAAATCTTTGCAGTCCTCTTGGGCAGCGCAAAACCAAAACCTCAGACTTCTACTTCAGGTGCACACATGCATAACATTCCAGCATGAACTCGTAACAGATTTCCAAAGAGCTAATCGTCATCTTGTTCATCATCCTCATCCAGAAATAGCTGCATTCTGCATTCTACACGCACTACGGAACAGTCATGTCTCTTCTACAGCAGCTCTGGCAGTCTCCATGCAGCAGGCACTGTTCCAGACATGGGCTCAAATACTAAAATATTGCTACTATTCTATCGGCTCCATCGCGCCAGGCAAGCTCAATCAAGCCCAGCTAAAGTATGAGTGAAATGATTTCCAATAGCACTGAACCCAGGTCGGCATGGTACAGTACAAACCTGGCACAGCCATGGGGTTCACAGGGGGCAGAGCTAGAAACCAGAGAGACAAGTTAAGGACACTACCTAGGACACTACCCAGCCCTCCTTCCTCTTTAACATGTAATTGTTTTATTGACAGAAATAGGTATGTTTGAAGGTGAAACAGAGGGAAATAGTGATGCCTTGGGCTGGCTAGCCTAGCTTCGTTGAAAGATTGTAATAATAATAATGTGATAAATCAATGTCTCAATTAAATAAAGAATACCATAGCTATGAGATCAGACCTATTTAATTCACTTGTACAGCATTTATAGTAGGTCAGTTATGACCTCCTAAAATGGGTGCTGTAATTCCTAGTATGGATGCCATATATTTGGCCATGTCAGCATCCTGGAAAGTCCTTACAATGCGGAGTAAATATTATCCCCTGTGGTCCCTACCTTCTCCCAGGCGTCTGAACTGGAAGCCCTGGACAGAGGTGACGTAGGAGGCGATGGTTCCCTCCTTCACCACTCCATAGAGCACGTTGCGGATTTGATTGTCGTTGTTGTTGTAGTCAGAGCCCACGTCAAGCTCTACAAACACATCCACCCCATCCTGCCTCAGCATCTTCCTATTCACAGGCCAGGACAGAACAGAGGGGGTTGTTAGAGGGACGTGGTGACAACAACGGTGCAGTGCTCCAGGTTTAGATGAATGTGGGTCGGGGCATATCAAGATTTTCTCATAGTAAGAACATTGATTAGTTACACTCAGCTTACAACAGTGTTTGGTGCACCAACCAGATGAGTCTAAGCTGAAGCCTAAGCATTAGCTCTGGGAGCCAACTGTCTTCAGATCTCACGTGAGCATGGTTCATTGAACCACCTTTGTTACACCCAGGCTAAAGTAAGTCCAGTAAGTAAATGTAAGACTGGTGGGGTTTTTATCAACATTAGCTGGAGATGAACAGTGATCTTACTTGATGAGGACCACATTGACAGTCTGGATGCCTGGGATCCTGTTGTACTCTGACTCCAACTGTGGAAGGAGAAAAGAAATACTTAGATGGGTTCAAACCAGCAGAGATGCAAGTTTAACAACTTTCCTAACAAGTTTTCTAACATATGATGTACAATAGTATATGGTACAGTAGAGTATATTGATTAAAATGATCTACAGTTTAAGGCCTGACATGCAATCAATAACAATGTGTGGCAGACATGACGTGGCAGTGGAATGCAAGGTGTGAGAATCCTGCCCTGGCCGGTGTAAAGTTCACAGCCCTTATGGGGAGGTTAGGATAGGCGTACGCCTTACAGTACACAGTATTTAGTATGTTCTGGAATAAGCCAACCGTTTACAGTACTCAAATTCAAATCTGGACCTTGAAGCCAGTTCTACTGCTTTGTTGTTTAATTCTTCCCCTCTAATCAGGGACAGATTTAGACCTGGGACACCAGGTGGGTGCAATTAATAGAACAGAAAACCAGCATTAGTCCAGACCTCACAGGGTTAGATTTGAATACCCGTGGGATATAGTATATATGTTTCTGGAATAGACCTACCGGACCTCACAGGGTTAGATGTGCATACCCGTGGTGTATAGTATACAGCGGGTGAAATAAGTATTGAACACGTCACCATTTTTCTCAGTAAATATATTTCCAAAGGTGCTATTGACATGGAATTTTCACCAGATGTTGGTAACAACCCAAGTAATCCATACATACAAAGAAACAAATAAGTTCAGAAATTAAGTTATGTGTAATAATGTGAAATGACACAGGGAAAAAGTATTAAACACATGAAGAAAGGGAGGTTCAAAAAGGCATGGAAAGCCAAGACAACAGCAGAAAACTATCAGTAATTAAAAAGCAATCCAGCCCCCTGTCAGTGCAAATTAATATCAGCTGGTTCAGTCCCAACTGATGGCCTACAAAAGGTCTCATTGCCAAGGTGTCACACAAGACACATCTCATGATGGGTAAAAGCAAAGAGCTGTCTCAAGACATTCGCAACCTAATTGTTGCAAAACATAATGATGGCATTGGTTATAGGCACATTTCTAAGCTTCTGAATAGTCCAGTGAGCACTGTTGGGGCCATAATACGGAAGTGGAAAGACAATCATTTCATCATAAATTTGCCTCGACCAGGTGCTCCTCGTAAATTTGCCCATTCATCCTTCCTTCAATTATGTGAAGTTTGCCAGTACCATTTGCTGAAAAGCAGCCCCACACCATGATGTTCCCACCTCCAAACTTCACTGTTGGTATGGTGTTTTTAGGGTGATGTGCAGTGCTATTTCTCCTCCAAACATGGTGTGTATTATGACATCCAAACAGTTCAATTTTGCTCTCATCTGACCACACTATATTCTAACAGTATTTCACTGGCTTTTCCAAATGTTGTGCAGCAAACTTTAAACGAACTTCAACATGCTTTTTTTTCAGCAATGGAGTCTTGCGTGGTGAGCGTGCATACAGGCCATGGCGGTGGAGTGCATTACTTAATGTTTTCTTTGAGACAACAGTACCTGCTAAAGTACCTGCTAATTGCAGGTCTTTTTGAAGCTCTCCACAAGTGGTCCTTGGCTCTTGGACAACTCTTCTGATTATTCTTTTCACTCCTCTGTCAGAAATCTTGCGAGGAGCACCTGGTCGAGGCAAATTTATGGTGAAATGATTGTCTTTCCACTTCCGTATTATGGCCCCAACAGTGCTCACTGGAACATTCAGAAGCTTAGAAATGCGCCTATAACCAATGCCATCATTATGTTTTGCAACAATTAGGTTGCAAATGTCTTGAGACAGCTCTTTGCTTTTACCCATCATGAGATGTGTCTTGTGTGACACCTTGGCAATGAGACCTTTTGTAGGCCATCAGTTGGGACTGAACCAGCTGATATTAATTTGCACTGACAGGGGGCTGGATTGCTTTTTAATTACTGATAGTTTTCAGCTGTTGTCTTAGCTTTCCATGCCTTTTTGAACCTCCCTTTCTTCATGTGTTCAATACTTTTCCCCTGTGTCATATCACATTATTACACATAACTTAATTTCTGAACTTATTTGTTTCTTTATATGTATGGATTACTTGGGTTGTTACCAACATCTGGTGAAAATTTCATGTCAATAGCACCTTTGGAAATATATTTACTGAGAAAAATGTTGACGTGTTCGATACTTATTTCACCCGCTGTATATGGTTCTGGCATAGACCTACTGTGGTATACAGTATATATGGTTCTGGAATAGACCTCCCGTGGTATATAGTATATATGGTTCTGGAATAGACCTACCGTGTCCACCACCGCATCAGAGATCTCCTGGAAAAACGTTGAGGAGATGTCCTCCATTTCAGACCTGTACACGATGGAGTCTGTGAAGTTCACCAGAGCTCTGTAGTACGCTGGAACACAGAGAGAGACAACTGTTAGTTAACATTTTTTATTTAACCTTTATTTAACTAGGCAAGTCAGTTAAGAACTAATTCTTATTTACAATGACGGCCTACCTACAGGGTCAGCCCCTGGAGCAAATTAGGGTTAAGTGCATTGCTCAAGGACACATCAACAGGTTTTTCACCTTGTCGGCTCGGGTTTTCAAACCAGCGACCTTTCGGTTACTGGCCCAACGCTCTAACCGCTAGGCTACCTGCCTGCCGCCCTAACCTCAGGATAACATACAGGAACCACAGCGTGAACATTTATACACATTTTTCAGCAACATAATGTATACAAAGCCACATTTACATGGGACTTTGCATTGGTGGTGTTGCCTTTTTCAATTGAATTGAGACTCAAACTCAGATCATGTTTTGGACAAATGTCCCTCAGGGAGGCCTTTGGTTCAATGTTTGGAGAACTCACCAAACATAACTGTGGCTAAATTCAGAGCCATGTACAAATGATGGGGTCTATTTCCATATCTCAATTGTGGTCTGTACTAAAACTGGCAACTGTACCACATATACAAGACGCTCAAACAACAGGCACAAGTTATACGTACATATGCACACATACGCTCACACATACACACATATACACACCACAAGAGGTTGGTGGCACCTTAATTGGGGAGGACGGGCTCGTGGTAATGGCTGGAGAGGAATACAGTTGAAGTCGGAAGTTTACATACACTTAGGTTGAAGTCATTAAAACTAATTTTTCAACCACTCCACAGATTTCATGTTAACAAACTATAGTTTTGGCAAGTCGGTTAGGACATTTACTTTGTGCATGACACAAGTAATTCTTCCAACAATTGTTTACAGACAGATTATTTCACTTATAATTCACTATATCACAATTCCAGTGGGTCAAAGGTTTACACTAAGTTGACTGTGCCTTTAAACAGTCCTTTGGTCTGATGAAACAAAAATAGAACTGTTTGGCCATGATGACCATTGTTTTGTTTGGAGGAAATAGGCTTGCAAGCCGAAGAACACCATCCCAACCATGAAGCACGGGGGTGGCAGAATCCTGTTGTGGAGGTGCTTTGCGGCAGGAGGGACTGGTGCACTTCACAAAATAGTGAAGGAAAATTATGTGGACATATTTAAGCAACATCTCAAGACATCAGTCAGGAAGTTAAAGCTTGGTCGCAAATGGCTCTTCCAAATGGACAATGACCCCAAGCATACTTCCAAAGTTGTGGCAAAATGGCTTATGGACAACAAAGTCAAGGTAGTGGCCATCACAAAGCCCTGACCTCAATCCTATAGAAAATGTGTGGGCAGAACTGAAAAAGCATGTGCGAGCACCCAACTTATTGTGGGAAGCTTGTGGAAGGCTACCGTTTGACCCAAGTTAAACAATTTAAAGGCAATGCTACCAAATACTAATTGAGTGTGTGTAAACTTCTGACCCACTGGGAATGTGATGAAAGAAATAAAAGCTGAAATAAATCATTCTCTCGACTATTATTCTGACATTTCACATTCTTAAAAAGTGGTGATCCTAACTGACCTAATACAGGGAATTTGTATTAGGATTAAATGTCAGGAATTGTGAAAAACTGAGTTCAAATGTATTTGGCTAAGGTGTATTTAAACTTCAGACTTCAACTGTACATGGAATGGTAGCAAATACGTAAAACACATGGTTTCCATGTGTTTGATGCCATTCCAGCCATTATTATGCGCCATCGTCCCCTCAGCAGCCTCCACTGATACACACACACTAACACACTTCCTGTCTATAACACACATGTCAGACAGATGTCAACACTTGTCACCCAAATACACACACATAGCCATACGTGTGGATGATCTCACACAAGTACAACTACACTGTCAGCCAAGGTAGGTCACTCACTGCCTTGCTAGCTACACTTTAATCACAGTGAAAAGGTGACATCACAGTTTGAGCCCCACCCCCAGCCCTAACCCAGGCAGTAGCATTACGGCTGCGGTGAAAAAAGCTCCAGTGAGTGATTCTGGAGGTCGGCCTCAACATTCCCTTTCCCTCCACAAAGTGAAACACACCAGATGGGTCTATGGAGTTAGCTAAGCTATTCTGGCTCTATGCGTTAAGTCTATAGATTTATGCAGCTTTAAAAATGTCACGTTTCTGTAGACATACTGTACTGTCACTGCCGTCTGCAAAGGCTAAGGGAGGTTATCCAAGTTGCAACTTCGTATCCCAGCAACTGAAAAAACAACAGCTAATGATTTGTCTCATTATTATTACATGATCTATAATATGGTCTATTTATATTGCATATCTATTTCCTTTCCAAGACGTCTTCTCTCATACCACATTCTTTAAATTGCCCAGTCAGGCCCCCCCCCCCCCTCACACCCAACCTTGTTGAGCTTGCCTGGGTTCTGTTCAGCTTGGCCTTGACCTGGTCTGGTCCGAGTTGGGGGAAGGAAGTCAATATTTGTGTTCTTTTTTGCAGTCAGTTGCTACTTGCCATGGCTATATTGACGAGTCATGTTTTATGTGGGCATACCCTGGGCTGGGGCCTCGAGACAACCAAACACACGCACATGCACACTTCTTCCCTCATGTCTTTCTCTTTCATTTAATTCCTTCTCTCTCTCTCAGTGGAATCAGTAATTACATATTGCTGGATGACGTGGTGCTGTGTTGCTGTGGAGAATAACAGCATGCATTCATTACGCTTTAGGAACCCTGCTGTTGAATTAAAAGTTGGATTAAGAGTCCCGCACACGATTAAGAGTGCCGCACACACGTTTGTACACACATGCGCACACACGCACACACATGTGTACGCACGTGCGCATGCACACACACAGGCTGTGCCATACATCCACTGTGTTGAGGCCCTTGGATAGTGATTGTGCCAGTCAATCAATCAATCAAAATGTATTTATAAAGCGCTTTTTACATCAGCCGATGTCACAAAGTGCTATACAGAAACCCAGCCTAAAACCCCAAACAGCAAGCAATGCAGATGTAGAAGCACGGTGGCTAGGAAAAACTCCCTAGAAAGGCAAAACCTAGGAAGAAACCTAGAGAGGAACCAGGCTCTGAGGGGTGGCCAGTCCTCTTCTGGCTGTGCCGGGTGGAGATTAAAACAATTTATGGCCATTAAGGCCAGTTCTTTCTCCAAGATGCCAGTGACAGGGCAGGCTGGCCGGAAGGCAGCTGTGTCATTATGTCTTGTGGTGAGAAGCTGCCATTCAAAACGGAGCTTAGTTTCCTCGAATTACAACAGAACACTGGCACAAGCTGGCCTGGTTCCTCCAAGACGCCTTCCACTTCTTGTGAGGAAAGGCCTTATTTGTTGCAGAGTAAACTGAAAAGATTTGGTATAAAAAGCCACACAATGGGCTGTAAAAGAGCAGGAGTCAGCAGTATGGCATGAACATGGTCGACTGCGTTGGCTGTTCCATACAGTCAGTCAGCGGGCTAAAGGACATTGTACAGTTTGAAAACAGTTCCAGACGACATGCAACATCAAAATGGCTTTTCAAAGGCCTGACCCGCCGCTAATCTAATCACTTCACTGGGCACTCGCCTGGCCCTGCAGCGAATGGACACACACAGTAGCAGACATTAGGCCTGTCTCCTCTGAGCTCGCCGCTCTGACGACACGTCATGGCGAGCGCACTCAGTGCCCATGATCCTTTGGTTACAGCGTTGGGCTGTGCCCTCAGCGCTAACGAGGGCTATCTCTTCCTCTCTCCTCTCTCTCTCTCTCTCTCTCTCTCCGAGGAGCATTCTGTTGAACGCCACTCACTTTTTCCATTGGGGGAAATCCCCCGTCTGCAAAGGTGAAGAAACTGCCTGCAGAGAGAGAGCTCCGGGGTAAAGAAAAAAGGAGCCTGGAAAAATAGCATTCCAAACTCTTAATTCACAAACGAATTTAGCTATTAGAGCTGTTCAGTAAAACTGTGGTGGCTTTGTGAGGCGGAGCGGGCCCCCTCTGAACACACAGAGGCCTGTAGCAGGAGACAAAGAGCTGATTGAGCCGTGCGCCCAGCCTGGACTTTAAAGCCCAACCGCTTTCAGCCGCGACCTTCAACCCCACTTCTCTCCTCCCTCCCCACCAGCACCAGCGCCTACGGCAGGGGAGAGCGGGAGAGAGAGAAAGAGAGAGAAAGAGGGGAAGAGAGAGAGAAAGAGAGAAAACGAGAAAGACAGAGTGAGCAAGACCACAAAGCCGTATTCCACATCCCACCAGGGACCAGCCAATATGAGACCCTCTCTTTCTCTTCTCTCTCTCTCCTAGGGGGCTGGAAAGGCCAATGTGGGGTGGTGTGGGGCTGTGTGGGAAATAGGGACACTTTCTCCACTTTGGCTTTTAGAGAGATACCTCTGCAACTTAACCCTACTGCTGGTGGTCAGCCAAACAGCTCTGTTCTACAGAATAGACTGCTTCAGACTCAGGACCTCGTGGGAATGACTGGAATGACTTCTAGGCCCAATATTACTGGAGCCTCTTTAGTGCTCTCTACACAAGCACACAATGTGAATGTCAAAAAACGGCGGAACACTTAACGACTATTGACTGTTGAACTTTCCACTTTATGTCCACTACTGACATAGAACCTACTGGCAGGCAGTGATCCTTTCACAAAGTCTGTTTGCATCATTCAAATCAAATTGTATTGGTCGCATACACATATTTTGCAGATGTTATCGTGGATGTAGCGAAATGCTTATGTTCCTAGCTCCAACAATGCAGTAATACCAAAAGGTACAAAGCAATACACGTAAATCCCAAACATTTTAAGAAAGGAATTAAGAAATGTAGAAATATTAGAACGAGCAATGTCAGAGTTCGGCTTTCCAGCTGTAGGTAATAATGCAATAAATGTTCTGAGCAAATAATGTAAGAATAAAAATACTGCAAAGTTGGCTAGGAGCTAGGAACAAGCCTACAGGAAATGGTCTGCCCTCAGACCTGGAGGGAAGTAAAAGTAATTCCGCTACCCAAGAATATTAAAGCCCCTTTACTGGCTCAAATGGCCGACCAATCAGCCTGTTACCAACCCTTAGTAAACTTTTTGAAAAAATAGTTTTGGACCAGATACAATGCTATTTTACAGTAAACAAGTTGACAACAGACTTTCAGCACGCATATAGGGAAGGACATTCAACAAGCACAGCACTTACACAAATGACTGATGATTGGCTGAGAGAAACTGATGATAAAGAGATTGTGGGGGCTGTTTTGTTAAGACTTCAGTGCTGCTTTTGACATTATCGCTCATAGTCTGCTGCCGGAAAAACGTATGTGTTATGGCATTACACCCCCTGCTACAGTATATAGTGGATAAAGAGTTACCTGTCTAACAGAACACAGAGGGTGCTCTTTAATGGAAACCTCTCCATTAACAACTATACACGTCAGCTACTACAGCGACTACACCTGGAATGACTGCAACATTTAATAAAGAGCTGCAGTTAGTTTCGGAATGAGTGGCAAGTTAGTCCTACATATTTCAAAAACTAAACGCATTGGACTACTGTTAATTCATGTGGTCAGGTGCCACAAAGAGGGACTTAGGAAAATTACAATCGGCTCAGAACAGGGCAGCTGGCCCTTAAAAGTACACAGGAGCTAACATGAATGATATGCATGTCAATCTCTGTGGGAAGAGAGATTGACTTCATCACTTGTTTTTGTAAGAAGGGTTGACAAGCTGAATGTACCGAGTTGTCTGTTTAAAATACTAGCACACAGCTCGGACACCCATGCGTACCCCACAAGACATATAGGAGGCGCACAGTACTACACAGAGCCGTGACAACATGGAACTCTATTCGCATCAGGTAACTGATGCAAGCAGTGGAATTTTGGCCCAGTTGTTTTTAGCTGAAATGCTAGTGCTCGTGTCATAGGTACGGAGCGAAAACTATGACATGATGGAACAACCCCATCATTTCCCACTGGCATCAGAAAACATTACAGCCTGCCTAAAATGGAAAAAAACACTTGAGACTGGACTCATACTTCACAATTCCAAGAGTTCCAGGAATGGTGTCTTAGAGTGAATGTGGAAATGAGAGTGCATAGCTGAACAGAGCAGATGATGATAAGATACGCCAAGGTATTTCCATAGAGAGGACAAGGAGAATAGTAGAGATCAGATAGAGATCAGACTGTAGTCTGCCTGGTCTAAAGGGAGTAGAGTGGGAGGGATGGAGGGTAGAGGGCAGACGGGAGTCATGTGGGTTCGAAGATAAGGGTCAAAGATAGGGGTCAAGATAAGGGTCAAGGTGAAACAAGAACAAGTGAGACGAAGCAGGAAAAGGACAGAGTTAGTCGAGGCTGCTGGGTGCGGAACGGAGAGTGAGGAGAAAGAGAAAAATACAAATAGAACGTGATGATTTGAAAGGAAATAATAGTTCTAAAAAATAGTTCTAAACAGAAACAGGTGCACAACTAAGAAACCATCCCTGGGCTATTCAGACTGAATGAATTGTGAAGAGGGACGAGCTTTGTGGAAACTGACAATTGGAATGTGGGAACAGTGTCAAAATACTTCTCTTTGAGAACCAATGACTGGTTCCTGTGAGATGAAGAATCCTGATACGTACAGTATCTTAATGGATCTGAAATGTATTGATTATTAGTTGCAGTCTATCAGTAGATCTGGTACATTCCACTGTCTTTAACGTCCAGTTGCATGATAAATGACGTATACATTGAATGAATATCAGAGCACACACATGACAGAGCCTTAATGTTGTACACTATACAGTGTATGTAGTATAGACGCAGTATGTCTGCAGTGCTACATTCCTTTGACATAGCGAGGCTTGATGATAAATGTACAGGTGCTAAATAGTTCTACAGCACCGTAGCCTATGTCTACAGTGCATCTGTAATGACCCATACATTTGACACTAATTTCCATTCACAGAGTAAAGTACTTAAACTGTAGGACTGATAAATTACATATAGAGTGCATTCGGAGTAAGTATTCAGACCCCTTGACTTTTTCCACATTTTGTTATGTTACAGCCTTATTCTAAAATTGATAAAATAAACATAGTTTTTAATACCCCATAATGACAAAACGAAAACAGGTTTTTAGAAATGTTTGCAAATGTATAAAAAAATTTAAAACAGAAATACCTTATTTACATCAGCTATGCTCCCCATCCAACCTGACAGAGCTTGAGAGGACATGCAGAGGAGAATGGGAGAAACTCTTGAGACTGTAATCGCTGCCAAAGGCGCTTCAATCGGAAGGGTCTGAATACTTACGTACATGTGATATTTCCGTTTAAAAAAAAAAGTTTTTTCTTTGTATTGTGTGTAGATTGATGAGGGAAAAAACGATTTAATCCATTTTAGAATAAGGCTGTAACGTAACAAAATGTGGAAAAAGTCAAGGGGTCTGAATACTTTCCGAATGCACTGAATGTCTGACATGAAAGACATTGAAGTCCTCCCATTATATGACAGAGTCCATATCTGTAGTATCTAAAGAGTATAGCAGCAGTGTATCTGGGCAATTCCACAGTAACAGAAAGATGCTGAGACTTTAAAATGTATGTCAAACAAAACCAATGAATGCAAAGTTAAACAAACCATACAACTCTATGCACAAGGACTACTTTTAACAATTTCCACAGATAAAAAACATTATCATTTAATTGAAAAACAGTGCATATTCAAAGTTTGGTAACAGAATGACTGTTTGTGCTGTTTGTGCTATCATTCCCTATATTCGGGCGGCCGTGATGAATATAGGGGAAACACTGAATGAACACTACATTAATATAGGGAAAACACTGAATGAACACTACATTAATATAGGGAAAACACTGAATGAACACAACATTAATATAGGGGAAACACTGAATGAACAGTACATTAATATAGGGGAGACACTGAATGAACACTACATTAATATAGGGGAAACACTGAATGAACACTCCATTAATATAGGGGAAACACTGAATGAACACTCCATTAATATAGGGGAAACACTGAATGAACACTACAATAATATAGGGGAGACAGTATCCAGGGAAGGAGGTCAGGAGGTCTGTTAGGATATTATCTCATTATGTCTCTGGAGTCTCTGGAGCTGAAAGGATATCCTTCAGACAGGACACACTTCCTTTCCAACACTTCCCTCCACTCTATGCTTTTCATATTGCGAGTGCGTTGCAAATGACACCCTATTGCCTATATAGTGCACTACTTTTGACCAAAGCCCTATGGGCCCTGGTTTAAAGTAGTGCACTTTATAGGGAATAGGGTGCCGTTTGGGACGTAACCTGCCTCTCTGACGGATCCACCCTGTAAAAAAGGGGGTTTCAGACTCGGGGCGTCAAATGGGAGTTGGCACTTCCTGTTGTTCCCATTAGGATGGAAAAGCTGGCGAGACTGGCTGATTTCTCACTAAAACCAGTGCAATATTACACTGGAAAAGACATCAATGATGCAGCACCTTTTTTCTGATGACTGATTCATTCTTCCATTGCTTGGTTATGGTTCCACTGAGGAGCATGTTCTGAAAAATCACTTGAGCAGGAGTTTGAGGAGTTCTCAAAATGCAAAATGTAAGAAATTCTTAGGAATGAAATGAAGAGATAATTTCTATTTCCACCAGGTCATTAAACATTTTTCAATGTAGCCTATTGTGCAAAATAAACCAAAGCAAAATATATATACAGCGGGTGAAATAAGTATTGAACACGTCAACATTTTTCTCAGTAAATATATTTCCAAAGGTGCTATTGACATGACATTTTCACCAGATGTTGGTAACAACCCAAGTAATCCATACATACAAAGAAACCAAAACAAAGAAGTTCAGAAATTAAGTTATGTGTAATAATGTGAAATGACACAGGGAAAAAGTATTGAACACATGAAGAAAGGGAGGTGCAAAAAGGCATGGAAAGCCAAGACAACAGCTGAAAACTATCAGTAATTAAAAAGCAATCCAGCCCCCTGTCAGTGCAAATTAATATCAGCGGGTTCAGTCCCAACTGATGGCCTACAAAAAGGTCTCATTGCCAAGGTGTCACACAAGACACATCTCATGATGGGTAAAAGCAAAGAGCTGTCTCAAGACCTTCGCAACCTAATTGTTGCAAAACATAATGATGGCATTGGTTATAGGCGCATTTCTAAGCTTCTGAATGTTCCAGTGAGCACTGTTGGGGCCATAATACGGAAGTGGAAAGACAATCATTTCACCATAAATTTGCCTCGCGAGGACCAGGTGCTCCTCGCAAGATTTCTGACAGAGGAGTGAAAAGAATAATCAGAAGAGTTGTCCAAGAGCCAAGGACCACTTGTGGAGAGCTTCAAAAAGACCTGCAATTAGCAGGTACTGTTGTCTCAAAGAAAACAGTAAGTAATGCACTCCACCGCCATGGCCTGTATGCACGCTCACCACGCAAGACTCCATTGCTGAAAAAAAAGCATGTTGAAGCTCGTTTAAAGTTTGCTGCACAACATTTGGAAAAGCCAGTGAAATACTGGGAGAATATAGTGTGGTCAGATGAGAGCAAAATTGAACTGTTTGGATGTCATAATACACACCATGTTTGGAGGAGAAATGGCACTGCACATCACCCTAAAAACACCATACCAACAGTGAAGTTTGGAGGTGGGAACATCATGGTGTGGGGCTGCTATTCAGCAAATGGTACTGGCAAACTTCACAGAATTGAAGGAAGGATGAATGGGCAAATTTACAGAGACATTCTTGACAAAAATCTGCTGCCATCTACCAGGATGATGAAGATGAAACGAGGGTGGACATTTCAGCAAGACAATGATCCCAAACACACAGCCAAGGAAACTCTCAATTGGTTTCAAAGAAAGAAAATAAAGCTGCTAGAATGGCCCAGCCAATCACCTGACTTAAATCCCATTGAAAATCTATGGAAAGAACTGAAGATCAAGATTCATAGAAGAGGCCCACGTTTGTGTGGAAGAATGGGCCAAAATCACACCAGAGCAATGCATGCGACTAGTTTCTCCATACAGGAGACGTCTTGAAGCTGTAATTATCAACAAAGGCTTTTGTACAAAGTATTAAATAAATATCAGTAAGTGTGTTCAATACTTTTTCCCTGTGTCATTTCACATTATTACACATAACTTAATTTCTGAACTTCTTTGTTTTGGTTTCTTTGTATGTATGGATTACTTGGGTTGTTACCAACATCTGGTGAAAATGTCATGTCAATAGCACCTTTGGAAATATATTTACTGAGAAAAATGGTGACGTGTTCAATACTTATTTCACCCGCTGTATAATTCACATTTGTATCAGTGGATCAATACGCAATACTACCTCTTATAGTGATATCCTAACTACAGGAACTCTTAGAAAGGCTACAGCCAGAGTCTGTTGCAAGTCCCCTGTCATAAACATGAACTGCTGGCAAGGCCTATATAATCAAGTAGGGCTGCTGTATCCAACTGTGTCCCAGCTGTGCACACAGAAACACACACAGGCTTACGTTGAGACAATATAATTGAATTGTAGCACATGCCCATATATCAGACTAGAGAGACTTCTCTGTAAGTATGCATGATGTATGCATCTCTCCTGCCTGGTGAGAAAGTTAATATGATTTAATGAAGGGGTCGATGTAAGTTGATGCGCTAAAAACAGAAGTCTCTACAGTAAAGATGGCTTACAGCAGCTCTCTGTTTTACAGTAAAAAGGTTCCAGAAACAGTATCAAAGTTCTTGTCTGTTCATGTCAGAAAAATAAAACAGTGTCACACACAGAAGACGGCGGCAGTCCCTTCCCTAAAAGGCTAAAGGGTTTGTGGGTAGTCCAGTTCACGGTGACTTAATTAGTGTTAATGATGCGTTCGCACAACTTCAAAGAGCTACTGGAAATGTTGTGATCCTTGTCACAACCAAAAGAGAAAAAAGAGATGAGAGCAGAGCGGTTGTGGCTAAACTCTCCTTTTAAGTCTTGAGCTACTGCTGGCCGGCGACGACTCACTCACTGAAACAAGATGTTTACTGTACTGCATCTGTCTTTACTAGATCAAAGACTATTAGAATTTGCGTGATGTTTTGCTTCCCTTTCTTTTGGTCATTTTAGGGAGTAATGTGAATTAGTTTTTTCAAACTACCGGAACAAAAGTTGTAAACTGTTTAGCCAAATCCCTAGAGAAGGATTATTACTATGATAATGGGCACTCCCCTAGAGTAGAGCAGGAAACCATGTCTAACTGTAATACACAATGATATGATAACAAACTCTGCACTGGAGGGAGCAGGAGTATCTAGTCTTTTGTGTTATCGAGTAGCTGGCCAGACCAGCACGCATGAAAGATTTGGTTCTCTGTGTCGAGATTAGTGGATATCCAACTGACATCAGTGATATCCCCCTCTGACAAGCCATCAGTCATGTAGGTCAATTAGACAGAGGTATTTGTTACCGTTTTCTACTATCAATACGTTGAGAAGAGTATCTGAAAATAAATATGCCCTCTGTGTAAACCAAATCTCTTGAAGCAGTGTTTCCTAAAGAGGAGAGGGAAATTCCAGTTGTCCAAGGCAACATGAAATGTTTTAGATACAACAGACTGTAGCAGCATCAAGGGCCCAGATCTGGAGTCCATGAGTAAGACCATTCATAATAACACTGAATAGTGATCCAGGATAATGTATTGGCAATGACAGTGAACAAATAACCAATCAAGGATAAAGGGACTTATGCTAACATATAAGTCCCAACACAGACAGTGTCCTTCTACAATACAATTCTACTGTTTTCTTTCCTCTTAGGGGTTAATCGAAATGTACATAATGGGTGCCTGGAGGAAAATGGGGGAATGGTCATTTATTTTCAATTTCAGTCAAGTCAAGTCAAGTCAATTTATTTATCCCACTAGGGGAAATTTGGTTGCAGACAGGTATTAAAACACATTCAATCCATCATAAATACTACATAAAAAACAGCATACTCGACAGGACACAGAGACAACAGTACAATACAATACAGTACAAGGATCACTTAATGTTGAAACCCAGGAGAATAAGTTTCTCAATACAAAAATGCTTAGTGGCATTCATTTATGCAAATTTAGCCTCCCAATAGCAAAATAAACAAAAGTCCTTAAGTCTCTTCGTTCTGTGGTTAGGAACTCTATACCTCCTACCTGAAGGCAAGAGCTCAAACTCCCCCTTCAGGGGATGGTCAGTGCAGGCCAATATGGCCTGGGTCTTCCTTACGACCTGCCTAAAGATTGGACAGCTGAATTTGGTTCACCCCCAATAACTTTACTGGCCACTCTGACAAGCCTGTTCTTTTTAGCCAAATTTAGATTCCAGAACCACAACACAAAACGTCAGCACCGACTCAATAAAAGTTCTATAAAACAGTCATAATTTTGGCGCACACCTTAAAAGAGTTCATTTTTCTCAGGAAATAAAAACGTTGCTGTACCTTCTTAGAAATGGCATCTGTATTGGTCTGAAAGCACAGCCTGTTATCAAACACAGTACACAAATATTTATAATTCTCAACCAAATCAATCTCAATTCCCTCAATAGTTGTGAGTTTGGTAATGGGCACTGACTTCCTGAAGTCAATAATCATAATCTTGGTCTTTGACACATTCAGTTCAAGGTAAAACTCCTTACACCATGACACAAAGTCATTGACAATCGGCCCATGATCCAATTCCCCTCCCTTCAGCAAGCTAACTATGACGGTGTCATCTGCAAACTTCATGATATGTCTATTCTCAAACTTTCTCTGGCAGCTATTTGTGTAGAGAATATAAAGAGGGGGAGAAAGTACACAACCTTGCGGTGAGCCAGTGGATGAGTGTTGCTTGTGTGAGAGGACACCATTAACTCTCACACACTGTGATCTGTCTGTCATAAAGTCTAAGATCCATCCAATGATATTAATATCGAGATTGAAGTCAGAGAGAAGTTTCTCTACAAGCAAGTGTGGTTGAATGGTGTTAAAAGCCGAGGAAAAATCTATGAACAGAAGTCTAGCATGAGTTAGTGGGCACTCGAGGTGATGATACAAGTAGTTCAGCAGCGGCCTAGCCGCTAGAGTGGCCTAGCCAGTCTCCAGACCTGAACCCAATAGAACATCTTTGGAGGGAGCTGAAAGTCCGTATTGCCCAGCAACAGCCCCGAAACCTGAAGGATCTGGAGAAGGTCTGTATGGAGGAGTGGGCCAAAATCCCTGCTGCAGTGTGTGCAAACCTGGTCAAGAACTACAGGAAACGTATGATCTCTGTAATTGCAAACAAAGGTTTCTGTACCAAATATTAACTTCTGCTTTTCTGATGTATCAAATACTTATGTCATGCAATAAAATGCAAATGAATGACTTAAAAATCATACAATGTGATTTTCTGGATTTTTGTTTTAGATTCTGTCACTCACAGTTGAAGAGTACCTATGATCAAAATTACAGACTTCTACATGCTTTGTAAGTGGGAAAACCTGCAAAATCGGCAGTGTATCAAATACTTGTTCTCCCCACTGTACCCCTGGTGAGGGTAATTTGTAATTTATGAAATGTCAATATTTCTCAGTGTTTTAGAGTTAGTTGCTTATCATACTATATATCAATGTGTGCCCGATGCCGCCCCTCATCTGTGATTCTCTACTGGGAGCGCTATATCATCTATTTAGTGTGGTCTTAATCAAATGATCCATAGCCTACAGGCTACGAAGTGCGTCATCGGAGAAGCACAGAGCAAAGTTAAATATATATAGCTGCTGGGATGGTGTAAATAAAACAAATCTGCATTACACACTGCAATGGATATTCCAGCCCTAAAAACGTTTTAGTGTTCTGCTTAACCAATGGCTGTGCTGTGTAGTCCTACGGCTGCAGTTCAGGAGGAGAGTCAAAGGCTTCTTCCCAAAATAGTTTTTGATTTGGCCTAAAATTGTGCGCTGACTAGCCTATAGCCTATGTTCTGTTCAGTTTGAAAAGGAGAGCACAAAAATAAGGAGGAGGACTGGAGGTCAAATTTGATAGCTAGCCATCACTTTAATAGATTTTTATTTTTTTTAAACTGTTTCTTGCCCATGATGTAGGCCTATTTATCAGAGTTATTGAGCTCACAATAAGCCAGATTCGAGAAACGTACATTGTGGTGCTGAAACTTGAAGCAGCAGCCACGGCACAATGGACAGCTCATTGTGCTGAAAGTAGGCAAATTCAAGTAGACATAATTAATGTCAACGTCTTCATTTTAATTAGAGGGCTTTGTGTTGAGCCTATTTCTTCCTGTTTAACAGATGAAACAAGGCTATAGGCTGCTATATCCTTAGATTTGTACGTCAACACCTCCACCCACCATGCAATCTTTAAATAGCCTACCTCTGTCAGTGAAGGGCTGTTAAGTTAAAACCCAGACTCGAATTGAAGGGGTATAGGCCTACCGTTTATTAAAGAAAATGGCAAAAAGCACAGGCCTACCACTTAACTTAAAATAGTTGATTACATAAAATGATCTATAACAGAGCTTTGGTCTGTGATTCTTTATGCTAGAAACAATCTGTAAAATAAGACTTAACTGCGATGCATATGGGGATATACTGTTTCCTTTCTTTGACATTCAGAGGCTGAGCTACAACCTTCTACAGCTGAGGAGACAACAACATATACTTTGCATGGGAAGTAATCTAATTCTGTCACTATCAATTGATTAAGCTATTCACTTTCTGTACAATATAAAATGTACAGAAAGGTAGGCCTAACTTTTGAAAGTACCATGCTCAGATTCCTTAATGACGTCAAAGATTTAATGATTTGCTAACAGGGAGTTTCATTGCAAACAAGCACACTGATTTGGCGTTGGAGAAATATGATAAGATGAAAACATGATATATTATATTTTCTCCATGCAACCCTTATTATAAATAACGTTCACTCCCTCATCTTTCTTGTTCTACCGAGTTGTTCTCTAGAGTAGTCATGCCATCTCATCCCCTCCCTTCCTCATGTTCTGCTCAGTTTCTGACCCCCTGTATACGTCAGTGACGCTGGTGTCTGTGAGTGCAACCAGTGACCACCTCCAAGGAGTCCAGAACAACAACAAAGAACCCACCAAAATAAGTGCAGCTGCCGCCGCTTGTCCCTCTGCACCGTGCCGGTGTGACTATCTGAGAGCCCAGGCAGTCTGACAAACAACGCCAACTGTCTGTCCAGTTCACGGCCCACCACCACCCTATGAAAATGGCCACAGTCCTGGGTGGTCTGTCCAGTGGATTGACCAATAGATCAAGATAGGCTCTATTAAACTGATCCATGTTTCAACATCTGCTCTCCACAAAATGGGTAATGGGTAAAGGGTAATGGCACAGGCACTGAATAACATTTGAAAAAATGCAACAGCATACTGTACATTTGTTGAGTAGTTGGGCTATGGTTAGACCTACATTGTTAAAAAAAAAAAACATTAAAAAAACGTTTTTATACAGGTCAGACTAATATCTATTTTGCAGGATAGTCATTCTAACATTGAAACACTAGTCCTGAAGTCCTCTAGGATCTCAGTATGATCAAGGACAGAGTGGAGGAGGAGAGGAGAGGAGAGGAGAGGAGAGGAGAGGAGAGGAGAGGAGAGGAGAGGAGAGGAGAGGAGAGGAGAGGAGAGGAGAGGAGAGGAGAGGAGAGGAGAGGAGAGGGAATCTTCCCATCTAAGACACATGAGTCCAAAGTTAAAACAAAACACACCCTCCTACACAATACAACCTTATCTGGTTGTGTGCCTTTTTACTATTTTCTGTTCCATTGACCCATATCAAACTGTTGTCACTGTGCTGGAAATATCTTAAAAGATTAAGTGAAGGGGATTGATTATGTCAGTTTGAAGTGTTTCAAAATAAATTCAATTAGTGTATATGGAAATTCAAACATCACAACAAACAAAGTGTCCAATAGTCCTACAGTACTCCGGGTGCTCTGGGAATGTCTCCCAGGGAGGGGGGCATGTGAACCAGTGGAATACCCGAGAGAAGAAGATGGAAGATGTTTCCCACACAACTGTCTGGGAGTGGTTTGAGTGGTGAGGGGATAACTGAAAATGAGCTGTCATTGGCAGAGAGGTTTAGAACACTCTTTCTTAATGGTCTATTAAATAATTTACTGCATGGTGACGTCACCATGGAAGGCCAAAACTCCATCTCACCAAAACAAGCTGAAATTTCAGGCGGTCTTTTCAAACAGAGCTTACACTAAAAGGGCATTATCATAATTCTCATAATTTCACAGTATTATTCAATATAATATTATTGTAGATGAAGGGGAGAGACAGGTTAAAGAAGGATTTTGTAGGTGTGCCCTTCAGAGGGTAAATGGGCAAGACAAAATATTTAAGTGACTTTGAACAGTATGGTAGTAGGTGCCAGGCAAACCGGTTTGAATGTGTCAAGAACTGCAAAGCTGCTGGGTTTTTCACGCTCAACAGTTTCCACCACCCTAAGGACATCCAGCCAACTTGACAACTGTGGGAAAAACTTGAGTCAATATGGGCTAGCATCCCTGTGGAACGCTTTTGACACCAAGTCCACACCCCGAGTCCACACCCCGACAAGTTGAGTCTGTTATGATGGCAAAAGGGGGTGCAACTCAATATTATGTTTTGTCCGCTCAATGTAAATAAAACACAGGAAAATCCCATTTTTGACTGCACTGGGCCATTAAAGTCACCAGATTTGTTTCTGTCAGAGCTTCAAATGAGAGTTCAACAGGTTCAAACGTTAGGTCCTTGAGAGATTAGGAAAGGGGAAAGAGGGAAATCTTCAACATAACAAACATAACAGGATGTGCATCATGAAGGGTTCCATCATGCCACAGTATGTAACGGGGGAGGAAGGAGAGGCGAGGGCCTGCATGCCACAAGTACAACCCGCTGGACAGGAAACGTGTCTGTCCAAACCAATCCAACTCAGAAAACCAGTACTGTTCCTTCCCAACTGCTGTCATGTAAAGATCTAAAAATGGAACGGTGAGCACAGCACACTGCTGCCCCGGCCTTCACTGCTATCAGCCAAGGCATATTGCTGCTATTAAGACTGGTCCATTCTCTGAATCAGACATTATGTCAGAGTAATGGATACAGTATTTAGTCATGGATGTTTCCTAACAACTAGCAACATATCCAAAATGAAACACTGACTGAACATGAAAGAGAAAGTTTAAATAGACTGAGTCCCTGGATACCAGTAGAAAAAAGACTACAGTGTAGTCAAAGATACAGTAGGTCATGTGAAGAGAGACTGGATGGTAATCAACTGATGGAAACCCCAGAAATCCCATATATTCTGAAGAATCTACAGATAAACAAATACTACTTTTTCAACTTTCTTCTGCTTTGACCCTTAGGTCACTAATCCAAGCTTCCCAGCAGGATTTAGCCGAGAACTACAAAACATCAAACCCACACCATGTGGGGTGTTCACATCTAAGATCATCAATGGGTCAACACACCATTTAAATGTCCCATTCTACTGATGGAGGCTTAAAGATAACTTCAAATCTACTACTGTGTGTGTGATCTGCTAATGCTGAGAGCTACCAAGTTCACAAGACTTTGCATAGCCTTATCATTCGTTTACATGTGAGTTAACTCCTGATACAGTTGTCGTTCTACTGGGTCCTTAATTGGGGGAATTCCTTCGATCTGGCTAGTGTGTCCAACCTGTAATTCACCTGTGGACGTCCAACCAACCATGCTTCAGTGCTCCCTGTACAGTAGATATCCAGCAAGCTAGGCCTCAGTGCTGAGCTCTTTCAGGGAGCAGAGCACATGATATGCCCATGGCTGCCCCAGCTCTGATGTCAGCCCTGTAATGCTGCTATGAAAACAATTATTCCATCATGATGTAATGAGCTCCACCAGCCTGGCTGGTGGCTGCCAATCAACACCGTCTGGCACCAAGGACAAACTAAGAACCAGCAGCCATTACAGAACAGAGTGGAGGGGACTTCCATCATGATACTCTCTTCAAGTTCATCTGGGATTTATTTTTACCCGTTCTCGCAGCCTCGACTCCTGCCGTTCTAGGTTTCTTGAATGAGAATACGGTGTTGAGGTCTAGTACCATGAGTACACTAGAAATACTCCTAAAGGGCTAAGGCCACTATCGCCTTAAGGTTAATAAGGTGAGCGGGTGAATTAAAATTTGATGTCATCAGTGGCACCATACAAGATTTCATGAATCAGGCAATAACATGCACATAAACATACCAGGCCGGCTAGCACAGCTATAAACAGCAGATATGGTTCCCTGAGGGAATCTAAGGAGAATATCTCTAGATCATCTGATATATACAGTGGGGAGAACAAGTATTTGATACACTGCCGATTTTGCAGGTTTTCCTACTTACAAAGCATGTAGAGGTCTGTAATTTTTATCGTAGGTACACTTCAACTGTGAGTGACGGTATCTAAAACAAAAATACAGAAAATCACATTGTATGATTTTTTAAATAATTAATTTGCATTTTATTGCATGACATAAGTATTTGATCACCTACCAACCAGTAAGAATTCCGGCTCTCACAGACCTGTTAGTTTTTCTTTAAGAAGCCCTCCTGTTCTCCACTCATTACCTGTATTAACTGCACCTGTTTGAACTCGTTACCTGTATAAAAGACACCTGTCCACACACTCAATCAAACAGACTCCAACCTCTCCACAATGGCCAAGACCAGAGAGCTGTGTAAGGACATCAGGGATAAAATTGTAGACCTGCACAAGGCTGGGATGGGCTACAGGACAATAGGCAAGCAGCTTGGTGAGAAGGCAACAACTGTTGGCGCAATTATTAGAAAATGGAAGAAGTTCAAGCTGATGGTCAATCTCCCTCGGTCTGGGGCACCATGCAAGATCTCACCTCGTGGGGCATCAATGATCATGAGGAAGGTGAGGAATCAGCCCAGAACTACACGGCAGGACCTGGTCAATGACCTGAAGAGAGCTGGGACCACAGTCTCAAAGGAAACCATTAGTAACACACTACGCCGTCATGGATTAAAATCCTGCAGCGCACGCAAGGTCCCCCTGCTCAAGCCAGCGCATGTCCAGGCCCGTCTGAAGTTTGCCAATGACCATCTGGATGATCCAGAGGAGGAATGGGAGAAGGTCATGTGGTCTGATGAGACAAAAATATAGCTTTTTGGTCTAAACTCCACTCGCCGTGTTTGGAGGAAGAAGAAGGATGAGTACAACCCCAAGAACACCATCCCAACCGTGAAGCATGGAGGTGGAAACATCATTCTTTGGGGATGCTTTTCTGCAAAGGGGACAGGACGACTGCACCGTATTGAGGAGAGGATGGATGGGGCCATGTATCGCGAGATCTTGGCCAACAACCTCCAGCATGACAATGACCCGAAACACACAGCCAGGGCAACTAAGGAGTGGCTCCGTAAGAAGCATCTCAAGGTCCTGGAGTGGCCTAGCCAGTCTCCAGACCTGAACCCAATAGAACATCTTTGGAGGGAGCTGAAAGTCCATATTGCCCAGCGACAGCCCCGAAACCTGAAGGATCTGTATGGAGGAGTGGGCCAAAATCCCTGCTGCAGTGTGTGCAAACCTGGTCAAGAACTACAGGAAACGTATGATCTCTGTAATTGCAAAGAAAGGTTTCTGTACCAAATATTAACTTCTGCTTTTCTGATGTATCAAATACTTATGTCATGCAATAAAATGCAAATTAATTACTTAAAAATCATACAATGTGATTTTCAGGATTTCTGTTTTAGATTTCGTCACTCACAGTTGAAGAGTACCTATGATAAAAATTACAGACTTCTACATGCTTTGTAAGTGGACAAACCTGCAAAATCGGCAGTGTATCAAATACTTGTTCTCCCCACTGTAAATAAAAAAATAAGGGATTGATGTCCTCGATGACTTTGGTAACAGGAACTCCTGTTGTCCAGACTGTCATCCAACCCTTGGCTAAACACAGCACTATAGATGGAAAAACACAGCTAAGATGTGGTGCTCCAGGTAGAGCAGCATGACTAACATGTTAACATTGTGTTCAAGTCACACCTCTCACTCCAAATTTCATGCCAGACATTTTGTAAGATAGATAGACAGACAGACAGACAGACAGACAGACAGACAGACAGACAGACAGACAGACAGACAGACAGACAGACAGACAGACAGACAGACAGACAGACAGACAGACAGACAGACAGACAGACAGACAGACAGACAGACAGACAGACAGACAGACAGACAGATAGATAGATAGATAGATAGATAGATAGAAATCTCCTGTTGGCATAGATCTACAAATCTCAAAGAGGACAGCACCAGAATCACGGGAGGGAGATGGAGGAATGCAAAACTGGTGTTTGCGTTGTCTGCTTCAGCTTTGTGTTCTCTTTCATGTGCGGTATTGCATTGGATGAAAGATAGAAATGGGAATGTTTACATCTCAGGCATCTCTGCCTCCCTGTTATGAACAGACACTCAGCACAGCACTGTGAAAGAAGATGGTGAAGCCGGATGTGGAGGAGACACCATTCAGAGACAGACACACAGACAGTTTCTCCTGGATGCATTCAAACACGTAATGAGGTGGTGTTAAACAAATGATCAGTTTTGTCTGAAAGGTCATCAATGCCCTCTCATTGACCTTCTCAATCTGTCCATCTAGTAGACATGTGGACACTGAAACAAGGCCTGTGTGAGGGAGAGAAGGTCCCGGTTGGGTTCAGCCTGTTTGTTTATTAAGATCTATTTTAGTCAACCACATGGCTTATCTTCCTAGACAGGGCCGTGCACAGACCTTTAGGGGGACATGTGCTCAAACTCCCCCCCCAAAAAAGGGCACCCCTTCAAATATAAAAACGAAACGATTATTACAAGAGGGGAAAGCAGCGATCTGATGAGGAAAATATTTTAGCTAAACTATTTTGAATAAATGCTGCACTTATTATCAATGACAACACAATTCCAGTCAAAATAGAAGATTGTAAGAAAGACTGTCTCCTACCACTAGGCTACTATTTCCAGCCCAACTCCATTCGTTGCCACTATCATGTATCCCAGTGGTTTGCAAACTTTTTGACCTGCGACCCCCAAAAAGGAGTGGTACAAATCGCACACTCACATGCACACACGCAAACATGTGCGCCTGTCATTACAGCCATAAATTATTATGCATTTTAAAACGCAAATAGGCTACAGAAATAAACTGTGTTTTACACCTGAATTTGGAGCTGAAGGTCATTCATGTTAGCAGCCAATATCAACTAAGGATAGATATCATGTCACTTCTCTGGAGTCCAGAGCAAGCTAAATCATACGGCCTAGTATGGAAAGTTCTGTCTGCACTGTGCTATCACTTTGGAGGGCAGCCTGCCTGCAGAGTGATTGTTGCCGGCCGGGTAGTCCTGTTCTACTGTATCGTAATAAATTTGCCAGAATATGTTACATCTTCATCCCATAATATTGAAGGCAGCGCAATGTTACAGTTATCCAAATTAGGCCTATCTGAAATATGAAAAGAAACGTAGGCCTACTCATTTGTTTGCTAGGCAAAACTGGAGGAAATGAAACAAGTTCTTTCTGGTGATTAATCTGGATATGTACGCCCGCTGTTACATGCCAATGCTGACGACTGGTCGCTGGTCAACAATCAAGACGCGCAACGTTTTGGTTCTGAAGCATAGATGAGAATATAATGATGACTTGCGGGCAATGGGTTATTAAAAAAAGGGCACTTTGAAGACTGGAAGGGCAAAGGGGCAGAGCTATATCTGTGCATGTGCCTGTTCACAGAGTGGCAGGGAGTGTAGTGCTCAGGGCTGAGTGCTCTTACTTGTGTTGATCTCAGTCACCACTGTGGGTTCTGGTGTGCTTCCATCCTCCTCTCCACTGGGCAGATCTAGAGAGGAGATGAAAGAGATGTGGTCAGTTCAGCATGTTAGAACAGTTCAATGGAGGACTAGTGAGGACTAGGGAGGGTTAGGGAGAACTAGGGAGAACTAGGGAGGACTAGTGAGGACTAGGAAGGACTAGGCAGGACAAGGGAGGACTAGGGAGGACTAGGGAGCACTAGGGAGGACCAGGGAGGACTAGTGAGGACTTGGCAGGACTAGTGAGGACTAGGGAGGACCAGGGAGGACTAGGGAGGACTAGGGAGGACTAATCATTAATTTACTCAACAGGTGGAACTGTACATCTGAAGTGCAGCAGGGTGGAGAATGAACACAGTGCACCCAGTCGATTATGGGGGAGAAAATAGTTACAGTAAACAGTTCCATTCACTATGGATGGGACCACTGTTTGCATTTTTTGAAGCTTTGTTGTAAGGACTATTCAGGGGCAGTGTGACGTTCTATACAGTACAGTATTGTAATCATAAATTAAGTTTCAGTATGAAATGAAAGCTGGTTTGCGATCCTACTATGTCGACCCCAGACCCTACCTCCTGATGCTTCGTCTGCAGTGAAGTCCTCGTCATCGTCTAAGAACCGCAGAGACCTTTGGATGACAGTCCTCTCGGAGTCCAGGTCCTCGGGCAGCGGCACCTCTCCCCACACCTTGGAGCTCTGAGCCACCTGCAGACAGCAGACACAACACCACAGTGAGAGTTATAGTGTTGAAGTCTAAAGTCTACAGATAGCACCCTTTTTTTCAGCCCCACACATCCATCAGGTTTGTGACCAGAGCCCCTATAAGGCTCTGGTCAAAAATAGTGCACTATATGGTGAATATAGGGACATAGCCCAGGTTTGTTAGGTTAAACCCAGCAGTCCTAGATGGTTGTGTGAGGCTGTAAAGCTGTGAGCTTCACACAGGAAATAGGTGCATTGTGGTATGTTTGCTTTAACATTTGTCATCTATGTGAACTGTCAGAGACTAGTAGTAGATAGTAGAGTAGATAAGTGGTTGTGAATGAGGACATGCCATTCACAAAACTAAAGCAACATGGATAGAGGCAACCTCCAGTCTAACCAGATTCTTAAGGGTGCTGTTGACATACAATGTATAGTTTCTGGTTACTTTTTAAAGGTATTTTCTATTTTATGAATGTCTGTAAATGTTTATTGCATTTTGCATTGATTTCACAATGGTTGATCAAGAGTCACTAATATCACGGCGCTTCAGCTTGGAGGAGGTGCATGATTGAACACAGAAATTGAACACATATCTTAAGACCAGTGAGCTAGTTGAGGTTGACATCAGAATGTTTAGATGACACAAATCTGTTAAAGTATGCTTTAAGCTACATCCCCCCACAGGCAGGCAGGCAGGCAGGCAGGCAGGCAGGCAGGCAGATAGGCAGGTAGGTAGGTAGGCAGCCCAGTCCAGAGCAGCATACTACAACCAGAGCTTTACGATGGGCCCTCAGCAGAGGATCAGGAAGCAAGCACTTTATCATGGAAAGATTATGTAAAAACATTCTCACAGTGTATCAGTCACTGAAAGGGCCCATCTCCAAAACCAGAGGGTGATCCCTTCAGTAAGTCACGGTGTGAAGAGATTGTTAAATGCATTTGGAGAAGAGGGAAAAAGTATGGGATGGTGTTAATTTTCATACCAGAATTTGATAATAGTTAAATGGGGAAGGAGTCTATCTTCTCAACAGGATCTAATCTCAGAGGAAGGTCATTATAAAACCTAATAAAACCACACAGATCTAATTGAAGACGTTGAGCACTAAGGCAGTGAATCTGATATCTGATCATCTTGATAATGCATTGATGATACCACCCAAGGTCTCCAGCCTACTCTCTCAAATTCAAAACATTTGGTAAAAAAACAGACTCTCTCCCTGGGTCCATACAATCCCCACCAGACCCTGTTGTTGTTCAAAACTTGAGCTATATGTTTGCATACTTCCCAGGCAGCATGCCACCCTTGGCATTTCCAGTCGGCATGGCACGCCAGTTCCCATTTCCACCCACACCCATCATGGCAGAGTTTCCCATTTAAATGTCTCTGGCTAATAAATAACTTGATCTCTCCCTCAAATCCTCTCTACCCTGACTGAACACCCTACAACAACAATCCCGGGCCTTTTTCAAAAGGAAACTGCTGACTAGACAATTTCTTTTCACTGGAGCCAACCAGCCAACCGTTGGTGTGATCATCTCCTGCTTCCCAGTCCCACTCCCTTGGGATGGATGAGGTCTGATGGGGTTCTCTCTCTCTCGCTCTCCCTCTCTTATTTTGTTCTCTCTCTCTCTCTCTCTCTCTCTCTCTCTCTCTCTCTCTCTCTCTCTCTCTCTCTCTCTCTCTCTCTCTCTCTCTCTCTCTCTCTCTCTCTCTCTCTCTCTCTCTCTCTCTCTCTCTCTCTCTCTCTCTCTCTCTCTCTCTCTCTCTCTCTCTCTCTCTCTCTCTCTCTCTCTCTCTCTCTCTCTCTCTCTCTCTCTCTCTCTCTCTCTCTCTCTCTCTCTCTCTCTCTCTCTCTCTCTCTCTCTCTCTCTCTCTCTCTCTCTCTCTCTCTCTCTCTCTCTCTCTCTCTCCTCTCTCTCTCTCTCTCTCTCTCTCTCTCTCTCTCTCTCTCTCTCTCTCTCTCTCTCTCTCTCTCTCTCCTCTCTCTCTCTCTCTCTCTCTCTCTCTCTCTCTCTCTCTCTCTCTCTTTCTCTCTCTCTCTCTCTTTCTCTCCCCCTACATCTCTCTCTCTCCCTCTTTCTCTCTCACTCATTCTCTCTCTCGCACAATCTCTCTCCCTCTCACTCTGGATGGGAGACACTGCCATTCCGGCAAAAATCCTTATAGACTAGACCACATTCACTGCTTTTCAGTCTGTGCTTCATCAATTGATAAGTTAAACAATAAACAATGTAGTGTCAGTTATCACACTTTTACTAACAGCCAAACATTCATTTTTTTTTCCAGCACTGCAACTTTAACGCAGAAGCTAGTGTAACCTTTAGGTCTCTCTAGGAGTTGGGACATACTGTGTTGCGGTTATCCAGAGTTTTTCTGGATCAAAAAGCGGCTTAGGTGGTGGGCGTGGCAGGGGGTATGGCAATGGCCGCGGTCGGCACATCGCCGCGGCTGAATTGTAGAGAACATTTTAGAGGTCCCCATCTTGGCAGTGTAGAGAAACATTTGAATTTTCTCAAGGATTATATTATAAAAAATATATAGGACCGTTATCTTTTCTACATACTTTATATCTGGTTTTAGTCGTTTAAGTTTACACTGAAAGTGTTTTTTCATTGGACTAGAAAAAAAAAATCGCTGTTATCATTCCCTACAGATAAAGGTCCTGCTCCCTGCTCAATCTTTGCCGAATTGTCGCTTGATATGCATTATTGTAACAAGTCTTCTGTTTAGGGATGGGAAACTGGCCCCGCTTTTTTAGGCCCGCGAATCAATTTCCAAAACAAAGAAAAATCAACTAGCCCCCCCCATCCTCATCAAAGTCCCTGATGCAAAAGGAGGTACGGACCAAAAGAGAGAGGAACACGTTCTACGGGGAAGGACAGCCGAGTGAGGCCACAGGGCGAAGCCTCAAGCCCAGCTGTTGCTTACAGTGCAAGAGGTTAGGAATTTCAACATTTTGTCTCCGTGAACAATCGATGACCATCAGCAATAGCAGAACGATCAGGAGGAACAGAGGGAGTTGGGACAACGCAGCCAAGATCCCATCGGAGAGGAGAACACTATCAGCTGTCCTGGATTTCTAGTGAGTCAAACATCTGCTGCCTTCACAGCTAGACACAGAGCCAGCGCCAGACAGATGCGTGCCCATGAGATGGCTGTGTAATAACCTTGTTGTTATACATACATAAAAGCACACACACACACTACTCCCATCCCCACCATGTCCCTGTAACAGCCGTCAGCCAAGGCCTGTCGAGAGAGAACAGCGTGAGAAGAATGTTTTAGGGGATTCAGTTCGCCCCCTCCACCAGTCAGCCTTAATGCAGCTGCAGAATGAATAGACTATGTGTGAGAAACATCTTCAAGATACAGACACAATAAGGCCTAACTTATCACTGAAACTAGCAACTGTAGCTTTTCCCAGCATTACACATATTATATCTACAGTACCTTCTGAATGTATTCATACCCCTTGACTTATTCCACATTTTGTTGTGTTACAGCCCAAATTTAAAAAATCTCACCCATCTACATGTAATACCCCATAATGACAAAGTAAAAACATGTTTTTAGACATTTTTGCTAATTTATTGAAAATTAAGTACCCATGAGTCAATACATGTTAGAATTACCTTTGGCAGTGATTACAGCTCAGAGTCTCTAAGAGCTTTGCACACCTGGATTGTACAATATTTGCACATTATTATTTTTAAAGATGTTCAAGCTCTGTCAAGTTGGTTGTTGATCTTTGATTGACAGCCATTTTCAAGTCTTGCCATAGATTTTCAAGTCGATTTAAGTCAAAACTGTAACTAGGCCACTCAGGAACATTCAACGTCGTCTTGGTAAGCAACTATATTTGGCCTTGTGTTTTAGGTTATTGTCCTGCTGAAAGGTGAATTAATCTCCCAGTGCCTGATGAAAAGCAGTCTGAACCAGGTTTTCCTCTAGGATTTTGCCTCTGCTTAGCTCCATTCCATTTATTTTTTATCCTGAAAAACTCCCCAGTCCTTAACGATTACAAGCATACCCATAACATGATGCAGCCACCACTATGCTTGAAAATATGGAATGTTACTCAGTAATGTGCTGTGTTGGATTTGCCCCAAACATAACACTTTGTATTCAGGACAAAAAGTGAATTGCTTTACCACATTTTTTGCAGTATTACTTTAGTGCCTTGTTGCAAACCGGATGTATGTTTTAGAATATTTGTATTCTGTACAGGCTTCTATCTTTTCACTCTGTCAATAAAGTTAGTATTGTGGAGTAACTACAATGTTGTTGATCCATCCTCAGTTTTCTCCTATCACAGCCATTAAACTCTGTAACTGTTTTAAAGTCACCATTGGCCTCATGGTGACTTTAAATCAGTCCTTCTTCTCCGGCATCTGAGTTAGGAAGGACGCATGTATCTTTGTTGTCACATCTACTCCCACTCCCCCACTCCAGCGCTCGATGTCGCCGGTCTACTAATCACCGGTCCTGGCAACCCATCATTACCCACACCTGGCAACCCATCATTACCCACACCTGGCAACCCATCATTACCCACACCTGGCAACCCATCATTACGCACACCTGGCAACCGATAATTACGCACACTTGGCAACCATCATTACGTGCACCTGACAACCATCATTACGCACACCTGGCAACCCATCATTACGCACACCTGGCAACCCATCATTACGCACGCCTGGCAACCATCATCACGCAAACCTGGCAACCCATCATTACGCACACCTCCGGTTCATCATCAGGCACATCTGGACTTCCCTGATTACTTCCGTTGTATCACCCATCAGGCAGTATTGTTTCTGTTTTCATGTTCAGACGCTACTCTTGTTCTTGTATTCTCTCTATGTTCGTATATATTAACACACCGACAGCACCTGCTTCCTGACTCCATGCGTCTCCGTTACATTTGTAGTGACTGGATATATTGATGCACCATAATAAATAGCTTCACCATGCTCAAAGCGATATTCAAGGTCTGCTTTTTTTTTTTTTACCCTTCTACCAATAGGTGCCATTCTTTGCAAGGCATTGGAAAACCTCCCTGGTCTTTGTGGTTGAATCTGTGTTTAAAATTCAATGTTTGAATGAGGGACCTTACAGATAATTGTATGTGTGAGGTACAGAGATGAGGTAGTCATTTAAAAAAGCATGGTAAACACTATTATTGCCCAGTCCATGCAACTTATGTGACTTGTTAAGAAAATGTTTACTTATTTATGTTTGCCATAACAAAACAAATTACTTATTGACTCAAGACATTTCAGCTATTCATTTTTTATTCATTTGTAAACATTTCTAAAAACGTAATTCTACTTTGACATTATGGGGTATTGTGTGTAGGCCAGTGACACAAAATCTTGAATTCAGGCTGTAACACAACAAAATGTGGAAAAGGGGTGTGAATACCTTTTGAAGGTACTGTAGGTCCTTTTCAGGCTAGTCTTTCCCATTTGTGCTAAAACGTTTCGAGCCTCTCACTTTTATAGATTAGCCCAGTAATTAGCAAATCAGAGATAAATAAACAGTCATGGAAAATAAACCATTTTTTTTATCAAAAAGGTCCTCAATCAGCTGTCTGAATCGCCCTAGAGTCACCAAATCATGGCATTTTAGTTTGGGAGATTATTCCACAATTCAGGTGTAAAAAGACAAAGACTACATATCTCTGTAAGGTCCAGATGGTGAAGGGTGTATGTCTGATAACAGCAAGACAGGGAACAAACAACACAAGCTGCATTCAGAAAACCCCTTGATTTATTCCTCTTTGCTGCTAAGTTCTAACAATATCTCTTCAGACAGGAGAAGGGAGACGAGGCAACGCTACATAGGCTTTAAACAGGAATGGAATGTCAACTCTAAACTGTTCAGCTGGCAGCAATAAGTGGATGAAAGCAATAACTGCCTGCACACAGACGTATACACACATGCACGCCCCCCTCAAACACACACACAACACACATGCACATACACCCACACACGCTGTAAAGTCTTCTGCTCTGCCTGTTGCCCTGTGTACAGTACCACCTAGCACAGTACTACCAGGCACCAGAGGCCTATGCTTCACTTATCTGACCCCAGCTTTAGCACAACCAGGAAACAGGGGCCTCAAGTATAACCATTACGTAAATTTGGCACAAAATTTCTGCGTGAGCCATTTCTGAAAAGTTTGCGCACGTCCAAAAATATAAACTTGCCGAACACCATACATGCGCATGTTTCCCGTTAGAAATCAGACCTGTCGTAAAAACGGGGACACGTGAACGAGCATTAAAACGCCCTCCATTCACCTTTTATGGTGAAAATAACATCCTTTATTTGCTGTATAATTTGGATCTATTGACATTAGGCTAGGGCATGAAATAGACTAGGCGCTGAGATTAAATAGTAAAAGATATATCGCTCCTATTGTACACCAATACGGTGGCCTACCCATACAGTCAAATATTTTACATAAGCTACCAGCCTATTTACTGTGATGGCAGGATGTTCATCTTTAGCAGTAATTGACGCTGTATCTGGACTGTCAGTTTCTGAAAGAGAAAACAATGACTAATTGTCGTGGACCTGTCAGCTGTCAGTTCAACAATGTTTTACGTTGACTTTTCCCCCAACCTAAATATGATGGACTGCCCCCGAATTCTGAAACATTGTTTAAGGCAGGCAGGCAAAAATAAATAAATAATGCAATTACAGTATTATTTTTCTATTTTTTTATTTCACCTTTATTTAACCAGGTAGGCCAGTTGAGAACTAGTTCTCATTTACATCTGCGACCTGGCCAAGACAAAGAAAAGCAGTGCGACAAAAAAATAACACAGAGTTACACATGGGATAAACAAACCTTACAGTCAATAACACAATAGAAAATATACGTACAGTGTGTGCAAATGTAGTTAGATTAGAGAGGTAAGACAATAAATAGGCCGTAGTGGCGAAATAATTACAATTTAGCATTAACACTGGAATGATAAATGTGCAGATGATGATGTGCAAATATGCCTTTGGTGCGGGCAGAGATACTGGGGTGCAAATTCGTTCCAATCATTGGCAGCAGAGAACTAGAAGGAATGGCGGCCAAAGCAGGTGTTGGCTTTGGGGATGACCAGTGAAATATACCTGCTGGAGTGCATGCTACGGGTGGGTGTTGCTATGGTGACCAGTGAGCTGAGATAAGGTGGGGATTCACCTAGCAAAAACTTATAGATGACCTGGGGCCAGTGGGTTTGGCGACGAATATGTAGTGAGGGCCAGCCAACGAGAGCGTACAGGTCGCAGTGGTGGGTAGTATATGGGGCTTTGGTGACAAAACGGATGGCACTGTGATAGACTACATCCAATTTGCTGAGGAGAGTGTTGGAGGCTATTTTGTAAATGACATCGCCGAAGTCAGGGATCGGTAGGATAGTCATTTTTACGAGGGCATGTTTGGCAACATGAGTGAAGGAGGCTTTGTTGCGAAATAGGAAGCTGATTCTAGATTTAATTTTGGTTTGGAGATGCTTAATGTGAGTCTGGAAGGAGAGTTTACAGTCTAACCAGACACCTAGGTATTTGTAGGTGTCCACATATCCTAAGTCAGACCCGTCCAGGGTAGGGTGCGGGCTGCGATCGGTTGAAGAGCATGCATTTAGTTTTACTAGCATTTAAGAGCAGTTGGAGGCCACAGAAGGAGTGTTGCATGGTGTTGAAGCTTGTTTGAAGGTTTGTTAACACAGTGTACAATGATGGGCCAGATGTATACAGAATGGTGTCGTCTGCGTAGAGGTGGATCAGAGAGTCACCAGCAGCAAGAGCGACATCATTCTTATATACAGAGAATAGAGTCGGCCCGAGAATTGAACCCTGTGGCACCCCCATAGAGTGCCAGAGGTCCGAACAACAGGCCCTCCGATTTGACACACTGAACTCTATCTGAGAAGTAGTTGGTGAACCAGGCAAGGCAGTCATTCGAAAAAACAAGGCTATTGAGTCTTCCGATTAGAATGCGGTGATTGACAGAGTCGAAAGCCTTGGCCAGGTCGATGAAGACGGTGGCACAGTACTGTCTTTTATCGATGGATACGTTGTCCACAGTACTAACAGTAGCTTACCTATTTCACTGTAAAATATCAACTGCTCATTTGACTGTATACCGGTATTATAAACCACGCTGCCTATGATACTGTTAAGAATTGTTGAGATAAAATCAACAGAAATATCAGAAATATAACATTCTGACCGCATTACTCAGAGCAGCTGCAATCTTCCCACATTTCATTCATTCTCTCCATTCTCTCCCACATACGGATCATGCCATGCGTGCTACAGTACGTCAAGACTCCAACAGGCATTCCGCTGTGTACCAGGCCCAGCATTTTTCTGTTCGACACACATGCTAACCTTTTGGACGTGTCCAGAGTCAGACCCAGAGCAGCTGTTGGTCATGTTGGACACAGCAAATAAGCTCCTGGTAGTGTGAGGCTGTATTGTGTGTGCAGCCTATGTACAGCCCCTGGGTTGAAGTCTACAATGTGTTTCCCATTACATCTACTTAACAAGTCATTGAGAATAACACTCTAAGGAATTCTCTGAGAGAAATATTACCTGCTGCCTCTGGCCTCTTACAATCTTACATTTTTCATATTTGCTGCATATTTTGAATGGATACGCATAAATAACATGAAATGGGCTGATAAAACAAGGAGTAAGAACACTGTTAGTTGTAAATCAAATGGTAACTGTTGAGAGTATGAAGGTCAATAAAAGAATAATAACCATATTCTACATATCCTTTGTTCAGAGTGGAGCGGGCAGGAGCGAGAACTGCCAACAACCTGACACACAGGTTGTTGGCAATTCTCATGGCCACTGATACGTTGTCCAGCCCCCACTGCATCAAACCGGGGGAAGCTAGTTAAGCTAGCTAACGTTAGCTAGCTAGACTAATTGAGGCTGCAGTGCATGTGCTTTCTCATCCTACAGTTACAAATAACAACAACTCCATTCAGAATATTAAGTAGAATTTTATTAAGTAGAATATTAAGTAGAATTTTTTAACACGTTTTTGGTTACTACATGATTCCATATGTTATTTCATAGTTTTGTCTTCACTTTTATTCTACAATGTAGAAAATAGTAAAAATAAAGAAAAACCCTTGAAAGAGTAGGTGTGTCCAAACTTTTGACTGGTACTGTATATATGTGACTCGTTTCAGGAAACTAGGCGTATGTCGTGGGTCACTACTACAAAGGAGAGCCCTTTGAACGTTTTTTAAAAATCTAAATGTGTTTTTGGGCAGAAATTCCTTCTGGAACATGTGAACTTTCATGTGCCTTAATAACAAATGTGTATGCCATCTGTAAATAAGAGTAAAATTGTTAAATTACGAGCCTAGTTGGTTTAGCCACAGAAAAAGATATCAACCTTCCCCCTAGCCATGATTGGCTGAGATTATGAGTGGGCTGGACATGCCGAGAGATGAGTTCGGATTGGTCTGCCATTAAGCACGCTTCTGTCTATTTGAGCTGGTCAGTATGTGTAGGTATTCCTGTCTAACGCGGTTAGTTTTTTAAATATATTGCGTAGTAGAACTGCATGTTGCTCTTTTGAAATCAGTGGTATTAGAGTATGATAGCTAAGGACATGTAGAAAACACCTGTCTCCAGATTACGTCTTCAAACTAAGGGCAACTATGGCATCTGTGACAGGGAGAAAAGTCCATCCATGATGTATACGGGTCATCTTCAGATATTACACATTTCAAATTTTGACAAAAGTATTTTTCATTTCAAGTTAAAGTGTACCGTTAGCTAGCTAGCTAACGTTAGCTGGCTGGCTCGCTAGCTAACATTACGTGTATCTTATTATTATCTTATTATTCGTATCTCAGAGTCATTTGCTTTGCTAGTAATAGCTTAATGTTAGCTAGCTAACATTAAACCAGGTTGGTTAGCTACATGCAGATTCATGCAGGGTAGTAACGTCATGAATTGGGATTATTATTAATTGTTTACCTAGCTAGCTAGCTACATGTCTTAACAAAATACTGCACTATGCAAGTAAACATTTCAATAGAATGCCACTGCGACAACTGTTGATAGACGTAGCTGGTAAATTCGCTGACGAATTTACGAACGCTCAACACCCGTTGAATATGCCGGTGTCAGTAAACGATGCAAAAAAGCATTCGTAATTGTTGCCAGCAGCACAGTTGCAGTCACCAACACAAAAACAGCCTAACCAGCTCTGTGAGAGCGAGTCAAATGGTCAGTGAGCTGTTCATTAACCATTGATTGACCTCTGATTGAGAAGAAACTAAGACCCTGTATTGTATCAGTTTCCCTGTAAATTCTCCACACAAGGCCCTAGGAGGAACATTGTTAACTACCTCTTCCTCAGACACTTAAGCCTTGCAAGGGCACAGCTCCACTCAAACGTGTACCTCTCTCTCACACACACACACGCACGCACACACACACACACACACACAAACTTCTCTCACTCTCTATTTACACCGCAGCCATTGCTTAGTAAGGCATGTCAAAATAAGCGCCTGGCTTGTATGGACTTGCATGGTGAGACAGGCAGCAGAGCTAAGTGAGCTAAGAGAGAAAGGAGATGTCCAAACCACAATTAGAGGGAGGGAGCGATCAGAAAGGAAGAAATGTTAGGCTGCTGACTACTGCTGGGCTGGTGACTACTGCTGGGCTGGTGACTACTGCTGGGCTGGTGACTACTGCTGGGCTGGTGACTACTGCTGGGCTGGTGACTACTGCTGGTGACTACTGCTGGGCTGGTGACTACTGCTGGGCTGGTGACTACTGCTGGGCTGGTGACTACTGCTGGTGACTACTGCTGGGCTGGTGACTACTGCTGGCCTGCTGACTACTGCTGGGCTGCTGACTACTGCTGGGCTGGTTACTACTGCTGGGCTGGTGACTACTGCTGGCCTGCTGACTACTGCTGGGCTGCTGACTACTGTTGGGCTACTGACTACTGCTGGGCTGGTGACTACTGCTGGGCTGGTGACAACTGCTGGCCTGCTGACTACTGCTGGGCTGCTGACTACTGCTGGGCTGGTGACTACTGCTGGGCTGGTGACTACTGCTGGCCTGCTGACTACTGCTGGGCTGCTGACTACTGTTGGGCTACTGACTACTGCTGGGCTGGTGACTACTGCTGGGCACAGAGACAGATATATCCACACATTCACAAACACACACACACACACACACACATACACACATGTACACACACACACACACACAAGTAGACAGACAGACACACATGTACACATGTACACAGAGACAGACATATTCACACACACAGACACAGAAACAGACACAGAAACAGACACATTCGATCAAAAGCATTCTACTGATGTATACACACAGAGAAACTCTAAGTGGGATGTGAGACACGTAATGAAAGACGCTGGAGTAGCATAGCAGCCTTTTTGCAATTGTTCCTGTGACAAATATAGCCTAAAATATGGATTGGTAAACTGGCAACTCTGCCATTTGAAGCACACCCCACCTTCCTTTACTGTATATGAAAACACTAACAGCCATGCAGCAATATCATGTATTAGGGACCTACTCTGTTACAAGTGGCTGGTAGCGACACCAGATAACCAGATAACCATGTCTGACACCACCCCAAATAAAACATCTAAAGCCAGGAGAGCTGATGATAGCAATATCATTGGACATTGAGTATATACTATAATAACATTTATATAACATATTATGTACTGTTAACAATAGAATGGCAAGACTCAAACTGCTATTTATTTTCCTTCCAAGTTTTCTTGTCTATGAGGAGATAAGTTGGCCTATGAAAGTGGTTATTAATAGGCAATAGATAATGTAGGAGATCAACCTGGAACTATCTGACAGAACATAATTACAGTAACAGCAAGTAAAGGCTAGTCAATCCCCCTGAATGGAAACACTTCTAAAATATATGTTACAGGTAAACAGATGTTCTATCTAGTAGTATTAGATTGTAACTGTCATCTGTGGGTGGGTGGGTTGATTGAGTGAGATGGAGCACATTCCAAGACAACTTTCCTTCCTTGACTCTGACTATGAGAGAGGGCCTCCCAGAGGGCACCTGCAGATCCCAAACCCTCTCCCAACAGGGGCCCTCTCTCCACAGACAGCCTAGGCCTCTTCTCAGTGTAGAATCCCACTGTGATGACCAAGGGGCCTAAGACCACACTCCTATTTTACACCCACTTTCAAAACAACCTAGTGAAACAGATTGACACACTCATCAGTCCACTGGAGGTCAGGATTCCTTACGTGTGTGTGTTATTCTCATGCATTATTACTTAGGCCTACTTACAAAAAAGAAGACATTGATGTTCCCAGCATGACTGATGAAGGAACCCCCAAAAAAATATCCCCAGAAACTCATCACCTTGTCTCTACGTCCCATTAAAGAAACATAAACACGGAGAAGCATTTTTTATGCTCTAAAAATAGTGCTCCATTTCCGGTAATGAGCTTTGGAGAGTGACCCTGCAGGCCTCCAGGAGACTGTGACTATGTCACGAATGGCACCCTATTCCCTACATAGTGTACTACTTTTGTCCAGAGCCCTATGTGCCCCTGTTCCTCCCTGACCGTGTCCAGTTCCCGCAAACGACAGCTGGGACAGTGAGGTGCTGAATGGGGTGGCAGGCTGGCAGCTAGGCGGAGAAGAGCATCTAGGGTTATTTATAACGGGATGGAAGGGCCCCTAGCCCCAGGTGCGCCACACTGTGTCATTTAAGAAACCCCATAATGTTTCCTTCCGCTGGATAACTCCTGACTGCCAGGCTCTGTCTGCCTGCCAAGGGAAAGGATCAATGGCTTTGTAATGTAAAGGGAGCGACTGTCTGGTTGATGCTAGGCTAGGCTGGTACTGAAAAGCTAATGGAGGAAGTACAAAGCATAAGTGGGACAAATGTTAGTGAAAATGCCAAATATACTATGTTATTCAAGGATTATGGGCATTCTATTATCAGACAAAGTGGAGAATGTATCTTCCAATTTGTGTTTATTGTTGTCAACAAATGGTTTAATAAGCAGCAAAGTCAAAAACACATTCATTGAAATAATTCATAACCATATAGCCACCACAATGCTCTGCTGGATGACCAATGCTTCCCACAGAGTAACAGGGTTTAGGCAAAGTAAGTCAAGCTCTGCTATAGTGAGCTGATGTGATTTCAGGTTCTGTAGGCCAATACTTAGGCCAGAAGGAGTAATGAAGGAAGTGACGGCAGCTGTTTGATCACTCTGATAAAGCTCTGGTTTCCCACACTCCCAGCAGCAGCAACAGCACCAGCAGCAGCAGTTATCTCTAACCTCCCATGGCTCTCATTCTCGCCTCAGGAGCAGCTAATCTGACACCTCCTGTTGCCTCGGCCAAGTTAGCTCACATTGCGCCAGAGACCACCAGGTCAAAGGAAATTAAATCAGTTTACTCACATCCCCCTGGGTCTCATAATCAAGTTCACATTCACAGGAGAGACATTTTACAACAACAACAAAAAAGTTAAGAAATGTTAAGAAAGTAGTTAAAATCGAATACTTTAGTAGTGCAAATCAGAACATTGATTTGAAACAATAACCTTGTTATGAGAGAAGCATGAGAGAGGACCAACGTAAAAAAAAACAATTCCTTTAACTTTCTTAGCTAGCTGTCCTCACCAGTGTGAACGCCCAGGGAAAGAATACCCTGTGGACTATGGGTAATTTCATGTTGTAAAGCCACTTTCAGCCCGTTCCCAACCTAACAAGGTCATGCTTTTTGGGACGGCTATCTCGTAATTAAATGGGATTTGGCAGGGCACCACCATGGGGAAACTTTTGAAACATTGAGTTCGCAATGGCAACATACCGAGTATCTCAGACCACATGATGAACCGCTTTGGTTTTTGCCCTAACAATACACAGCTGATTCAAACAACCAACTCATCATCAAGTTCTGATGACTTTAATCAGCTGTGTAGTGCTAGGGCCAAAAACTAAATGTGCATCGGGAAGGAGTTTGGGAAACCCTGTGCTAACAGGACAGGCCACAGAGCTTTGTGTTGGCCTCATCAGCACTTCAAACACTAAATTATCTTTCTACTGTATATAATACCTTGTACCTTGTAGTAGAGATTTCAAGAGACTGACAAACATGTTCAGTAGTTCTCTTCTATTGAGGGTTATGGGCATTATCATAAGATGATGAGAGTAATTCCAGATGTAGCAAAGTTGAACATGACACAAGAGAGGTTATAAAGACTCAAGTTGACAATATCATAAAACGCCTAGGCCTTGGGGATTGAGAGAGTGGAGAAGAAGAAGAAGAAGAAGAAGAAGAAGAAGTATTCAGAGGTTATCCACCCCTTTCAGAAGCCTGCTCCATCCTCTACTCTGGAAATGACCTGACAGCTGTTTTCTTTAACCTGTGCTCTGTGGGAAAGGCAACACTGGGATGAGAGGAGACAAGATGACTGGGGAGGGAAATAAGATCTGTCTTGACTTCACACACACACACACACACACACACACCACGTCAATATACTGTATCCATGGACATGAGGTCAACTTTTATTACAAATCCCAGGAGCAAAAGTAAGGAGAGACTTTACAAATGGATGTCTGGTAAGTCTAAAATGACTACCATAAGTCTAAGAGACTTTACAAATGGATGTCTGGTAAGTCTAAAATGACTACCATAAGTCTAAGAGACTTTACAAATGGATGTCTGGTAAGTCTAAAATGACTACCATAAGTCTAAGAAGTCTGCTTTTTTTTCTTCTTCTTCAGAAAACCTTCCCTGTTTACGAGAATGAACGTGTGCTCATCCATAATTACAGTCTATCTTTTATCTGACATAAAAGTCTAGGCATCTCTGATACATTACATTCTGGCATCAGCATTCCCTGTATTTTTTTTTAAACATTTATTTAACTAGGCATGCCAGTTAAGAACATATTCTTATTTACAACAAAGGCCTAAGAACATTAGGTTAACTGCCTTGTTCAGGAGCAGAACGACAGCAACCTTTCAGTTACTGGCCCAACGCTCTAACCACGGGGCCACCAGCCGCCCCATGTACGTGTCTGTCAAGTTGATTAGTTCCCTTCGCTGTTTATTTGCAGACCTGGTGTTATTTCCTCAAATCTCAGTCCTGTAATTGAATTAGAGGGCTAGAGGATGATTCACTCCACCACCGTCCCGTTCTATATGACAATATGAATTACCATCATGGCATCCTAAAATAACCCTGCAATTGTAAGTAAAAACGCAACTCGTTCCTGGGAGAGGGATGTGACTGGTTGTAGACTGCAGTGCAAACTTTGACTTCGGTTGAATGAGTCATGCATACAAGAAGAATAAGACTGCAAAGATTGCTGGTTAATCTTTGGCAAAGCCATCAAAGAAGCGGTACCACATAAAACAGGCCAGGGCCAATAGTAGTCATCTTCTCCAGTGGGGTGGCAGGTAGCCTAGCGGTTAGACTGTTGGGCCAGTAACTGAAAGGTTGCTGGTTTGAATACATGAGCTGACAAGGTGAAAAAAGCTGTTGATGTGTCCTTGAGCAAGGCACTTAACCCTGATTTGCTCCAGGGCTGACCCTGTAGGTAGGCTGTCATTGTAAATAAGAATCTGTTCTTAACTGACTTGCCTAGTTAAATAAAGGTTAAATAAACAAAAATGTCCCATAACACTCTGATAGAAACTGACTGGAGCTATTTTGAATGCAATACAACCTGCTCTGTCAAGATTATGGTTAATTCGATCATTCAATCAACACAGTACAAAAATAATTTCAGGGTATGGCCTATTCTTCACATAGCCTAAGGTAATCACAGTCATGACAAACAATCAAATTATAAATGTCTGCAGCTGTTTACACATTACAATGTCTGCTTTGGCAAGCCCTTTACATAAGGTACAGTAATCACAGTCAGTATGTGAACTAAGGTAAACACCATCTGTTCATTCATTACCTCACCAGGCAGCAACATTGTTTCATACTCCAGCATGATGCACAATCCATTTTTCTAGCGAGAAGTCAGAATTTAAGTAATATGCACTTTCATTACATGCTAATCAATTAGAGAAGGCAGTCTATGAAGTCAGCCTCCCAAAAATGGCCGCACCGGAATTGGCTCAAAAACAATCCAACATTTACGCTCATTCTTTACTAGTCTTAGTTTTTCAGGAAACGGACAAAAAAAATCCAATCTTTTACCTTATTAGGGATGTCTACCTATGTTTTTTTTCTACGAACCACTCAGAGGCCTCAGAGCAGAGGAGTAGCTTTAGGCTAAACTTAGAAACAATGTGACAGAGATTTAGAGGAGTTAATTTGGGATGAATGAAATGTAGTTGGGGGCAGGTGACTTGCAGAAACCTGACTGTGACAAACACCACTGCCTGACCCCCATGGAGAGCCAAGAGAGCCACAGGACAGCCACAGGGAGGACTAGAAGTGGAATTCTTGGTACAAGAATACCTTTGTTGTGCTTCACTTCCACCTGAGACTGAGGGTTTAACGTTAATGTTGGCTCTCGTGTGATTGTGTTTGCATCAGGAGTGTCACACTAAAGCCTTGAGGCGAGCAGAATCAACAACTTCTGTATCATCAAGACAGTTGCTTTGTGAGAAGGTGCTAAAGTTCACAGTTAGCCATTGTTATGTAAAACAAAACAAAAAAAAGCTCAAAAGTACCAGTGGCCTGGCTTTGGCCCCAAGTGAGAGCAGCTCTGCCGGAGCCATGGCCTAGTGAGACACAGGTGCCGGAACGCATAGACGGAAATAGAAAAGTCTGAGCCTTTTTGGTAAAACACTGGGGTAAATCTCAGATGGAAAACTCGCACCCGGAGTAAGGGGTAAAGGGGGAGACAACTCAGGAGTGCCTGCCAGAAAACCACAGCATTTCCAACTCCAACGTATTGACAACAGTGGATAATAATTATTTGCAGTACACAGTACAAGTGACACATAAACAACATGTGTGACATGTATTTCCCTCTGTGGACTAACGCTCTATTAAGACCACTCCTGCGTGTACTTGTGTGCATGATTGACTGTCAAAATTGACACAATAAAAGCACTGGAACATGAAAATCCACTTTTTCTCAGGTTACGATTATTCAGTACGACAGTCACACACATCTGTGTATTCTCTAAAAAGTCAGTCTCCCTGTTGCTACTGCAGCTTCGCTATTCACTATTCCAGTGTATGAGGCTATGAGGCTGTGCACAGAGTAAAGTGAATCCAAGTTTATTCAAAGATGCTTTTGTTAAAGCCTCTCTACAGCCAAACCATTTCCCGTTTCCCAGATCCAAAAGACATTGCCATCTTTACATAGCAGTAGGCTATAGTAAGCCGCATACATCTGCTCTGAAATGCTCACACCTTACCATTTGAGGTCCCTCTCGGCCAAAAAAAACACTGAAGAAAGACATGCTTTAGAAAAAGCTCCTGTGGTAAAAAAATAAATAAAGAATGACACACACAGCCAGCCAACGGTTGGTCAGCACTTCAGGACACACACACCCATACTGCACACACACAAGTGGCCTCCAGGAATATTTAAGTAGGTCATGATTCTTCCATGCTGTGCCTTAGAACATGCATAGTTATTGTGTACATTAATAAGAATTCAGGACCATGTATTAAAACATGGGCAATTTATAAAAAAATATACTGAATTAAAGATGTTTTGAGGCAACATGATTATCAAAAATAGCAGCAGAGACCTTTTCTGCAAGTCATTAGTGTCATGATGCAAATCCACCCACGCTAGCCGTGTGACCCTAAGCTTTGGGCTAACAAGAACTTTCCAGGGTTTGGTGCTTCCATGTTTTACTATTTAAGTAAGTGATTTCCTTTCCTCGATCCGATTCGTGATAATTTGAGGATCATGGTGGCAAATCTTCTTTATTTCACTTTTACTTAACCAGGAAGTACCTTGAGAATATATTTTTCAAGGAAGACCTGACCTAACAGTGCACCAAAACACAACCAGTTGTCTCTTTAAAGCCATGTACCAACGTAAAGAAGGAAGAATGTGAACATTCCTGAGGCCAATTATGTGGGTTCAACATGTGAGAAGGGATCAGGTGCCCACTTTGTCTGCATGAAATGCTTTGTCCCTGATTGGCTCTCATCTGCTCTATTCTCTGGTTTAAATCCTTGGATTTAGACTCCCCCTGTCACCCACTGACAAAGGATCAAGGAGCTGGCCACTCACAAACCAACAGACCATGGGATTATCTCTTCTAGAGGCTGGGTCAGGGAGGAGAAGCTAGGGTCTGTCTGGAGGAGTATCTTTCCTGGGGGTATCAAGGTTGTATTTCACCAGGTGCAAAGATCCTTTGCGGGGGCAGTAAGGGAAGACGTTCTTCTATACTAGTGACTCTACTCAGAAGGCAGCTCTCAGTCACGTTTCATCATATTCTATCAAACCTTGACATTCCAGGGTGGAATCCTGACTTTAGCGTAACTTTACTGTTTGTGTAAATACATTGAAGCCAATTGGAGATTTGTATGACCATTTGATTTAAGTGTGCAGATTTACAATATGTCCTCCTCCATATCATTACACATGATCATAGCACCTTTCATATAAAGTATAGTATAGTATACAGAAGCATATGATACACTCCTTGTGTTGAGTCACTAAAAGACACATTGCTCTTGTGGGACATAACAAGAGCAATAGCATGACTAAAAGTAGAGTGAACTTTTAACAGGTTTTGGCAGATGTGTTTCAACAGTAGGACATTTAGCACAAGGAGCCCATCACACTGTTGTAATCCCTCCAAGAACCTCATGCAGAAACACCTCTGGGACTCCTGGCCAAGCGTTGAGTGGGATTGGAAGACAGAATGTGTCAGAATAGGGTGCCATTTGGGACTCACTCAGACACACTGGATAAGCAGGCTGTGCAGTGAGACTGAGTGCAGGATGGAGATATGGTATGAATGAGATCTAGGGGAAAGCTGTTAGACTGCATATTAGACTGGGAACTGCAGGCCAGCCACTACACATGCCCAAGGTCAACAGGGGGTACCAAAAAATGGGATGTCTACGTCATCATATAATATTTAATGTGGCTGCGGTCCAATTAAATTTATGACTTACCGTGATATACTCTTAGAAAAAAGGGTTCAAAAGGGATCTTTGGCTGTCCCCATAGGAGAACCCTTTTTGGTTCTAGGTAGAAATCTTTTGGGTTCCAGGTAGAACCCTCTGTGGAAAGGGTTTTACATGGAACCCAAAAGGGTTCTACCTGGAACCAAAAAGGGTTATTCAAAGGGTTTTCATATGGGGATAGCCGAATAACCCTTTTAGGGTCTAGGTAGCACCTTTTTTTTCTAAGTGTAGCTATAAAGTACCCCTTGCTAAAACATAACTATTTTATTGAATTTAACGTTTTCATAAACTTGAATTTTAGTGTGTTTTTAAGATGCCAGTCTTCTGACAGAATGTCTCCACTCTCTCGCTGCTCTTCCTCCCTGCTAATCAGATCAAGCCTTAGTCTCTCAGACAAAGGCCTTCAGTATTACACACAACCACAACCACAAACACCAACATAACACATCTGGTTATTGGCTGTATAACCACACTACTGTGAGAGCCAATGACTTAGAATCTCAATTTCACTTCAGGCATGTAATACAGTGGAAAGAAAAAGTATGTGAACCCTTTGCAATTACCAGGATTTCTGCATAAATTGGTCATCAAATTTTATCTGATCTTCATATAAGTCACAAAAATAGACAAACACAGTGTGCTTAAACTAATAACACACAAATTATTGTATTTTTCGTGTCTATATTGAATACATAATTTAAACATTCACAGTGTAGGTTGAAAAAAGTATGTGAACCCCTAGGCTAATGACTTCTCCAAAAGCTAATTGGAGTCAGGAGTCAGCTAACTTTAAGCATCAGCTGTCAAAGCTGCTTATCGATCACTGCACCTGTATATAGCCCTTCTGTAAATAGCCCACACTACTACCTCATCCCCATATTTATTTTTGTTATTTTCGCTAATCTTGCACTCCAGTATCTCTATTTGCACATCATAATTTGCACATCCTTCATTCCTGTGTTAATGATGATAATCTGTAATTTATTTCACCACTATGGTCTATTTATTGTCCTACCTCCTAACCTTACTGCATTTTGCACTACATTTTGCACTCTGTATATAGATTTTCTATTGTGTTTTTGACTATGTTTGTTTACTGTGTAACTCTGTGTTGTTTTTGTCGCACTGCTTTGCTTTGTCTTGGCCAGGTCGCAGTTGCAAATGAGAACTTGTTCTCAACTGACCTACCTGGTTAAATAATGGTGAAATAAAAAAATAAAAAATAACCTGGAGCCAATCAATGAGACGAGATTGGAGATGTTGGTTAGAGCTGCCCTGCCCTATAAAAAATGAAAATTTGAGTTTGCTCTTCACAAGAAGCATTGCCTGATGTTTGAGAACCATGCCTCAAACAAAAGAGATCTTAGAAGACCTAAGATTAAGAAATGTTGACTTGCATAAAGCTGTAAAGGGTTACAAAAGTATGTCTAAAAGCCTTGATGTTCATCAGTCCACGGTAAGACATATTGTCTATAAATGGAGAAAGTTCAGCACTGTTGCTACTCTCCCTAGGAGTGGCCGTCCTGCAAATGTGACTGCAAGAGCACAGCGCAGAATGCTCATTGAGGTTAAGCAGAGTCCTAGTGTCAGCTAAAGACTTACAGAAATCTCTGGAACATGCTAGCATCTCTGTTGATGAGCACTAAACAAGAATGGTGTTCATGGGAGGACACCACGGAAGAAACCACTGCTGTCCAAAAGAAACATTGCTGCACGTCTGAAGTTCGCAAAAGAGCACCTGGTTGTTCCACAGCGCTACTGGCAAAACATTCTGTGGACAGATTAAATTAAAGTTGAGTTGTTTGGAAGGAACACACAACACTAAAAAGGCACAGCACACCAACATCAAAACCTCATCCCAACTGTAAAGTATGGTGGAGGGAGCATCATGGTTTGGGGCTGCTTTGCTGCCTCAGGGCCTGGACAGCTTGCTATCATCGATGTAAAAATTAATTCCCAAGTTTATCAAGACATTTTTCAGGAGAATGTAAGGCTATCTGTCCGCCAACTGAAGCTCAACAGAAGTTGGGTGATGTAACAGGACAACGACCCAAAACACAGAAGTAAATCAACAACAGAATGGCTTCAACATGAAGAATATACAATGCAAAGCATTCTGGAGTGGCCCAGTCAGAGTCCTGACCTCAACCCGATTGAGATGCTGATTGAGATGCTGTGGCATGACCTCAAGAGAGCGGTTCCCACCAGACATCCCAAGAATATTGCTGAACTGAAACAGTTTTGTAAAGAGGAATGTTCCAAAATTCCTCCTGACCGTTGTGCAGGTCTGATCCGCAACTTTAGAAAACGTTTGGTTGAGGTTATTGCTGCCAAAGGAGGGTCAACCAGTTATTAAATCCATGGGTTCACATACTTTTCCCGCCCTGCACTGTGAATGTTTACACGGTGTGTTCAATAAAGACATGAAAACGTATGATTGTTTGTGTGTTATTAGTTTAAGCAGACCGTGTTTGTCTATTGTTGTGACTTAGATGAAGATCAGATCAAATGTTATGACCTATTTATGCAGAAATCCAGGTAATTCCAAAGGGTCCACATACTTTTTCTTGCCACTGTATATATTTATTTATTTATTTATTATTTAACCTTTATTTAACTAGGCAAGTCAGTTAAGAACAAATTGGTATGGCAACTGCTCGGCAACTATTTTTAAAGTGTAACGTGCATTCAATCCGTATTGTAGCAAAACGTTGACAGATAAATGGAAATGGTAAAAACCACAGACGGCCATGTTTGGACGGTGTCAATTGTGTTAAAGAACTACCTCTATTATCCTCTAATACTGTGACAACAATCCCATTGTTATGCATGCAGGTTCAGAAAGGAATTCCCCTAGACGGCACCACGCCTGTTAGATCCAGCACTATGAAACAGACTGATAAAACCCCTGAGTAAAACTAAAAAAATGTCCCTCTATTTAACGTCTTCCTTCCCGAGATCCTCCCAAAATAAACCAGCGCATTAGTACAGCATAGAACAATAACCCGCTCCAAACGAAGTCTTCAACAAGACATAAACAATCCGTCTCTCTTTAACCAAACAATCATGGACATGCAAACAAATGACAGAAGTGTATGACTTATGAGCCTGATATAAAATAGACATGAAACTAAAAGGAACACAGGTAGCCTAGTGGTTAGAGCATCGGGCCAGTAACCGAAAGGTTGCTGGTTCGAATACCTGAGCCGACAAAAAGAAGTGTCCTTGACAAGGCATTTAACCCTGATTTGCTCTAGGGGCTGACCCTGTAGGTAGGGTGTCAATTTAAATAAGAATTTGTTCTTAACTGACTTGCTAGTTAAATAAAGGTTAAATAAAAAAGAGCGGAGTGTTTTGTTGTTTATAAAAACATACCAATAATATATTGCTTATAAACACAAAGACTATTCAAATCGAGGTGGATTTAAAACCTCCACCTTCCATTCAGAGACAGTAGTCTGAATAAATAAATTGACTCAAGGTGGCAGAAGCGGCAGCATCCCATAATAATTATGTATAATTGTGTCTGAAACTAATGAGCAATAATCCCACCATTAAGAAACTGGAGCCACAAACCACACTTTAGGGTTCATCATTACAGATGTGCCATACAGTTGATACTCAAGCCAAGAGACCTGCTGTAAAGTGAGTGAGCCCCTAGGATGTCTGTTTCTGTGCTTGGTGTAATGTGCTGCTCATTACAATTAGCTAGCTCATCTAGGAGCTGGACATGAAAGAGAGCAGTTGACCAGAAAGTTGGGTAAATTTAACATGACGTCCCATGATGTCTTAACCTTTAACCTCTATCGTTGGCACATTTTCAACACTGATATCATAATTATGCCATGAAGCACATTAAAAAAAGGATAGAAATTATACTTACAGTAAGTCTTACAGGGAGCACGTAGGGGTAGAAAAAACTAGATAGCTTACTAAAGTAAATCCAAGTTAATATACTCTTACTTGAAACATTTGACAATGCTATGGGATTTATGTGGATTACACAGCAGACCAACAGGCCGCAATCTCCCTGCCAAGCATAAACAAAGTCAGACCATCTCCTCATCCACCTCACCAGTTGACAGGGCAGCAGGTAGCCTAGCGGCAGAGAGGCGAGCCAGCAACTGGAGGGTTACCAGTTTGAATCCCGGGTCTGATGGGAAAAATCTAGCGGGTTGTTGGTATCAAAACTCCTAGGTGCCATCTCCTGCCGTTGTGCCCTAGAGCAAGGCACTTAGACAACAACAGCTTACTGGACGCCCCCTACACCTCTCCATGTCACGGTGTGTTGGATATATGGGACGATAGACGGAGCGTTCGTGGAGTGTCATCCTTTTTATTTATATGAGTTGTATTCACGAGGCATATAAATCAAAAAGGAGAGTATTATTAAACTAACTAACAATCAAACAAAACAAACAAAAACACGGTGACTTACTGTGGCTGCTGGCAGCGCAGACAAACACAAAGAATAATGATCCACACACAGGTGGAATTGTGTGGATCCTATATACTATCCCCAATCAGAGACAACGCTAGACAGCTGTCTCTGATTGGGGATGATAATCTCCCTAGTTAGGGTGTGATGACTTGGTTGTGTGCCTCTCTCCTCCCCTAGGTGGGAGTAAGAGGCCTTACCACAACCAAGCCATCACAGTACCCCCCCCCCAAGGTGCGGACTCCCGATCGCACCATAAATCCCCCCTCTCCTGAAAGGAAAAAACAAAAAAAATGTCCAAAAAACTAGGGGGGACATGGCGGGGTACTGAGATGGTTGCTGGTGGAGGCTCCGGTTCTGGTTCCGGGCGTGGCGCAAGCTCTGAGAGTAGCTTCTCTCCTACCTCTCTGTTGCACGCCCGGTCCAGTCCGGACCCCAGCGCGATGGTTCCCCTCTCAGTACTCCCGCCATTTACCAAGTCCTGTCTGGACCCTGGTGTGGGAGCCCTCGACCCTGGAGAGGGGCTGACCACTGGCCCCGGACTGGGCACCGGTGGAGCGGACTGCTCCGTCACTGGAGCGACGTAGATGACCGGCCCCGGACTGGGCACCGGTGGAGCGGGCTGCTCCGGCACTGGAGCGACGCAGATGACCGGCCCCGGACTGGGCACCGGTGGAGCGGACTGCTCCGGCCCTGGAGCGACGTGGACGACCGGCCCCGGACTGGGCACCGGTGGAGCGGACTGCTCCGGCACTGGAGCGACGTAGATGACCGGCCCCGGACTGGGCACCGGTGGAGCGGGCTGCTCCGGCACTGGAGCGACGCAGATGACCGGCCCCGGACTGGGCACCGGTGGAGCGGGCTGCTCCGGCACTGGAGCGACGTGGACGACCGGCCCCGGACTGGGCACCGGTGGAGCGGACTGCTCCGGCACTGGAGTGACGCGGACGGCCGGACCCGGATGGGGCTCCGGTGGAGGTTCAGGTCTGCTCACCTTCCCCGGAGCTCTCGGGCTGCTCACCTTCCCCGGGGACCTCGGGCTGCTGACCGTCACGGGGGACCTCGGGCTGCTGACCGCCACCGGGGACCTCGGGCTGCTCACCGTCACCGGGGACCTCGGGCTGCTCACCGTCACCGGGGACCTCGGGCTGCTCACCGTCACCGGGGACCTCGGGCTGCTCACCGTCACCGGGGACCTCGGGCTGCTGACCGTCACCGGGGACCTCGGGCTGCTGACCGTCACCGGGGACCTCGGGCTGCTGACCGTCACCGGGGACCTCGGGCTGCTGACCGTCACCGGGGACCTCGGGCTGCTGACCGTCACCGGGGACCTCGGGCTGCTGACCGTCACCGGGGACCTCGGGCTGCTGACCGTCACCGGGGACCTCGGGCTGCTGACCGTCACCGGGGACCTCGGGCTGCTGACCGTCACCGGGGACCTCGGGCTGCTGTCCGTCACCGGGGACCTCGGGCTGCTGACCGTCACCGGGGACCTCGGGCTGCTGACCGTCACCGGGGACCTCGGGCTGCTGACCCTTACTGGAGGCCTCAGGCTGCTGACCGTCACAGGAGGCCTCGGGCTGCTGACCTTCTCCGGAGACCTCAGGCTGGATGCCGTGCCCACCCTGGGCACCGACGCAGAGGTGGTCTTCAGCCCTGCAGCTGGTCTGGCTGTCGGCCCCAGACTGGGCACCGACACGCTATGGAGCTCCTGCTCCACAGCGGGACTGAACGTCGTGCCCACCCTGGGCACCGACGCAGAGATGGTTTCCAGCCCTCTGGTTGGGCTGGCTGTCGGCCCCACACTGGGCACCGACGTGCTATGGAGCTCCTGCTCCACAGCGGGGCTGAACGTCGTGCCCACCCTGGGCACCGACGCAGAGATGGTTTCCAGCCCTCCGGTTGGGCTGGCTGTCGGCCCCAGACTGGGCACCGACGCGCTATGGAGCTCCTGCTCCACAGCGGGACTGAACGTCGTGCCCACCCTGGGCATCGACGCAGAGATGGTTTCCAGCCCTCTGGTTGGGCTGGCTGTCGGCCCCACACTGGGCACCGACGTGCTATGGAGCTCCTGCTCCACAGCGGGGCTGAACGTCGTGCCCACCCTGGGCACCGACGCAGAGAGGGTTTTCAGCCCTGTGGTTGGGCTGGCTGTCGGCCCCAGACTGGGCACCGACGCGCTATGGAGCTCCAGCTCCAGAGCGGGACTGAACGTCGTGCCCACTCTGGGCACCGACGCAGAGATGGTCTCCAACCACAGAGCTGTGCTGGTGACCGTCGCGGTAGCCTCCGTGCGTGGAGTAGGCACGGGGCATACTGGACTGGGGACACGCACCACAGGTCTGGTGCGAGGAGCTGGCACGGGTCGCACCGGGCTGGAGACACGCACCATAGGTTGGGTGCGAGGAGTAGGCACAGACCGTACCGGGCTGGGGGAACGCACCACTGGTCTGGTGCGAGTAGCTGGAACGGGCTGTACCTGGCTGGGGAAACGCACCGTTGGGTCGGTGCGTTGAGCTGGCACAGGTCGCGCCGGGCTGGGGAAATGCACCATAGGTTGGGTGCGAGGAGCAGGCACAGACCGTACCGGGCTGGGGGAACGCACCACTGGTCTGGTGCGAGTAGCTGGAACGGGCTGTACCTGGCTGGGGAAACGCACCGTTGGGTCGGTGCGTTGAGCTGGCACGGGTCGCGCCGGGCTGGGCAAACGCACCATAGAGCTGGTGCGCGGAGCAGGCGCGGGCCGTACCGGGCTATTGTTGCGCACCGATGGTTTGGTGCGCTGAGTCGGTCTCCTCCTCCTCCGACTCTGGACCGGCGCTGGAGGCACCGGACTGGGAACTGACGCTGGAGCACGACTGTGCCTGTCGTCCCTACTCCAACGCCAATCCCCATCCTGTGAGGGCTCCTCCGGGAACCCCCACGAGTGAGGGAACAGAAGCACATCGCTGTCGTCTTCCTCCGACTCCTCTCTGTACTCCTGCTCCCACGGCTGTAGGGGCTCCTCCTGGAACCCCCACGAGTGCAGTGGTCGGGGCTCTTCTCCCTCGATCCCCGACCACCCCCATAGCCCCCCCCCAAAATCAGTTTGGGGGTTTTTCTGGGCTCCAAGCTGGTCCTTCGCTTTAGCCCGGTAACGTTTCCCCCGTCTTCGGCGCCTCTGCTCCGGACACCAGCCCTCCTCCACCGCACGATAATGGGAGTGTTCCTCCTCGGTAATTTTCCCCATACCGAGGAGGATGTCTCCCAAAGTTATCCCCCGTTGCGTCCCAGGGTGGTGGATCATTCTGTCACGGTGTGTTGGATATATGGGACGATAGACGGAGCGTTCGTGGAGTGTCATCCTTTTTATTTATATGAGTTGTATTCACGAGGCATATAAATCAAAAAGGAGAGTATTATTAAACTAACTAACAATCAAACAAAACAAACAAAAACACGGTGACTTACTGTGGCTGCTGGCAGCGCAGACAAACACAAAGAATAATGATCCACACACAGGTGGAATTGTGTGGATCCTATATACTATCCCCAATCAGAGACAACGCTAGACAGCTGTCTCTGATTGGGGATGATAATCTCCCTAGTTAGGGTGTGATGACTTGGTTGTGTGCCTCTCTCCTCCCCTAGGTGGGAGTAAGAGGCCTTACCACAACCAAGCCATCACACTCCAAAAAAACCTGTGTATGTACCTTGAGCGTAAAAATTAGGAACACCTTCCTAATATTGAGTTGCACCCCCTTTTGCCCTCAGTACAGTCTCAACTCGTTGGGGCATGGACTCTACAAGGTATCGAAAGCGTTTCACAGGGATGCTGGCCCATGCTGACTCCAATGCTTCATACAGTTGTGACCAAGTTGGTTGGTGGACCATTCTTGGCACACATGGGTATGAAAACCCCAGCAGCGTTGCAGTTCTTGACAAACTCAAAACAGTTCTTGAAACAAACCGGCACCTACTGCCATACCCCGTTCAAAGGCACTTAAATCTTTTGTCTTGCCCATTCACCCTCTGAATGGCACACATGCACAATCCTTGTCTCAATTGTCTCAAGGCTTAACAATTGTCTCAAGGCTACACTGATTGAAGTGGATTTAACAAGTGATATCAATATGGGATCATAGTCTGTCACTCGGTGTATGTGTGTCTCTCAGAAAGGTTGGGTTAAAAGCACAATACAAATTGAGCTTAATCTTAACCAGTTGACAGATACATTTCACATCACCTATCCTTACCATTCAAAGCGTTTGTAAACTTTGCACACCAACACCAAATGCTTCGCCCCCACCTAGACATCTGTTTGCCAGAGGTTTATGCATCAATACACGAAAGCAGGAGGCCTTTGCTGGGCCCATTCATTGAGAGCAGATGTGAGGCCTCCATTCCCTACTATAATAAGATGTAATTACAGGCATCGGGGGATCTGGGTGTCCTTGTGAACATCTCCTGAGCTCTGGATGGTAGTCAGACAGACAAGTCAGGTAGACTAGAAAGCAGTGAAACTAACTACAGACAGACAAAGCTGTCTGTTCTTCTGAAACTCACACGCATTATTATTAGGGTTAGGGTCATTGCCAGTGACCTCACGATACGATATTATCACGATACTTAGGTGCCGATACGATATGATATGTATTGTGATTCTCACGGTTTTCACGATCCTATATGTATTGCGATTAGATACTGCAATTTTATTGTGATTTGATGTTCCAAACATATTGCTAACTATTCACTGAATATACCAAACAGGAACACCATTGAACAGACTCAATCTGTCAGGGTATGGACTCTACAAGGTGTCGAATGGACTCCAACGCTTCCCACAGTATTGTCAAGTTGGCTGGATGTCCTTTGGCTAGTGGACCATTCTTGATACACATGGGGAAACTGTTGAGCATGAAAAACCCAGCACCGTTGCATTTCTTGACACAAACCGGTACGCCTGGCACCTTCTACCATACCCCAATCAAACATGTTGGCTCACTAAAAAGAAGATGGAGAACAAGCTATAGGATGAAAAATACTGGAGTTTTGGCGCAGGTACAGCCGACTGAGCTAGCCAACTCTACCTATAGTAGCAAAAAAATAAACAATACAAATCGAATCGATATTCAAGTATTGATACAATATCGTCCCAAAAATAAATTGCGAAACGTAACTGCATTGATTTTTTTCCCCCCATAACTAATTATTATAATCTAGACAAGCCCTCATCATGAGTCAGTTCATGGCCTTTCATCAAGGAAAAGAGGATAATTATTTAGCCTAGACTTTCACAACACTCTTTTAATAAAAAGCATCACCATTCTATATTTTCCCTGTAATTTGTCTAGCAAGCGTTTCCCGCAAACCCAAATATGAGCAAACACTCTCTTGACATGATTCCTGCAAGCTGAATCCAGAGGTGGGGATTGGACCAGGAGGGGCAGCAGGAGAGGAGAGAGAGAACACTGCTCACCAGTTTTCAGAGACATCACACCCTGGTCTGGGCTGATCCGACTATGAAAACTCTGAGCCTGCCCTCCCATGTCTGTCTCGTCTGCGCTTAGAAAAAAAATAGGCATGAAAAAACAGCTTTGTCCCCCATTATTCTGGTATCTCTGTAAATCTCCCCTCGGTGCGATCTTTTAAATTAGTTCTGCATAAGGGAACCTCAACCCCTGCCTCCCTGACTGGTGAAATTACAGAGCTGAAGCTAGACATGTGCCCACGGCGGGTAGGGCTTGTGTCTGTGCCAGGGAATCTGACTGCAGTCTCGCCTCCGTGCCAAATCTCAACCCTGGTGTGCCCCTGGCCTTGACTCCACGTCTTCACCCCTCCACCCTTTGTGTCCAACGCCAGGGCCATAAAAGGGCTGACAAGGCCAGAATAGAGGCTCAGCGGGAATAGGTCTGGTAGGGATTGGGGAAAGACTGGGGCCCCTTACCCCCCTGACACAACTGGAACATCCTCCTCTATGCCTCCTCCAGAGGCTGTCCAGCAAATCAACATATATCACAAACTCTCTCAGTTTGGGGAAGAAACTTTAATGTCCTATTTAAAGGCAATAATTGCTTGACTTGGCTAGTGGTGCTGCTAGCTGGGTGAATCTGAACTGTGAGGCCTCTAAAGGCCTAGAATGGGGAAGCTTAAAATAGATCCACAAGAGCTGACTGGAAACATATACTTCCACATAGACCTACAGTCTAGAGTACATTCAACTGAAACGTCAGACTCAGACATTAAACATTAAACAGGCATTTCTAGAAATCCAGGTAATAACTCTATTCTCTAAAATACAAAATAAGGAATCCAAGATGCAAGACTCCAAACTGTAGTCACAACAATCATATCACAGCTGTTAATGATTAATCAAATCAAATCAAATTGTATTTGTCACATGCGCCGAATACAACAGGTGTAGACCTTACCGTGAAATGCTTACTTACAAGCCCTTAACCAACAATGCAGTTCAAGAAATAGAGTTAAGAAAATATTTACTAAATAAACTAACGTTAAGAAAATATTTACTAAATAAACCAAAAAATGTAATAAAAAGTCAGTACCGAGGTACCGAGTTAATGTGCGGGGATACAGGTTAGTCAATGTAATTTGTAGGTAGGGGCAAAGTGACTATGCATATATAATAAACAGCGAGTAGCAGCAGTGTAAAAACAAAGGGGGGTGGGGGGTCAATGTAAATAGTCCGGGTGGACATTTTATTAATTGTTTAGCAGTCTTATGGATTGGGGGTAGAAGCTGTTTGGACCTAGACTAGGTGGTATCGATTGCCGTACGGTAGCAGAGAGAACAGTCTATGACTTGGGTAAATGGAATATTAGAAACATTTTTGGCCCTTCCTCTGACACCGCCTAGTATATAGGTCCTGGATGGCAGGAAGCTTGGCCCCAGTGATGTACTGGGCCGTACGCAGTACCCTCTGTAGCGCCTTACGCTTGGATGCCGAGCAGTTGCCATACCAGCTCTAGCCTCCTTTTCCTGTAGTCCACGATCAGCTCCTTTGTCTTGCTCACATTGAGGGAGAGGTTGTTGTCTTGGTACCACACTGCCAGGTCTCTGACCTCCTCCCTATAGGCTGTCTCATCGTTGTCGGTGATCAGGCCTACCACTGTTGTGTCGTCAGCAAAGTTAATGATGGTGTTGGTGACGTGCTTGGCCACGCAATCATGGGTGATTGTACAGGAGGGGACTAAGCACGCACCCCTGAAGGGCCCCAGTGTTGCGGATCAGCGTGGCAGATGTGTTGTTGATAACCCTTACCACCTGGGCCCGTCAGAATGTCCAGGATCCAGTTGCAGAGGGCGGTGTTTAGTCCCAGGGTCCTTAGCTTAGTGATGAGCTTTGTGGGCACTATGGTGTTGAACGCTGAGCTGCAGTCAACGAACAGCATTCTCACATAGGTTAGCCATGACTTTTAACCTGTTGTGACATTGAGGCATGCTATATTAAGTGAAAACATCTGCTCAGGTCTTGACACTGAACTATAAAATAATGAAGCCTTGAGAGTCGTATCGCGTGACAAACTTCTGAAAGCTGTGTAGATGTAACCTATAGGCAGGCAGTGTGTGTTTGGGTCACACGACCCAGCCAAGCCGCAGGAACCATCAACAGATGGTTAGGGAGAGAAAGAACATGCAAGCCACAGAAATTCCCCTCACTGTTTCCAAAACCATGAGTAGAACCACATCCAGTTCTAGCTTGCCTGCTGTGCCAGGTAGTGGGTACTGGATGAACCGTTCCTGAGTATATACCAAATTGTGCCCAACATCTGGGCACACAATAGAAGCAAAATGTCCCAAAACATAATTTTAGTTTGGGGTTGATGTTGGTGATTGTTTTCATTGGATGCGTTTGCCCATAATCTTTTCATGAACAGAAAAAAAACATAGGTCTGAAATAATTCAGTAAGCCTCAGCACACCATTGACCTGGAACGGTCTCCAAAGGACACATTGGACACAGTGTCTGGTAAATGTCTAAACGGTACAATAGCGATGATAGCCACTAGCCGGCATGGTGCAACGGCCACGATTCTGATCTAGCAAAGCACTCAACCACACACAGGATCTACATTCCATCCACATCAAATAATGGTTAGAGTTTCATTCCCATAACTTCTCCCAGTAGCCTACTCAAACACACACACACACCAGGGTTTCCATTAGCCAGTAATACCTCGCTTTTTGTCTATATTTATTTTTAGAAAAGCCCAAAAATACAATTGCCACCGGTAATTTTTTGACCTATTCATTGATGGAAATACCAGTCGATGTAAATACATTTGACTGGTTATGCTTATTGGTCTATAGATTAATTTGCATAATGTATTGGAATTAAATTGGCGTGTAGGTGACAGTATATTCGTTATGTATCTTAATTATCACACGCGTACAGACAGCACGAGAGCTGCTGCTGCAGCATCTCAAACGGCAACAGAAGGCAGGCTTCATCAGCGCGCTACACACCACTCAGCTGGAGGCAGAACGCTATACATTTTGAAAAAATATCCTTAAATGTTTGAAACCTTAACGTTTGCATTATGGAACAAAAATTTGTGCATAGCCTACTGCCTTGATAAACTAAATAATAGTTGATCAACATTTTAAGATAAACGTAGCTAGGCTCTATAAGACAGACAGACAGACAGACAGGACATGCTGTGGATGTGGGTATGTAGCTAGGCTCTATAAGACAGACAGACAGACAGACAGACAGACAGACAGACAGACAGACAGACAGGTCATGCTGTGGCTGTGGGTATGTAGCTAGGCTCAGTAAGACAAACAGACAGACAGGACATGCTGTGACTATGGGTATGTAGCTAGCCTCTATAAGACAGACAGACAGGACATGCTGTGGCTGTGGGTATGTAGCTAGGCTCTATAAGACAGACAGACAGACAGACAGGACATGCTGTGGCTGTGGGTATGTAGCTAGGCTCTATAAGACAGACAGACAGACAGACAGACAGACAGGACATGCTGTGACTGTGGGTATGTAGCTTGGTTCTGTAAGTCAGACAGACAAGACATGCTGTGGATGTGGGTATGTAGCTAGGCTCTGTAAGGCAGACAGACAGACATAACATTCTGTGGCTGTGGGTATGTAGCTAGGCTCTATAAGACAGACAGACAGACAGGCATGCAGGCAGACAGACAGACAGGACATGCTGTGACTGTGGGTATGTAGCTAGGCTCTATAAGACAGACAGACAGGACATGCTGTGACTACCTGTAGAGGTTAAGAAAAAGGTGAAGCATTTTCTAATGAAGTCAATATAGTTTATTACAATTGTTGCATTACTAAATAAAATGTGATATGACAAACATTCCTGTTATAATGTGGGCCTACATCAAATGTGTCATTCTGAAGTATAGTAGCCTTGAAAACAGTTGGATTCTTATTTTGCAACACTACAAAATAATATCCAGCAGATTGCCATCAGCAGCAGTACTCCCTCAGTATTAAATGATGCACAATGTCTCTCCATACTTATTCATCTCTGGCCAACAGAGGCAGGCCAAAGGCCAGTCAGAGACTTTGAAATCCACTCTCACTGATATTCTCTTTTCATTACATTAGCTAACACAGTGAGTGGTTGTTATTAGGTTCAAATCAAGGTTTTTTCCATGACAAGACAATTTGGCTGATGCCAATGGAACCTGCTGAACGAACGCTAGGCTAACAAACCTGTATGGAAAATATGACCTAACTGGACTCAGTTGAAGCTGTTATGGAAATCAAAATATCACATACGCACCTTCAGAGGGAAATATGAACAGTAAAGTATGTAGTTCTGGCAAGGTTTGGTGCAATGGGTTCCTAGAGAATTCATGACTTTGTAGTTGAAATATGTTGACTGCCAGGTTAAGATTTATATGGGCCCACTATGCAGCTCTGACTGCCACCAAACCACAAACCGTAAATAAAAAGCACTCAACAGTCAGCAGTTCAGTTCTGACTGCTTTATATTGCCACAGATGCAACTGAGTTTCAACTTTTCTTCCAAGAACGAGATTGAACACTTGGAATGACAGTGTGGTGGGTTTAGGGCGTTATATTGTGAATGACGGTGTGGTGGGTTTAGGGCGTTATATTGTGAATGACAGTGTGGTGGGTTTAGGGCGTTATATTGTGAATGACGGTGTGGTGGGTTTAGGGCGTTATATTGTGAATGACGGTGTGGTGGGTTTAGGACGTTATATTGTGAATGACGGTGTGGTGGGTTTAGGACGTTATATTGTGAATGACGGTGTGGTGGGTTTAGGGCGTTATATTGTGAATGACGGTGTGGTGGGTTTAGGGCGTTATATTGTGAATAGATAGATAGATAGATAGATAGGTACTTTATTGATCCCCCGGGGGGGAAATTTCATTATCAAGCAGCTACAACAAAAACACAGGGCAGGTGCAAAATGCCACAACGAAAGTACACAAAAGACAGATACACGGTACATGATACATAGAGCGGCAGTATGAAAAAGTATAGAAATACAGGATATCTGGAGTGCAAAAAAAAGCTATAAAAGGACATTGCGTAGTATGAGTGGTTGGCTGAATATGTACACTATACATTGGTGGATGTTGGATGGTTAACTATACTATACAGGTTGATGGCAGAGAAATACTTCAGTAGCTAAAAATGCGTATGATATGAGCGAGGGTAATAATAGTTTACTTAATAGACAGAATGGGTAAATGAACAGGTAAGTGAAAATTTTGCATGGTTAAATTAGCTGTACAGTTAGGTATACAGTTATATTTACAGATAAGTGAATACTTGCGTGGTTACACAAACTGTACAGGTAAATGACAGGAAGAGATACTATAATAGCTAAATGTGTGTATGATATTATTGGGCTAATAATAGTAATTCCCTTAAAATACAGTCCTTAGTGCGCAGGGTTTAATTACAGACAACTGCACTTATTGCACATTTGATATACTAAAAGCAATGAGAAAAGGTGCAACTGGCAGGATGACGGTGTGGTGGGTTTAGGGCGTTATATTGTGAATGGATCCACATACCGGTATGGATTTTTATAACACCTGTCTATAACAATATTTTAATACAGTGCTAAATTAAATGAAAAGTTGGACTACGTCACTGTCAGTTTTGTCCTAGTTTGGTTGAGTATAAAACCATCAGTATAAAACCACTTTGTTGCCATTCAAGGGTCATGCACTACTCCTAAAAAATATTTTTAACTTGTATTATTCAGAAACATAAACCACCGTCAAATACGCTATACCTTAAAAAATTATACAAATATTATGATATGTTATTTTGCCGATATCACCAAGTCCTAGCTGGGTTTGTTCATGTTCACTCTACATAAGGGGATTATGGTTCCAAACACACTTCAGACAGCAGACGGATCAGGGAGAGAGAAGAACAACAAATAGGATCATTGCTGTGTGGACAGCAGACAGACAGACAGACAGACAGACAGACAGACAGACAGACAGACAGACAGAACATGCTGTGGCTGTGGGTATGTAGCTAGGCTCTATAAGACAGACAGACAGACAGACAGACAGACAGACAGACAGACAGACAGACAGAACATGCTGTGGCTGTGGGTATGTAGCTAGATTCTAACAGACAGACAGACAGACAGACAGACAGACAGACAGACAGACAGACAGACAGACAGACAGACAGACAGGACATGCTCTGACTGCAATGTGCCCGACATGGCACAAGAAAGCCTGAAAAAACTTTGCTCCAGGGAAGTGGGGCTCGTCTTGTCCTGCAGAAGAATCCAGGTTTCATTTCCCCAACAAGATGATGAGTCAGCAAGACAGCCCTGTTCTGTTCTGTAGACCATCACAAACAACTAACCACTACACCAAACAATGGTCTGTTAGTTGGCAAAAAACCCTAAATCCCAACCCTCTGTCGCCTGTTGCTCTAAAGATACCTCATGATGAGACCAATCACTTGGCCAGATCTTCCTCCCTGGTTTCTCAGGATGCACTGGAGGGTTGTGTGCGGTGAGTTAAATCACACAGAGAGGAAAACCAAACTTGGGAGTTTGAAAAATTTGAACCTTCCTTCATACTACTGTGGCCTATCCCAACCCCACTAAACCCCAACACAAGGCATATCCTGTACAAAGAGCAAGGCACAAGGTGTATTCCTACAGACTAGAGAGAGAGCGAGAGAGAGGCAGCAGCACATTTTACACCCTTTCACCACTCTCTCTCTCTGTCTCTGAGATGCTTTCCACCACCCAGAAGGGAGGAGGTTGAATTGTTCATTCCCATGGGGAGACTGTTGACATGCTAACACAGAGCAGACTCCTGTTGGCCTCTCAGGGGCTTATCTCCTAGCTTCTCTTTCTAGTGGGCCTCTGTAGGGCAGGCTGAGGGAGAGGCTGAAAAAGCCTGAGAGAGGTGCAGAGGAGAGGCCCTGACTAGAGGGTGCTGACTAGAGAGCTGAACACTTCCAGGCGCAGGGCTATGGGGTTACACAGAGGCAAACTGAGACATATTTTGGCAGGGGCTTCAAAAGATACCTGTTTGCCAACAGTGCACGAGCACTGAACGTTACAGTTAGTGTCCTGAATGCGCCCATTAGGTCAAATGTACTGGGTGAGGCGCAAGCTCAGGAGAAACGTTTTGTATTTTGCATTCATCAACAATATTATGCAAGTTATTATAAAGGCTTGTGCCATTTACATAGAAAAATATAGGGTTGTATTCAGCAGAGTATTTAATAAAGTATCACTTTTCACATGTAAGATAAAAAGGGTAGATGTCAATAACAGTATCAGCAGAGGCCCACATGCCCAGTTAAAGGAAATAAAATAAAACATACAGGAAGCAGAAGTTACAAGTCTTTTCCCCCTCTTGTTCATCTGTCTTCCTTTTGCAGTGAGGCATAGATAGATAGATAGATAGATAGGTACTTTATTGATCCCCCGGGGGGGAAATTTCATAAACAATTAATGCACGAACAACGGGAGCTGCTTAACAGGCGACCACTCAGGGCGGCGCCAAACCGAAGTTGCTCCAATGACCCGAGAGCATAATGACCCGAGAGCAGCTCAATTCCTTCTGCCTGCCTTTCTCGCTGAACACCAATGGTTTAATAACACCCTGAGAGAATGTGCATCATATTGGGGTTAAGAAAATAAAATTCTTGAAAAATAGCTTTTCTTCTCGGGACAGGCAGGGGCTTGTCAGACATTAAAAGAAAAGGAAGGCATGGGACTTACAGTCAGTTTGGGGGTTTGGGAATCACCCGTTCTGTCCATAAGAAAGAACGACGGGGATGTGTGACAGGGTCAAGCTAGGCGTTCACAAATGGGAAGATTGAAAAATAATAATACTTTCTATATAATAATGTATCATCTTTTTTTTTTTTTAAGAATTATGCTCCCAAATCACAATTTCTATAGCCAAAGAAGCTTTGGTAAAGAGGGTAACTAACACACTTCGGTGCTGCAGAGCAGGGAAGTCTACAACTAGAGAGGATCCGTATGACAATGCATGAACTCCTCTAGAAAATCAGGAGAGCATTCAAATGGCTTAAAGTCAATGCCAGCGTAAAAAACAATCAGGGGCATTCTAAAGAACACAGATGACGATAAAGTGCCTTCAAAGGGGAAAGTGCCATACTAACTTAGCATTTCAATGAATCTCCAATAAGTGCGGGCCAAGAGACAGGCAGAGAAAGCCGGGAGAGAACGCCTCCCAGCACAATACAAAGGTTACATCCCAAATGGCACTCTATCTCCTATATAGTGCACTACTTTTGACCAGGGTCCATAGGGCTCTGGTCAAAACTAGTGCACTATATAGGCAATAGGGTTCCATTTGGGACATAAAAATAGTTTCTCTCTCTGACGTCTCTGGCCAGTGACCTCATCCTGAACTCAATTGGCTCTCTGACTGACGAAGAATCCATCAACACTAAAGCTTCTTCATTCAAGCTGAATCAGCACTAAATAAAGCAGTTATTTGGAATCAAGTGTATTTATTTAGACTTAACTATTTATTCAAGGTTTATAGTGAACCTTTGCTCTTGGAACTTCTAGGCCTGTATCCAGCATAACTCCACATGTAATGAGGAGAGGAGGCTCTCTGCCCAAACAGCAACATACTGAAGTGTGGCATAATAGTTTTGGATGATGTGAGTTCCAAAAAAGAGCCAAGCAAAGATAGATAGATAGATAGATAGATAGATAGATAGATAGATAGATAGATAGATAGATAGATAGATAGATAGATAGATAGATAGATAGATAGATAGATAGATAGATAGATAGATAGATAGATAGATAGATAGATAGATAGATAGATAGATAGATAGATAGATAGATAGATAGATAGATAGATAGATAGATAGATAGATAGATAGATAGATAGATAGATAGATAGATAGATAGATAGATAGATAGATAGATAGATAGATAGATAGATAGATAGATAGATAGATAGATAGGTACTATCTATCTATCTATCTATCTTTGCTTGGCTCTTTTTTGCCACACTTCAGCCACACTTCAGCAACATACTGAAGTGTGGCACAATAGTTTTGGATGATGTGAGTTCCAAAAAAGAGCCAAGCAAAGATGTGGGGTTAAGAGAGGGACAACAGGGTAGAAGGGGCAAACAGGGTTTCTCAGGGGTCTCAGTGTTAAGCCTATATTAATTTAGCACCGGTGGGCCGCCACGGCTAAATTGTTGCCGCCACTCCAAAATATATTTTTAGAAGTAAGAAAATTGTGATGGTAAAACATTTTCAGTCAGATATGAAGTATGTAGAAAATATAATGGAGCTATAGATTTTTTAGAAATATCATCTTTTGAGAATTAACAATCACCAAAATATAAATAAGACAGTCAGGGAGAATGTACATTGACTTTGTTATAATGTTTGAGTCAATCAGATAGCATAAGAACATGGTATAAGCATGGCACTATGTGTAGAATTGCAGGAAATATGCTTTAAAACAGATGTTTTAAAACTCCTGTTGCATCAAACAAGACAGGCGGCACAGGGAGAGGAGTATGTGTGCTGCTCCTGCTTATGTCAGCACATCCTCCGTCCTGTGCAGCTGTGTCCGACACGGAAGCGAAGCACATGAAAGCCAAGCACACCCTCTCCACCACACCCACAACCGCAGAACACACTGCATTGTGAGAAGACGTCTAGAGATGCTTGTTTGGAGAGCTAAGTGACAAAACAAAAGCATTTTATTTAGTAACTGTGAATGTTGAATACTCAGCTGCACACTAGAACCCATTGTTTTGCTATCAGACAATGGAGAAAGATTTGTCTGTGTGAATGAATTATTGAATGAATAGTAAAAGCAGATTCTTTGTTTCAAGTTTAATCAAGTTATGCCTCAAGTGATAATAAATGAAAGGCACAATTGCATGAGAACCATGAATTGAAAGGATTATCCCCAAGGTGCAGGAGAATCTCTGTAGTTAATAAATCATGTAGAGACCTGTCTACGGAACACTGAAAAAAGTCATGTTCAGAGTCCTAACCTCTAACCTTCCCGCGCGTGTGTGTGTGTGTATTGGTTTTTAAAATCTCCAAAGGTCTCCACAAGGATATTAAAACAATGACAATTCTCCTTTGTGAGGACAATGGCTATTTTAAGCTTAGTGGTTAGGTTTGGGTTAGGAATGGGAATTGGATTTGAATGGGAATAAATGTTTGGTCCCCATGAGGATAGAAGAACAAAACGTGTGTGTGTGTGTGTGTGTGTGTGTGTGTGTGTGTGTGTGTGTGTGTGTGTGTGTGTGTGTGTGTGTGTGTGTGTGTGTGTGTGTGTGTGTGTGTTTGAGGAGGCCGGGGCCAACCAGCCACTTCACAATAGCATTGTCCTCTGAGACAAGATGGCCTCCTTCCCCTCTTGGGGGGAACTAACTCAACAATGCAATGTGTGTCAAGCCAAGTCAAGTCAAATCAAATTTCATTTGTCACATGCTTCATAAACAACAGGTGTATACTACAAGTAAAACGCTTACTTACAGGCTATTCCCAATAACGCAGAGAGAAATAATAGAAAAATAATAACATGAGGAATAAATACACAATGAGTAAAGATAAATTGGCTATATACACACGGTAAGTACAGAGTTGACGTGCAGGGTTACGAATTTGAGGTAGATATGTACATATAGGTATGAATAAAGTAACTAGGCAACAAGATAGATAATAAACAGTAGCAGCAGCGTATAGTGCCTTCAGAAACATTTTGTTGTTTTACATCCTGAATTTAAAATAAATTAAATTGAGATGTTGTGTTACTGGCCTACACACAATACCCCATAATGTCAAAGTGGAATTATGCTTTTAGAAATGTTTACAAATTTTTATTAAAGGAAAAGCTGAATTAAGTATTCAAACCTTTTGTTATGGCAAACCTAAATAAGTTCAGGGGTAAAAATGTGCTTAAAAAGTCACACAATAAGTTGCATGGACTCTGTGTGCAATAATAGTTATTAACATTTTTGAATGACAACCTCATCTCTGTACCCCACACATACAATTATCTGCAGGGTCCCTCAATCGAGTTGTGGATTTCAAAACACAAATTCAACCACAAAGACCAGGGAGGCTTTCCAATGCCTTGCAAAGAAGGGCACCTATTGGTAGATGGGTAAAAAAACAAAAACAGACATTGAATATCCATTTGAGCATGGTATCAATACATCCAGTCACTACATAGATACAGGCGTCCTTCCTAACTCAGTTGCCGGAGAGGCAGGAAAACGGTCAGGGATTTTACCATGAGGCCAATGGTGACTTTAAAACAGTTACAGAGTTTAATGGCTGTGATAGGAGAAAACTGAGGAAGTAGTAGTAGTAGTAGTTACACCCCAATACCTATCTAAATGACAGAGCTAAAAAAAAAAAGGAAGCCTGTACAGAATAAAAATATTACAAAACATGCAACCTGTTTGCAATAAGGCACAAAAGTAAAACTGCAAAAAAAAAAATTACTTTATGTCCTGAATACAAAGCATTATGTTTGGGGCAAATTCAACACAACACATTACTGAGTACCACTCTTCATATTTTCAAGCATGGTGGAGGCTGCATCATGTTATGGGTATGCTTGTCATCGGCAAGGACTGGGGAGTCTTTTAGGATAAAAATAAACGGAATAGAGCTAAGCACAGGCAAAATCCTAGAGCAAATCCTGGAGCAGTCTGCTTTCTCACCTTTCAGCAGGACAATAACCTAAAACACAAGGCCAAATATACACTGGAGTTGCTTACCAAGACAACATTGAATGTTGAGTGGCCTAGTTACAGTTTTGACTTAAATCAGCTTGAAAATCTATGGCAAGACTTGAAAATGGCTGTCTAGTAATGATCAACAACCAACTTGACAGAGCTTGAAGAATTTTTAAAACAATAATGTGCAAATATTGTACAATCCAGGTGTGCTAAGCTCTTAGAGACTTACCCAGAAAGACTCACAGCTGTAATCACTGCCAAAGGTGATTCTAACATATATTGACTCAGGGGTGTGAATACTTATGTAAATGAGATACTTCTGTAAAACATTTCTAAAAACACGTTTTTATTTTGTCATTATGGAGTATTGTGTGTAGATGGTTAAGAGACAAAATCAATTAAATACATTTTGAATTCAGGCTGTAACACAACAAAATGTGGAATAAGTCAGAAAAGGTAGCTTGTCAGAACAGGTAGCTAGTCAGAACAGGAAGAAAGTCAGAACAGGTAGCTAGTCAGAAAAGGTAGCTTGTCAGCACAGGTAGCTAGTCAGAACAGGTAGCTCGTCGGCACAGGTAGCTAGTCAAAACAGGTAGCTCGTCAGAACAAGTAGCTCGTCAGAACAGGTAGCTCGCCAGAACAGACAGCTAGTCAGAACAGATAGCTCGTCAGATCAGGTAGCTAGTCAGAACAGGTAGCTCGTCAGAACAGGTAGCTCGTCAGAACAAGTAGCTTGTCAAAACAGGTAGCTCGTCAGAGCAGATAGCTAGTCAGAACAGACAGCTCGTCAGAACAGGTAGCTCGTCAGAACAAGTAGCTCGTCAAAACAGGTAGCTTGTCAGAACAGGTAGCTTGTCAGAACAGGTAGCTCGTCAGAACAAGTAGCTTGTCAAAACAGGTAGCTCGTCAGAACAGATAGCTAGTCAGAACAGACAGCTCGTCAGAACAGACAGCTCATCAGAACAGGTAGCTTGTCAGAACAGGTAGCTTGTCAGAACAGGTAGCTCGTCAGAACAGACAGCTAGTCAGAACAGATAGCTTGTCAGAACAGGTAGCTCGTCAGAACAGATAGCTAGTCAATAGAGAATTTGGGGATTTGGATCCCTACACATGTGCATAGCGTAAACTGTGTGGTGTAGCAGACAGACCATCATATAAAGGATCGCAGCTAGAAAGCATCAACTGACTTCTCAGTTTCTAAATCTCACCACACGTGTACAGACAGATCTGGGGTGACAAAACAGCAGCACACAGAATCAGACTCCATTGCTTACTTAATATACCACACACATGGCCTGACAAAGTTTGCCTACAATGGCCTGGACTGTAGCACTAGCTATATCAAGATGCTGCATAACATTTAGAAGGGAATAAATGGGTGGAGTTTCACAAGATTAAAAAAGAAAAAAGGTTTATGACAAACGGTCTGCTTATGGTCACAGGAACCCAGGGCACCCTTCCCCCCGCTTGCTTCACATGCTCACCCCCAATGAAGTCAGGGGACACATGTGGCTGTGGGAGTCTTTACCGGGAGGGAGGGAGGGAGGGAGGGAGGGAGGGAGGGAGGGAGGGAGGGAGGGCTTGCAGAGCCAATATAGTCAGCAGTGCTCATGGTTCTGATGTCAGACAACCAGAAGACAAAGTGGCCTCAACTCCAAACTGCTCGTATGATTAAGAGAATGACATGCAGTCAGGACAGGCACAGGGCCAGATCAAAAAACATGGCCCTGACAATACCCTGGACAGATGCTGGTTGCTTTGCCAAAGTATGAAGTAAACATTAACATTCTCAAGTCATGAGAGAACAGGAGGGTTGATAAAACATAGGAAATACCGGCTTAAGATAACAGGGAATATCGAGCAATGCACTTCTATACCCATTTCTCCTATTGAGTGCTGTGTAAATTAGAAACTTACTAAACCAAGAAAATATTAGGTTGTTTGATGTTACTACACCCACCATCGCCTTTTCAATGCAAGTTCACACTTAATCTATTTTTGCATTGTTTAATTTAAGAATGTCTATTTATTTTTGCTTAAATAATCCCCAATACAAGGTGTTGGTGGTTAATGGCAGGATGAGAGCAGTTGATTGAGTTAGTCAACTGGTATGTGCCATTTTATTGACGTTGATTGTTTGAATTGATTGATCCGACTTACCCTGACATTCCAGAGAAGTGAAGGGGGCCCCCATAGCAACGGTCCTTTCTATCCGGGATCCTTGGGAAGTCCCTACCCCATTGAAGTTGACATGTAAAATGGTTAAGGTTAGGGTTAGGTAAGGGTTATGGTTAAGGTTAGGGTTTAGTGGTGGGGACATCCCAACGATCCAGTATAGCACTATCCCCATAGCAACAGCAGTGTGTGCTTAATTGAAACATAGAGTCAAGCCTATCAGAGTGCAGACTCAAAACGCAAGAAACAGATGCTGCTACTGATAATGAAATGATGTTGCTATTGTCATCCTTGGATGTCATCAAGGTTACTGGTAAAACTATGACAGGCAGTTGAGTCAACATCAGATGATCACTGAATGGAGACCAAAAATAATTTGACATGCTTGAAAATTCAACCAAAACAGAAAAAAACAGTCATGACAGCATTGAGACTTTCCATTATCATCATGTAAGGCACAGGATTGACAGTGGGCTCCTCATCAACATGTTCCATGTTTTGTTTCTGGTATTTTTAGCTTGCTGTGGTTTATTGACTGCATCTCAAACAGGTGTTAGACTTACTGTATATATGGGACAGGGCTTCCATGAGAATGCTGTATCTTCTGATCGACTTAAAAAAAGATAAGTGCCTGACAGACAGACCGGGACTGCTTTTTATATTTGATGGCCATTTGGTGAGAATCCAGACATGACCTCAGGGGTATAAATATTCTCATCATGTGACATAAAATATCCATCTCCTCAAATCAAATCTAATTTTATGTGTCACGTCGTAAACAACTGGTGTAGACTAACATTGAAATGCTTACTTACGGTTCCTTTTCCAACAATGCAGAGTTAAAGATACAGATAAAAAAGATAACATCAAAATAGAGACACGAGGAATAAATACACAGTGAATAACAATAACGAGTAGAAAATAACATGGCTATATACAGGAAGTACCAGTACCGAGTCGATGTGCAGGGGTACGAGGTAACTAAGGTAGCTATGTACAGTAACAACTGTGTACGTGGTGAGTATGAAAGTGTGTGTGTGTGTGAGTGTGTGTGTGTGTGTGTGTGTGTGTGTGTGTGTGTGTGTGTGTGTGTGTGTGTGTGTGTGTGTGTGTGTGTGTGTGTGTGTGTGTGTGTGTGTGTGTGTGTGTGTGTGTGTGTGTGTGTGTGTGTGTGTGTGTGTGTGTGTGTGTGTGTGTGTGTGTGTGTGTGTGTGTGTGCGTGCATGTTATGTGTGTGTGGGCATACAGTGCCTTCGGAAAATATTCAGACCCATTGACTTTAAGCCTTACTGTAAAATGGATGAAACAAAAAAATTCTCAGCAATCTACACAAAATACCGCATAATGATTTTTTATTAATAACAAAAAACAGAAATACCTTATTTACATAAGTATTCAGACCCTTTGCTATGAGACTCGAAAGTGATCTCAGGTGCATCCTGTTTCCATTGATCATCCTTGAGATGTTTCTACAACTTGATTGATCCACCTGTGGTAAATTCAATTGATTGGACATGATTTGGAAAGGCAAACACTTATAAGGTCTATATAAGGTCCCACAGTTAACAGTGCATGTCAGAGCAAAAACCAAGCCATGAGATCGAAGAAATTGTCTGTAGAACTCTGAGACAGGATTGTGTCGAGGCACAGATCTGGGAAGGTTACCAAAACATTTCTGCAGCATTGAAGGTCCCCAAGAAGTGGCCTCCATCATTCTTAAAGTCTGGAACCTCCAAGACTCTTCCTAGAGCTGGCCGCCGGCCAAACTGAGCAATCTGAGGAGAAGGGCCGTCTGGCCACTCTACCATAAAGGCCTGATTGGTGGAGTGCTGCAGAGATGGTTGTCCTTCTGGAATGTTCTCCCATCTCCACAGAGGAACTCTGGAGCTCTGTCAGAGTGACCATCAGGTTCTTGGTCACCTGCCTGACCAAGGCCCTTCTCCCCCTGATTGCTCAGTTTGGCCAGGCAGCCAGCTCTAGGAAGGGTCTTGGTGATTCCAAACTTCTTCCATTTAAGAATGATGGAGACCACTGTGTTCTTGGGGACCTTCAATGCTGCAGACATTTTTTGGTACCCTTCCCCAGATCTCGGAGCTCTACGGACAATTCCTTCGACCTCATGGCTTGGTTTTTGCTCAGACATGCACTGTCAACTGTGGGACCTTATATAGACAGGTGTGTGCCTTTCCAAATCATGTCCAATCAATAGAATTTTCTACAGGTGGACTCCAATCAAGTTGTAGAAACATCTCAAGGATGATCAATAGAAACAGGATGCACCTGAGCTCCATTTTGAATCTCATAGCAAAGGGTCTGAATACTTATATAAATAAGGTACTGCTGTTTTTGGTATTTAATACATTTGCTTAAATATCTAAAAACCTGTTTTCCGAATGCAATGTATCTTCTGCTTGGATAGCTCCATCTGTGCCACTGATTTAGTCTGGCTTTAATTCCAGTTTGTCTACAAATGAATAATTGATATATAGGATTCACGTCTACATCTCAACCAAAAATCTAATAAAACTTTTGATGCACTTTAAATAAAGTGTGATTTGATTTAGTCATATTCTTTCACTTTGATTCTTGGTTGAGATGGAGATGTCAATCCAAAATATCAATAAATCATTAGTAGGCAAACTGGAATTAAAGCCAGACTCTGTCATTGGGCCAAAATATACATCTCCTTCAAATGTTGATATTTGGTTGCGTTGACAACCAAACAGAATTCAATAATACTTTTGTAATAGAGTAAATAGCCTGAAGGTAAGGCAGTAACAGTATTTATTCAACCTTAAAATTAGTAACATATAAATGTTACTAATTTCTTCTTATGTAATGATATAAATCTGCATGTTCAAGATAGCATGCAAAGGTCAGAGGTCTGTGGAGATCTTCACAATTGCTATAATAATTTGTGCAGTATTGATCACTGCACTATGTACTTTAATGTAATCTCAACTGCAACACAGGTCATTTGGTTGTGTTAATAGATGAAGCACTGTAATAAAACATTAAATTGCTGTATAAATACAAATTGCCTGACATTGTATTCCCATTGGAATGTGGTTGTGCTTTTAGAAGGTTGAAAACATAGTGATAACACATTGGGAATTCAACAAACTTCTGGCTGTCTTTTGAGTGGGTGAATAAAGGTTGACATTTCATTGATAAATGTGTCAACCAAATATCGCCCACATTTCCACGTTGAAATTACGTGGTGTGCCCAGTGGGCAGTGTATGTGCATAGAGTCAGTGCAAGAGAGTTCGTATAATTTTTTTTTACAGGGTCAATGCAGGTAGTCCAGTAGACTTGTCTTATGGCTTGGGGTTATTGTCTCCTACAATTCACATCACTTGAGCACAGGGCCAGGCTACACTCTATACATTTCATACATTATTCTTATGATCCAATGTGAAGCTCTATCTGAAAAGATATTCATAGAGAATTTTGAATGAATTCAAAACAGTATGCCACTAGCACAAGGACTGAATCAAGTTGAAAAGTACGCTGATGAATATTCATACAGTGGCATTACCAAAGTATATTGAAACAGTGAAGTTCACTGATACCTGTTATAGACACCAGTATTCCCCTAGCCTACCAATCAGTTGGTTTTAATGCACAGTCACTAATAAGCAACCAATTCTAAATTCTGACCGTTTTCCTTTCACTACCATTCAATCATTGTTTTATGTAGCCTTAGCATAATTTGGCAAATAACGGAATAATGGTCAAATGTTGCCAGTGTTCCTGAAGTGTTTCGCGTGAAGAGTGTGTGGTTCAGACAGAAGTTTGAGAAAGTTTGAATGCATGTAGACGCGAGAGAGACTTGACTATGAATATACCGTTTCTATGGACAGAATTAGATCAGCTCTATATTCCAGTTAGTCTCATTACTTTTTTAGAACATCTTTATGAAACGTATAATTAGTGTGGGGGGAATCATATGTTCAACTACGCTATATATGGGAAACTTGACCCGCAACACTCAAGAAACAAATAGCATTACACTGTAATAGCCTTTTGAAAAGTAGCCTAGTAGTAAATTAATTTTCTTTAGGAAATAATTTTCGCTTGTGCGTAGAGCAGTGTGAAAACTAGAACAGAGGATCTACAAAATCTTGTTCATGATAAATACATTAAAGTTGAAAATAAAAGTATGTAAAAGATCACTTACATTTATCAGATGACAGGTAAATATCAACGAGACGATAAGTCCAGAGACCGAGTGGATCCGCGTGCCCATTTTCCACCAACCCAGCACAGGCTGCAAATGCTGGGGAAAGGAAAATCAAGGTCCTTCTCGTCTGGCCACTGAAGTAATGGTTGGTTACACCTCTTTACACTTTCTATAAAGGACAATTATTTTCTACGTCCCACACCCGGTGGGACTTCATCAACAGAAAATGATTCCTTAATGCGTTTTCTATGGAAACAGAATACAAATATATTTTTTTTAAAGCACGTGAAAGAGACAGATCACTTCGCCCCCACTTTCTCTTGCACTCCGAAACTTCGATTTGTAATGCCAGGGCAAGTCACTTGGAAGTCCGATGCTATTGCGATACACGAGCCACTGTCCTGTGTAAAAGGCGGAATGGAATTCAGGGAGTTCTGCTAATAGGGAGCCGTAATCCCTCCGTGAGGAGACGCCGACCCACCTAGCGTATCTTTAGTTTTTACATTTTTAAAACAACCACATTGCTTTAACATGTATTAGGTTACATGGTTAAATAAACACATTGAAATGTATCATACATTTGATTTAATGTAGTTTAATAATTACGCGTACATTACGCACCAATACATAGCATTTCACTGTTAGTCTACTACACCTGTTTACGAAGCATGTAACATTTAACATTTGATTCGATTTGTTTTATTTAAAACCCGCTCCGATGCAAATGTATGACTTTTTCTTATAACTTCGCTTCGATATATATATTTGGCGCGCTTTTGTCATGCATCACATTCACCACCATCCAAACCAAATGCGGTTTAGTGGAGTTTTGTTTTGATACTACACGATGTGGAAATCATTCTACCTTTGACCTTTACTGTAGGCCTAAATTGAATGTTTCTTCCAGTGGTTTAGGCCTACCTTGATGCTGGAGAAGTCTGCGCATCGGCGCCCTCTGTTGTTGATCTCTCAATCAGTTAGACTCGATGCCCATGTAAGGCTTGATTACATTTCTCCACTGCATATCTGTGATGATGAATTACTGTGATTTAACAGTATATTACAATGTAGACTTCCAGTGGTTTAGGCCTACCTTGATGCTGGAGAAGTCTGCGCATCGGCGCCCTCTGTTGTTGATCTCTCAATCAGTTGGACTCGATGCCCATGGAAGGCTTGATTACATTTCTCCACTGCATATCTGATCTGTGATGATGAATTACTGTGATTTAACAGTATATTACAATGTAGACTTGCTGTACATTGTAGGCCACCAAGGCCTATATTCTTTATGAAATCAATAAATAAAACTATCATGAAGCATGCACTTTTCTATACCTTTTCTAATTATATAGTGTAAAAACAGGAACACAATGGTGAAAAAACTTTTTGACAGCTTTGCACACTCATGGCATTCTCTCAACCAGCTTCATGAGGACCGCCACAGGAATGGAAGACCCAGAAATACCTCTGCTGCAGAGGATAAGTTCATTAGTTACCAGCCTCAGATTGCAGCCAAAATAAATGCTTCACAGAGTTCAAGCAACAGACACATCTCAACATCAACTGTTCAGAGGAGACTGTGAATCAGGCCTTCATGGTCGAATTGCTGCAAAGAAACCACTACTAAAGGACACCAATAAGAAGAAGAGACTTGCTTGGGCCAAGAAAACACGAGCAATGTACATTAGACCGTTGGAAATTTGTCCTTTGGTCTGGAGTCCAAATTTGAGATTTTTGGTTCCAACCTCAACCAAATTTAGATGGTTTGGGATGAGTCGGACCGCAGTGAAGGAAAAGCAGCCAACAAGTGCTCAGCATATGTGGGAACTCCTTTAAGACTGATGGAAAAGCATCCAGGTGAAGCTGGTTCAGAGAATGCCATGAGTGTGCAAAGCTGTAATCAAGGCAAAGGGAAAGAATCTCAAATATAAAATATATTTTGATTTGGTTACTACATGATTCCATATGTGTTATGTCATGTCTTCACTTTTATTTTACAATGTAAAATATAGTGCAAATAAATAAAAAAAATTGGCCCCCAGTGTACATTTTGAAGGATACAAATTCAAATATGTTACAAAACTCTATACATCCTTCTTAAAAATTGTAACACAAAACATCACTAACAAACATAAACACAAAAACAGCAGTAAAATCTCGAACACCGAAGTAATTCTCTGCAATCTACCATTCCTGCGATACAGTTGACAACCATGGCCACGAACGCCAATTAAAAACAACCTTACTGAAGCACATATTATTCCTATCACTCTATATTGACCTCAGCCTAACCCTGGACCCATTTTCCTCTACTACTCTCTTCACTGCCTCAGCATACAACATCTTCTGCACTTCTCTGATCCTGGCAACCTCAACCTGCCTTTCTCATCTCCAGCACCATGGGTACCCCTTATTGATGTCACTTGTTAAATCCACTTCAGTCAGTGTAGATGCAGGGGAGGAGGCAGGTTAAAGAGGGATTTTTAAACCTTAAGACAATTGAGACATGGATTGTGTATGTGTGCCATTCAGAGGGTGAATGGGCAAAACACAAGATTTAAGTGCCTTTGAACGGGGTATGGTAGTAGGTGCCGGTTTGTTTCAAGAACTGCAACGCTTCTGGGTTTTTCCACGCTCAACAGTTTCCCGTGTGTATCAAGAATGGTCCACCACCCAAAGGACATACAGCCAACTTGACACAACTGTGGGAAGCATTGGAGTCAACATAGGCCAGCATCCCTGTGGAAAGGGTAGGGGTGGGGGGAAACTCAATATTAGGAAGGGGTTCTTAATGTTTCGTACACTCAGTGTATGTTTTTCAATAACATTCTTCGAACGTTACAAAAAATAAGGTTATTTTGATGTTTCTTAAATGTGCTGAGAATGTCCCAAAGCCAAGCAACTATCCTGCACCATTCCCAGAATGTTGTATGAAGGTTGTATGCCAAATAACCATAGGACAACCGCAGTCTCACCAAGCTCTAAGAAGCATATGGTTCTCAGAACGATAATTAAGAGTTTAACACTGGCATTTCAGCAGCAGCTGGTTACGCAATGTTTCCACTCCCTCTCAAAGGCTAGGCTGTAACAACACTGATCAACACAACAAGATAATTGTATTTTAATGTACATTAAATGGCCTTCACAGGGTAGTTACATAGGCATGTATGCTACAGTATAGTACTATATAATGACACTTTACCTGCATGTAATGCATATGCATTAGCCACTGTAATGTGGAACAAAAGTTACATTTAAAGCAGATGCCTAATCTGTAGTAAGCTGCTTTGCACGGCCCATGACATTAACACACACATACATCTGTACATTGAGATGACTCCTCTGCTTCTCTTGGATTTAAGAACATTGTGCAGTCTGGTTTGCTTAATATAAGGAATTTGTAATGATTCTACTTTTGATACTTAAGTACATTTTAGCAATACCATTTACTTTTGATACGTACACTACCGTTCAAAAGTTTGGGGTCACTTAGAAATGTCCTTGTTTTTTAAAGAAAAGCTAATTTTTTGTCCATTAAAATAACAGAAAATTGATCATATATACAGTGTAGACATTGTTAATGTTGTAAATGACTATTGTAGCTGGACACAGCTGATTTTTTTATGGAATATCTACATAGGCGTACAGAGGCCCATTATCAGCAACCATCACTCCTGTATTCCAATAGCACGTTGTGGTAGAGAATTCAAGTTTCTCTACCACAACGTTGAGTACTTAATAACGTTGAGTACCAATAACAATTGAGTACTTTTTCCACCACTGGATTCAGGCAATGGACAACTGAGGTTAAAATGGCAGTTGAACATGGCTACAGACACTAGGCTGCAGGGATAGTGAGTCAGTGTCATTAAATTGAGTGAAGCCCAAACTGTAAGCCAATTGGAATTGCACAGCACAGCTGTGGTCAGAGAGCTATGATATAAATAAAAAAGATCAGCCCAAAAAATATGAAACACTTCTAATATCAATGGATTCCAACCCATGGACGTGGGAATTGAGGGGCTCAGATGTGGATTTTAGAATTTAGTATATCTTTCAGGAATTTCCCTTTGTAAAAACATATCAATTTACTGTATAACAATCTCTTAAATCCTGCTTACTTTTCTGGCTAACAGTAAGGTCATCAACAGTCCTGATTGATATTTCGCAGAGAGCTTCTCAAGGTAAAGCCATTTTTTGGATTGTCACAATGATTTTGCAATCTTGCAAGCTAAACAATGTTGAGTGTAAAAACAAGATTAAAAGAAAATCTAACATAACATTCCAATCTTGGTCCTCTTGATCACATATCCAAATAAACATTGATAGAGAAAATTCTAATTGTTTTAAAAGGGCACACAAAGAGACAAATATTTCCTGAGAGTGAAACTCTGCTGTCATGACTAGATTGGTCTCTGGCAGGGCAGGGCAGGGCAGGGCAGGGCTTGGAAGTAGAGAAGTTTGCATAGAAAGTTAAAGGAACCAGGCATCTGTTTGTAGAGGCCTTTGGCCGAGTTTTGTGAAACTTCATGGTTTACCTGAACACAAACAACAGACACATTAACGATACTTTCTGGGATTGATAACCACAAAGATTTATTGTATTTGACAGAAACACGCACGCACGCACGCACGCACGCACGCACGCACGCACGCACGCACGCACACACACACACACACACACACACACACACACACACACACACACACACACACATACACAGAGAGACCTGGGGAGGTGGAGTAGGACACTTGTATGTCGCTGGGTGTGGGTAGTGTGGCCCTAGCGTCTGGCTCATCAGACTGAGTGCTCAGAGAGTCACTGCTGGAGGACATGGGCATGGTGTCTGTCTGGTCACCTGTTCCTCCAATACAAGTCCTCGCCTAGTCAGGAGACACCTCAAAGCCTGTGTCTCTCTCACCTGCCAGACCACAACGTACAGAACATTATACAAATTATAACAAATTACTCCAGCCATTCTAGGTTTATCAACATTGTTGTTACAGTGCTGCATAAGCAGTACTAAGTAATACCTGAGCATAAGCAACAATTATAGCTAGTTAAGTTGTCGTACCTCCTCCACAGGCCTGGATGAAGAAGATCTTGGGCTTGCCATGTAGGGAAGACCGTTCAGGTAGTTGGTAATGTGCTGAACTGGGACATTGGGCCCGTCCACTCCATGCACTGCACCGGGGAAGCGATTGTGACCCACCTGAAAATATGCAATAAAATGGAATATCCTTATTAATCTCCTGAAAGACAAAAACGCCTTCTCTTTCTATGCATTTGTAAAAGGATAGAAAGAGTCTTACCTCCGTCCCATCTGATAACATGATCACCACACAGCAATCATACTGTGAATGATCCTTCTTGGACAAAGCCGAAATATGGTGATTAATGTAAGCATTGGATCACTTGGCCAGTTAAACATGAATATTTATAAACTAAACTAGTAGGCTAAACGGGAAGGTAGCTGAGGACATCCTCACCTTTTGTTTCAGGTTTCTCTTGACAAGAACAATAAAGTTTAGAGATTTGAATCTTCTTTCCAGTTTGTCAGTCTATGTTGGACCCTGTGCGGTTACTCAGCTCCAAAATCAACATTGTTTATGTTCAGGCAGTGTCCACGGGGGTTGGCAAACATATAACTCTGAGAGAATATGAAAGTAAAGCATGCAATGATTCCACAGTATATCCAATCAAAGTAGGGAACTAGTTGGACTCAAATTTAGACTTGTTGCAATCTTGACGAGGCAAGATACATAGTATGTGGAAATATCACATTTACATAAGTAATTAGACCCTTTAATCAGTACTTTGTTGAAGCACCTTCGGCAGCAATTACAGCCTTGAGTCTTCTTGGGTATGGCGCTACAAGCTTGGCACACCTGTATTTGGGGAGTCTCTCCCATTCTTTTCAGATCCTCTCAAGCTTTGTCAGGTTGGATGGAGAGCGAAGCCACTCCTGCGTTGTCTTGGCTGTTTGCTTAGGGTCGTTGTCTTGTTGGAAGGTGAACATTCACCCCAGTCCGAGGTCCTTTTCATCAAGGATCTCTCTGTACTTTGCTCCGTTCATCTTTCCCTCGATCCTGACTGGTCTCTCAGTCCCTGCCACTGAAAAACATCCCCACAGTATGATGCTGCCACCAACATGTTTCACCGTAGGGATGGTGCCAGGTTTCCTCCAATGGCATTCAGGCCAAAGAGTTCAATCTTGGTTTCTTGGTGTCTTTTGGCAAACTCCAAGCGGGCTGTCATGTGCCATTTACTGAGGAGTGGCTTCCTTCTGGCCACTCTACCATAAAGGCCTGATTGGTGGAGTGTTGCAGAGATGGTTGTGTCGCTGAATTTAAAAAAAAAAATAGGATTATTGTCAGGAATTGTGAAAAACGGAGTTTAAATGTATTTGGCTAAGGTGTATGTAAACGTTCGACTTCAACTGTACATACACAGGTTGGAGTGGAGAGGTTAGATAAGAGGGCGGGGGGCCCATGGAGCAGCTGGGATATAGGATTTCGATAATGCAGGTGCAAACTCACTTTCCGCTTATTTTTCCCACGGCACCCAGAATTTGAACTGGCTGGCTCGCGAAAAACTGTGGATGCGGAAGTCCTGAGTTTCAAAATACCCAAAAAGGTTTATACAGTGTCGGAAATAAAAATAAATAGAATACACAAACTATAATGACAAGCAGTGGTGATAAATATGTTGTTTTTTTTTTACCAGTTCCGTGTGATCACACACCACTCTTTGACAGATAGACATATTTGACTCTCTCTCCCTTTCTTTTTCACTAACGACTTCCTTGTTTACATCACACTTCCTCGTGATTGGTGGATTGTAAAAGACTGCAACTCCCGCAATGCTTTTAGTGTCTCTGGTCCCCCCTTCACACTCACTGGATGCAGTCCCAGCAGGTTATCATTTACGGAGGAGAGAGATAACATTAGAGAGCTCGGATGATGCTACAAATTACACATGTTCCATGATTTTCCTTCGCAGATAAGCAGTGACAGAGACAATGTTGAGGAATGTGGCAGAAGAACAGTTGATCCAGACAGAATTTCGAGGGGCGTGCATGGTGTTCAACAAGCTAACCTGGATAGCTAACTAGCTAGCACTCTATTATACATTGATTGCAAAGCAAGGTGGTGAATTCAAGTCAATGGCAATTTAATACATTTGTTGTATTTTGTATCTTACATGTGGGAATTATAATGGTATTGCTTGCTAAAGGTTGGGTTTAGACGGTTAGCTAGTTGGGTCTGTATATGTTTCAAATCTTCCTTTTACCAATGCAGATTAATTTGCCAACACATCCCGTCAGACAGATGTGTTCACTCTGGCTGTTGTTGCTTTCCCGACAGAGAACATGGCAAGAAGAACAAGGACGTGTTTGACATTTCCTGGTATAGTGGTTGTCTGTCTGCTTCTTCTGGTTGGCTTTGTGGAGACAGCCAATGAAGTAGACCTATACAAGATTCTTGGAGTGACCAAAAGTGCAAGCCAAACTGAAATCAAGAAAGTGTACAAGCGCCTAGCTAGGGAATGGTAATGGTTACCCTTTCTGTTCTGCGTGTCAGGACTCCGTGGATATATTTAGCACTAGACGGTTGACTGTTTGCAAAAACGAATGGTCCATTGATGCGTTGTCTTTCCTTTATTTCTGTAAGGCATCCTGATAAAAACAAAAATGAAGGTGCTCAAGATATGTTCATCAAGATTACCAAATCTTATGAGGTAAGACTGTATCCAGTATTTGCCAGCATCAACTTCAGCAGCCTATTGTTACTTTCTTTTTACTTTAGTTTATTTAGTAAATATTTGTTGAACTGTATTGTTGGTTAAGGGCTTGTAAGTAAGCATTTCACGGTAAGGTCTACACCTGTTGTATTCGGCGCATGTGACAAATGAAATTTGATTTGAAATGCATTATTCAGAAGGGGATACTCCACCGTCTGGTAACAATATCCATATGCTTTCTACCCAAACTCTTTAAGATCTTATCCAACGAGGAGAAAAGGGCCAACTATGACCGGTATGGACAGACTGATGACACCCAGCCTCGTGGTCATGGTCACTACGGTCATGGTCACGACCAATTCTACTTTGACGAGTCCTTCTACCACTTCCCCTTCAGCAACAAGGGCAGCCAGGAGTTTGCTGACAGCAAGCACGCTCTGCACTTCAACCAGTATGTGAATGATGTGGTGCCTGACAGCTTCAAGAGACCATACCTGATCAAAATCACCTCTGACTGGTGCTTCAGCTGTATCCACATTGAGCCGGTCTGGAAAGAGGTTGTGCTGGAGCTGGAGGCCTTGGGTAGGAAATTACGAAGTGCATTACACAAATGAAAGTTACTCAACGACTTCACCGTCCACATTACATAATATTACATTCTAGTAATTTAGCAGACGCTGTTATCCAGAGCAACGTACATTCAGTGCATTCAATTAAAGTAGGTAAAATAACCATAGTGATTCTTTGTATGGCTGATTATGTGTACAACTGGTGTGTTATGTGTTAGGTGTGGGGATTGGTGTGGTGGACGTTGGCTATGAGAGACGTCTGGCCAATCACCTCGGTGCTCACCGCACCCCGTCCATACTCGGGGTCATCAACGGGAAGGTGACCTTCTTCCACTACGCTGTGGTGAAGGAGCACCTGAGGCAGTTTGTGGAGGACCTGCTCCCTCAGAGACTGGTTGAGAAAGTAAACAACAACATGATTTAGAAAATTCATTTTTTGTCTCTTTTTCTGACTCACCATTGTTGGCATCTCCGCTATTATATATATATTTTTGTGTGTTTCAGGTTACAGACAGGAACGACCTTCAATTCCTGAACAGCTGGCATGAGCAGAACAAGCCACACGTGCTTCTGTTTGACCAAGTGCCCGTAGTCCCACTCTTTTACAAGGTATGCCATTTTATAGACTAGTGAGTCTGGCATCAGTTTAAACTACCACTGAGAGAGCTGGTCTGACTAACACTTCCTCCTGGAGCATAGGTCATCGACAATTGCTTTCTAATACTTGCTTACTGTTTTTTTTTTTCTCCTCATCTTCCGTAGCTGACTGCGTTCACCTATAAGGATTATGTTCAGTTTGGGTACGTGGACCAGGGCCTGTCAGAGACTGCCAACCTACTGAAACAGTTCAACATTAACACCTACGCCCCCACCATGCTGGTCTTTAAGGAGAGTGCAGACAAGCCTGCAGACATTATACAGGTAGGTACTAGACTTGACTAATGTGGATCCTTCTACTTTTCCACCATACAGTTTGATTGAATAGTTAAATAGCATTTGAATACCTGAGTAGTATCTGGGGTCTGAGTAGTATCTGTCCTACTGATGTATTATCGATTATATTTAGAGATGCTGTTTTTGTTTAGGTGACAACTGTTAATTCAGCTGTTTAGATACATGGCATTTCATTTAATTAATATATCCATGTTGTTGTTCTCCTATTCTAGGCTAAAGGAATGAAAAAACAAATCATTGATGAATTCATTTTGAACAACAAGTTTCTCCTCGTCCCTCGTCTGGTGAACCAGAAACTGTTTGATGAGCTTTGTCCTGTGAAGCAATTCCACCGACGCAGGAAGTAATATAATGCCTTTTGTTTCCTTTAGTGAACTTACAATTTTTTTGTGAACATACATACAATTTCTGAACAGCCAGGTGACATGATTGATTATTTTAAAATTATTTGACTTCTATAATTGAGGTATACACATTTGCGTGTCTTGCGGCACTGTAGAACATTCTGGACACTCTATAAAGGTTTTAGTGCTGCAGTACGAACACTAATGTCCCCAAACATCTGTCTTCCAGGTACTGTGTCCTGCTGATCACTGGTGATGAGGAGTCCTATACCATAGGAAACCAGGCCTTCCTCTCATTTGCCTCCACCAACACTAAGGAGGTGGTGAGATTTGCCTATGTCTACCAAAGACTGCAACAACCACTGTGTGATACTCTGCTGAAGACCAAGGGCAGTACACCACCACCACAGGTACATTTATATTAACTTTGTTAATGTGCTCTCCTTGGATGTTTTTGAGAGCTTCTGGTAGAAGTGTCTGTATAATGAGCTACATACACGCACACACCTCTCTCTATTATACTCTATAAAAATGTAAAAACACCTTTCCCCACTCCTGTAAACTCATGTGCTCGCTCCGCAGGTGTTCATCCTGGAGCGTCGTAACGCAGCAGGAAAGGTCCTGTACAAGGAGGTGGCGGGCAGCTGGAATGGAACCGATAAGAATAAACAAGGTCTCTTGGATTGGCTGGAGAGGCTGCAGAAAGACCCCTCCCTCCTCGACTACGACGCCATGCTGCCGGAGCTCAACAATGAGTTTGCCTCTGTGAGTTGGGAGTTCCTCACTACTGACAAGTATTGTATCCTACTTTATAATCTCTGAAGAGCAAGGATAATGATGAGGTAAATAGTTCTGTGTCCAGAAATAAGATACTTGATGGGATGTTATTTTGTAGGATTCCAAACCTGCAAGGGTTTTTCATTTTTATGATCGGTAATACAGTATAATCACATATGTACGTGTGTTGTTCACCAGTTAATGACTAGGCAGTGAATATGTTGTTTTAAATTCCAGATGTTTCTCATTCGATGGATCTATACAGCTTATGACTACCTCACTGAAATCATTGATGATATTCTTCACAATAATTGGTAAGTTAATTGTAGATGTTAGGTAACAACATACGGAGATGTGGACATAGTAAATTATTTTTCAAATAATGATAGTTCTTCAGTTGTTGGCTTGATATCGTAGTCAAGAATTGCTAATAACAGTGTTATAATCAAGATTAGTGTCAACGCAGTTTGTCATTGCCCCCCCCCCTTTGTATTTAGATGTGTCTGTAATATGTTTCTGCAGGCGTGAGATGATGCCCCTCCTGTCGTTGATATTCTCTGCCTTATTCATCCTGTTTGGAACTGTGGTGGTTCAGGCTTTCAGGTAAAATGGAGAACCAGTGATTCTGCGGCTCAAACGTATTACCTCGAGGGGGAACTGCTCGTTCAGACTTATCGTTCTGCTTTGTGTGATTTCAGCGACTCTAGTGAAGACGGCAAATCCAAACCGAAGGCAAAAGACGGAACTAAGGCAGAAAATGGATCACCGGGTAGCAGCAGCACCTCAAGGCAAGACATTTTAAGCTTCAGTGAAAAGATTCAAGCAGTGACTGAAAGTCTATGTCAGTGATATAAATACAATTGAGTGGTTCTATGCTTATCATGTTGTTATAATTTATAGTCGCCCACCGAAGAAGAACTTTGTGGAGGTTACGGAGCTGACAGACATCACGTACACCAGTAACCTGGTGAAGCTGAGACCAGGCCACATGAATGTGGTGCTGGTGCTCAGTGACGCCTCCAAGAATGTCCTGCTCAGCAAGTTTGCCAAAGAGGTGTACTCTTTCACCGGGTGAGCGCATGATCCCACATGGTCTGGTGTTTCAGCTGCAATGCACGTAGTAGTTCTATTATATAACTGTATATAAAATAACATTTTACTATATGATTAAGCAATAAGGCCCGGGGGTGTGGTATATGGCCAATATACCACGGCTAAAAGCTTAATTTATGCTTGATACGAAAATGTTGTTGGAGGCTCCGTATGGAGGGTGTGACGGAGGGCTCCGCATTAGCATGATTGGTTGATGGTAGGTGGGGGCGGGAGGTCCAGGATCGCAGTAAATGCTGCACGGCCACTGCAGACGTCAGATTGACCATGCAGAGCCTTTTAGGGCTGTTTTTATTGGCCATATACCACAAATCCCTGAGGTGCCTTATTGCTATTATAAACAGTTTACTAACATAAATAGAACAGTAAACTATTTTTGCGTCATACTCGTGGTATATTGTCTGATATACACACGGCTGAAATGCTGTTTTAGCCAATCAGCATCCAGGACCCAAACTACCCTGTTTATAATTATATATAGTGATACATAGCATTGTACTTATAACATGAGTATTCATATGTGAGTGTTATGGAAAGCTGCCTCTTTGGGGTGGTTGACAGAATCCAGCAGTTGTAACATATTTATAACCATCATATCCTTTCTTTTTGCCCCTAGGAGCCTGACGCTCCACTTTTCCTTCTTGAACGTGGACAAGCACAGTGCATGGATGGAGACGCTGCTGGAGTTCGCCCAGGATGCCATGCAGATAGACACCGACGAGGACAATGGCGCGCGCCACAAGATAGACTACTCGGGCCACGTCCTGGCGCTCAACGGCCATAAGAAGTACCTCTGCCTCTTCAGGCCCGTCTACACTGGGGAGGAAGGGGGGTCCTCCGAGGAGGAAGGACCTGGGGGCGCCACTGGGAGAGGGAGAAAGTCTAGGTCTGGGTCCAGAGAGGACCACCCACCACGCAGGTCTACGCCCAGGTCCCGCTCCACTGCCACACTGCAGATCCACCACAAATTGGACCGCCTGGGGCTGTGGATGGAGAGGCTGATGGAGGGAACCCTTCCCAGGTACTACATCCCTGCCTGGCCTGGCCTGGACAAGATCACAGCCCCAAAATAGGGGGGAAGATAACAGGACTCCTAGCGAAAATCCTAACCTGCGGGCAAAACTTTTGTGAGGTTTGAAATGAATTGCATGCACCCATCCAAAGTCAGGATTCAGGCCTAAATGGACACATACCAAAGCTATCTGTGTCTAAAAGCCAAGATTCCAAGGTGTCCTCAGGGCCATGTATTCAGGGGGAGGAGGCTACTGTATGTTTTGAGTGCATGCACTGGGACATGGTTTGAAGAAATTACTTTCGATAGTGAGGTTGGCTCGACTCATTGAGACAACTGGACTACATTCATCTGCCCTCTGCCCTCAAAGCTGTTTGTATCATGTTCTGCTGGAGTTAGCTTTCTTTTTTTTGCAATTGAGATATTTATTTGTCACGGAAGTACTTTAAAGTAGGCTCAGTAGAGGGAGGGTACAGAATATGGTGGATCTAGCTTTCCCTTTGGGATCCCTTCCTCTGCATGCTGTCAATAGTTACTTAGTTCTAATATCTGCTGCTGTTACAACCTCTAGATGAGCTAACTGAATCACTGTAAACTCCTGCCTTTTTAAAACCACCATCCATGTTATTAATGTACAGTTGAAGTCGGAGGTTTACATACACCTTAGCCAAATACATTTAAACTCAGTTTTTCACCATTCCTGACATGTAATCCTAGTAAAAATTCCCTGTCTTAGGTCAGTTAGGATCACCACTTTATTTTAAGAATGTGAAATGTCAGAATAATACGAGAGTGATTTATTTCAGCTTTTATTTCTTTCATCACATTCCCAGTGGGTCAGAAGTTTACATACACTCAATTAGTATTTGGTAGCATTGCCTTTAAATTGTTTAACTTGGGTCAAACGTTTCGGTTAGCCTCCCACAATAAGTTGGGTGAATTTTGGCCCATTCCTCCTGACAGAACTGGTGTAACTGAGTCAGGTTTGCCCACACATTTTCTATAGGATTGAGGTCAGGGCTTTGTGATGGCCACTCCAATACCTTGACTTTGTTGTCCTTAAGCCATTTTGCCACAACTTTGGAAGTATGCTTGGGGTCATTGTCCATTTGGAAGACCCATCTGCGACCAATCTTTAACTTCCTGACTGAAATCTTGAGATGTTGCTTCAATATATACACATAATTTTCCTTCCTCATGATGCCATCTATTTTATGAAGTGCACCAGTCCCTCCTGCAGCAAACATCCCCACAACATGATGCTGCCACCCCTGTGCTTCACGGTTGGGATGGTGTTCTTCGGCTTGCAAGCCTCCCCATTTTTCCTCCAAACATAACGATGGTCATAATGGCCAAACAGTTCTATTTTTGTTTCATCAGACCAGAGGACATTTCTCCAGAAAGTACGATCTTTGTCCCCATGTGCAGTTGCAAACCGTAGTCTGGCTTTTTTATGGCAGTTTTGGAGCAGTGGCTTCTTCCTTGGTGAGCACCCTTTCAGGTTATGTCGATATAGGACTCGTTTTACTGTGATTATAGATACTTTTGTACCTGTTTCCTCCAGCGTCTTCACAAGGTCCTTTTGCTGTTGTTCTGGGATTGATTTGCATTTTTCACAACAACGTACATTCATCTCTAGGAGACAGAACACGTCTCCTTCCTGAGCGGTATGACGGCTGCGTGGTCCCATGGTGTTTATACTTGTGTACTATTGTTTGTACAGATGAACGTGGTACCTTCAGGCATTTGGAAATTGCTCCCAAGGATGAACCAGACTTGTGGAGGTCTACAATTATTTTTCTAAGGTCTTGGCTGATTTCTTTTGATTTTCCCATTACGTCGCACAAAGAGGCACTGAGTTTGAAGGTAGGCCTTGAAATACATCCACAGGTACACCTCCAATTGACTCAAATGATGTCAATTAGCCTATCAGAAGCTTCTAAAGCCTTCTGATAGCCTTCTGATGGCACAGTCAACTTAGTGTATGTAAACTTCTGACCCACTGGAATTGTGATATAGTGAATTATAAGTGAAATAATCTGTCTGTAAACAATTGTTGGAAGAATTACTTGTTTCATGCACAAAGTAGATGTCCTAACCAACTATAGTTTGTTAAGATGAAATCTGTGGAGTGGTTGAAAAATGAGTTTTAATTACTTCAATCTAAGTGTATGTACACTTCTGACTTCAACTGTATGTAATATATAAGATTGTGCTCTGATATTAGCTTCACTGTCTCAATGGTGATTGGTCAGTACTGTGAATAGAGATGCATGTCTCTACTAGATCTATTTTCTTCACCATTTTGATCGCACACAAGAAAATATGTTTCCTGCACTTAGACTTTTATTCTTGTGCAATATATACTGTAACTACAATGCCTTCTATTTCCCCTGGCTGCTAATAGTTCATGTTCATCCTTATTCATGTAGATATAGGCTATTATTGAAAAATCGACAATGTTATTCTTGTGCATTTTGTTACATTACCAACTAATTGCAAGCTTTTTGCATTAGTCTATTTTACTTTTGATTCGATTTTTGTACATCACATAGCCAGTGGCTTCAGTGCTTGCAACGCCAGGGTTGTGGCTTTGATTCCCATGGGGGACCACTACGAAAAGTATGAAACATTTATGCACTCACTACTGTAAGTCAGTCTGGATAAGAGCATCTGCTAAATGACTAAAATGTACTGTATGTAGCAATGATATAGTTAGTGAATGTTGGAGAACTGACAACATTTCATGTGACATCAAATCCAAAATGGGGCGGCAGTTGGCCTGGAGGGTAGGAGCATTGGGTCAGTAACCGGAAGGTTGCTGGATCGAATCCCAGAGCTGACAAGGTAAAGATCTGTTGTTCTGCCCCTGAACAAGGCAGTTAACCCACTGTTCCCCGGGCGCCGAAGACGTGGATGTCGATTAAGGCAGCCCCCCGCACCTCTCTGATTCAGAGAGATACCACGGCTAAGGGCTGTATCCAGGCACTCCGCGTTGCGTCATGAACAAAAACAGTCCTTAGCCGTGGTATATTGGCCATATACCACACCCCCTCGGGCCTTATTGCTTAAATAGATAAGGGCAGAGCAAATGCAAAGTAAAAAAACTACTTATAAATAATCCTATTTATAAGCATTAAACTTTAATATTGTCGTCATGACAATAATGCAGTTATATTTGGAAATGTAAATACTGTACATATTCTACCTAATACCATGTTATCTGTACATATATTAACAACATACTGTAATATATCAAATTAGTTGTTTTATATGCATTTATTATAATGTGGTCATATCATTCATCAATACTTATTTATTCAATTATAAACATGTTTTTATTACAAAATTACTATAATAACCCTGGTACAATGTTGACAAAATAAATGAATCTCATTTGCAGATGTCTCAAAGGTTCTGCTACAGTACATATCCTTTATGTTCATATGTTACATAGACATTCTATTAATGTATTTTTCTGCTTTATCAGTCCGTTTGGCGTGATATGGTCACACCGGATGATTAACCTTTGATTACATGTTGAATCAGTTCAGTATTTGTGCAGTATAAGTGCTATCCTTTCGATTAAGAATGTGCATAACCACATCACATAATTAGTCATAATATTTTGTCTTTGGAAGGACACACATCATTTCAAAAAGCAGGTTGGCGGCAGTCAGTGCTGTATTGCCTGCAAAAACATTTTTTTTGTTATTGAAATGATGCTCTAACAGTAAAACATATTATTCAATGTGACACAGAGTGATGATATGTACAGTACCTGTGGTGTCATAGGGTGGAGACACCTCCACTAAATCACAGCCCACCAGGTTTAGGCCACGGCAGCCCCGGATGATTTCTAGTCCCTGGGTGTCACACAAAGAGGAAAACTTAACACCACCCTCTGTGTCATCAGCTGCATCCATCTAACATTTGTATTATAACACAGTAACAACTAAATATTCTACCAAATGTCTGTAAAACCACAAAAATAAAGTCATGTATTTCCTTACTTGTATGGATGTTAGGCCTGCTATCTCTGGTGTGCCTGTTCCAGGGGCGAAGGCTGGGTCTAAAGCATCAATATCAAAGCTGAGGTAGACTGGACCCGTCCCCATCTGAGTCCTAACCGCAGCCATGAGAGGAGCCAAGGACTTGAACCAACACTCCTCCACCTGAACTACACGGAATCCCTACAGAGCACACACACCGAGAGAAAACACACACGCTTAGGGCACGATACCCACTTAGGAATGAATGCTTTTCCTACGCATGCCTTTCCTACGCACTTCTCAGTAGTTGGTATTCAGACTTACCTTGTGAAGGTGCCTAACAGGCTTTGCAGGCATGGTTCCCTTGCGCGTGCTGAATAAATATAATTCAACCGCTGAAAACCGTCCCAGTTGCTGGGCGATTTTCTTGTGGTTTTCATTCAATAGGGTTTTCAGTACATTTATCTTAAGCCATCCCTTTAAATATTGTGTACCTTTAATTAAAATTTTGTCGACAGACTAGACCACATTGAGAGAACGGGTTCAGAATATAGTGATCAATGAAAGAAAGCTATCTAAATATATACATATTTGTTTACGTTTGAATGAGTGATTACAGACCAGAGTTACTCACGGATGGATGCATAATTGTTAAACTAGGTCCTAACACCCCAACAGTTCCAGGTCTATGTTGACGACGGCACGGCACCCCGGTGAGGCATTAAATAGTCTAATAGCCGCTGACAGGAAGGACCTCCTGTAGAGCCACCACAGACTGGTAGAAGGTATGCAGTAGTTTACTGCACAGGTTGAAGGACCTGAGCCACTTCAGAAAGTAGAGTCGGCTCTGGCCCTTTTTGTACAGAGCCCCGGTGTTACCAGCCCATTCCAGCCTGTTGTCCATATGGACTCGCAGGAACTTGTATGACCCAACCATTTCCACATCCATACCCTGTATCGGGACTGCAGTCAGTTGGGCCTTGGTTCTCCTGAAGTCCACCACCATCTCCTTTGTTTTGCTGATATTAAGGTGGTTCTGCTCACACCACACCACAAAGTCATTGATTGCGCTCCTTTACTCCTCCTCCTGCCCACCCCTGATGCACCCTACAATTGTGGTCATCCGAGAACTTCTGTAGGTGGCATGTTTCAGAGTTATATCTGAAGTCTGAGGGGTAGAGGGGGACAGGACCGTTCCCTGGAGGTCCCCTGTGTTGCTCACTGCCCGTTCTGACACACAGCTCTGCAGAAGGTAAATGATTGCATCATCCACCCCGATGTTGCGCTGATATGCGAACTGATATGCAATCCGCAACTTCTGCTTCCTCTGGACGCATTTCAATTTGAACCTTGTCCCACTCCTTGAAGGCCCTCTTCTTCTCATTCAGCAGGGCCTCATTCATTTTACAAAACATTTATATTTACAATTCCCTTATCCAAATGTATTACTCATTTACCTAGCTCTTATCAATAGCTCTTATCAATAGCTGTAAATTACCGTGCATGGAGAATAAGTGTTATTTCTATCGGGAAAAAAATTAAGTTGTTTTTCCACTTAGATGTCAAGTTGGTGGAATTGGTGGAATAATCCAGGAATTCATTCAAGGTCAGAATACACAGCAGAAACAAGTGCATAAAAAGAGAATTACGTTCCATTTCCGCGTACTTAACTCAGGTCGGAATCGAGGCCATAGAGAGATAATTTAATGATATATAATGTTTCTTATTTTACCTATTTTTCACTTCTGTGAATGTTTTTGTCGCACTGGGCGAGGACGACCTCTACACACAGTTAAGTGAGTACCTGTGCTCGGCTCCACTCATAGGCATCAGGCGAGTAGCCTGTACCACGCAGGCCTATCTGGACGACCCTCTTGCAGTCCAGCAGGCCCTCCTCCACACAGCGCCTGAAGGGCGTGCCATGGCCAATCTTCTCCCCCAGGACCACGTCACTTGTGTCGGCATGAGCATCCACATGGATAAGACCCACAGGGCCGTGTCTGACAAACACAGTACACAAATGAACTCTTTCACGGACATCGATTCAGCTTGTGCTGAACAGAGATTCTCCATTGAAAGTGCTTTTTAGTCTAAGCCTAAAGGACAAGTTTGTTTGTCCAGAAACCTTTTTTGCAATTTCACTTGGTTTTGAGAACATTACCTGACCAGCGGTAGACTTCTTCAGGCTAATTCTGCAGTATTGGGGGAGTGATGAAACATGAACAAAGGCTCCAGAAAACACGCAAATACATCATTTTAGAATCTGAAAAACTCTCAGTATAGTGATGCAGGTCTTGTACAAATTGTGTCATTGCGCATATCTACATTCCATTATATGGAATATTCTGTGTGCGAGCATGCACATACTTTCTACCAGCACAATGGGGACGAGAAAACACTTGCATGCTCGCATACCGGAACGAGCATGAGGACGTCTATCCCTGGTGGGGTAAGTTTCTCAAAACCAAGTGAAATCATACAAAAAAAGTGTCTGGACACTTCTATAACATGCCATCTACATAGATTTTTTTTTAAAGCGAACCTGTCCAGGAAACTGGCCCTGAAAGTATTCTAGTTATTCTGGTATTTGACTAAATGTAGGCCTACTGGTACACTACTTACTTCTCAGCAACTGCTTGGAGAATAGGGTATGCTATGGTGTGATCACCACCTGTTAAAAGAAGGAATAAAATGTAGCCTATATCCAGTTAAACATACACCAGATGGAACTTCAGTGTGCCATGCCAAAACCTTGTAACAGTAACCTTTGTACAATAATTGTCAGGAAGGTTCATAAGCAGGGCAAAGATGAATCATTCAACATTAGCCTAAATGTGTGACGAGGAGAAAGAAGAAGCAGGTGGTGTTTTGAGACACATCTGAAAGGAATAGCGATCACTGCTGAGCCATAGTTAGTAGGCCTTTGCTATAATGTCCAAAATCACTTTCCTCACATCTCAGATTGCATAGAGCAGAAAGTGGTGCTCCTCCTCACCCATAGTAAGGGGGATACAGCCTGTGGCCAGGATTGTACGGTAGGCCTCCCGGATTCGTCTGCAGGTGTCCTTTAGATCATACACGTTGACGTTGACGTCCCCAATATCAGCCACCATCAGAGACTCATAGGGGGCTGCCCGTGTGCCACTGTTGTAGGCCCTCAACAAGGCCGACTCTGCTCTGATCTGACGGGGGCCAAATCTGTAAAGGACCATGCATTGTCCTACTTTTAAATAACATTGGTTGTAACAAGATTAATTAGTTTGATACATGCTCTCAACTGAAAAACCACAAGATTTAATTCATAAATGAAATATGTTTACATTATACGACAATGTACAAATATGACTCCCTTTGTTATAGAAAATAAAAGGTAAAAATGCACATCTAATGCAAATGTGCGAATTGGATTTCAAATAAATTATTCTACAAATGCTTACAAAGTATAGCCTGCTATGCTCGTACGAGTACAATAGTGTATAGTATCTTATTTGCGTAGAGCAGGCAGTGCAGAACTAGGCTACCTTGTCCCAGGTCGGTTGGAAGTACCAGTATCGATTGGAACACCAACAAATGCTGCATCAAGACCATCTGCGGTCTCTTGGTATGGCAACTTGCCCATTGTAGCAATTCCAGAGACCCTCGCTACAAATTCGGCGCTCGGGGGAACATTGTAGCGCTTTCCTGAGCAAAGTCGTGCAGCGGTGTTATATGGAAGTCGCCTGTCGAGTGTCTTATTGCACACGGCTGTAACTTCAGAAAAGTTATCGGTATTTCTTATGCATGACCGCCGTAACGTTCCCCGAATGTCAATTCGACTCGTTTTCAAAAGAAACAGCATACTTTCAATAGATATAACAGCGTAGTGGTGACTTTTGATTTGTGCTTTGAACTTCGGGGCTTGTTTTTTGATCTGTTAAGTACATGGATGGACTCGACAGGCATTTGGCCCGTGTTTTGGCCTATGCTTTCAGCATGTTCAAATGATTGGAGATCTGTGCACAGCCATATCTCTGTGACAGGCATGCACGTTCTAGGTAATAAAAGGGGGTCATGGGAAATGTATTTTATCATCATGACCAGTAGCCTAGTGTACAGTCGTGGTCAAAAGTTTTAGGGTTGGTCACCACAAAGTTTGCTGCCTCAGTGTTGATGTTGGTAATTTGCATATACTCCAGAATGTCATGAAGAGTGATCAGATGAATTGCAATTAATTGCAAAGTCCCTCTTTGCCATGAAAATGAACTTAATCCCCAAAATACATTTCCACTGCAGCCCTGCCACAAAAGGACCAGCTGCCATCATGTCAGTGATTGTCTCGTTAACACAGGTGAGAGTGTTGAAGAGGACAAGGCTGGAGATCACTCTGTCATGCTGATTGAGTCAGAATAACGGACTGGAAGCTTTAAAAGGAGGCTGGTGCTTGATATCATTGTTCCTCCTCTGTCAACCATGGTTACCTGCAAGGAAACACATGCTGTCATCATTGCTTTGCACAAAAAGGGCTTCACAGGCAAGGATATTGCTGCTTGTAAGATTGCACCTAAATCAACCATTTATCGGATCATCAAGAACTTCAAGGAGAGAGGTTCAATTGTTGTCAGCTGCGGGATCGGGGAACCACCAGTGCAGAGCTTGCTCAGGAATGGCAGCAGGCAGGTGTGAGTGCATCTGCACGCACAGTGAGGCGAAGACTTTTGGAGGATGGCCTGGTGTCAAGAAGAGCAGCAAAGAAGACACTTCTCTCCAGGAAAAACATCAGGGACAGACTGATATTCTGCAAAAGGTACAGGGATTGGACTGCTGAGGACTGGGGTAGAGTCATTTTCGCTGATGAATCCCCTTTCCGATTGTTTGGGTCATCCGAAAAACACCTTGTCCGGAGAAGACAAGGTGAGCGCTACCATCAGTTCTGTGTCATGCCAACAGTAAAGCATCCTGAGACCATTCATGTGTGGGGTTGCTTCTCAGCCATGGGAGTGGGCTCACTCACAATTTTGCCTAAGAACACAGCCATGAATAAAGAATGGTACCAACACATCCTCCGAGAGCAACTTCTCCCTACCATCCAAGAACAGTTTGGTGACGACCAATGCCTTTTCCAGCATGATGGAGCACCTTGCCACAAGGCAAAAGTGATAACTAAGTGGCTCGGGGAACAAAACATTGACATTTTGGGTCTATGGCCAGGAAACTCCCCAGACCTTAATCCCATTGAGAACTTGTGGTCGATCCTCAAGAGGCGGGTGGACAAACAAAAACCCACAATTTCTGACAAACTCCAAGCATTGATTGTGCAAGAATGGCCTGCCATCAGTCAGGATGTGGCCCAGAAGTTATGCCAGGGCGGATTGCAGAGGTCTTGAAAAAGAAGGGTCAACACTGCAAATATTGACTCTGCATAAACTGAATGTCATTGTCAATGAAAGCCTTTGACACTTATGGAATACTTGTAATTATACTTCAGTGTACCATAGTAACTACTGACATAAAGATCTAAGAACACTGAAGCAGCAAACTTTGTGGAGACCAATACTTTTGACCACGACTGTACAATCTTTGCTAGATAACCAAATACATGATTATTTTGCTATCAATGCTAGGGACTCAAGTTCAAACACTAACACTTTATTATAATATTTGGATGATATGTATTTTACACTACATTCATTGTTTATTAAAAACATTCTCACAATTAAAAATGTGTTTGTTGTCAGGGACAAAACTCATTCTGGAATTTGTATAGGAGTATATTCTAAATAACCAATGAAGCAATATATGTATGCATGGACATTTGTTTTTGTTGAATAAAATGACTTTCAACTCTATTTTACCTTTATTTAACTAGGCAAGTCAGTTAAGAACAAATTCTTATTTACAATAACGGCCTACACCAGCCAAACTCGGACGACACTGGGCCAATTGTGCGCCGCCCTATGGGACTCCCAATCACGGCCGGTTGTGATACAGTCTGGATTCGAACCAGGTTGTCTGCAGTGACACCTCTAGCACTGAGATGCAGTGTCTTAGACCACTGCGCCACTTGGGAGTCTGATCAGTTATTACTATATATTATTACTATGATAATCTGCTACATAACCGTCTGGAGATATTTAGATGCTTTATAATATCAGCCTTGACATACAGTAAATACAGTGACTACCTCACAGTCTTAATCAAAAATATGCTCATAGAAGCTATGGAATAGTCCATATGAGACCGTAGAAGTGCAACTCAGGTAAGATGTGATGATTAGGAAATGACACAAACCAAAGGGTTAAACCTCAAGCATGTCACTGACCAGGTCCAAACCTGACATAAAGTGCAAACAATTCCCAAAATAAAATTCAACCCCCTAACATATAGAGTCTAGTCTTACCATAAATAAAATGTGCTTATATTTGTTTCCTGAAAGCTCTATACACAGGGGTAGAAATGGGGAGAGAAACTATTTAGATTTTATTTTGGTGGGATCCCACAACATCACAGTGACTTTTTTTTTATTCCATTTTCCACCCCTGGCACTACGTTCACCTACATTCAAACGGGTTAGGCCATATATAGACATATACTGTATGTCTCTGGGTTTGACTCTGAGAGGAACCTAAAGAGACATGATGCTGGCTCTGCCCTGTTCTCGTCCGTACATTAGGAAGCTGAACGCCAATCGGAGGTCTTCCAGGTCCAGGTTAGACAGGAAGCACCTCTGTAGCTCCGCCTCCACCGAGCTCCCACTGGGGCCATAGCCCCTCATGAGCACCACGGCAGACTGGTACAACAGCCAATCAGCTAGCTTCTTCATACCAGCGCTGTCCTGATTGTTAAGGGCACACCTTCCCCAGAGGCTCAGATGCAGCATGTTGGCAGCCACTCGGGCACTCGGGCGCTGCAGAGAAACAACAGAAGGAGCATGGGATTCTCTGATCGTGTACATGATGACTTGCGTAGTGAATGGAGTACTGCATAGTGAACAACTTTATCTTGTTTATCTCACAAATACTCTCTGAGAAGCCCTGAGAAATTAGGACATTATTTTTAACATAACCTTCAATGAAGTGAAGGGTCATATAATCTAATACAGCTCCTTATTAGACTCTGTACCTTATTGGGGTTTCTACGCAGAAGCAGCTTGACGACGAGTTGCATATCAGCAGAGACAGTGGCAGGCAGGGCAGGGAGCTGGATCTCTTGGAATCTCCTGCTGTCCAGTCCACCTGCTCCATAGAACGGGTTGTCCTGGCCAAATATCTCATAAGAAATGGCCCCGACAGCCCATGCATCTGCCTTGCTGTAATCGATGACCACACCCTGCCCAGGAACTGCAGTGATAACCTATAGAGAGATAGATTTTAATCCCAAAATCCAGAACATTTTTCCATTTATGTTAACATTCTGTCACAAGAGACTATGTGTATTTTAACTTTTATTTCCCCAAAAAGCTTGTGTGAATCTTGATTGTGTAAGTTGTGATTTTCTATTTCTCTGATGATAGCTTACCTCAGGTGCCATCAGGCAGGAGTTGCCTCCTCTGTTCACACACATAGTGTTGAAAGGTAGCTGGAGACCAGAGTCACTCTCAGCCAAGCAGCAGCCGAAGTCTGTGATCACCAGGCGGGGGTAGCCCTCTGCACAATAGAGATGCCAAATATCAATAGGATTATTTGATTTAAAGCATTATACTAATTCATTATTAATGAATGAATTAGTATCACATGCCAGGTAAACATCTTTATTTGAGTTTGGAGAGAGCAAAAACATCAAGACAGAATTCTGACCATGTATTTTGTAAATTAATTTCATATTTAACTTTTAAAAAACATGGCAAAGTTTAATGACACTAAAGATACCATGCCTGAGCTTGCTCTCTCTCTCTCTCTCTCTCTCTCTGACCTGAGTCAAACTCCAGGAGCACGTTGTCTGACTTAAGGTCCCTGTGAGCGATGCCCTGTCTGCACAGGTGGTCGACCCCCTCTAGCAGCTGCAGCACCATCAGAGAGCCCTCTCTCCTGCTGGGCACGTTCATCTCCAGGTACTGACGCAGGGTGCATGGGTAACTATTGGAAACAGGGGGAGGAAAGATCAGTATACACTAGGTTGGGTGAATCGAAAACTACTGGGATAGAAAAATCTGCACACAAAATGGTCCGGTCCAGTAAAAAACAAATGCTTTTTAGTCCAAGAGTCGACAATCTGGGGCTGGGAAACCAACCCCAAAGGCACAGCTGGAGGATGGATGTGGGAGAAGTATCCTTACTTCTTCATGACCAGGAACAGAGTACGGTTGTTGCCCAGGCCCTCAGGGTTGAGTCTGGCTGGCAGAACATCAGGGTACTCCTCCTGGGCACCGGGAAGAAGGGGTACGTCCGCTGTGAACGCCCGGAACACCCTGATCACGTTGGGGTGGGCAGAAACCCTCTTGGGCACTTCCCCAAAATACCTGCAAAACCGACCAACGGAAATAAAACTTGAAATGCACTCTTTTGATGCATGGCAAAACACTCAAGATGTTGGGCTATTCTGTGTCTATTGAAAGTAAGTGGATGCTGTGACTGATTGCTGATACTAACCCGTGTAGTGCAATCTGTTCCTCTTTTTCCTGTTTCATGGCAAGAGGGCCTGCAGGGACCAGCTCCTGGGACATGGATCTCAGAATAGCCTCGCTTGATGAACCTGCCTGCAGGGGAACATGGAAGACAGTCTTATTACTATGCCAATTGCATGCTGAACATAGCCTATATTCTATAGTAATATTTTAAAAACAAAAGTAACAAATCACACTCTCCCTGTCATTTTTTCTGAAGTGTAGATCGGTGTTAGAATGGGCTAGACGGTTTCCACCAAACTACTTATACCAGTCCTTTCACTTTAAATCCATGTAGGAAAGTGGACACTTCGGGAAAAATGACATTATCTTGACAGACACCCACCCCAATGTTCCACATCATCTTGACAGCTAGAGGATAGATGCCCAGGGAGCCAGAGGGGCTCCTTAGAGACCCAGTGGCCACCTCTCCTTCATCTCTACTGGGCTGGTCCTTTAGCTCCACCAGGGAACACTGGTCACTGTCCCTGAGGACAGCGAATGGAGCTGCAGCTTCATACACTGCAGCATTGGAGCCTTTCCCTATCTGTTTCCCAATAACATAGTCCTCCAGCTTGTATCCCGAGGCAAAGGACTTGAGAGGACTGGGGTACTTCTTCTTGGTAAACACAGCCTTTAGAGAATAGGTGAAATGTAGTCGTTTTAGATTAAATAACACATTTGTATTAACAACGTTATTAAATTATTATTAGATATGTAATTATCATTTTACTAAATGTCGTATTTAAAATGTGATATTCCTGTCCAGACTAAAGATAAAAAGTGTCGACTCACAAAAGTGCCTTTTTTCCCCCAACAAATCAATAAAATATTTTATATTGTAGACAGTTGGCACTTTGTTGCCAACATCCATGTTGTTTACCTGGATTTCCTGGCATGTCGCAGCACTCCTTCGATCATCCTCGAGCTGTTGTTCGATCAACCCCACACCGAGACCGAAAGCCAAAAACACTGCTCTCTTTCTTGGCGAGCCGCTGCCCCCAAACCTCCTGAAACCACCGGACTGCAGCTGCGCTGCAAGACCCCTCAACGACATGCGGAAATATCGGTACCGAACTGGCAGGAAAGTCTGAGGCTGAACGGTGCGGGCCGGTTGGCCTACACGAAGACGCTCACCTCGGAACTTTACTGCAAGTCGACCAGCAGGTTTGAGAAGACCTAGCTGGATGACCGACCGTCCCAACTCCACCCCACGACTGATGGCATGTTTTACAGACATGCTTTACCAATAAATGGTACGTTTCGCGATGTTTTTACTTTCTCCGTCAGTCCCGGTCTTTCAAAGCATGACGTTACACAACAGAAAGACGAATCGTTACGTAAACAAACTGGAACAGCCACGTGACAACGTGCTTGTTAGTGTCACGTGACGTTATTTTATTTATTTATTTATTTATTTACTTGACCTGTTTTTTTTATTAAAGAGACAATGCCAATGTTACTGGTGTCAGCAAATGACGCAAAAGGCCTAAACACACTCCAAACTTTACACAAATGTCTTCAAATATTGTAATATTCATGACTAATACATCAACAAGTATTTTCAACATTGATACTTCAAACAAACACTTGAGCTGTGCAGCATAATATTATTTGATGTAATTTACTGTATTTCAAACACTTGTTAGAAAACACATTGTAACAGATGTTCCTAATTTCAAAGGCACAGACAGAATAAAACATATAGTAGTATTCGCTGACAAGTCAGCCCATTATCCAGCCCAGTAGTCTAACATTTCACAGACTTGTAATACCGTAATGAACAATTCTTGTTTTGCCTCTTGTCTTGTGAATACTATTATGACCCATTCTTTGTGGTGAACAATCTCTTTTTCTTCAGGTCTTCAGGCCCAAAGGACACAGGAAGTAGGTCTTCTATAGTCATTTCCATGTAAGAACCATCAGGCTTGGATAGGTAGACGGACCACTGATCACCAAACTACAAGGGAAAGGGAAATTCGATTACTTGAGGTTGTCCCATTATAGCTGTGTGTGAACCAGTACCTGGGTTTGAGGAGACAAGGTACATTTCTGATGTCCAGGATCCTTTAATTCAAAGTCTCATTAACCAGCTCTGCAATAAAAAACAATAGATACTTTTTATTTAGACATTTTTGGGAAATACATACCATGCGTTACGGCAGTAATGAAGATAGTTGTTCTGCGAAACTCCATATTTTGGTGAGTACTGAATATATTTTGACGTTATAACGTTTGCAGAGCTGGTTAATGGGACTTTGAATTGAAGGATCCTGGGCATCAGAGGAGATCTCGTCTCCTCAAGTCCGGGTACTGGTTTTATGCTGTGTGATGTACCTTTGATTTTAAAACAATCATACATGTTGGTTTCCTGGATTAGACCTTTGTTCCATTATCAATGCAATCACTCACATATCTAAGTTGTATAAATCATTTATGTACCTCTCTCATGAACTGTCTGCAACCTCCACATGGTGAGATGAACTGGTCTTCCAGGTCACTACAAAATCAATCATGTCATTAAGAACATTACCCTCAATGGTATTTGTAATACTGTGTGCACCAATATAGTTAGTGTTGGCCATAATATTATAGTTTTGTAGAAATTACAACTTTTTTTTGTAATTTCTATATTAATTATCTACTGAACATTTCAGGAAGACTTAAGACATAACCCAAATGACTGTTTATCTTAACATGACTTTGATAGTAGAATGGTTTATAACCTTCTACACACTCTGAGGGGATGCAAAACCCAATGAACTCTATGATGGGTTCATTAATCATTTTATGTACTAATCGGAACTTGATGAAATCAACAATACTTGTTTTGGATTCAGACATCATTGATCAACTGAAAGTTTTTTAAAAAGTATGTACCTGGCAATGGCAATAGCCTTAAAACTTCGGTATCCCTCGGAAACAGCTTTTGCAATAGCGGTCCGCTCTGCACAGAGGCCAAGGTTGTAGCTTGCATTTTCTACATTGCATCCTGTTAAGAAAAAAAGTTTCTCAAGTGGCGCAGCGTTCTAAGGCACTGCATCTCAGTGCTAGAGGTGTCACTACAGACACCCTGGTTCAATTCCAGGCAGTTTTTATTTTTAAAATGTTTTTACTGAACCTTTATTTAACTGACTTGCCTAGTTAAATAAAGGTTAAATAAAAAATAAAAATAAATCGTAAGAGTTCCTGGAATCTCTGGAATGGCATCACATTAAAAACAGAACACATCAATTCATTTAATAACACTATAAAATAACGACTCTCAATTATTATTCTTGGTTCAATTTGATGCTTCTAAGGGCAGTCTTAGTGTCACATATATTGATGTCTTGTATGACCTGCACTGAACAGGAATGTAGAAAATCTACCTAAAATCGACATCTTAAAAAATGTCAGAGTTGTGACTTCAAGAAGAACAGACACAACAAAACAGACACAACCAATACTGAATCAGAAAGATCCTGTTTGTATCCACGGGCCTGTCTGCCTTATCTACTGGCCTGTCTGACTTTATCCACTGGCCTGTCTGACTTTATCCACTGGCCTGTCTGACTTTATCCACTTGCCTGTCTGACTTTATCCACTGGCATGTCTGACTTTATCCACAGGCCTGTCTGACTTTATCATCTGGCCTGTCTGACTGTATCCACTGGCCTGTCTGTCTATATCCACAGGCCTATCTGACTTTATCCACAGGCCTGTCTGACTGTATCCTCTGGCCTGTCTGACTGTATCCTCTGGCCTGTCTGACTTTATCCACTGGCCTGTCTGACTTTATCAACTGGCCTGTTTGACTTTATCCTCTGGCCTGTCAACAAACTATAACATCAACGGATGTTCAAAGTTATTCTATTTTTTATAATTTCTCTCTCTATTGTTATGTTATTTTTCTATTTCCATTCTTTAACAGAATACCATTAAATGTTCTTTATTTCATGGTGCATAACGTTGTTATAAATTATCATGACTGCACTGTAGTTCTTTCAAGCCTCCTGAAGAGTAATGGCAGTATTCAACATACTAAATAATTCAATGGAAGCATTTTATCAGCCCCCAACCCATGTTTTATTATTATATGATACTATATTATTTGAAAGCCCCTCACCTGTAAAAACTGTCCCATCATGTGCCAACAGGGCTGCCCCCACCCGGAACTTACTGTAGGGACAGTAGGCAAATTCTTTAGCCCCCTGGGACTGGTGAATAAGAGGTTTAATCCAATCCTCATTTTCCTCTTCACTCGAGGGATTCCTGGCTTTAGTGTTTGCTCCGTCTACCATTAACTCACCGATCCCGAAGTCTGTCATACCAACCCTTTCTTCGTGTCTATGTGGTTCTATTTGTGTCCGTGTGAGAGTGTGTGTGTGTGTGTGTGTGTTGAGAGAGAAAGAGAGCGAGGTGGAAAAAGAGAGTGGATGGATTGGAAGCTGTACACAACAAGCAGGTTTAAGAGCCACATGAAGTGGTGCAGGTTTTTAAGAGCCCCACAGCTCACACATGGTCTGGGGGTGGGAGGGGCCCTGGCCCGCTCTTTAGGGGAAGTCTAGCGTGTGTAATGACTTTTAAAGAGATCATTACCATATAGGGTTGGGGGTCAATTACAACTTCCTGAATTTACTGAATTTAAATGGAATTGACCCCAACCCTGTTCATTACTTTACTCTAGCTTATGACTTATAAATGGGTTAATTAAATTATAATGGCTCATTTGTATGCTTATGACAAGTCTTATAATGCAAAATAATGCTTTATTGATTATACCTTTATGACTAATAAATTATGATTGATTGATACATGTATGTATGTAAAATAAAAAACACAGAAAGACCTTATACCAAAAAATAACTGCTTTATTGTTATTTAGTGTTTGTCTGATGATTGTTTAAGAATTATAATAAACACGTATAATAATAGATTGGGTTTACACAGCATTTTTCTCCCTCTTCACAACAGAATAACAAAGTAGATTTGTCGATCATGTATGTAGGTTCAATACAAGGTTAATAATAATCAGATTCTTACAACAAAGGTCTCAGATACCTCAGAACGACTTCTGACTGAGCATGTGACAATGCTTACATCTGCAAAGATATCATTTAGTTAGTGTCCAAAGCGAACTAAGCTAATGAGAAAATGAGGGAGTTGTGGTTCATCACTATTCCACACGGAATTACATACTGTAGGATCTCATTGCCTCATCCTATACTAATGCTTCTGTGTTGGCCTTCTACTCACAGCTAATGTGATGCCACAGCCACTCCTCTTGTTCATATGGCTTCAAACTGTGACAAGCATGAGTGTAATAATGTAGTCTATTGTTTTACCTCGCGGTGATTTGTCCTTCTATTCAATTCATTGTGGGACTGTTCTCTTCCCTGCGTGCACTACCTTTCCTGGGATGTTTGTCTTGATTCAGTTGCCGGGGTTGTCACTGTTGATGACCCAGTCGATCCATCTGACATACATTCTGACTTGAGTGTAGACTCCTGGGAAGTAAGGGTTGGCACAGCTGATTCCCCATGAGACGATGCCTTCCAAGTTTCCATTGCAGATAAGGGGTCCGCCCGAGTCGCCCTTTAGAACAATAAGACAAAAGACACAACGATGAACAAAAGCTCTGGTCCTTTTGTTAGGGATACAAAGTGTGAACACGCCCCTCTAATTTCATGTTAGTTTACCACACATTTTACACAGCATTGTTTTGTCTCTGTTTTTCTGTTCTACAACTAAATGATGATATCTTATTTTCTTTTGTCACTTTCTTCTGCCATTGAAATGCTATTGTTGTTTTTTTTAAGAATGTCCTGTGATCTGGGGACCAGTATCTGATGTCCCTTATCTGACCCGATACATTTCCCAAATCTAAACTGTAAATCTTTCCCAATTTTAAAGGCACACACCCTATATTATTCACAGCAGTCTATACCAAGGCTCTTGTGAAAGACGTTAATATGATTGTGTTTTCCTCATATTTTGTGTTTGCTTTTCATGTATTGTGTAATTGGTGTATATATAGATATGTATAGTGTAATTGTTGTTTATTGATAATTTCATGCAGGGCTATCTAGAACCTAAAATGGTTCTTCGGCTGTCCCCATAGGAGAACCCTTTGAAGAACCCTTTTTGGTTCCAGGTAGAACCCTTTTGGTTCCAGGTAGAGTAGAGTTCTCTTCATTCTCTTCAAGACTCAATCATGGACACTCTTACTGACAGTTGTGGCTGCTTCGCGTGATGTATTGTTGTCTCTACCTTCTTGCTCTTTGTGCTGTTGTCTGTGCCCAATAATGTTTGTACCATGTTTTGTGCTGCTACCATGTTCTGCTGCTGCCATGTTGTGATGCTACCATGTTTTTTTCATGTTGTGTTGCTACCATGCTGTGTTGTCATGTGTTGCTGCCATGCTATGTTGTTGTCTTAGGTCTCTCTTTATGTAGTGTTGTGGTGTCTCATTGTGATGTGTGTTTTGTCCTATATTTTATTTATTTATTTTTAATCCCCTGTCACCGCAGGAGGCCTTTTGACTTTTGGTATGCGGTCATTTTTTTATGAACCCTTTTGGGGTTTTTAGAACCCATTCCACAGGGTTATTTACTAATTTTATTTGATCTTTATTTAACTAGACAAGTCAGTTAAGAACAAATTCTTATTTACAATGATGTCCGACCAAAAGGCAAAAGGCCTCCTGTTAAGGTTAAGAAAATAAGATTTATTCTGAGTGGCGAGATTAGTCTAGTCTTTACTTGACAGGAGTCCTTGCCACCAAAGCGAGACCCAGCGCACATCATGTTGTCTGTGATCCTCCAGTAGTAGTAGTTGTGGCAGTAAGGTATGGTCTGCACATCCACAGCACGCAGCACAGGGGACAGGAAGTAGCTGTAGATACGGGTGACGCCCCAGCCGCTTACTGTACAGGTGGTGTACCCTTTGAGAGCAGGGGTGTCGTCTTCTGGCAGTGGGGCAGGTTGAACGTGGGCATTGAGCTTGGCTGGCTCACTGAGCTGGAACACACAACCACAGAAAAGGCACAACATCAGATGCTGCTGACCAATCAGGAGGCACACAATTAGATGCTGACCAATCAGAAAGAAGGGATCAAAGGGGGCGGAGTCAATGTTATGGCACAGCGTCTAAGCTGCAGCAGTATCTGAAGTTATGCAGTGAGTAGACTAACTGAAATATTAAAATACATTAACACCATGGATAGGTTCCAATATCTACACTAGCATACCACTTTCCCAAGCTTCATTGTAAGTGGTATGCCTGTGTGGGTATTGAAACACAGCGCGTCTCTACCTCATGGTGATGGAATGGAAAATCTATTACCTTGATGAGCATGATGTCGTTGTTGAAAGTCTTGTAGTTGTAGTTATAGTGGACTAAGATCTTGGAGATGTTGAACACTTGCTCAAAGCCTTCTTCCTCGACCAGGCTGTGCTCACTCAAAACCACCTGGATCAGCTGAGCCCTGAGGAGGAACAGACATGATCCAATCTAGTAAGAACTATGTCCAGGGGAATTGGAGAGGATACATATAGAATTGTTGTAACCTACAACATAATACAATACTATTCCTCACCCCCAAAACATTTACTCAATCAAGTGCGTGCTGGCCCTTTACATTTTTTTTTAAATGTAATTGACTATTGGCTTCAAGCATCTGTTCATTGTTTTATGCAAGAGGATAGAGTTGACCACGTTCTATTCCCTTCAACACACGCTGGACTGTCTATTAGTTCACTCTTGGCCTCCCATCCTATTCTAACCACCTCTCAATGGCTTTGTAGTCATGTTACCTGATGAAATTGCTGTACAATATGATCTTGTTGCCATCTGATGCTCAATTCAAATGTCATAAAAATCAACACTGCAGAGCTCTCCCTGTCCTCTGCCGTGCCCTGATTGTATTAATGGTGATGAAATCTGGAAATGTGCATGTACATCCTGGCCCATCTACCTTTTGCTAGCCCCAATTCTGACTTGTGCTCTGATATCTGCTTCACTGATTTCTGCTTTCGTAAAAGCCTGGGTTTTCTGCACGTTAACACTAGAAGCTTATTACCTAAAATGGATCAATTGAAAGTGTGGGTTCACGGCTCCAATCCAGATGTGTTGGTCATTACTGAGACGTGTTTTAGAAAGAGTGTTTTGAACTCCGATGTTTACCTTTCTGGTTATATCCTTTTTCGGCAAGACAGATCTTCCAAAGGTGGTTGACTGGCAATCTTTACCAAGGAACAACTTCAATGCTCGGTTGTCTCCACCAAGTCTGTCCCCAAACAATTTGATTTGCTGGTTTTAAGCATTTTAAAATAGCTCTTTGTTGACGGTTGCTGTGTGTTATCGTCCACCATCAGCCTGTACCCTACCTGCGCTAAGCTCTCTCCTGGCCCCTTACACTAAGTCTTGACCTAAACTGGGACATGCTTAAACCACCTGATCAAGTCCTAAAGCAATGAGACTCCTGAAATCTTTCTCAGATTATTACCCATAAGGTGACTCCAAACACCCAGAAAAGGCTACTCCTTGATGTTATTCTCACAAATAATCCTGATAGGTATCTTTGTTTTCTTTAATGACCTTAGTGATCACTGTTTTACAGCCTGTGTTCGTAATGGCTGCTCAATGAAATCACCTGTCCTGATTTGTCATAGACACTTGCTAAAAAACTTAAATGAGCAAGGCTTCCTTCATGACCTGGCCTCTGTAAATTGGCATATGATCAGCTTGATCCCCTCTGTCGAAGATGCTTATCTTTTTTTATATTTTCAGTGGTATTGTTAACACGCTCCGATAAATACAATGATAATTAAAAGCAGGTTCAGCCCCTGGTTCGACATTGATCTGCCAGAGTTACTCCACCTCAATAATTCCATCCGGCGAAAGGCTCGGCACACGCATACTCAGACTGGCTCTCGTTCAGGCAAATGAGAAATAAGTGCACTCAGGCTTTACGGTTGCAGCCCCTATCATCGCCAAGCATATCTCTGACCTTTTTAACCTGTCTCTCCTCTCTGGGGAGGTTTCCATTGCTTGGAAGGCAGCCATGGTGCGTTCTTTATTTAAAGGGGGAGATTATACTGATCCTAACTGTTTTAGGCCAATTTATATTTTGCCCTGTTTAAAACTTGTAAATAATCAACTGACTGGCTTTCTTGATGTCTGTAGTGTCACGCTGTGTGTGAAGGGAACGACGCGCAGAGCGATAGTTGCCACCAAACATGTTTATTCACTTAAGCAAAACAATAAACATATAACCAAAAGGGTAGCCACGTGAACTATTGCACACCCTGCAACAAACACAGGCACATGCTCACATAATGATCCACAATGTAGGTGGAGATCATCAAACATAAATAGAATCCCCAATTAGAGACAACTAGAGACAGCTGCCTATAATTGGGGATCAACCAAAATTACAATAGAGTTGCCTAGAAAACTCTACTGTCAGGTCCTGACTGTGGCCTATCGACTCCATAGTGGAGTCAAGAGACCTGGCCTCAGTCAGAACCTGACATGTAGTATCCTCTCTGGTATGCAATCTGGTTTCCGCTCTGGTTATGGATGTGTCACTGCAACCTTAAAAGTCCTAAATTATGTCACCATTGCCCTTGGTTCTAAGCAATGTTATGCTGCTATTTCTATTGACTTGGCTTTTGATATGGTAGACCATTCCATTCAGCTACATTCTTGTCGGTTTAGGAGTATTGGTGTCACTGAGGGGTCTTTGGCCTGGTTTGCTAACTACCTGCTGTCTGCTGTCTCAGCCACTGCCTGTCACCAAGGGAGTACCCCAAGGCTCGATCCTAGGCCCCACGCTCTTCTCAATTTACATCAACAACATAGTTTAGGCAGTAGGAAGCTCTCTCATCCATTTATATGCAGATGATACAGTCTTATACTCAGCTGGCCCCTCCCCGGATTTTGTGTTAAACGCTCTATAACAAAGCTTTCTTAGTGTTCAACAAGCTTTCTATGCCCTTAACCTTGTTCTAAACACCTCCAAAACAAAGGTCATGTGGTTTGGTAAGAAGAATGCCCCTCTCCCCTCCGGTGTCATTACTACCTCTGAGGGTTTCGAGCTTGAGATAGTCACCTCATACAAGTACTTGGGAGTATGGCTAGACGGTACACTGTCCTTCTCTCAGCACATATCAAAGCTGCAGGCATAAATCTAGTCTTGGTTTCCTCTATCGTAATCACTCCTCTTTCACCCCAGCTGCCAAACTAACCCTGATTCAGATGACCATCCTAACCATGCTAGATTACAGAGACGTAATTTTTAGATCGTCAGGTAAAGGTGCTCTTGAGCTGCTAGATGTTCTTTACCATTCGGCCATCAGATTTGCCACCAATGCTCCATATAAGACACATCACTGCACTCTATACTCCTCTGTAAACTGGTCATCTCTGTATACTCGCGCAAGACCCACTGGTTGATGCTTATTTATAAAACCCTCTTAGGCCTCACTCCCCCCTATCTGAGATATCTACTGCAGCCCTCATCCTCCACATACAACACCCGTTCTGCCAGTCACATTCTGTTAAAGGTCCCCAAAGCACACACATCCCTGGGTCGCTCCTCTTTTCAGTTTGCTGCAGCTAGCAACTGGAACGAGCTGCAAAAATCCCTCAAACTGGACAGTTTCATCTCTTTAATTCCTTTTGGTAGGTAGTCATTGTAAATAAGTATTTGTTCTTAACTGATTTGCCTAGTTAAACAAAGGTTAAATAAAAAATAAAAAATATATAGAAACTGTGACACTACTATCCCATAATTGTTGTCAGTACTCACGGTCTCCAGCAGTGGGCAGCAGACACCACCCACTGGGGCCGAATGAGGGTGGCTCCACAGTAGTGGTCCCTGTTATACTGTATAGATGCCTGGTACTTGATAGAGTACCGTTCGACTTCTTGTCCTCCGATGATTCTCTGTGTAAACGTCTCTATGGATTAGATTGAGAGGACAGTTTGTTATTAATCTGAATGAGTAATCTGAAATTCTGTATGTGCATTGTGCATACAAATTATTCAGGTGGTTAGTAAATTATACATACAAGATGACAACATGTAGTTGTCATCTTTACGTGAATATAATTAGTACTTTACTCTACTTCACTTCACCTATAATTAAAAAAAAGATTTCAACATAAAATAAATCCAGGCTGCATCACATCCGGTCGTGATTGGGAGTCCCATAGGGCGGCACACAATTGGCCGGGATAGGGTGTCATTGTAAATAAGAATTTGTTCCTAACTGACTTGCCTAGTTAAATAAAGGTAACAAAAAAAAAAAACATTGTAATCTAAACAACTATTTGTGTGTAAAAACAACTACAAGTAAAATTGTGTTTAATTTTAGTCAATTTTTATAATATTTCCTTTCAATTTAAGAATTTTAAATTCTTCCAACAACTTTCCATGTGGCTCTGTTTGCAGAGGATTATGGGTAACTTCTTCTATTTTTTGTTGTTGTTTACTTTACAACACTTTTACACAATGTTGTATGCATGTTTGAAGAACGAAAAGCACATTTCTATATTAGTATCAAACAATTTGTTATGCTATAAGGTGTAATGGATCATGATGAATGGATATCAAAACCGTCTGGCATATTGACTTTAAATGATGAGATCACCCATTCTTACCATTAGTAACGTAATTTGTGCCACTCTTGACAGGCGCAAATACATCAAGCTAATGCTTGCAGCTTTACTTACAGTTAGTGCTAGTGGAATGAGCACTGCGCTCAAAAATTCCTGCTAAAGTGGGTGAACATTTTGAGTGATGAAGTACATAAAGCCATGTTTCACTAAGAAGACATGATCAATGAAAGTAACTACATAATCAGAAAGATCCAGTAGAACTAACGTACAATAACAGTTCTGGATTTGAAACAATTAAGTTGGATCTTAGACATTGTTTTATGCTGGACTTGATATATTAGTGTTTGTGAAACACTAAAAGTGAAATACAGTATATTATACGTAATAATACAAAATGTTGGAAATACTAAAAAAACATGTATGTGGAACTAGCACAATATTTTTTTACAGTGCACGTTAAAAACCGTTATAGATGCACAAATTGAACAGATGGCTAAAAAAGGAATGTTCGAGACCTGACGCTGTTCAAGGCTTTGAGGCCAATATTAGAAAAACTATGTTAATTCTGAAACAGTTGTAAACTGTGCTCATTATTTACAAAAACATACTGACAAGCTGGATATTGGCAGCATACTGTAAATTATCGTACTGTTATAAAGCATCAACAATGTACTTTTAGCTGTCGACACAGTTACACAGTACCACATATGCTAAACGTTTCTAGTGTGATACAGGTTTCACGTGGCTTCACCTCACATGCTATTACATATTGTCACAATGTTAGTCTAATCATGTAACCTGAACTGTAGGGACTTCAAATGTCAAAGGGATCCCGGACCTGACACCCGTGATGATGAGGAAAGGCTGTAAAATACAATTGTTATTCAGGGCCTGACTTTGGCTAATGAAAGCTCCTTTAGCTGTGTCTTTGTTCCCACTCTACAGCCAGCACACAAACAGGCATACAAACAAGCAAGCATACAGGAGCATCTACCTTTCAGAGTACTTTATGTACTATTTTTACTCTGTCCGAAAACATTCTGTCATTTTATTAATCCTTCTAGAATTCCAAGGCGTATTTGTACTGTTTACAAAACATGAACCACACATAATATGGCCTATTACAAGTATTTTTTTTCATCCTAGTATGATCTAGTCGTAACCTACCTCTGACTGAAAGAGCCAGTAGGAGCAGCACTGCAGACCATATCAACTGATCCATGTTTACTTCACCTGAAACATGGAAACACATAGCATTTTATTGGAGAACTCCCCAATAATAATATAGCAGTATTTCTAGCCATAGATGTCCTAGAGATTGTTTTATCTCAAGACAAAATCCCATATTGCTTCTAAGAGACCAAAATATGTTTCTGATATCCTCAACTCTGTGATTATTACATGAGATACATCCCATCCCATGTTAGTGAGGACCACTGAGATGAGATGGTTGAAGACGCCATTATTTAACTCTTCAAGCTTGCTCTTTTCCCCTAGAAAAGTATTCAGTGTAGTTTGAACAAAATTGAACATGTAAAATTCAATATCTTGACAGATAGAATTAATGTAATAATGTCATTAATAAACCAATCACATATCTTTGGGTAGATGTAGCTTTTGACCCCATGTGAGTAACCATGGACTTAAAAAAGTAAACAAATGTTTTACATAAAACATGCACAAAAAAAACATATAAGTATCTAAAGGTTTTGCTACTCACCAACAGCCACAATCCTTCACTGCACGACCTTCTGGTATCTCCAACGGACGGTTCCAGGGTTCTCCTCTAGCCTTTTATAATGGTACCATGTCCTTGTCTTCTGCTTTGTTATGTTACATCATGCAGTGTCAATATGAAATGGGGTATCCCACAACACAAGACAGAGACTGACCTAGTACATGACAAAACATTGTGTTCTCCTTTATCTCTCCATTTCTAAGCCTTTTCTTGATTGCACCTTGTGGGACTCATTGTTGAGTGGAGGTATCTGGGAATTAAACACCTTTCTCCAGTCAAGCCTAAGACGTGAACATAATAAAAGTTAATCGGTTTATTGTGCTGATTGGATTGAATGGGGGTGGTGTTAGATAAGAATTCACGTATTGTGGTATTAAAAAAACAGTCTTATTATAGCAAATATATAAAAATATTGGCATGATGTAAATGACTTGAACAATAGGCCTATATCTAAGTATGAATAATGGTATTTATTGGTGTGGTCATACATCCTCGAAAAAACCTAGGCGCTACACTGATAATACATACATGAAGATACAGAAGTGTCTACACACTGTATGCGCCTAATACCACACACTGTATGCTCCTAATTACCACACACTGTATGCTCCTAATTACCACACACGTTATGCTCCTAATTACCACACACTGTATGTGCCTAATTATCACACACGGTATGCTCCTAATTACCACACACTGTATGCTCCTAATTACCACACACGTTATGCTCCTAATTACCACACACGTTATGCTCCTAATTACCACACACTGTATGCGCCTAATTACCACACATGGTATGCTCCTAATTACCACACACGGTATGCTCCTAATTACCACACACGTTATGCTCCTAATTACCACACACTGTATGCGCCTAATTACCACACATGGTATGCTCCTAATTACCACACATGGTATGCTCCTAATTACCACACATGGTATGCTCCTAATTACCACACACGGTATGCTCCTAATTACCACCTTTAAAGACTACATTTCGATCTGTGTATTGCACCATATCAGGTTATCAACTTCTGCTTGCATTTTGCAGTTATATTTTGATGTGTATTTTCTGTCATTTCTGTCATTCATGGCTTATTTTTGTAAAAGAGACCTTGATCTCAGTATGACTCCCTTCTAAAATAAGGTTAAAAAATGATAATTGCTGCAATTTATCAAAATAGGTTTTTCCAGAAACAGATACTAATGGGGAACAGTGGTAATGACAAGTTTAGGTTTTGCAGTTACAGGTATGAATTAAATAATAGTAGTTACATTATAAACATGTTTGTGCCAATTCCTATACTCCAGAGATATCAAGTATCATGCATCATTACATTGGGGAGTTATAGTGTGTGCATACTGTATAGTTTATAGTTACAGTGTCATTGTGATCAACTTTTATTCTAAACCAACTCTTTCGTTATTCTTTAATACACTGAGAAGTTGTATTATGAATATACTTGTTACAAACCAGTCCTGAGCCAATTGAGACACATTGATAATACAAAAACGATATATATACTCCATATAGAGCTCATCACTGCTATGGCAACACATAAGCCACAGTATGTTATTAAAGCCGCTCGCTACTTGCTATCAGTCACTGTTCTGCTTCAAGGTTGTGACCAAGGACTGTGATTGACTGATAGTTGAAGTAGCCCACGGACAGACAGTTGCTCATGACTCTGCTTTATATATGGGCCTTTGTGGCACCCTGTTCCAATTATGCTCTTAAGGTAAATTGGGTATATTGAGGTCATGTATATCACTGGGGCCAAGCTTCCTGACATCCAGGACCTATATACTAGGCGGTATCAGACACCCAACTCATAGACTGTTCTCTCTGCTACCGTACGGCAAGCGGTACCACCAAGTCTAGGTCCAAATGGCTCCTTAACAGCTTCTACCCCCAAGCCATAAGTGAACAATATATTTTTACACTGCTGCTACTCACAGTTTATTATCTATGCATGGCCACTTTACCCCTACCTACATGTACAAATTACCTCGACTAACCTGTACCCCCGCACATTGACTCAGTACTGGTACCCCCAGTATATAGCCTTGTTGTTGTTATTTTATTGTGTTACTTTGTATTACATTTTTTACTTTAGTTTATTTGGTAAACATTTTCTTAACTCTATTTCCTGAACTGCATTGTTGGTTAAGGGATTGTAAGTAAACATTTCACGGTAAGGTCTACACCTGTTGTATTTGGCGCATGTGACAAATACAATTAGATTTTATGTTTATCTCTTCCTGTCTATGGATGGAAAAGCAGTGCCACGTTACTGTACTGTGTTTCACACAGTATCTCATACTGCATATGTTTACAATATTTTCCAGATATTCTCAAATGGAAAATTAGATAAAATACATTTTAAAGAAAACATTGTACAATCAATTATGCTCAAGGCTGTTCTTCTCTGATTGCCATCATGTTAGTGATATATCATACAGATGTAAGATCTTAATTTGATCACCCTATTGCGCAATAACTTACTGCAATTCAAAAAATGTCAAACTTAGTGTATTTGAGGTTTAAAAAGGCTTCTGAAGTTTGTAATTTCCACTTTGAAATTTCAGACTTGATTTTCCCTTACTAAAAATGTCCATTAATTATAAATAATTCACATTTCCTGTTGCTGCAGGATTATTTTCCAACTGTAGCAAACTGGCTCAAATTAAGATCCTACATCTGTATAGATATGTAGTGTGAAATTATATACAGTCATTGTACCAATTCAGATAAAATACATTCATAGGTAGAAAAAACATCTCTGGATTATACAGGTATGTATGAGCATTTCTATCTAATACACAAGGAAACACATCTGTCATTTCAACTGCAACTTAAATAATAGACACCTGGGTTTAACTGTATGGGTTATCAATCTAACTATGTCAGCTGTTACAGGTCAAAGGTCAAAACAGTGAGGTCATACAGACAGAGGCAGGATTGGGGTCAATTCCACTGAAATTCCAGTTCTAATTCAATTTTTTTTCTTCATAGCTTTACAAGAGGAACATTTACATTTCAGTTTTTCTTCTTGAATTCACTGAATTAAAATGAAATTGACTCCAATTACCCCTGACTCCAGATAGATGAAGATAGAGTAATGGCCGAATGGCCATGTAGGGTGAAGATAGTATTGGAGCGGCGGAGGAGCGCATCATGTGGAAAAAAATCTTTGGTCAGCACCCAGGGGATGAGCAGCAGAGAGAGAGGGAGGGAGCGAGGAAGGGAGGGAGGTTCCTTGCCGTGACAATAATTGTCCGACCCAGAGAGGGCCATTAGCTGGCTGAGGTCAGGAAGTGCACTAGGGGAAGGTGGCACTAGTAAGGGAGAGGGAGAGGGACAGAAAGAGAGAGAGAGAGAGGAGAGAGAGAGAGAGGAGAGAGAGAGAGAAGGAGAGCGAGAGGGTGGCGTACAGTGGCACTGATGAGCGCTGTCAGAGCTCTGGTGCTCCATTTTTAATGATGCCCTAGTCAGGTCTGTTGGGAAGATGTACTGGGCCAAGCCTGAGGCAGTACACTGCTGCTGCTGATCAGTCAAACACTCATCAATCACTCCTGGTTGTAGAGATCAATAAGGAAATGCACAATAATGATAAAGATCCGAGGAATCTCACTCTTCATTCTCTTTTTCATTAAAGGTAGCTTGCGTTTACTGTGAACACTGAGGCTGTACCCGCTTTAAGTTACAGTTCTAACAGTGGCCATGTAGGCTACTGTGGCTATTTGATCATAAGGTAGGCTTACCAGATTGGCCTACCATCAAAAACAATGGAGAAAATGCATCCCATAACATTTTAACATGGAAATAGCTGATCTATCATTTAGCTTGCAGTAGCAGCCAATGTGTGGTGTTCAATGCAGGCCTACATTCCATGAAAACATGCAGGGCTTGACATTAACCTGTTTATCCACTTGTCCTTCAGACAAGGAGGTGACTGAAAATGTTGTTTTGTTTGATGCAAAATAAAATGAATTATTATTCACATACGATTATTACAGAGAATCAGACAAATTATTCTACCCTCTGCCTATTGGCCATTTAGCTTATTCAAGCCTGTCTCAAAATACAACACTGTCCCTTTAAAAAAAGAAGCTCTTTACCTGACTTGCTTTTCAAAGTCTAGAAATGTACACGTTTTGTGCTCTTGTAGGAAGCAATCATTCCCCTATTGCTGACTACAAATGATCTATAACCGGGCTAATAACTCACTAACTGCCATTTGCATATAGTCCTACTGCAGCACTGATTGTTTATGTCACACTGGTCTGTGTAGAGTACGGGCTGAGTAGTGTGTCAATGCAATAGAATCCTATTCCGATGCGTTCTGCCTACCACATATTATTTATTTTTTTTACCTTTATTTAACTAGGCAAGTAAGTTAAGAACAAATTCTTATTTATAATGACGACCTACACCTGCCAAACTCGGACGACGCTAGACCAATTGTGTGCCAGCCTATGGGACTCCCAAACATGGCCAGTTGTGATACAGCCTGGATACGAACCAAGGTGTCTGTAGTGACGGCTCTAACACTGAGATGCAGTGCCTTAGACCGCTGCGCCACCTGGGAGCACAAAACATCTCTTGCATAGTTTGTTTTTTTTCTCGGTATGTTGCATTGAAAGTGGCTAATATTGCGTTGATTCGATCACAATTGCAACAGTAAAGGAAAACGTTGATTGTGTTAACAGTGGTCACCAACCTTCTCTGAGTCAAGATCACTTTCCGAGTCAAAATGCAAGCCGAGATCTACCGCTCAGATTTTCTTTTAACGTCTTAAAAAATGTAAGGCTATGCAACATTAGCCAATTAAAAGCAGCACTGTAGCAATGAAGTTTGTGCAGCTAGCTATAGGCCCAATACATTATCACCACATATTGGCTTTGCTTGAATTGCCCTGCCAGTTAGGGGGAGTGATGAGCTCTACAGCAGAAAACTGTTTTCTTCCCCTCCAAAGGATAGAATTTGTAGATAATTGGCCCTCTTTCTGGGACTCAGCACAAACAGGACCAAGCCTGGCCTGCTGAGGAGTGACGGACTCCATCCTAGCTGGAGGGGTGCTCTCATTTTATCTATGAACATAGACAGGGCTCTAACTCCTCTAGCTCCACAATGAGATAGGGTGCAGGCCAGCTTAGTGGAGTCTGCCACTAGCACAGTCATTGTAGTCAGCTCAGCTACCCCCATTGAGACAGTGTCTATGCCTCAATGTAGGTTGCGCAAACCTAAACATGGCGGTGTTCGCTTTAGTAATCTCACTGGAATAAAGACCTCCTCCATTGCTGTCATTATTGAAAGAGATTGTGATAATATCTCACATCTCAAAATAGGAATACTTAATGTTAGATCCCTCACTTCAAAGGCAGTTATAGTCAATGAACTAATCACTGACCATAATCTTAATGTGATGGCCTGACTGAAACATGGCTTAAGCCTGATGAATTAACTGTGTTAAATGAATGCCTCTCCTCCAGGTTACACTAGTGACCATATTCACCGCGCATCCCACAAAGGCGGAGGTGTTGCTAACATTTACGATAGCAAATTTCAATTTGCCCCCCCAAAAATGACCTGTGTTTCTGTTTTTTGAGCTTCTAGTCATGAAATCTATGCAGCCTACTCAATAATTTTTTTAGCTACTGTTTACAGGCCTCCTGGGCCGTATACAGAGTTCCTTATCGAGTTCTCTGAATTCCTATCGGACCTTGTAGTCATGGCAGACAATATTCACATTTTTGGTGACTTTAATATTCAAATAGAAAAGTCCACAGATCCACTACAAAAGGTTTTCGGAGCCATCATCGACTCATTGGGTTTTGTCCAACATGTCTCCGGATCTACTCATTGCCACAGTCATACCATGGATCTAGTTTTGTCCCTTGGAATAAATATTGTGGATCTAAATGTTTTTCCTCATAATTGCAACAAATAATTTGCTCGGATCCCAATCAAGGATCATCAAAAGCCATGCTATAAATTCTCGGACAACCCAAAGATTCCTAGATGCCCTTCCAGACTCCCTCCACCTACCCAAGGAGGTCGGAGTACAACAATCAGTTAACGACCAAACTGAGGATCTAAATGTAACCTTGCGTAATACCCTAGACGCAGTCGCACCCCTAAAAACAAAAAACATTTGTCACAAGAAACTAGCTCGATGGTACACAGAAAATACTTTAGCTTTAAAGCAAGCTTCCAGAAAATTGGAACGGAAATGGCACTCCACCAAACTGGAAGTCTTCCTACTAGCTTGGAAAGAAAGTACAACGCAATATCGAAGAGCCCTCACTGCTGCTTGATCATCCTATTTTTCCAACCTAATTGAGGAGAATAAGAACAATCCAACAATTCTCTTTGATACTGTTGCAAAGCTAACTAAAAAGCAGCATTTCTCAAGAGAGGATGCCTTTCACTTCAGCAGTGATGAATTCATGAACTTCTTCGATGAAAAGATCAGGATCATTAGAAAGCAAATTACGGACTCCTTTTTGAATCTGCATATTTCCCCAAAGCTCAGCTGTCCTGAGTCTGCACAGAACTGCCAGGACCTAGGATCAATGGAGACACTCAAGTTTTTTAATCCTATATCTCTTGACATATTCATGAAAATTTTCATGGCCTCTAAACCTTCAACCTGCATACTGGACCCAATTCCAACTAAACTACTGAAAGAGCTACTTCCTGTGCTTGGCCCTCCTATGCTGAACATAATAAATGTCTCCCTATCCACTGGATGTGTACCAAACTCACTAAAAGTAGCAGTAATAAAGCTTCTCTTGAAAAAGCCAAACCTTGATCCAGAAAATGTAAAAAACTATCTGCCTATATCAAATCTCCCATTCCTTTAAAATATTTTTGAAAAAGCTGTTGCGCAGCAACTCACTGCCTTCCTGAAGACAAATAATAATGTATACGAAACATTTCAGTCTGGTTTTAGACCTCATCATAGCACTGAGACTGCACTCGTGAAGGTGGTAAATTACCTTTTAATGGCGTCAGACCAAGGCTCTGCGTCCTCATGCTCCTAGACCTTAGTGCTGCTTTTGACACCATCGATCACCATATTCTTTTGGAGAGATTAGAAACCTTAATTGGTCTATACGGAAAGATAACGTGTCTCCGTTTGTCCTTTGACAAATCAATTGTTAGTTTCGGTGTTCCTCAAGGTTCCGTTTTAGGACCACTATTGTTTTCACTATATATTTTACCTCTCGGTGATGTCATTCGGAAACATAATGTTAACTCCATTGCTATGCGGACGACACACAGCTGTACATTTCGATGGAACATGTTGAAGCCCCAAAATTGCCTACCCTGGAAGCCTGTGTTTCAGACATTAGGAAGTGGATGGAGGCAAATGTTTTACTTTTATACTCGGACAAAACAGATATGTTAGTTCTAGGTCCCAAGAAACAAAGAGATCTTTTGGATCTTACAATTAATCTTGATGGTTGTACAGTCGTCCCCCAAAAAACTGTGAAGGACAGCTTTTTTCAATCTTCATAACATTGCAAAAGTCCAAAACGTTTTGTCCAAAAATAATGCAGAAAAACTAATCCATGCTTTTGTCACTTCTAGATTAGACTACTGCAATGCTTTACTCTCCGGCTACCCGGATAAAGCACTAAATAAACTTCAGTTAGTGCTAAACACGGCTGCTAGAATCTTGACTAGAACCCCAAAAATGTATAATATTACTCCCGTGCTAGCCTCTCTACACTGGCTTCCTGTTAAGGTTAGGGCTGATTTCAAGGTTTTACTGCTAACCTACAAAGCATTACATGGACATTCTCCTACTTATCTCTCCGATTTGGTCCTGCCGTACATACCTACGCGTAGGCTACGGTCCCAAGACGCAGGCCTCCTTATTGTCCCTAGAATTTCTAAGCAAACAGCTGGAGGCAGGGCTTTTTTTTCTATTTGTGAGAGACGCAGACTCGGTCTCGAAATCTTTACTGAAGATCCATCTCTTCAGTAGGTCCTATGATTGAGTGTAGTCTGGCCCAGGAGTGCGAAGGTGAACGGCAAGGCACTGGAGCAAAGTGAAAACATGTTTTTAGAAATGTTTGCAAATTAATTGAAAATGAAATGCAGAAATGTCTCATTTACACGAGTCAATACTTTGCAGAAGCACCTTTGGCGTTGATTACAGCTGTGAGTCTTTTTTGGGTAAGTCTCTAAGAGCTTTGCACACCTGGATTCTACAATATTTTACCATTATTCCAGAAAAATTCTTCAAGCTCTGTCAAGGTGATTGTTGATCATTGCTAGACAGTCATTTTCAAGCCTTGCCATAGATTTTCAAGACAGTTTAAGTCAAAACTGTAACTATGCTACTCAGGAACATTCAGTGTCATCTTGATAAGAAACTCCAGTGTAGTTTTGGCCTTGTGTTTCAGGTTATTGTCCTGCTGAAAGGTGAATTTGTCTCCCAGTGTCTGTTGGAAAGGAGACTGAACTAGGCCTATAGCTGTATTCCATTTATTTTTATCCTAAACTCAGTAGTCGTTGCCGATGACAAGCATACCCATAACATGTTGCAGCTACCACCATGCTTGAAAATATAAAAAGTGGTACTCATTGATGTGTGGTGTTGGATTTGCCCCAAACATAACACTTTGTATTCAGGACAAAAACATAATTTCTTTGCCACATTTTTTGCAGTATTACTTAAGTGCCTTGTTGCAAACAGGATGCATGTTTTGGAATATTTGCATTTCTTTTCGCTGCCATTTATCTTAGTATTGTGAAGTACAATCTTGTTGATCCATCCACAGTTCTCATATCACAACCATTAAACAATGTAACTATTTGAAAATCACCATTGGCCTCATGGTGGAATCTCTGAGCAGTTTCCTTCCTCTCCGACAACTGAGCTAGGATGGATGCCTGTATCTTTGTAGTGACTGGGTGTATTGATACACCATCCAAAGTGTAATTAATAACTTCGCCATGCTGAAAGGGATATTCAGCGACTGCTTTATAAACAAAAACATTTACAGATCGACCAATAGGTGCATTGAAAAACCTCCCTGGTCTTTGTGGTTGAATCTGTGCTTGAAATTCACTACTCGATTAAGGGACCATACAGATAATTGTATGTGTGGGGTACAAATCATGTTGACCACTACTATTGAACAAGGAATGAGTCCATGTAACTATTTTACTACGTTTTGTTCTGAACAGAACCATAATTGTTTTTCATTCCGTTCCACTGTTCCAACCACCAGAGTAAAGTTATGAACAGGTTCAAACACACAAAAAAGTAGTCCTTTCTGTTTTTTTAAAACCAATTTCTTTACATTTAGCTTGACGTTAAATTACTTCAGCAGTGGATAGAACAGCTTGCTATGGAGCATTGGACAGTCAAGTGTAGTGCAGGGTGCGATATGCAACTGAATAAAAACACGTCTTACCTTTTTGTAGTTAATAAATCCGATGTGAAACGTGATAGCTATAGTATCCTTAACTATCATTGAACAAGTTAATCCATTGTTCTCTACTTAAACATCTCTTTCCCTAATTCCTGAATCACACCTGTAACATCAACAGCTACAGTAGACTGTGCATGCTTCGGAGGGAGGGGGAAGGGCAGCTAGCCTACACATGCACACTGTCAAAGATCTTCGGCAGGCAGGCGGACATTGGAATACGTTTTTGAGTGACAGTGAGGGTTTTGCAGAGGTGCTCTGTTGAGTTTTGTTTTTGTGGGACTGAAAAAATATGCCCTGAACTTAAAATAATGTTATTAACCGGTACCCATGCTTTTAAAATAACAATTCTGTTCCGGAACAGTATAGATCACTATCGTTCTATGTTCTGGTTCTGTTTCTCTAAAAACTTAATAATGTATATTAACAAAATTACACTTTGACATTATGGGTATTGTGTGTGGATCAGTGACACAACATCTAAATGTAATCTATTTTAAATGCAGGATCCACAACAAAATGTGGAAAAGGTAAAGGAGTGCGAATACTTCCTGAAGGTACTGTAACAATTTTCAATTCAACAAGTGTACATACAGCCACATACTGTACCAGAATAAGGGTGCAGTCTACTCTGTGCCAGATCCTGTGGGACAGGATCAATACCCAGGAACATAATGGAGCATTGGCTTTCATCCCTTAGAGCGATCTAAGGTCCTGTCTAGTCTAGTGGTTTTCTCTGTGCTAACTTTATTCAAGACATACTCTACCTAGATATTGTGTTCCAGAAAATGTTTTCTCTCAGGGACAATCCAAAAAAGACAAAAAGGCTAATAACCCAACTTAATTCCAGTCTGAAGGAAAGGTGGCCAGTATGATGCAGATAAAAGTTGAGTGAATGTAGCATATCTACTATACAGTAGTTCCTTCTGGAACAATTACCTTCATTGTATTGTATCCTATCCTATCATGTCCTATACATGATGAGTAAACAGATAATAGTCAAAGTCTCTTCACAGGACAGATGTTCACAGAAACAGCACAAGGGATACAGCACGTGATGGAAATAATATTAAATCAAGGTCAAATTCAATCTTGTCCCCAAAACATGTGTTACCTCTAAGAGAACATGAGAGGGTTCACACTATGATGTCTACAGTGAAACAAGATTGGTATTGACTGCGATTCTGTGCACTCCTGAGATTGGATTGTATCGATCCACAAAACATGGAGCATCTGTGCCATAAAACCCTATGATGTTGTCTTTAGGAGTTGTGTGCTGCAGCAGTAACTGTTACTACCCTACAATCTTAGAAAAAAGGTTCTATATAGAACCTTAAAGGGTTCTTCGGTTGTCCCCATAGGAGAACCCTTTGGGTCCACAGAGGGTTTTACATGGAACCCCAAAGGATTCTACTCGGAACCCAAAAGGGTTCTACCTGGAACCAAAAAAGGTTCACCTATGGGGATAGCTGAATTACTCTTTTGGAACCCTTCTTTCTAAGAGTTTATGTCGTTGTGTTGTGTACTAATAGCCTTATGTACTGTGTTTCTTTTGACAACAGGTCAGAAGCTGATACAAGGACACATAGTGGGGGGGATATGCCCCTGCACCCCATTCCATCAAACACATTGTATCAATACTACAGGACAACACTTCTGTGGTGTGTGCTCACAGCAGCACATTGTAATAATGGGTAAGTTATTTTCCTTGTTTTGTCAATCTTCGTAACACGCTCTTAGTAAGCTTTACATAAGCGTGCAGTATGTGTCACAAGCACAAACCTGATCTCACAAGACAAAATAAACCAGGTCAGATATGCATTAGGATGTAGGTAAGATATACGTCATTATACTCTGTATAGGGAAATTATCTGGCAACGGTGGCCTCAAAAGTACAGTATACAGTACACAGCAGTATAATAGACTCATTGACATAAGGCAGCTCGACTTGACATCCATAAGGGTGTGTGTGTGCGCATGTGTGTGGTGTGTGAGCGTGGTGTGTGTGCATACGTGCGTGTGCAGCCATAGGTGCGTGTGTGTGTGTGTGTGTGTGTGCATATAAGTCAAGTTTATTAGCAAGGAGACCAATGGAGATGTATCAGATTGTCTCAGCTGAAACTTATCAAGGCTGAGAGCAAGTGCATGAAAGCGATACAGGCACCAAGTTCACAATGAGGGGCATTGTGCCGTGATTCTGTGGCACAGCAATCTGACTCAAGCATACCAGGGACCAAAGTCTAATCGACGTACTTACATACTATACTGTACAGACACCTAAACACAGAAGCTTTTGGCCGGGAAGGAAGTGAACTTACACATTAACCCAAAAGTCAAGATTTATGTCTGCAAATGTTGATACATATTTTATTTTTTAAGGAATGGAATCTTGGACAGATTATGTGATGGCTGAGTGACCTTTGTGAAACTAGTTTGTTTTAAACTATGCCATAGAGATGCTGTTTGTTGAGCTACAATTATGTTCCAGCGAGGGGAATGAAAGGAACAAAAAATAATTGGACTGGTGAATATTTCCACCACTATCAGTTTTTCAACACATAGGATAAGGCCTACTGTATATTGTTGGCTCTGCATACATTTGGTATTAATACAAATACGTATTTTTCTTTACAGGGTGGAACAAATGATGATAGTAGCAGGAGACTGAACCCTAACCATGTATGTTCGGACTGAACAGCTTTTTATACCCCAAGTACAACAAGACTACAAACAACGCAGACTGGCCACCCCTCAGAGCCTGGTTCCGCTCTAGGTTTCTTCCTAGGTTCCTTCTTTTCTAGGGAGTTTTTCCTAGCCACCGTGCTTCTACATCTGCATTGCTTGCTGTTTCGGGTTTTAGGCTGGATTTCTGTATAGCATTTCCTGTGTCCGTCTCTATCTCAGGCTGTGTAAGGGATATTTGACCAAGAAGGAGAGTGATGGAGTGCTGCATCAGATGACGTGGCTTCCACAATCACCCGACATCAACCCAATTGAGATGGTTTGGGATGAGTTGGACCGCAGAGTGAAGGAAAAGCAGCCAACAAGCCAACAAGTGCTCAGCATATGTGGGAACTCCTTCAAGACTGTTGGAAAGGCATTCCAGGTCGCAGTTGTAAATTAGAACTTGTTCTCAACTGGCCTACCTAGTTAAATAAAGGTGAAATAAAAAAAATAAAAATAAAAGCTGGTTGAGAGAATGCCATGAGTGTGCAAAGCTGTCATCAAGGCAAAGGTTGGCTACTTTGAAGAATCTAAAATCTAAAATCTATTTAGATTTGTTAAACACTTTTTTGGTTACTATGTGATTCCATATGTGTTTCATATTTTTGATGTCTTCACTATTATTCTACAATGTAGAAAATAGTAAAAATAAAGAAAAACCCTTGAATGAGTAGGAGTGTCCAAACCTTTGATTGGTACTGTATGTTTGACACATGTAGTATTAAAATTACATATATGTCCCTTATATGTTTTAATATATGTTACCTTATATGCTTATACAGTTGAAGTCAGAAGTTTACATACATTTAAGTTGAAGTCATTAAAACACATTTTTCAACCACTCCACCGATTTCATGTTAACAAACTATAGTTTTGGCAAGTTGGTTAGGACATCTACTTTGTACACTAAGTGGACTGTGCCTTTAAACAGCTTGGATTAGGAGCTTCATGGCTTTAGAAGCTTCTGCTAATTGACATCATTTGAGTCAATTGGAGGTGTACCTGTGGATGTATTTCAAGGCCTACCTTCAAACTCAGTGCCTCTTTGCTCGACATCATGGGAAAATCTAAAGAAATCCGCCAAGACCACATAACATTTTTTTAGACCTCCACAAGTCTGGTTCATCCTTGGGAGCAATTTCCAAACGCCTGAAGGTACCATGTTCACCTGTACAAACAATAGTATGCAAGTATAAACACCATGGGACCACGCAGCCGTCATACCGCTCAGGAAGGAGACGTGTTCTGTCTCCTAGAGATGAACGTACTTTGGTGCGAAAAAGTGCGAATCAATCCCAGAACAACAGCAAAGGACCTTGTGAAGATGTTGGAGGAAACAGGTACAAAAGTATCTATATCCACAGTAAAACGAGTCCTATATCGACATAACCTGAATGGGCGCTCAGCAAGGAAGAAGCCACTGCTCCAAAACTGCCATAAAAAAGCCAGACTACGGTTTGCAACTGCACATGGGGACAAAGATCGTACCTTTCGGAGAAATGTCCTCTGGTCTGATGAAACAAAAATAGAACTGTTTGGCCATAATGACCATTGTTATGTTTGGAGGAAAAAAGGGGACGCTTGCAAGCCGAAGAACACCATCCCAACCGTGAAGCACAGGGATGGCAGCATCATGTTGTGGGGGTGCTTTGTTGCTGGAGGGACTGGTGCACTTCACAAAATAGATGGCATCATGAGAAAGGAAAATTATGTGGATATATTGAAGCAACATCTCAAGACATCAGTCAGGAAGTTTAAGCTTGGTCGCAAATGGGTCTTCCAAATGGACAATGACCCCAAGCATACTTCCAAAGTTGTGGCAAAAGGGCTTAAGGACAACAAAGTCAAGGTATTGGAGTGGCCATCACAAAGCCCTGACCTCAATCCTATAGAACATTTGTGGGCAGAACTGAAAAAGCCTGTGCGAGCAAGGAGGCCTACAAACCTGACTCAGTTACACCAGTTCTGTCAGGAGGAATGGGCCAAAATTCACCCAACTTATTGTGGGAAGCTTGTGGAAGGCTAACTGAAAACGTTTGACCCAAGTTAAACAATTTAAAGGCAATGCTACCAAATACTAATTGAATGTATGTCAACTTCTGACCCACTGGGAATGTGACGAAAGAAATAAAAGCTGAAATAAACAATTCTCTCTGCTATTATTCTTAAAATAAAGTGGTGATCCTAACTGACCTAAGACAGGGAATTTTTACTAGGATTAAATGTCAGGAATTGTGAAAAACTGAGTTTAAATGTATTTGGCTAAGGTGTATGTAAACTTCCAACTTCAACTGTATATACTGTACCACAGCCATTGTCGCATAGAACGGACATTCCCATCTGAAACAGTGTTGGTTTGGGTGAACAGCAAGTAGCTTCTTATCACAGGCAAAGTATCTCCAACACGACGCCTGTTTTCCTTATGTGCATTCTGTGATGGAGAGACCCAAAAATTAACCAATGTGAATGGATCTTCATCAAACTTGGAGACACAATTCTATTGAGCCTGAGAAATCTCCTTCACCCCCAAGAAAGAGCCCCTCCTAGCCATGATCTAAGGGCCTATGTCCCTTCTAGTATTTCAAATTCTATGGTCTATACAATCTCTGTACTGTACATACATACCTCTCAGGTTGCTTTTCAGCAACATGTCAACATCTAAAGCACCCAAAAGCGTTCTTGCCATTGCAGTGGAACTGTTGGCCTAGTTGCATGACCGCACCCCAGACATTTTTTGGAACTGTAACGTTCGAGCCTGGGTTTTCATCTGCAAAACATGAATAATTCAGTCAGATGCTATAAAAGACTAGAAAGTACTGTAAGTACAGGAACATATTATATCCTCTGTATTTAAAATAGTCAGTCCCCTATCAATGCTATTTCACAACATGTATAAAATGTCGCTAAATATTTTTTTTTTACAAGAGATGTGATGCCAAGTAAACATGGTTTAGTTTATACTGTATGAAGACCAGTGTTATCAACCAGGCACTAATGAATAAAGCATAATCTTTAAGCACCTTCAAGTCTGAGAGATGAGTGCATGCATATTTAGACAGCATAGAATAGTTTAATAATTGTGAAATTGTAAGTGTGTTATAAAACTGAAGCAGAAAGTGCGTTTTCCTTGTTTTCTATAATAAATCACTACCAATTCAAGGTGGACTGCTTTTATTTTCAAAATGTGTATTACAAGTCTATCATCCAGATTTACAGTAATTGAAGAATCAAGTTCTAGACAGGCATCATTTTTCATTTTGTGGAGTAGAGATATTGACAAATATCATAGCCGTACTGCATACAGTAATACCATGGGAGTGAGTTAATTACAGAAATCAAATTCAGTGAAACATAGCTACCCAGCTCGTTAGCAGTTGTAATGTGCATCAGTCCTACGTTTTTAAGTGATGCAGCGGCATCCTTATGAAGCGAACCATATGATTCAAAATGAAATTGCCAAACAGCACGACCACTAATTTGTCTGAAACATTTGTATAGTAATCCTCATTCGTGCTTGATCCAGATATCCATGCACAGTGATATGGTTCTGGTACTCCATATAGCTTCATTCTTGTGTACACTATTCAACTTGTGTTACTACAGTATTTGTATTTTTCTCATTCGATTATTTTTAGCTGTACATCGTTTGGAAGGGCTCGTAAGCATTTCACGTAAATTCTACACCCGTTGTATTCGGCACATGTGACAAATAAAATGTTATATCATGGTCACTTACTGCTTTCTTACTGTCACTCTCTTTAATATGGTAGTATATGGTGCTCTTTGGTTGATGAATTACCTCAAGACTGGCGTAGAACCCTAATGAAATATGCAAAGAGTCAGGCCTGGCTCTGCTCTGCAATCTCTGCAAGCCTGCCTGGCAAAAGTATAAACACTAAACACCACAGCTGTGATTGCATGAAGGAAGGCCCAGCCTCTCGGCAGAGTGCTTTACTACCCTGGAGAAATCTGTACAGACTCCAGCGACACCTGATAGCGCTAGGCGTATCACAACAGAAGGAACAATTGGCCTACTTTATGGGCCTCTCGTTTCCCTGTTGTGTGATGATGAGGCCACTGCTGTGTAATGAAGATGGGTGTGTCGGCCAGGTGTCTTATCATATGATTGATATGTTTCTTTGCCTTTTTGAAGTTCTAACGTTAGAAGTGGTTACATAAAAAGGGGTTACCATTGTGCAATCTTTAGAATGGGTATCCAGGGTATATCAAATGTATCACCTGATATTTGACCAAAGATGTCTTTGCCCAGTGGGATGTTTACATTACATCCTATGGGAGGGATTTTCGACACACTGTATATTGGATCCAGGATGGTGTGCACACAGGCAAAGCGAGAATCAAGCACGATTATGACATTAACATTTCTTTTAAGCTAGAATCCTTAATTGAAACAATAACGAAGTGAACACCCTGCCTGTGTTTTGGTAAAAAGCTGAGAGATGGCCCAACCACTCTCAAATTCATAGACAGAGCTATGGATGCAAGGACTGACCATCCATGACATCAGCATGATAGTTTTAACCATGTTCTGAGGCTATACAGTGTTTCTTTACATTTACATTGGAGTTAAACAAGATTGTATTTTGGGTTCTGATGGGGTACGACAGTTGAACTAAGCTCATTGTTTCTGGTGTTATCCCTAAGATCTGGAAAGTGGCACGTCCTCCCCCTACATAAAGGAGGAGATCCTTCTGACTTAGATAACTACTGTCCAATTTCAAAATGATCTTGCCTTTCGAAAGTGTTAGAATCCCTGGCCAACTGTCAGCTTTTTAAACTTCTCACTCTATTCTGAATGTGCACCAATACGGTTTTATACCTGGACATGGCACCGTTTCAGCTGCTACGCTTGTTTTAGATTATGTTAAATTGCTTGGATCATAAAAATCATTTTGCTGCCTTATTTATAGACCTTTCCAAGGCCTTTGACACTCTTGACCGTCACATTCTCGTTCAAATGTTGACCGAAATAGGCCTGGATCAGGCTTCTTGCAAGTGGTTGAGAATTATTTGTCGGACAGGATTTGTGGGATTTCTGATGGCGTTACGTCTAGTTTCCTGGATGTTACAAAAGGTGTACCACAGGGGTTGGTATTACGGATGAGCTAGTTAAAAAGCTAAGATTTAAAGTGGGCTTATTTTATTTAAATTGATCTTGCCTCTCCCTAAATAGCAGGCATCAGATTGTACAGACAACTTTCCTGACAGTTCCTGACTATGGTCCCAATGGGCACAGACGTCAATTCAATGTCTATTCCACGTTGGTTCAACATTATTTCATTGAAATTATATAGAAACAACGTTGATTCAACCAGTGTGTGCCCAGTGGGGTGACACCATTTACCAGATTGCAGCAGCCACTACTCTTAAATGTTGGTCCATCTGGTCTCGACCAATTAAGTTAAATCTAATTTCCTTACATCTTGAATCCCTGGTGTTGCTAGGGCAGTTTAGGTCACTGGTGTTAAATGACTTCACTGAGGATTGCAGTTGTTTATATGGATTGTAATGGTTTATTAGTTTAAATTGCAGTATCGTAATTGTACCTTGTAGGTTTTTTTATAATTTGGAATGTTCATTTTCTTTATTGTGAAAATGTTTGTACTCAGCGCACCATTGAGAATGAGACCCTGATCTCATTTGGGATCCCTGGAATAAATCAAAGTGTAATTACGTAAAATAAAAACTATTATATATGAATAATTTACAAGTCCAAAAATGGATGTAGCAACTAAGAATTCCAGCTTTAAAGATTCCCATTTGTTTAAATATAATTGATCAGGTAGTGATTGCTGGTAAAGGACCCTGAGATTAGATATTGTTTTAATCATAGTGGGAGAAGATAAACAGTTGTGATTTTGCTGTATGTAGCCTCGTGGAATATTTCCCTGGTACCATAGCAGCCCATTCTGCATAAAAACACTTTAACCACAAGGGGGCATGTGATCATCAGGGCATACAGACACAACATGACATTATGACTCCATTATGACTTCACTTTCTCTTAATTTAAACACAACAACAACTTCTGGCGTGTCACTGTCATGTCAATGAATCTACCCTGACCTGAACAATATGGCTTGTTGTTGGAGACTGTGTACCTAAGGTAAGACAAGTAAACACAACGTGTGTTGTTCGTTTCTAGAAGACTGTAACTGTGGGGCTTATACTGTTGTGGAGAGAGAAAGAGAGAGAGTGAGAGTGATGAAGAGAGAGAGAATGAGAGAGAGAGAGAGAGAGAGAGAGAGAGAGAGAGAGAGGAAGAAAGAGAGAGAGAGAGAGCGAAAGAAAGAATGAGAGTGAGGGAGAGAGAAGGAGAAAATAGAGAGATTTCTGAAAAGTAGAGAGAAAAAACAAGCCACCTTCAATAGTCTAGAGAGAGATTGGGAGAGTATTAGTTGAAAATGCCCTCTCTTTCACCCCTCCATTTTGTCTCTATTTTGCTGCCTATAGACATAGATTAGAAATCACCGGCCACTTTAAGGAAATGAAACACTAGTCACTTTAATAATGTTTCCGTATCTTGCACTACTCATCTCATATGTTTAAACTGTAAGCTATACGATTCTTCGGTATCTTAGTCACTTAATCGTGTTTATATACTGCATCACCAACCTCTGTGTATACTGCATACTATAAAGCTTACTATGCCGCTGTATCTTAGTCCAATGCCGCCCTGGCATTTATGTATATATTCTCAATCCATTCCTTACTTAGATGTATGTGTATTTGGGTATATGTTGTGAAACTGTTAGATATTACTTGTTAGATATTACTGCACTGTCGGAGCTAGAAGCCTAAGCATTTCGCTACACACGCAATAACATCTGCTAACCACGTGTATGTGACCAATAAAATGTGATTTGATTTGGATTTTTATTCTACACAGTTGATGTGCTGACCCTCACCAACAGGTGACCCTGACAGTCTTTAAAATGAGTGGCATGACTGAAACCTCTGAGGGCAGAAGTCTGTCTCTCTCTCTCTCCAGTCTCCGGTCTCCACACAACCAAAAGGCCAAACAACGACTCTAATGCACTCTTTATTCTGCCTCTGTTCTCCTCTAGCTTTGTGCAGCTGTGCACTTACTTACATTTTTTTCTCAATTTCTTTGCTTTTGTGCTAGGCTAAAAGTGCCAGCAGGCTCTTTTCAAATCTGGGGCAGAGCTTGTGTACAATTCACCCCAGCTGGTATCCGGACAGTGCTAGGCACAGGACAGGAGTAGAGCCTCATTTGAGAAATAGATTATAATTATTCTGCCAGTTGTAATGCAATATTTCCATGGTCTTACATATTGGAAAGCAGTACATGTGAAAGAGGAGAAAAAAGTGTAGAATGTGATTCATTTTAAAGCAGCATAATTGATGACTGCAATAGATGCCACTGAGCACCACAACATATATCTGCTACTCACAGGTGTCCAGTGAGGTTAGATCCACAGGATAATGGATAATGTATTGACTGATTAAATTATCCTCTATTGTTCAGATTAATACAGAAACATACCACCTAGAGTCATACCACCCAATCTCTCCCGCCAAGGAAAAAACGGAGACAAAGCGATCCATTAGCTAATGTAGAAATATAAGTCACAGCTCCTGTATGGTTGAAAAGAACAGAGTCCTCCAGTTAATAGTTGTCATCCCACTCCTATCTCAGACAGTCTCAAATGTTTATAGCCATTCAGCACTGAAACCCATTACCACTTAAATGGGGCCCATTTATTCTTTCCCCTCATTGAGAGAGAGATGTTTTATTGAAAGAGAGAGAGAGAGAGAGAGAAAGACAGAGAGAGAGAGAGAGAGAGAGAGAGAGATAACGAGGAGAGCTACAGTAGCAATGTGGCTAAATTGAGATGAATAGCTCAAACGCAGAGTCCTGTCAGTTTTGGCAGTGCGCACCTGGGAGAGCGCAGATGTACATTAAAACCTGGTGACATTTATAAGGCCTGTAAAACACATCCAGAAGACAAGGAAAATGGGAAATGATGTGTCCTTTCCAGGGGCAGGGCAGGGAGGGACACAGATTTGTCAGATGATATAATATAATATATATATAATATATGCATGGCCTAAGGGGCGCAACTTTGGGGAGATAAACACTCCAAACAGCCTTCCCGACCACTTAGAAGCGTCCGCACGGTCCTAAAGCTCACAGTTTGTATCACATTCCAATGATATAACTGGGGGCGGGACAAAAATGCAATTTCAGAATGTAATGCCCCTGCAGTGTGAAGATCAGGAAGTGATTGGGTGAAAATCAGGCGGGGATTGAGTGAAGATCAGGAAGTGATTGGGTGAAGCTCAGGAAGTGATTGGGTGAAGATCAGGAAGTGATTGGGTGAAGATCAGGAAGTGATTGAGGTGATTCAAATGAGCTGATGAATCAGTCTACTAACATCAGTAAACTATTATTACCCTCGCTCATATCATATGTATTTTTAGCTACTGAAGTATTTCTCTGCCATCGACCTGTATAGTATAGTTAACCATCCAACATCCACCAATGTACAGTGTACATATTCAGCCAACCACCCATACTATGCAATGTCTTTTTATAGCTTTTTTTGCACTCCAGATATCTTGTATTTCTATACTTTTTCATACTGTCGCTCTATGTATCATGTACCGTGTATCTGTCTTTTGTGTACTTTTGTTGTGGCATTTTGCACCTGCCCTGTGTTTTGTTGTTGTAGCTGCTTGACAAAGAAATTTCCCCCTAGGGGGATCAATAAAGTATCTATCTATCTATCTATCTATCTATCTATCTATCTATCTATCTATCTATCTATCTATCTATCTATCTATCTATCTATCTATCTATCTATCTATCTATCTATCTATCACTCATTCTCCAGTTCTATGTTTTACGACTGCATCTTACATTCCGACTGCATCTCAACTTCATAGCTGCGCCCTATGCTGTTACTATTGTAATACCATCACAATAAACAGGTATAAGAACAACTTAATGTTACCCATGTTACCCATATATCTTTATTTTATGGAGACTATAAGCAACAATGAGACAATATGCTCTAAAGCACATTGGCCATTCTTTTCATTTTTCGCCTCATCTCATCCTCTGTCCTTTTTAGAGCAGAGTAGATTTATCAAGTAACCCCTCGGAGGATTAGGGAGAAACTGGAGCACTTTAATCATGGTTCCCAACTGAACTTAGGGCTGCTGGCTGCTACCATCGAAGGGATGGACTGCTTTCTTCTCAGCCAGAGATATTGTTGGTAACAGTCCTTCTTGGTGCATATCTGATTGGAGCCTACTGACACACACAGTGACACACTCCCCACCCCCACAACCGACAACACGCTCTCCTGAAAAATCATGCCACAAATGTTTTACAGCAACTTGGTTCTCACCTACAGCCTTGAATGCTTCAATTCAATATCTGATTATGCAGTCGTATATGCATTTGTTAATACATGCTGTATTGAGTAAAGTTAGTTCGATTTTTGTGTCAGCTGTGCGTCTCATCTCGTCTGAAATAGAGTGAAGTGGCTAATTGGGAGTGTTGGTGCTAATTTACAACTTGATTATGAATATAAATATGTGTCACTCGAATCTCACTGTATGATGGACAACAGTCATATGGATGGTGAGAAAATAGAGTAAAAACAGCATCTTCAATGAGAGAGAGAGAGAGAGAGAGAGAGAAATTAACACTCAAAACAAGCCAACATGATGGTGTTAACGAGTCATGACATTCTTGTCATGTTTGAATGTGGATAGCTGTCATTTCAATACCTCTATTAACACGCCTCAACAGTCTCCTGTCTGTAGAATGAGATTTGAGGAATATGTGCGATGCAGTCATGTGTGACGCATGATGACAGTGGACAGGGGCAACGTCAGGATTATAAAAATAACGTTAATTGGTACAAAGACTGTAAGTGAAACCTTTGACATTTAGAGTACAGATATAGGATCTTAATTTGACCTATATTGTCACCGTTAAATAATCCTGCAGTAACAGGATTTGAACGTATTAGTCCATAATGTTGTTTGATCGGTGGTTAGGCTATTAGCTGGCCAAAAGTAGGCTACATGAAAAGAGCAATACTCAATTCAATCAGACCCACATTGCAGTATTTAAGTCTCGGGTACTGTATAGAAACCTACAACTACTACTAGGGTGACCCCCCTCACAGGCATGCTTTCACTTTTCAGAATTAGAAGTGTGTGGGCACAAGATTAATATTGTAAATAAAGACACTGTGTAAACATTGCTATGGCGGGTTCGAATGAATTCCAGCCCTAGTGTGGGTTTTCATGCGGTGCGGGAAAATTCTCAGCAACAAAAGAGTGATCAAATTAAGGTCCTGCCTCTGCCGATTTCACGGTATTACCTGGAGGACTGAGGAGCTCAGCAGGATTCTTCTATCCTTATATAACAGCTGAGTAGGACACCAATATTGTGGTGACATGTCTGAAGGATTTTGAGCAGTGAAACTGTTGTGGTTAAAGAAAGTTCCCAATATTCATAATATTTCACACAGAATGCTTGAAAAGTTGCTGTGTCACAACTGTGACACCCATGAGATGGTGCTGAAATTGTTTGACTGTGTGTGGAAGGAAGCTTGCATGCGTGAGGAAAAAGGATCAATCAATCTCTTTCAAATAAGCAATCAATCTCTTTCTCCGTTCTCTAAATCACAAACTGTTCAACATTGATGTTGACCTTAATCACACTTCCATAAAAAATCTGCGAGGAAAAGAGAGAAAATAACTGAATAACTCTAAAGATATCACGAATAGAGGAGAGTGAGCGGTTTTGACACTGGCTGGAGGGTGTGCAGTGAATTGGCTCACTCAGACAGAATCTTAAATAGACAGCGCTAACATTCTGAATGTTCAATGCAGGCAGCACCCAAAGGAAATAAACTTTAAACGCTCTTCAAGTCCGATTGAATAAAAGCCTGGTAAGGTAATACGCATGGATTTGTTCCTCTTGCTCTGGCTTGGATCACACTCGGAGTATGACCTTTACATTCAAAGTTGTTGCAACAAAACAAAGTAAAATAGAGGCAGATTTGAATAGTTAGGACAACATTGTTCTTTGACGAAAAAACTCTAAAGCTTCTGAGACTTTATCAGGCTACAGTGCAAACGCAGTAAGCTCCGAAATCCATGACTTAGAGACTATGACGATGCATATCAAAGGGACACAATCCATGTGAGTCCAATAAGATCTACAGGCTCAACTACTGCTCCCCTGGCACTTCTAGAACAAGTAGGTAGACCTTCTCAATCTTCTCAAATACTTTGCGCATTTGCTTGAGTCTGTCTGGAGTGCCAGATGGGTGGGGTTTGCAGTTTGGGGACCTTTCTATACATGTATTAAGCCAGGCAAGATCAAACAGGCACAGATACAGTATGTATGGAAGGAAAATACCTGATGGGATATTAGAGTACACCAGCCTGCATGATCCAAACAACACTAGAATAACTCTCATCCAATTCTACACAGAGGAGGTACGGTAGGGAGGGGAGGGCAATAGGAGAGCTATGAGCCTGGAGTGCTCTGGGGGGGATGCAGAGCTGCTATTTGATGGAGTTTATTATGTGAGAGCAGATGGAACAGGAAGAGTGATTTTATTATGAGTCAGTGAGGCTAGATGTGCACCTTGTGGGACCTGAGCACTTAGAGAGAGGATGTCCACTGTCAAAGGGGCGCCAGACAATAATCTGAAATACAGACTGTTTAGTGTACATGTAAACACTGATGGCTAGTCACTTACCGCTGAAGCCTACTATTGCAACTTTGGAGATATCCAACCATTGCTCTAGTACAGGGGTAACCAGATGGTTCAACAAGATATGGCAATCTGCAGTTCAAACAATAACAAACTGTCACCCCATCATTGTTTCTGTAAAAAGCTGAGGGATGGGGCTGGAAAAATGTAACCACTCTTAGACAGAGCTATGGATTAACCATCCATGATATCACAATTATAGTTCTAAAGGTAGAATTAACCTCTTCAGAATGGCATGGCTCCCAAGGTTTTTGTATTTATATTCAGTAATATCAATTACCACATGGAAGACATTCTTTAAAAAAGTATACTCGGTCATAAGAGACTTTATATGGGCAAATAACATTCATAGAATAAAAAGGAAGTTTGACATCTTCCTGGTTTCAACCTTCCAGACTTGGAATTGTATCAACTCTTTTGAGTTGAGACATGTAGTTAAATGCACTAAAGATGAACAGTGGGTACATATTGAAGATGCGCATGTTCACCCACAGAATATTTTTACATGTTTAAGTATAAAGCTAAGAACATTAACAACTTCATAGTTAAGAACACTATAACAATATGGATGAAAATGAAACGTATTCTACAAAAACCAATATCACTCCTTAAAAACACAACCCTATGGAACAATCTTGGATAGCTTTTCATAATTCACAGATCAATTGGTCCACATGGAAAACTAAAGTCATAGAAACCGTAAATGACTTGATAACAGGAAATACATTTATTTCCATGACCTAAGTAGCCCTTTATGCAGTCAATGACCAAAAGCGCCCTCTTTGGCCTAATGGGTTAATATTATATTATTTAAATATAATTTCATAATCGAAAATTCAGTGTTTCTATGTCAAACAGTTTTGTTATATTTCAGTCTTCTGTGATGTATATAAAGTGTATTATTGGGATACAAACTAAAAAATGAATACATTTGAACTCTGTATGTGAAATGGTACAGGTGTCACCTTTTGTTTAAAAGCCCATAACCATGTGTTTGAGGTGTATACATTTGTTTCAAAGTAGATTTGTTTAAAACCCCTGCCTATGTCGCACTTCCGCATCTGTGGTGAAAGACAGAGCTAGAGTGGTTTTTGTCAGACCATGAGACATCCCGAAAATCGGTCTTCTCAGGTCTCTGGAAACCTTTCTGGTTTTTCAGGTTTAGTGTCCAGAGACCTCTCTGGAATTCTCTGTTCCTTTTGGAATTGGTCCCCAATTAGTGGCAGCTGCGCTGCATTGCCTCTAATTGGGGAGCCTATTTATGTTCAGTTTTTCCCACCTGTGTTTGTGGGTTTTTATGTGTTCCTTTTTGTTTTCACGCCGGTTCATGGTCGCTGTCGCGCCTTTGTTTGGTTTTGGGATTACTATACTGGAAGAAAGGAATGTTTTCGCACTACAGCTCTGCACCTCGGGTCCTGTCTCATAGCGATCGTGACAGCATATCCAACTGACAATCTATTAGAAAAAAATTGAAATTATTGGAACCAAGACTTAAAAAGAACTGATGTTGGCACAAAATGGAGGGAATGTTGGAGCATAACTAATGAAATGACAGTTAATGAAAATGTACGCTTAATCCGGAATAAACTAATGTTTAGAACTTATTATACAAGAGGAAAAATTCACAAATTATACAGCACAACAGCAGAGTCATGTCTAAAGTGTAAAACTAACAATGACTCAATGTAAACTTACTTTTAATCCATCTGTCTGCATATTTCAAGACATGGCATATGGGGGTGTAGAGAGAGATACCAATGGGCTGAAAAAAACGTATACTAAAAACCTGGAAATGAATCAATCTTCCATTAACACAATGGAAAAATTGAATTTAAGACCATGTGGCAAACAATAATATGTATGTGTATGTTTGCATCGGGTGTAAAAAAATAAAAAATAATAAAGGATATTAAATATTATAGTTATAACCATGTTTTGAGGCCATATAGTGTTTTTTAAAGTTGACATTGTTTACAAACATTGGAAAAACAAGCTTATATTTTGGGTTCTGATGGGGAATGGCAGTAGCACTAAGCTCTTGAGGCATTTATAAGTTATATTCTTGAAGAATCAAGGGGCATATACAGTATAATTAATTTAAATGTCCAATAATGGATGTACCAATTGCAGATTGTATGTCCCTTTAAAGACTGTTCTGCTAATATTTCCTTCAATTACTTTTGATCCCTTTCATCATCTAACAACATGCAGGATGGACAGATCAAAGCAACCAATATATTATCTTATTAATTAGTAGTTTGGGGCTTCATAAATTAATAATTACTCAGCCATCAGACCAACTGTCATCAACTCCCTCTAGTTCTTTCCCAGCCTATGTCCTGGCACATACCCAAATAAAATGTTGCTATGCAGATTCACCAGTTAGTTTATTCTAAGAAGAGACCATTAGGACATTTTGAGAATAAACTTGGATGGAATTTAATCTCTAAAACAACAGTGATGTGTTTTCAACATTGATGTGTTAACATTGAATGTTAGTTGTCAAGGCAATAGAGTTGTGCAATGCAATCAATGAAAGTACAGGAATGGTCAAAACTGTTGACAAACAATCAATGCTCATATAGTAATTAATAATAATAGTTTGACATTGACATATTACCAATCCTAGACAATTATTGTAATTAAAAGGGACCTGATGAGGGTGACAACAAGTGCACTACAACATGTCCAAGGCTGCCCCCTCCCACACTGCAGGCTAATGATACCTATTAGTGTCAGCCAATAATTAGGATAACAAGCCTATTTAGAGAGAGAGAACAACCATCTCTTAAATCTGCGTCTCCCCATTCGCCTCCACTCACACAATACTGTACTAGCTGGGATCATGATGAAGTTGTTGATCCTGGATCGTCATTTAGCTGTGTTGATCCTGGAACGTCATAACATTTTAGCTGTGTTTATCCTGGATCATCCTTTTACATTTAAGTAATTTAGCAGATGCTCTTATCCAGAGCGACTTACAGCAGTGAGTGGGTACATTTTAATTTGCACTGGTTCCCCGTGGGAATTGAACCCACAACCCTGGCATCGCAAGTGCCAACTGAGACACACAGGAGCATTTAATTATTTTGATCTTGGATCGTCATTCAAATCAAATCAAATCAAATTGTATTGATCACATACACGTGTTTAGCAGATGTTATTGCGGGTGTAGCGAAGTGCTTGCAGGGGTGTAGCTGTGTTGATCGTGGATCGTTATTTGTTTATGCTGATATGTTGTGGATTGACCCTTGGACACTGGCAACTTGGAGGATGTGAAACACCTGTTCAAGACGGAGACACACAAAGGCCATATTCACTTTGAACACTTGCCTGTCTATATAATGTCCCACAGTTGACAGTGTTTGTCAGGGCAAAAACCAAGCCATGAGGTCGAAGGAATTGTCTGTAGAGCTCCGAGACAGGATTGTGTCATGGCACAAATCTGGGGAAGGGTACCAAAAAATATCTGCAGCATTGATGGTCTCCAAGAACACAGCGGCCTCCATCATTCTTAAATGGAAGAAGTTTGGAACCACCTCTTCCTAGAGCTGGCCGCCCGGCCAAACTGAGCAATCAGAGGAGAAGGGCCTTGGTCAGGGAGGTGACCCGATGCTCACTCTGACAGAGCTCTAGAGTTCCTCTGTGGAGATGGAAGAACCTTCCAGAAGGCCAACCATCTCTGAAGCACTCCACCAATCAGGCCTTTATGGTAGAATGGCCAGACGGAAGACACTCCTCAGTAAAAGGCACATGACAGCCCGCTTGGAGTTTGCCAAAAGGCACCTAAGGACTCTCAGTCCATGAGAAACAAGATTCTCTGGTCTGATGAATCCAAGATTGAAACTAAGAACACTTTGGCCTGAATGACAAGCGTCAAACCTGGCACCATCCCTACGGTGAAGCATGGTGGTGGCAGCATCATGCTGTGGGGATGTTGTTCAGCGGCAAAGACTAGGAGACTAGTCAGGATCGAGGGAAAGATGAGCGGAGCAGATTAACGAGGGAAAAGTCAAGGGAATACTTGGGTCTGCAGCTGCCATTTTCCATTGGGAAAGAGAAATGGCTCTGTATTTACCAGAAAAGGTATCTCATCCACCATGGCAGAAGAGGAAGATCCAGACTGTTGATTGGGAAACAAGAACAAACAATGAGGCATGAGGATTGGGTGTTGAGGGACCACTTGTCACATTGTCCAAGGTGAGTTTGTGTTATGATAACCAACGCGTTGTCTGTCCAGATAAAGATGGTGATACAGCATGGAAAAAGACCCATCACTGACCAAAAGTCTCTTTGTTTTCCAGTCCAACAGGAATACATCCCTCAGACCATCCGGTGCATGGACATCCTGTGCCAGTGAGATCCGAGCGCGAGCCTCCAGTTGTGGAGACTACAGCACATCGAGCCTGTGGATGGACAGGTCAGTAATTCATCAAATATAATACAATATTGTGTAAAACACTGGGCCAGATGCATAAAAATGTTGACCATAGTGTTCAGTATGTCCCCTTTTACCCATGTTTTAGACATGAGGTGTGACATGCTAAACGTCAGGCTCACCCCACGAGAAGCAGTGCATGATCAACGCCACCTTCAGCAAGGACATCTGCTGGAAGAAAATCTATGGAAAATGAAATACAGAAATCAAATTTGTATAATTATTCACATAATTATTCACACCGGTAAGTTTGCCCCTCACTATAGCTGCACTTCTCCACATGGCCAGACTTAGTAGTCTTCTCCCCTTCTAATGCTCCTATGCTCATCCTTGAAAAAGAACATAGAGTCTGAAATAGACACAAGTCTACATACTGTACAAACAATTATCTAGGCTAAGTAATACCAAATCATTTTTAGATCTACTGCTCTGCTAACTATCTAGCTGAAGTGTAGTCAGTGGCTAACTAAGAAAGAGAAAGGGGATGGATGTTCAAGTTCAACGCTTTATTCAATACATTTCAATACTGTATATGGATTCATCATGGATTGGGCACAGATCTCTGATTACACTAGTGAACGGTAGCTGACGGTGTCGGCTAGAGATGACGTGCAGGAGCTTCCTGCAGGAATTTGTAGTCTTGCTGAGGTCTTCTCTGTTGCTAATTAGCATTTCACCTTTTTGAGAGTAAATTAATGTGAATATATTGATAAAACTCGCCTTGTCCGAGAGAGAAGTACACGGTTATCAAAATGTCCCGCCAAGATAAGCCTACACCAAACACATACTTCATTTGAAGTGTTTCTAAAATGTACTAGGTGAAAAAAACGATTGGAACCATTTCCGTGTTTGACCGCTAGGTTTTATGGGTATTATGACGCATCTACAGTGGCGAACTATAGGTCAGACCCCCAGATTTCGCTGCAAGGCGAACAATTCGCTGCTTGATTTAAAAAGCTGTGGATCCGTCATACAGCAAGAGCCATTCCGGAGAGGTGTGCAATGTTAATCGGCAGCATGGGCCCGACTTCTCCTGCCAGAACAGTTCATAGAAAAGATTGCTCATGAAGGAAGTTGGGTTAACCACTTCCATACCAGTTTCAAGTCCTGTGACCCACACATTGAATTTACAGAAATTATTTTTGAGTGATCCCTTCCAACTCGCACGTTTCCAGGTCATGGAGTCGCACCTCTGTCGCATTGGCTGTCTTCTCCAGAATTCGGCCAGCTCTGGTGTTGAGAGACGCCATGTTCCCACAGTTAAATTATGGGCGGACAAATTCCCTGCTGGAGCGTAATAGACCTGCTAGTTATTTCCTGTCACCCAATGAATGTCCCACACCTTAATGGGCTCCTGAGTGGCGCAGCGGTCTAAGGTACTACATCTCAGTGCTAGAGGAGTCACTACAGACTCTGGTTCGATCCTGGGCTGTATCACAACCGGCCTTGATTGGGAGTTCCATAGGGCAGCGCACAATTGGCCCTCCGCCGTTAGGGGAGGCCGGGGTAGGCCGCCATTAAGAATTTGTTCTTAACTGACTTGCCTAGTTAAATAAAGTTAAAATAAAAAAATTATATGATGTTTAGTATTGACAGGTTTTAGGAAATAAATCTGTTAATTTATAGTAATTAGCAAAAAAAAAGCCACTAAAATGCCACGTTTCAATGCATGCCACCGGAACTGGAATCTCCAGCAACAGATGGCTATTCTAACAACCGACAAGTGGTCCACAGACCATTGAACCATCCAGCATGATTTATCCAGGCCCCTGGCTACCGAACGGCACTTGCTCTCCCTCGATCATTTTTTAATCTGAAAAGCTGTCAGTAGACTGCGGAGAGGCTTTTTAAATGGTGCACAGTGTGCTGACAAATATGAACTTGGTGGAACTCTGCTGGTTCAGCTAAGAGTCCTGAGTGAATACACTTGAAAGCAAGGCTAATGCCAAGATACTGTAAAAATATTGCTATTCTGTGCACCTAAACACACGTCTGGGCTCTGCACCCTCCTTTCAGTATCTTACTCTGCACTTGATTCACAGTTTCTGTCGAACAGAAGACAAAAAATGTGAGTTTTAGAAAAAAATTGTTGTAGCCTTGTAGTGATCTGCAGAGTATTTTAATTAAACTGCAAGGTCATTGTAATGCATATTTACAATCATTTAACATGCTGAACAAATTCCATTCTCTCATACAATTCCCAGTTGTAGACTACTTTCAGAAAGTTTGATATTCTAACCACTTCTTTATACACCGCACCCATATTAACACGGATAATTATTTTGGAAAAAGGCCTATTGTGTCAGGCTGAAATGAGTTTGAGTGTGATGTCCTTTGGCACTGGATCAATATGTTGCAAGCTATCCGTTGCATGTTATCTCGCAGGGTAGAATCCCCCATTCCCCATCTTTTCGAGGACCACTTTGGAAACAAGCGTTTTAATTAATACTTTTAAGTGATATCCTCTGGGTCAACATTGTACATTTTGTTGTGTATGTCTGTTACCAAAAATAAATTCAATTCTATTCAGAGCCGGTTGCTCTATTATTATTATGAAGAATCTCGCACTCTCTCTGTTTCACTCTCTTTCTCCCTCTCTTTTCTACTTTCTCTAGCTCTCTCTCGCTCCCTCTCTCTCTCACTCTCTCACACTCTTTCCCACTTTCTCTATCTCTCTCTTTTGCTTTCCTGATCTCCCTCATGACCCCCCCCCCTCCTCTCTCTCTCTCTCTCTCTCTCTCTCTCTCTCTCTCTCTCTCTCTCTCTCTCTCCTTCTCTCCCTCTCTCTATATCTTGCTGCCTTCCCTTTCATTGTTTTTCTTCTTTATGACCTTTATTTCAGACAGAATTTCCCAGAAAAATTACTCTCAGAAAGATAAAGCAACAATGCTGGTCTGGCCCGGTTCCCATTCTCCATTATAATTAGGCTTTATCATCTGAACGAGCGAGACCATACATCATCACATAACAAGACAAATTCAATTTCAAAGGCAAAACCTCAAACTTTATTTCAACTTATAGACTTGGCCTTACAGTAACTTCGGTTGGAAGGATGGACCATTTGCTTCCAATTAAATAGACACAATAGACTGTATACTTTAGCAAACAACAGAGAGACAGCAACATCCTGTCATGTGATTCATGGTTCATTAACTTTAATGTTGAATTTAACTTGATGAATGAATATCTTTCCACTGGTAAATTATTACCAGGCTGGCTAGCTGTTTGCTTTTGATTTATATGTTTAATATGTAGACGTATTACAGTAGAGATAAAAGTCGTTTATTTCCTCAGAGATCTCTAGTTTCTGCCAATGCCTTCAGCTACAGTACACTGTAAAAACAAATCTGGTTGTTTTTATAGTATCATACAATAAAACAAACAGTAAAGTACTGTATTAATTGTATATTCTGGGTGATTTTAGGTGTAACTGGTCAATTATACCGTAAATTCAAAAGAAACGGTTTAACAGTACATTACTGTAGAGAATGGTACTGTCTTTCTGCCTTACATCTGTTGCACCCGTTAGTGAGAGTGCTGTACCAATTTAACTGATATGTGGTAGTAGTGTCCCAACAATTAAATGTGTATAGGGGACAGAGAGATACTTAAAGAGATACTCCAAGATTCTGGCAATTAAACCGTTTGACTCGAATCAGAGTCGGGTGAACTCGTGGATAAAAAATGTTTGTCTCTGCGTGCAGTATGAAGGAAGTTAGAGGTAGCCTAGTTTCGCGAGCCAACGCTAACTAGCGTTAGCGCAATGACTGGAAGTCTACAGGTACGCTAGCTTATGCAAATTTGAGAGAGAAAAGCATGTTTACAGTAAAGTTCGCATTTATATTGTGTCTCTGTAGGTCAATTAAACTGAAACACAAATTGTGTGTGTCTATTCCTCTATCCCATGTTGTACAGTAATGTCTCACTTGGGTTCCTCCGCTCTGATTGCTCATTTTCCACCAGCTGCCTTTTAATGTTGGGGCGTCCTCTGAGATTGGACAATTGGTGAAAAAGACAGGATCAGTACTCTATTTGAAAAGCATAGCACAGCACTCCTCAAATCCAACCAATCAGGTGATTTGTCAGTATGCACTGCAGTATTCAGCGGGGAAAAGCTTTGGCTGGTTGGGGGAAATACAAAACTGGGTTACTTTAGGTGAAGAAACTAAAGACAGTTGCTACGGCTCCATCTGAATATTTCATGCAATTAAGGCAGGGGATCTCAAAACTTTTTGGGCCTGGGACCCCTTTTGTGATAGCAAATTCACCAAGGACCCCCTCATAATCAGAACACAACTCAAGTGCGATAAAAATAGTCTACAAGGAGTTTTACTATCGCGTCTGCAGTGCATGGCTGGACGACCAAGACTCGGGCCTGGGGAAAGAACAGTTAAATGGCTTCCTTCTTCGCTTCATTTTGCAGTTTTCAAACTAATTTCCTGCAATTTTACACATTTTGCCATGAGGCAGAAAGAGAACTTTTCCATTGTTAAAACTTAAATTACAGTGCATTGGGGGGAATAGCATTGAGTTGAAGAATGCATAATTGGTGGAGTACTGTGAATACCAATATTGCCCAGGGTTAAAGACATAAATTGTAGATGAATAATATTACATTGTATTGTTTTGTATTGTATTGTATTACACAGTTTACAATTATTCCACGGATCCCTTGGTCAAAATTAGTTTAATCTGTTGTTAATAATATTAATATTTATATTATTTATATATCTGGCCACGGACCCCCTGCAGTACGGACCCCACTTTGAGAGCCCCTGAATTAAGGGATTGTTCTCCGCTAGCTAGCTTCCAGCTGTGCTGTTATTATGCAAGGATATATTGGCTGTGTAAATTACATTATTTAGTCACAGCCGGGTGATGATGAGAGTCAGTCAGTCAAGAGGCGGTTCTCTCTGAAAGTTGTTTATTCGGCTTTGTCAACAAGCCAAGGTTCATTAATTTATAATTCTGCTTTGGGAAGCATCTCTAGTGTTACTTTATTCATGTACAAGAGACTGAAGATACAGAGATTTCACCTTGTTCCAGTCCCATATAGTAATATCACACATGTTCAATTCCTCTCGCATCTTTTCTATTTCCTGGTTGAATTTATGATTCAAATATAAGATCTGAGTGAGATGGTCTTGTAACTTCTTCAATATTCAATATAGATTAGCAACATATAGTAACATACACTGAGTGAATAAAACATTAAGAACACCTGCTCTTTCGATGACATAGACTGACCAAGTGAATCCAGGTGAAGGCTATGATCCCTTATTGATTTTTAAGCCTTGAGACAATTGAGACATGGGTTGTGTGTGTGTGCCATTCAGAGGGTGAATGAGCAAGGCAAAATATTTAAGTGCCTTTGAATGGTGATGTCACGGATCCCTCCGGTACTGTTGCTCATTCTGTGCACCAGTTTCGGAGGTCTATGTCACCGACCTCATTACGCACAACTGGTTCCCATTCCTCCCTGATTAGGATTGTTATATATGTGCCCGCTGTTACCCATTGTCCTTGTCGATTATTGTTCCAATGTCCATTGGTCGTGTGAGTACCTGTGCTTGGTTGTTTTGGCTTTCGTGCCGGTTGTATTGTGCATGTATGATTACGGGTCTCGTCCCGTGCTGTATTTTATTTAAACTTTATTTTGACAGGGAAAACAGACTGAGACCTAGATCTCTTTTACGGCTGTGCCCTGTGTAAACGTGTTAACATGTACAATTTAGAAACACAGACAGACATTTTGGAGAAGAAATATCTCAAAACATACAAAACAGATAAAAAACATTTCAAGAAAAACAAAGAGTTCAACAGAAACACAGATAACATCATATTGATCCTCTAAAATATTATTGTGCACTTACGGGTCTCGCCCCGTGTATTTATTACGGGTCTCGTCCCGTGTATTTATTACGGGTCTCGCCCCGTGTATTTATTACGGGTCTCGCCCTGTGTATTTATTACGGGTCTCGCCCTGTGTATTTATTACGGGTCTCGCCCCGTGTATTTATTACGGGTCTCGCCCTGTGTATTTATTACGGGTCTCGCCCTGTGTATTTATTACGGGTCTCGCCCCGTGTATTTATTACGGATCTCGCCCCGTGTATTTATTACGGGTCTCGTCCTGTGTATTTATTACGGGTCTCGCCCCGTGTATTTATTACGGGTCTCGTCCCGTGTATTTATTACGGGTCTCGCCCTATGTATTTATTACGGGTCTCGCCCTGTGTATTTATTCGAGGTACTCCTCGCTCTTTTGTTTGTGTTTTGCATTCATGGTTTAATTTGTGTAGAAATAAAAAGCACAACTGTGGGAAGCATTGGAGTCAACATGGGGGGGGGGGTAATATAGTAACATAGTAATATCAGTGGTGTATAGTAACATCAGTGGTGGTCGGTGACGTTTAAGATCATGGCCTTATTTCTATTATAGCACATTCCATTCACCCAGCTCAATGCAACATCTATAGGTTTAGGCTAATACATGATACTCAAACTTTCCCTATACCTATTAGAAAGTTACTACAACCTAGCCTATGAATGAAAGTTTACAGCGTAGATGCACAGGTCGAGAGAAATGAGAGTAGTCAAGGTGACAAACAGGGAAGCATACAATACTACATTGCACACTCTTGCCTGCATCTAGCTGATCTAGGGTGTAATTATTAGTCCAACAAGAGTTTCTATTGGACAAATTCAGGTATGTTTATCACAGTTTTGTTCCTTTTGCTACTGTCTAAGAAAAGATTTTCAACAGAATAGGCATAATGAATACACCCCTGATCACACGCAAACACAGTTCACTTTCATAGCAACCACATACAAACAGCATGACCATTTTGCTCGTTGTAGAATTCATTCACGCATCTACGCGCTCTCCTCCTCTCCTCCTCTCACTTTTTCCCTTTGCTTGTGGACTTCAGTGCACAACACATCAGCTGTCTGTGACCAGGCTAAAAAACCTTTCCAAGACAAACCTTCATATCATAACCGCTACACACAGCCTACATCAATGTCACCAAATTAGTTACATCATAGCTAGTCAACATAGCTTCTAGAACTAATGGGTTGGTAAACCTGCTACAGTCGTGCAGTACAGTGTACAAGCAGTTTAGCAGTTACACCGGTGGGCCCTGGTGTCAATAAATTAATAAAAACAAAAGCTTACCTTGACTTGGAAGAGTTCCACTGTTGGATAACCATAGCCAGCTAGCTAACATATCATCCTTCTCTTTTTGAGCCGGTTGTCTCTTGCTTCTACTTAATTTTTAAATAAATACATTTGTTAAAAACTGTTAAACTATTGTCTTTCTCTTTGAGTCAAATACTCATCACATTTTATACTCTGCAGTGCTAGCTAGCTGTAGCTTATGCTTTCAGTACTAGATTAATTATCTGATCCTTTGATTAGGTGGACAACATGTCAGCTCATGCTGCAAGAGCTCTGATAGGTTGGAGGACGTCCTCCGGAAGTTGTAATAACTTCTGTGTGAGTCTATGGAAGGGGGTGAGAACCATGAGCTTCCTAGGTTTTGTATTGAAGCCAATGTACCCAGAGGGCGGAAACTAGCTTTCCTCCGGCTGCACCATGGTGCTACACTACAGAGTGCTGCTGAGGCTACTGTAGACCTGCAAAACATATATTTAGTATAGTTTTATCTATAAAGGATAACTTTTTAAATGTTTCAATATTTTATTTTTTATGAAATTCACTGAGGAACATACTGTAGATCCAACCCAATGAGAATGGGTTACAGATGCTAGACATGTACAGTCATTGGTAATGGTGCATTCATATTTTGAGGCTCAAAATGTAATATAAATAATTGCAAGCATTGTCTATCTCTACAGGGAATGAGTTAATTCATTTCAATATATTTTTTCATTAGGTGTTGTCATCATGAGCAAACCCCAGTGAGGCTGCTGAGTATTAAGCATACTAATGGGGAAGTATCTCGAGCTAAGAACGATAAAAAAACAATCCCAGCTCTGTTTCATTTCTCTGTTGTCTTGTTTGATAGCTGTTATATGAATGCTTTGGATGGAAGGCAGGGAAAATTGTTGTCTGGACTATTTGTTCTTAGCTCTGACAGACCATCATCAAATGCCTTATAGGTAGACTCATCGATATGACGTAGATGTCGAAAGTAAACAGCATAGTGGGCAATTTCCGCAACAACTAAGAGCGTTGAAGGCTCAACTTCTCCGCGGTTTTGGTGCCCTGGCTACCACACTATGAACTGTGTGAAGTGAACCCGTGCACATGCGCAGATACTGTGTGAGAGCAAAGTGTTGCATCTCGCTCATCTTCATATCTCTGGTGCTGCTTGTTACAACATCATTTTGCCGAATCTACCTTTAAGTGCCCTTTGAACATACCCTTTCCACATACTCTCCTTGGTTACTTACCTCTAAGTGCTGACGTTCCCTCAGTTCAAGAGTATCATCAGTGCTGAGGTGTAGGCCCCAGCAGGTGTCTGCAAATACACATTATGAGAGAGAAGTTAAGTTACATTTTAGGAGTTCTACAACTGCATAGTGGTCAACATGCAATATTTAAAATCATCTTGCTTTCAGGCAGTCAAAAAACAGAAATTAAGAGTCAGCTGTCAATTTAATATGCCGAAGTTGGAAAGCTGGTACAATGTACAGAAGATTCTTGACTGCCGTTGTGAGGTCAGGACACTCGAATCAACCCTACTCATCGGCCAGAGTGGCCAATTTGCGCTCAGAATTCTCCGAGAGCGAAATGCTCTGAATTAACAAATGGACAATCTGATAACACTCTGAGAGCATTCTGAGTGCACTCTGGAACTCCAGAGTGAATTTACGAACACACCCATAGAAATACGAATGAATAGATCTGGCATCCCCATTCAAGTCAATGATGGCATGATGGGTGGACTAGCGACCATTGCGAGTGTATCCATATGATCAAAGCAGGAAGTAAAAGCAGGAAGAGTACCCATCAATCTGTGCTGTGATTATAATTGAATGGAATGCATTTTTTGAAATATAATTTGCATGAGTCACATCATTTAGCATCAACTGAATGAACATTCTACATTAACATGGAAATTATTACATCACAATACCAAGCAGTCATTGAGAGTGTAACCATGACTTTACCAGTCTAATTGCAAGGGTTAGAGGTTCCAAGTCCTTTCTATTAATTTCTTATTTCTATAATCTCAATGTTCAATATGCGCTACATTTACGGCGGAGTTGCTCATTTGTTGTTGGAAATAACACAAATATTTTCCATGACAACATGTGGCTCCTCCAAAATAGAGGCTTATATTTAATATACTGCAATTCCAAACACGTTTTGTGGTTGGAATTGCAGTATGTATTTAGTTTGAGAATGTATACATGAGCTAGCAACTTTTGACAGACTGGTTTCGGCTGGACAAAATTGGTTGCTTAGCAACTGGATACCAACTGTGTTCTGTGGAGAAAAAAGGTGTTCCAATAGTTGCATAATCATTATGATTGGAGGTTAGCTGTGAGGGTGAGTAAATCAGGATCAAATCCTCTATTCTCCTCGAGTTCGCTAATGATAGAATGTTTGAAGATGGCAGAAAGGCCTGTCTCTTTTGGCACATGACATGGAGTACAGGGAGTGGATTAGCTAAAGAGACTGGTACCCAGGCTAATGTTAATATGATATCTGAGTGAAAGTGACTAACAAAATCAATGGGAGCCCCCAGGAGGTCAAGACCTAGGGGCAAGTGCCCTGTGTGCCCGGTCGGTAATTCGGCTATGATTACTACATGTTTAGATAGCTGGCTAAACAAACTAGTCTAATTAACCAATAAAAAATCGAACAAATCTTGGTGTCCTCTTATGTAGCTATGGTCATGCCCACATCCTTTGAGAGATCAAATAGTTGTGTCTGTTGTCTCACTCTCTTCAGGTGACTGCAGTGTAACTCTCTGGTGGCCTAATACATGGACTAGATAGAATAATAACCACATCCATGTAAGGTCTGCATTCACTCCACTGAATGATCTCATTCTAGAACACAACCAGAACCATGACTAAACTAATTCTAGAACACAACCATGACTAACCCATTTATATTGTTGGCAAGTGAAGTCACAGAATGCCATCTGAAGCCACGACCACGCATGTCTCTTGAATAATGCAGTGAGACGGTGGGCTGGTGAAAAGACTGTATCAGACTATTTATGGGTGTGAATGAGAGATGTATGATGAACTGTGCCAAGTTTTGGAAGGAGGGCCATGTGTGGAAATATACACTATGCTGTGCCTTTTACAACATTGTACTGTACGGTTATGATACAACAGTCATGATACAGTGCCTTATTATTTATCCTGTTGTCTTGGTCATCTAACTGAATCCCCCTATGTGATTTTTATTGGGTTATAAATTAGCCGAAGCAAGTATTAACAGTTTTTATTCTGTACCATCAGTCTCGAGCGTTGTTCTCTCGGGACGGTTAGTTCAAGTCTTTGCAGGTCAAACATTTCCGGAGACCTATTCTCGCGGGACCATGACACTGAATTCTCATTCAAGGTTGGCTTGAGGTGAGATGCCTGCATGGCTGGGGGAAAGGCTTATGAAGACCCAATGCCCAGATGCTTTTCAGACACTCCAATGGGTCCTAGAGCAGAGCAGGGGCTGAACAGAGCAGAACAGAGCTGGGCTGGGTTAGGGGGATCAGGCTTTGCTCTAAGGGCTTGTCAGTACAGACCGGCCTCTGACATCAACATTGTTTAAGGTTCCAGGAGATTACCCCAGTCATAACTGCTGTGAGGCTGTGATATGAGGGCTGCATGGATTTAGAGCAGGTTGGCTGAGGCTGAAGTGGGAGCTCAACTAAATTGAAGTGGGCCTGTTTTCTGTCTGACTCTCCTGGGGCAGGTACTGGACTTGACAGGTCTGTTTATACCAGCAGAGCACAGGGAATATCAGTCAGGGAAATAATGTTGAATCCCTATTGCCAAGGTCTGCATCACTGTTATACCAGAGAGGGATTAGTCCCATTGAGAAGGTCTCCACCACTATAAAAGCAGAGAAGGGTGTAGTCAGAGGTGAGGGGCATGTGGTGATGAACCTCTACCAGGCAGTCTCAGACGTAAAAGTGTACACCAAAGGCACTGTGTTGTAAATAAAGCATAGCCAGATGAATACTTGGAATCAAATACCAAGGGGCATACAATGTAACGTGTAATATAATATAAAGTGTCATATACATCATGTATGTAGGCTACACTAGAGCGTGTATCCCACGCATGTACAGAGATATCCTGAGGTTTCCTGCAACAGCCAATTAAAATGTCAGACCACATTAATGTCAAAACAGAAACGGTGCAAGGTGAGGATTATAGAAGATCATACTGGGATTTTAATTTTGAACACACTTTATGTTATAATGATACAGTTATAAGGACGTTACACAGACAAGCCTCCTTGACATCTCCAATATGAATCAATTCACTTCTGCCCGCTCACTTTACGTCTCTTGTAAATAAAGTGTGGGGGGTGTGCGTCTAAAAAGGCACCCTATTCCCTATATACTGCAATAATTTTAAACTGGAAAAATTAAGTGCACTATATAGGGAATTAGGCGTCCATTTTAAACATACAATGGTCGTTTTTGGAAGTAGTAGCCTATAGATAAACCCACATCCACTAACTTATTATAGGGGACTAATAGTGCTCTTTTTCCTACCTTTGTCCCTTTAATAGAGATTTGCGTCTCACCTAATGGAAAGCTGAGGCAGGTTCATGACTGGATATTTACAGCTGCCCCAGTCCACTATTTACATACTTTATGGCCTATCCTGTGAGCAGAGGGACGGAGAGGGAAGCCATTTGCAGTTCAACCCTCAGGGGAGAGAGAGGCTGACCTTTTAGGTTAGAGACCAGTCGGCTGACAGATTTACTAAGCTGGAGCAGCAATGGGAGCCCCATGGAACTGCACAGTAGACTGTATGGTTGGAAAGCAGAGAAGAGAACCCATGGTGGTCACAAATGTGTATATTTACAGACACAAATGTGTACATTTACAGACACAAATGTGAATTTTTACAGGTACAATTCATAGTGATCAACATCTCAGAATTAGGTGTAAACATGGGGAAGTTAGGCTCATTTCACTCTGTAGTCCCTTGGCATGGTAAATAAATACAGATAGCTAATAGCTGATAGCTCAAAACACAACGATGTCCACAGTAATCAGCTAGTCTGTCAGGTGTGATATACCTCTCAAATCATCTTGGTTGTTGTTATTAGATACTTGTGAGGGAAATACATACTCACAGGACTTTCCTCCTCCAGAAAAAACATGGGTCAGGGCTGTTAATGAAAACATGCGGTGGTGTCGTTGTGCTGAGCAGTTATTTTCTCCTGTTTAATGTCTTGTTAGTGGCACCTCACCACAGTCAGCCAACCCAGTCCCTCCCCAATGTGATTTGAGGTGATTGTTTTCTCTATGCGTCATTGAGATGCTACCAGAAAGCAATAAAGTGACAGAAAACACAGCAGTATGATGGGAAAGGACCATAATGTCCCAGTCTATTCCACACAGATGGACAGTAAAACGTATAATAGCTATATACAGTTTAGTCAGTGGGATTTCTGATGAACATTTTATTAGGATGGAGTTTTGGATGTTATGTTGTTATTGTGCCCGGAACCAGGTCACATTCAATTTTGACAAGCTAATGTGATCAAACTTATATAACGCAGTGGGTTGATGAAATCATTCTTTTTCGTGTTCCAGTCTTCACTACAGTGAAGTAGGAGGCTGTGGTTGAATTTAGTCCTATCAGCACGAATAGCTCCTCGAGGCAGAGAGAGCTATATTTTATTCAGCATCTTATTCAGCATAAACAGATGTTAAAATTGTACTTTTCAGCAATAAGAATCAATGAGCTCTATTTGGAGCTGCACATTGAAGTCACGGGTGGTCAGTGATTTAAATAATCCTGACCAATAACTTTTCTCGAATCACATTCTCAAATTAAAGCAGATTCTCCAACAGTATCACTCTCTTAGCATTCTCTCGTGACGTTTAAATGTTAACCAAAAATAATAGTTGGCCAAAGCACACACTAGATTTGGCTGTGGGTACCAAGATAACTCTCCGAATTAACCACTATGATTTGACTTAAACATATTGAATGGCATCTCTCTGCTACATTATGGTTACATAATAATATTACTGGTTCATCATTATTTTACTGGTTCATAATTATATTACTGGTTCATAATTATATTACTGGTTCATTGTGTTGGGAGTCTTCTTTTTCCTCTGCAAAGTTTAGGAGGGATTTGGAGCCATAGAGATACAATTATGGAACATTGACTTGAATGGGGATTCCAGTTCTAGTAATTCTATTTCTATGTTGTTAGCTGCCTGCCTCTAGTTCCTGTAGTGCTGTGAGGGCACAGGAGAGAGAGGCTGGCTCACAACAACTCACTGTAGATGCTCTTTAATGATATCTGCACCACACACGCACATCCCTGCCTTGTCCAGAGTGCTAACACCGTAACTTGGTCTAGCTCATATTTTGGAATGGCATTTCAACTCTACCCAGTGGATAATAGGCAGAATCTACTAGACAGAGATGTGTGTTGCATTATGTTCAAAAAACAACGTGACTAAAATAAAAGTTTTGAGACCTTGATTGACTGCACCAACTGAAATTCTGTTGAAAGTTTGGAACAGATTGCTGCAGGGTAGCAACAACTGTAGATCAAGTAATGAGGGTTTTTGTTTTAATCACAATTTCAAGCATAGGCTACTATATGTATCAAACGCCCTCAATACATATGAACACATACACACACACTTACAATACAAGAGTACGTGAACACACACTTTCACCATTTATGGACATTATATAAGTGACAAAGACAGGGTTTTCTTTGATTTCATTAGCTGTGGTTAATCAGTCTGAAATCCCTTGGTCAGGCTGTTTAGTGTCTGGAAGAGTCCTGGTAGGGAGCAGCTCCATGTGTATCGCTTAACAGTGGTTGGGACTGCTGTACAGAAAGGAAAGCAGCTCTGGTAGGCTCTGAGAGGAGAGGAGTCAGTGACTGACTGGAGGTGTATGCAGGGGTCTTTATACATGGGATTGGGAGTAAGAAACTGTTACATAAGTTTAATTTAGCACTCTTTTTCTCTCTCTCCCTCTCTCTCCGTCTCTCTCCCTCTCCCCACCTCTCTTTCTCTCTTTCACTCTCTCTTTCACTCTCTCGCTCTCTCTCTTTCACTCTCTCTCTCACACACACACACACATTCTCTCTCTCTCTCTCTCTCTCTCTCTCTCTCTCTCTCACTCTCTCTTCTTTTTCAAAGAGAATTTTAAACACTCATACTTATCCAATAGAAACTCAACAGAAATACACCCAAGGGAAAATGGATCCGTCCTGCTCTTTTGTCATATCTGCCTAAAACTGATAAAGCTGACAAGCTTTGTCTCCATTCATCATGACAAAATGACCAAGACGCTCATTTTTCAAAGCTGTCATGGTTGAAAGGTGAGGAAGGCTTTACTGAATAGACGAGAAGGGAATATTCGTGCTTGGTAATCACCCTATGAACCCCCTTTCCTCATTAATCATTAAAGGTGCACTATAAATTGGAAAACGAAATTTCAGAACTGAAAATATAGAAATATAGCGCACAGATCTACCACTTCTTAGACTTGCTTTCAATGACAATGACAGATCTATAACTAAGGTCGGGTTGCCCAAAAATTCACATATTGCAGATTTAACAAAGATACAAATTAAAGAATTTGACCTCAATTACTGGGCTATTTTTACCTGTAAAAATATAGAGAATAAAATGTATTTGAAGAGGTTTCCTGTCTTTTCCTTTGGGTTGAGTAAAGGTGAAGAAGATGCTGCAGCTTTGAGTTTCCTATTGACTCATAACGACGGGCTCTGCAGCTCCATTCATGTCTCAATAACTCCCCCACAGCTCTGATGAAAAGACCAGTCAGACGGCCAGTCAGTCTTTGAGCCCAGTGTTATTGGTTATTGCTCAATATATACAGTGCATTTGGAAAAGTATTCAGACCTCTTGACTTTTTCCACATTTTGTTACGCCCTAAAATGTGGAAAAAGTGAAAGGGTCTGAATACTTTCCAAATGCATTGTATGTATATATATTTTAAACCACTGCTTCCTAATACAGTATTAGCAGGGTAAAGGTTATCTATACTGATGAAGTTCTGCAAAGATCAACTTTCTTCTCTTTCAGCAGGTCAACACTTCGACAACCATAAGACTCCAGATGATACGTTAACCATTAAGAACGCTTTATTACACAAGGCCGTCATGGAAACTTGGAAATTGACAGATGCCTTTACATATCTGAATCACAATTTATTTCAGAAGTGATTACAGTGCCCCTAATGCTGTCAGAGGAGATTAGCAAGTGCTTTCATAACAACCTACATACGTATTCATAGCGCAGTGTCTCATAAGACATTTGGGGACCACATCAGTATTCCCCTCTTGTCCCTGTCAAGCTCTCCAGAACTGACATGTTACCCTGTGGGAGATGGCTGGTAAAATGGATATTTAGAAGATCATCAGCCCCTCATTTTCAAGGACAGTCAAAAGGACGTTTTTTATTTAACTAGGAAAGTCAGTTAAGAACAAATTCTTATTTACAATGACGGCCTTCCCCAGCCAAACCTCTACGACGCTGAGCCAATTTTGCGCCACCCTATGGGACTCCCAATCAAGGTTGGATGTGATACAGCCTGGATACAAACCAGGGACTGTAGTGACTCCTCTTACACTGAGATGCAGTGTCTTAGACCACTGCGCCACTCGGGAGCCCTAAAGGAAGGTAGGAAGGAAGGAAGGCACAAAGTAAGGATGGTTATGGTTGAAGTTAGGGTTAGGCTCTGCTCTTATTTTGATGTGGACAAGAAGCTAGGGTTAGGGTTGAAGATAGGATTAGGGTTGCGGTTGAAGTTAGGGTTAGGGTTTGGGTTGAACCCAGATGTGGACATGAAGCTAGGGTTAGGGTTAGGGTTGAAGCTAGGGTTAGGGTTGAACCCGGATGTGGACATGAAGCTAAGGCTACGGTTAGGGTTGAAGCTAGGGTTAGGGTTGAACCCGGATGTGGACATTAAGCTAGGGTTAGGGTTAGGGTTGAACCCAGATGTGGACATGAAGCTAAGGTGAGGGTGAGAATAATAGTGAGAATGAAATTGAGAAGAGGTCTTTGGCAATGGGATTTGATGTAGCCTAATATGTGCAAAGTAAACTTTTCAAACGTGATGTTCCTTACTTACTCTGTCAATCGAGAACTAAGATGGCGACTGGCCTTAGGTAAACCTTTATGCAGTGTAACGTCTTGCATCTTTAACCCATCCTATCCTTTATTGAAGCACGCCTCTATAATGCCTCTCTTAACGGTACCCGCAGTGTTTCATCCCAACAGATTGACAGGTATGATAATGATTTCCTGCTGATCCCAAACTTAATGTGGTCTCTCTCTCTCTCTCTCTCTCTCTCTCTCTCTGTCAGAGAACCGGAGGATTTCGTCACGCACATGGATTGTCAATGACTGAAGCAAACCAAGTGGAACGCAATAACTCAGGTCAGGTCTTCAGGACGATATCAAATATATGTTATCTTAGATGTTTAACACAACAAAATGTTAGCATATAGAAATGCTATAATGAATATAGATTGTCAATGTACTGTATAGTATTACTCAGAGTAAAATGTTCATGAATGGTTTTCATTGGTCCTATCTCTTGCCTGGCCCTTGTTGATACACCGTAGGCACTGAGGCCATGGATATAGTCCATCCTCATTTGACAACCCTATCACATGCCAGCGAAGTCCACCGACTGACTGCAATGCCCCCTTTATCCAACTGTCATTCCCCGTAGTTCGTCATGAAGGAGATGCCTGATCTTGGCCTGGAACACTTCGACATTTTTTCAATTTGCTTCTTTGTTTCTCTTTCTCTCTCTCTGCTCTCTCTCTGCTCTCTCTGCTCTCTTTCTGCTCTCTCTCTCTCTCTCTCTCTCTGCTCTCTCTCTCTCTCTCTCTCTCTCTCTCTCTCTCTCTCTCTCTCTCTCTCTCTCTCTCTCTCTCTCTCTCTCTCTCTCTCTCCCTTTCTCTCTCTGCTCTCTCTCTCTCTCTCTCTCTCTCTCTCTCACTGTGTGTGTGTATGTATGTTCTCGCCTGTGTGTGTGTGTCCCTTAGTCTAAGTGATTGCTCTCTCTGATTCCTAATTTCATCGACTTGGGAACCAGCGGATGCAGGGCTGATTGCCTCTTTGCTGTCTTAGAGAAAGCTCAAGGGGCAAATGTAGATTTGGGATAGAGAGGGGTTGTTGTCTAGTGCGGCAAAGGCATTGGTACAAAGAACTTTATAAAATGGCTGTGTGCTTTGTCCTAAATATTGCTTAGTAAGACCTCCAAGGGATTGAAATGAGAAGATGAGCCCAGACCAGACTTCTGGATTGAGACAGTGTCCTGCTACGACCCTTCGATAGAATGACTAAAACACAAATGGCTTGAAATATTTTTGATAAAAATCTTACCCATAAGATATTCAATTTATATCTTATTCAGTACGTAATAATTATGGTGGGTTGAACTGGGGTTATTTGTCTTCTGGCTGTCTGCAGGGGATGGTTTTTCATAAAGGGCAGTTGGTTAAATCAATGACATCAGACATTATTCTCTGGCAGTCTGGTGCATTATCTTTATTACAACCTCCTGGTGGTTTTAATCTGAGATAGGAGCTGGGAGAGCTGGAGGGGGTAAACCAAGGTGAGGGGAATGACATATTGAAGATAGCAGAGAAATATCCAGCCTTCCCATAGTCCCTTATAGTGTTCCTACAAAAGATGGACATTGCCACAATGTAATTTGGTATCAAAAAAGGTACTATCTAGAACCAAAAAGGGTTCTTCGGCTGTCTCCATAGGAGAACCCTTTGAAGAACCCCTTTTGGTTCCATGTAGAACCCTTTCCACAGAGGTTTCTACATTGAACCCAAAAGAGTTCTAACTGAAACCAAAAAGGGTTCTACCTGGAACCAAAAAGGGTTCTCCTATGCTGACAGCCGCAGAACCCTTTTGAGTGCAATTACAAAAGTCTATCAGGGACCAACTAATGCAAATACTCTCAGAGTTCTACTATAATTATAAACTGGGTGGTTCAAGCCTTGAATGCTGATTGGCTGAAAGCCGTGATATATCAGACCATATGACACGGGTATGACAAAACATGTATTTTTACTGCTCTAATTACATGGGTAACCAGTTTATAACAGGGCATTATCACTTTTATACAACGGGTTACCAACATGTTAAAATACTGATTTACATATTTTCATTAAAAACTCATTATTCATACTATTTCATCCTTCCACAAGATTTATTCCTGACACTAATCCAGGGTTGCTACCCAAACTGGCTGGTCATTCGTTCGTTCTATCGGTTCGGTTGCCAGAGACACGACCTAGTCGGTAAGTCTTTTCACTTCTTCACTTTCACAAGCTGGAAAGACTGCAAACTAGCTTCATTTAGTTTAACCTGTTTTCTATTGACATTTCTTTGTATATATCAATAAAAATTATGCTGAGTCATGATTTCGACTGGCTGAGAAAAGCTGTCTGCCTGTCTCTCATTCTGACTCCCGACATGTTCATTACTATGCGAAAACTGGAGATCAAATTTGAATATTGAAACAATGTTGCAAATGTCGGCGAGACAGACAGCAAGGTTAATACAAATCTCCGCTGTTGAAAACTAAATGTTAGTCTAATAGAAATGTGAGATAATGTCTAGATGCTTTTTATAGAGGAGATCAAGTCTATAAGTTGCCTAGTTTGCTGATGAGACAGTGGATTGTGCAGTCAGATGGAACAGCGTAAAATAGGCATTTTAACATCATAGATTTAGCCGGTGGTAACTTGTGGAATAGACACGGCTGATTCAAGATTAGACCGACCCGTTGTATAAATGGCCAATATACCACGGCTAAGGGCTATATACAGGCACTCCGCGTTGAGTCATGCATAAGAGCAGCCATTAGCCGTGATATATTGGCCATATACCACACCCCCTCGGGCCTTATAGCTTAATTATACCACACACCCTTTTCAACACATCCTGAGACATTAGGAACACCTTGTTCATTTGGAACACATAAAATACATTTTTTACACAACAACCAACCAGCCTCTCCTCTCTTCTCCAGGTTATTGATTTCATAATTAGTCCTCTTAGTGGGGCTAACGACGTCAGTGGAGGCTCTGACAGCAGCAAGTTAAATGGCCATGTACAGAATGTGTCACCTTCCATCCTCCTATCTGTGCTGAGCCTAAAGGTCATCTAAAGGTTGCACTTTGGAGCCCAGCCAATGACGTACATGTATATGAGCCTAGCAGGAAGAGGAGGTCCATAAAGGATGGACCCATATACCATGACTGGGATGTTACGTAATATGTCAGCCAATGACGTACAAGTACTGTGTATGTCTATGACTCTAACAGGAAGAGGACCATATAGGATGAATCTATATCATGACTGGGTTTGTAATAGGTACACAGGAACATGTCATTATTAGAGCATAGCCTTATTTAGAGCATAGCCTTATTTCTATTACAGCATATTGGATGACTGTCATTCATATTCCATTCACCCAGTTCAATGTAACATTGATGTTACTTGAATTTTCCCTATACTCATCATGAGTTTGCTACAACCTAGCCTATGAATGAAAGTTTACAACGTAGGTGCACACAGAGGTGACAGACAGTAACACATGGACAGACAGTGACACATTCGATACCGCCTTGCACACTCCTGGAAGAGGGTGAGAATCATGAGCCTATTAGGTTTTGTATTGAAGTCAATGTACCCAGAGGACGTAAGACAGCTGTCCTCCGGCTCCACCATGGTGCTACCCTACAGAGTGCTGTTGAGGCTACTGTACAACTTCATTGCAAAAGAGTGTGTTTTAATCAAATATTTGGTGACGTGAATATATTAAGTATAGTTTAATCTAAAAAATATATATTTATGAAATTCACTGAGGATGATGGTCCTCCCCATCCTCCTCTGAGGAGCCTCCACTGCTGCAGGTATAAGGCTTTATTACCTGTTCTAAGCATGCACGAGCCTTTATAATATCTTATAACAAGGCTTATAATGCATTATGTCTCTCTGTGTAGCAAGATTTTGTAATGTACTCAGCTACATATGAGCGTCTTATTTTTATATATTTATTTGGTATGAACAGTTTTAACTGGAATTAGACTTCAGTAATAGTGGATATGTAGGACAGTGCAGTTAATGCATTTAAGAAGTGCATGAAATAAAACCAGCTCCATTAAATCTGAGGGAATTATGTTGCCACCACTGACAATAATACAGACTGAAGAAAAAAAATCAGTATTATAAATTCAGCAGCACTTTCGCCATCCTTTGCTAAGCCACTGGAAGAGTGCATTTTGGTGTACACTAAGGTGTACACAAGAGAAAAGGGGGATATGAAATGTATTACCACTTTGTTGAACACAATGACTTAGCATGCATACTAAAGACTGTCTGGGCAGTGGTTGTTTATTTGGTATGTTGTATGTGTTATGATGGAATAACAACATAAAAGTTTAATTGCAGTAACTTACCCCTGGTTCTCATGAATTAGTAAGTTGTATAGACTTGTTTGGCCGATGTTCAAGGCCAAAGGTTTTATGGGTACTGAATCAGACACTGTCTAGTACAACTGGCATAACATAACAGACTAGAGAGAACATACCACAGCCTAGCAACACAATTAGTTATTTGATGTGTGTGTGTGTGTGTGTATGTGTGAGAGAGTTCCTGACTATATGGAAGTATCCCTTCCTCTTTCCTATAGAGCCACACAATATACATCACAAACTACTCTTTATTTGTCAGCTGTGTCACTGAGCCAAAGGCTTGTGGGGAGGCTGCTTGAGTATAAGTAACGCTAATCATTATAGCGATACTTTTGTCTGTAGAGATTAATTTCCTCTGTAGATGCTGAGAGGTTGGCTTCTCCTGCCTTGATTTTTTGACAGTTTTTGTGTAACAGCAAAACACAGGGCAGGGCAGCTCACAGCTCATTTGTTGGACCCCAGGAAGAGTAGCTGCTAATGGGGATCCCTAATAAATAGAAATACAATACAAACTCGCCAGGTGTGCAATTTCTTTGTTAGGAAAACATTCTAAGAGGAAATGGAAAAGGTAGTCATTTAGCAAGCTTTGCTAGTTTTGAGCTCAATGTGGTTGCATTCTATCCACTTTGTCACAGATGTTGACTTCCATATACATTCATTATACTGTAGATTGCTTTTTATTGAGAATAAATGGGAAATGTAAAATAAAATGTCTGATTTGGTTCAAGAGGTGAAAATAATAATATACCCCCCCCCCTTTTCTGAGCTATGGCTCATTGAGCCACAATGTCCTGCCCACGGCACACCTTGTTCCCTCTCCGCTCGCTGCCTGGCGTCCAGGAGGGCTGATTAAAACATTCTCCAAAGGCTCTTCCCTGGAAACCACAGACGTGTAATTGCTGTGGAACGCAACATTCTGTTCCCCCTCGCAGCAGGTAATGAAGATGTGCCTGTGGTGATATCACACTGACCTGAGCATTGTTTACCACATAACAGAGGGAGAGAGAAGTGGGAGAGAGAGAGAGAGCGAAAGAAAGAGAATGAGATAAGGGGGGGGAGAGAGAGAGCAATACTGGGGAAGCCAGGTAGGTAACAGCTGTGACCTCATCATGTCCTGCTCCCTCTCAGTTCTTATCTACTATGCGTGGGCAACGCATAACACACCACGTGACGTGCCACTGTTTATACCGCGTGTTTCATTAGTCTTCATGTTCATTAAGAACACCAGTCTCTGGTGGCTGATTCGCTGCCAGAGATAGAGAGAGTGAGCCCCAGTATTCTGGAAGACATCCATGATGTACTGTACCATGATCCACCTAGCCTGCTCTGCTGCCATCTGTTCCTGTTGGCTCTGTTTGGCTGGGAATGCACATGTTTACACAACACACAGTGTGGCTCCTCCTCTAACTGCATGTGATAGGCCCATGTCAGACATTACACACTCACACATACAGGCCAATACAAGACAATCAATGACAATGTTGCTTGAATTATTACTGTGTATCGTATAATGCATCTAAATCCCCCATATGATGGATAAAGTACAGATGGACAAAATGAATACAGATGGACAAAATGAATGTCACATAACATATTAATGTATAACAGTGGAGGCTACTGAGGGGACAAAAACCATGAAGTATTTGATACCATTCCACTAATTCCGCTCCAGCTATTATCACGAGCCCGTCCTCCCCAATTAAGATGCCGCCAACCTTCTGTGATGTATGAATGCCGTAAGACCAAAAATGTTGCTTGAAATATTACTGTGTAGCTGTATCGGGCAATACATCTGAATGTAGGTCTATTACCGTATGTAAAACCGGGGCATCACACAGGGTGGGACGTGATCCTATCCAAGGGAAGAAATATACAGACACAATGAACTATTTTATTCTCTTTTGTATTTCACCAGGGTTCCCAGTCTAGGGTATATTTGTGGTTTGGATATTCCTTATTGTTTTCGTACAGATTGGTGATCCACTACCTTTTCAGAGGTAGTTTATTAGTGAAAATATTGACAACAACGATTCCAGAAACTCTCCCCAAAGACCAATCCATCTTAAATCATTTAAACCTGAGAAATTTTAACTGGCTCTGTGTTCTGCAGCATCAGCAAACTAACAAAGACAGGAAGTATGGAGACTCTGCTCTGTCAAAACCTAACAGGTCTGTTTTTATTTGTTATGTAACAAAAACAATTAAATATTCTAGTTTGTGATGTGTTTTGAAATAGTAAATGGATAAACTGTGAATGTTATGTTGCATTACTATTTACCAAAAGCTGCAGGAACTGGAGAAACGTATAATTATGATAATTATGCTTATAAAAATCTATCTCCATTTGAGATAATGGATAAACCATTTAAAAAACATCCTAATCTGGATATCCTGAAGAATATCACATCACAAATAATTATCTCCAATATCGCATTATTTGGTCTGATATCCAGATTAGTATATCTTCAGTAAAATAGTTGATGGTTGTGACAACGTCCTAGTATCCATCTCAGTTCAGTTGGTTCTGTATCATTCTGACAGACAGCCCTCTTTTGCCTAGGCAGGTATTTTATGTTCATTTCCCAGACTATTCAATTCTCTGATTAATTGGTTCACTCAAAAGAAAGGGCTGAGTGGCCAATATCATCCCAGCAGAGACTGTTCCATCCGATCTATGTCTAACCAAGTGGCAAGGGCCAATTTAGATCTGGTGTAATGTGGCATGACTGTGGCGGACCATGTCTTGTGGGGTGGATATTTTAAAAAATGCTTCTTCGATAATTGTGGCCCTGAGAAGCTTTGTGTTTGGTTGATTTCTTTGTTGTTCCCTGTCTTGTTTTGAATAACATCCAAATATACAATGCCGTCGAAAGATGCATAAAATCAAATTGTCAGATTTACCATAATCAGACAAATGCTCTATGCTCAGCTATGATTGTCACGAATTGTTTAAATATGTCACTCATACAAAAAATTACAATTGTCTTACTAGGTAAAAGTGAGGGTATTTTATTCAACATATTTTGAAAAGAAATCACTTAATCTCATGTAGATCCCATACAGACCGCAATCACGGTTTTGTTAAATAGTCAAGATTTTATCTTTATGAAATTCAATAAAACAATAGCCAAAATATTTAGTAGACTGGTCCATCCATCGGTAAAGAACAGATGTATCTTTCTGTCCTCAGTATCTCTGCCATTTTGGCAGTCAAGCAAACACACAGCCTTAATCCTGCTGATAGAAATCTGTTTTGTTCATAGGAAAAACAACAAATGTACAAAAACTAGACATATTTGTTCATTCTCTCCTTGGTCATAAATGTATCACAGTGCAGAGCTACCGTATAGCGTAACAGTTTAGAGATCAAAGGTGTCCCATTAAGACATAAGACTCACCATTAAATGTCACTGCTGGCTTGTCATACATAAATGATACACAGGGCTTTAAAAAATGTTAGCAATAAACATGACAACTCAATGGCTTGATTCCTAAATTATAGCCTAATTCGTTAATCTGCAGGGATTATGCTGTAGTAAAATTTTATTAAACTTCTCCTCAGGGTTAAATGCACTCAGAAAGGTAAAGTGTGGAAAATTACATCATACAGATTGTTTTAGTAGAAAGTATACATATTTTTCATACAAACAACCTCTGAAAAAAGTACAAGTCAATCGAAAATCAATCATGGCAACAAACACTAATGTTACTGTACATACAAAATACCAAGGAACACAGAAGTAAACGCACCTTGGGTTTAGGGTGCTGTGTACTGGCATGGCAATATTATGACGAGCTCAGTCAGTGCTAGTTCTCTCCCAATAGTCTCTGAGATGATTACCTTTTCATTGTGCAATAATCACTCTCTTGCAGTCCTCTTTGTAAATACTTTCACAAAAAACAGCCGTCTTTATAAATACTCTCACAGAATTGTCACAGTCAATTGAAATTGTCAAGCCAATGTCTGCCTGAGCATCTGTAAAAATAAATCCTTTCCCAAACAGGGATTTTCTTTCCTTCTTGACCCAAAAGAGCAGTGGGGGAGAACTTTCCTGACAGACAGAATCTATCCTCTTTACACTGTGATAAAGCAGAATATAACCTGTGATAGAAAGGGACCAGATAGTGAAGGAGAAGAGAAGGAACATGGCTCTGTGGTGATGATGTGATAACATGATATCCATATACAAGTTCTGTGCTCTCACACTAGAGAGCTGACAAATGCCAGTGTGTTGTTGTTACTGTCGCTAATGTTGATGTTTATGTTGATATAGCGCTCGTCCAGTCCGTCGAATATGTCCACTAGGTTCATCTCACATGACCCATATGAATGAGTTAGGTCAGTGTCCGATAGAGTTTCTTCATCCGCCTCGTACCCCTCTTCTTCCACCTCCTCATCCCTCTCATCATCCTCCTCTTCCTCCTCCTCCTCTTCTTCTTCCTCCTCTGCGATGGAGCAAAGACGGGTGGTGCTGGGGCCTCCAGGGCTGTCGGCAGGTGGCCGGTAGTGGCACTGCCCATTGAGAAGCCTCCTCAGGGGCATCAACGGCACCATGTCCTCCCCCAGTAGCTGCTGTTGGCAGTGCCTGAAATCACTCTGCCTCTTCAGCCGCTTGAACTCACTGAAGGCTGAGGTGGACGTCTGGTAGAGACTGTGTGCTATGGCCCTGGCCTTCTCCGACTTGCTGACCAGAACGGCATGGCACCTGAGAACCACAGCCTTGTTCTTAACTTGATGTCTGTAGATCCAGGCTAGGATCTTGGGTCGGCAGGGGTCAGCTGTGCAGTAGGTGATGCGGTTCAGAGAGTAGAGTTGGGTGGGATTCTTCTTGCCCGTCTTGTCGGTGCCCATCTGGATGCCCTGAGGTCCCACGGTTAACCTCATCTTGACGCTGTGCTCCCCGTAGTTACTCCTTTGCCAGATCTTAGCCACTGGGTCCTGTGTGCAGCCTCCTCCTTTAGCTGTGATGGTGACGATGCTCCCCAGGTAACGTACGGTGTAGGTGGGCTCCTCCTTGTTGAGTTCCACCTTCTGCCTCTTGGTCTGGAAGACGGAGCCAAGCCAGTCGAAGGGGTTCGAGTCGGGGAGCAGGTCGGGACAGGAGCGCATCAGGGAGGAGAGGATGGACTGGTAGGTCAGCCCAGCTATCAGGCTCTTAGGCTTGGTCTTGGCCTCATCCTGCACCAGAACAAACTTGCTTCTTTTCCAGGGCAGCATGGTGCCGGCAGGGAGAGTTTGAGGGAGTGAGTCCTTCTACCTGCGTGTGTTTTTGTCAGCAAAGGAGCGATAGAGAGCAGAGAGAAATAGAGAAGCAGCTCTGCCAAGCACAGAGGAAAGACTGAGAGCTGCGAGCCTCAGCCAGTATGTTCCACTGTTCGCTCCTCCTTCCTCTCCTCCTCCTCCTCCCTCCCTCCTTCTCCTCGTCTGTCTGCATCATGCAGCTCTGATCAGTGCTGGGGACTCAGCCCCGTGCTTCAGCACCCCCCCCCCCCCCCCTCCTTCTCCCTCGCTCCTTCACTGTTTCTTTCCAAGTAGCTTGCCAACTCCTTTCATTCATCCGGCCAGGTCTGAGATGGAGATTGTGATTTCTCTGTGTTTATTTTCATCTTAACCCTGAATACCCTGAGCGGGTTCACCCTGATTGATTTGTATTTGTCCTGTTGTTACATTGTAATATGGAGGTCAAAGGTTGGAAAGATGTTCTAATTTATTTTACTTCCTTGTTTTGGAGAGTGGTAGTAGTGACATTGACAATCTGTCAATGACAACAAACTATCATTACCATTGGAATGTCTATGGACTCAACATGACCACACCAATGCTATTACATGGTTCTACGGTGACTTTATGTACAGTATGTGTCCATATTATCCATTAGTTTCTAGTGGATAGACCATATAGTTCAAGAGAAAAAAGCCTAATTAATGAAAAAAGCATCAATGGCATTATTTTCAATTAACTCTTTAACTATTCCAACTATTGACTTTTTTCACAGGTGCCATCAGAAATATTGACATATTGACATAGTAAAATAAATACAAGTGTGTAAAAAACAGTAAGGATATTTAATACTGAAACCCTCATATTAAACAACACTGGTATTCACTAAGTTGATCTTTTGTATTTAGGATAATGTTTTACAGCTTTGTCATTCAATTTGTTTTATTTTAAAATCATCTTCATTTCTTATTTTATATATTTTGACGCAGTCTGTGTGTTCGAAGCGTGTAGTAACCAAAAAGGCCCCTTGAAAGTTACCAAAATGATGGTAGTTTACTGGTAAACTGCTAAAGTTTTCAGTAATATACCCTCCTTTTGCAAACCTAGGAATGTTACATATGTGACCATGACATTGTCCTCTATCTGATGTTATTGTAATGTGTGCTATGTCTATTGCTTGACTGACTTACTGTATTGGGAGTATTGGGTAGGTACAGTATTGACTGTATTGGGAGGGCACATCACAGGGCAACGTTTCTGGTGGACAGTTTTGTAGCAATGAATCATTGTGAGCATCATTTCTATCTGCCACTGAGGGTGCCAGAGAGTGGGAGTGCATTTGTCATGTGTAGATGAAGTTCTCTTGTGAGAGAATGAATCGAACAGAGCTGTGTAGTTTTATGGACAAAAGTTATAGTTTTGGCCTTGTGGGCATTGCGCAGTAATTGAGAAGAAAGTCCATATCTAAGTTAAACGCAGACTAAAGTAATAAGACACTATAAAAGGATCCAACACAGGAAATGCTCATTTAGATTATTCACTTAGCAAAATAGCCATTTAGATCATAACAAGCACTATTTGGGGATCCAGAAGAAAAGCCCTCTGCATTCACTAACCCCATTTTACAGTAGATATTTCGCAACCCAAGACATGCTCAATTGAAAAGAGCCCTTTTCAACACAAACCAAATCCATAGTCAACAGCTATAACTAACTTTTAGATTTATTTTAAGGGTTTGAGAAAGCTTGAGAAAAAAAATTACTGTAATTTCCCACCTACACTCTTAAAACAAAAGGTGCTATATCCCCATATGTGAACCCTTTGAAGAACTCTTTTTAGTTCCAGGTAGAACCCTTTTGAGTTCCAGGTAGAACCTTTTACACAGAGGGTTCTACATGGAATCCAAAATAGTTCTACCTGAAACCAAAAAGGGTTCTACCTGGAACCAAAAAGGGTTCTACCTGGAACCAAAAAGGGTTTTCCTATGGGGACAATATAATGGTCAGAGGAGAGGAGGAGGAGGAGGATGAGGATGCTCTGGATACATTAGAGACAGACTAACAGTTTTCTCTCATGAGCAGCTCAAGAGATGTTTAGTTTTAACCTCAAAATAGATAGTTTGGTTGAGTTGTCAACTAACATGAATTCAAAGTAAAATCAACTAAACATTTCACCTTGGCATTGGATTTAGGTTAAAAGTTGGGTGAAAAAATGACAAAATTCATTTTATAAATGTTTTAAATTTAACTAGGCAATTCAGTTAACTGCCTTATTCAGGGACAGAACGACAGATTTTTACCTTGTCAGCTCGGGGATTCGATTCAGCAACCTTTCGGTTACGGGCCCAACAATACAACCACTCGGCTACCTGCCTCACCTTTAAGATGATTACTTTTTTCAAATCCAATCAGTTTCCCACGTTGATTCAACGTCATCACATTTAATTTTGGGGTTGAAATGACGTGGAAACAATGTTGATTCAACCAGTTTTTGCCCAGTGGGCAAGCCCTACTCTGAGATCTGACCCATTATGAGTCGGTATCATGTCTTCTCTTGTCTCTCATGATTCAGTTTCAAGGGAGCTTGACTGAGCAACTTTATCAGAACATATGGGGCTCCATAAATCACTGCTGAGATTTGAGGCAGCTTCTCCTCTCAGCCTCAGGAGATTAACACAGAGAGGTCATCCATGATCCATCACTGCTTGGTCGTTCCCGAGATGGATGCCAGTGCTCAGTATTGACTTGCCTGCTGCCACCAGGGTTATCGCACTATTGAAGAGTCGGTGAATGAAATTAGGAAACGTCGGCGGGAAGATCAACTCCTAAACCTTGTTAAATCTCCCTTTTAATCAATATCAGTCCTTTTTGTTTCTGGAATTGTACTCCGCTCATTCTGAGCCTCATAGAATGGATGTGAGGGCAAACTTCTGAATGTTCTTCTATATGATAATAAACAGGAGGTATGAGTGTTCTACTGTTCTAACACCAGTCATCCTCCCAGGAGAGAGAGCATAATGTATTAGTGTTCTACTGTTCTAACACCAGTCATCCTCCCAGGAGAGAGATCATAATGTATTAGTGTTCTACTGTTCTAACACCAGTCATCCTCCCAGGAGAGAGAGCATAATGTATTAGTGTTCTACTGTTCTAACACCAGTCATCCTCCCAGGAGAGAGAGCATAATGTATTAGTGTTCTACTGTTCTAACACCCGTCATCCTCCCAGGAGAGAGATCATAATGTATTAGTGTTCTACTGTTCTAACACCCGTCATCCTCCCAGGAGAGAGAGCATAATGTATTAGTGTTCTACTGTTCTAACACCAGTCATCCTCCCAGGAGAGAGATCATAATGTATTAGTGTTCTACTGTTCTAACACCAGTCATCCTCCCAGGAGAGAGAGCATAATGTATTAGTGTTCTACTGTTCTAACACCAGTCATCCTCCCAGGAGAGAGAGCATAATGTATTAGTGTTCTACTGTTCTAACACCAGTCATCCTCCCAGGAGAGAGAGCATAATGTATTAGTGTTCTACTGTTCTAACACCCGTCATCCTCCCAGGAGAGAGAGCATAATGTATTAGTGTTCTACTGTTCTAACACCAGTCATCCTCCCAGGAGAGAGAGCATAATGTATTAGTGTTCTACTGTTCTAACACCAGTCATCCTCCCAGGAGAGAGAGCATAATGTATTAGTGTTCTACTGTTCTAACACCAGTCATCCTCCCAGGAGAAAGAGCATAATGTATTAGTGTTCTACTGTTCTAACACCAGTCATCCTCCCAGGAGAGAGAGCATAATGTATTAGTGTTCTACTGTTCTAACACCAGTCATCCTCCCAGGAGAGAGAGCATAATGTATTAGTGTTCTACTGTTCTAACACCAGTTATCCTCCCAGGAGAGAGAGCATAATGTATTAGTGTTCTACTGTTCTAACACCAGTCATCCTCCCAGGAGAGAGAGCATAATGTATTAGTGTTCTACTGTTCTAACACCAGTCATCCTCCCAGGAGAGAGAGCATAATGTATTAGTGTTCTACTGTTCTAACACCAGTCATCCTCCCAGGAGAGAGAGCATAATGTATTAGTGTTCTACTGTTCTAACACCCGTCATCCTCCCAGGAGAGAGAGCATAATGTATTAGTGTTCTACTGTTCTAACACCAGTCATCCTCCCAGGAGAGAGAGCATAATGTATTAGTGTTCTACTGTTCTAACACCCGTCATCCTCCCAGGAGAGAGAGCATAATGTATTAGTGTTCTACTGTTTTAACACCCGTCATCCTCCCAGGAGAGAGAGCATAATGTATTAGTGTTCTACTGTTCTAACACCAGTCATCCTCCCAGGAGAGAGAGCATAATGTATTAGTGTTCTACTGTTCTAACACCAGTCATCCTCCCAGGAGAGAGAGCATAATGTATTAGTGTTCTACTGTTCTAACACCAGTCATCCTCCCAGGAGAGAGAGCATAATGTATTAGTGTTCTACTGTTCTAACACCCGTCATCCTCCCAGGAGAGAGAGCATAATGTATTAGTGTTCTACTGTTCTAACACCCGTCATCCTCCCAGGAGAGAGAGCATAATGTATTAGTGTTCTACTGTTCTAACACCAGTCATCCTCCCAGGAGAGAGAGCATCACTTATTTATTTGATAAAATAGCAGGCAATCTTGCCCATGTTATTTGTGTTGTCTCTGCATGAATAAGAGAACAGTAATATGAATGGAATTGTCAAAATACCCCCCCTTTTCATTCAGATGGGCATCATAATTAAGACAGAATGTGCGATCCTATTTCCGTTGTACCACAATGTTCACTTCTAAACAGACTTAATTTGTTTTGGAGAATCAGCGATGTCCCCGTGGCATGGCAAAAACAGTCATTACGCTGTGTAACGTAATGTCATATTTGCGTCCTCTGTTCATTAGACCGTAGCACTGGAACAAAATGCCAATTGAGGAAACTTTGGCAACTACATCACTGCTTTGTTATAACCCGACTGTGACAGAGAGCCGGGAATACTGTGAGCTACTGCTATTAAAGGCAACCATCCACTTACTTTGCTAAATGGGCTGCAGTTTGGGTTTGTTTACAGGAAGCTGGAGCATTGGGATAAAACTGAAATGGCATCCTATCCCCTATATAGTGCACTACTTTGGACTGAAGCCCTATGAGGCCAAAAGTAGTGCACAGCTTCAGCTCCAGCCTTCAGCCCCAGCTGGCTCTTTCTGGCGCCCTTACCCATTTGTTATCAGCTCTCGCCCCAACCCGGGGTGCAGACCGCTCCTATAGCAATCCAATTACTCTTATCTGAACGCACCCCCTTCCTCTCCAGCATCCAAAAGGAAAGGAACCAATTCTTCTTTCTTATTACCTTTCCTTACTTTGTTTCTAGGAGCCCTTGCCTTGTCCAGGGGATTGTATGCTACATACTGTATGTCTACCCGGGCAAGCTAATTAAATTGGGCTCCTTCTTCAGCACGCTACACTTATACTACAGACTGTAATCAAAGAACGAGGGGGTTCTGGCAGAGAGAGAGGGAGAGGGGGGTAGAGAGAGGGAGAGGGAGAGGGAGAGGGGGGTAGAGAGAGAGAGAGACAGTGAGAGGCCCCTGCCTGCCATCTGATTTATGGAGCTCCATGAGGGCAGCTAGCAGAGAAAGAGGCGATGAGAGACAGGGCTCTGCTCACTGTAAAGAATGTGAGGGAGAGATGACAGAGCAGGGCTGCTGCATTATTCCTCCATCAGACTGCAACATCCAACTACCCGTCATGCTGAGGAACCAAGAAAATGAACACAAATCAGCCTGCCTGGGATGGGATGACTGGGGTCGGGGAGGAGACAGAGGCTACATCCCAAATACTACCCTCTTCCCTATGTGATGCACTACTTTTGACCAGGGCCTATACGGCTCTGGTCAAAAGTAGTACACTATATAGGAAATAGAGTGCCATCTGAGACGCAGCCAGAGTATCAACCAGAAAGATGAACTCTTTTAGAAATATAGTACATGTATTTCCTTTGTCTGCAAAAAGGTAAGCAGGGATGGAAATCAATAAAGGCTGCATTTCATTTACACTCTTAGGAAAAAAGGTGCTAAGTAGAAGAACCATACAGGGTTCTTTGGTTTGTCCCCATAGGGAAACACTTTTTGGTGCTGGGTAGAACCGTTTGCAGAGTGTTGTATCTAGAACCCTCTATGTAGGGTTCTTCATAGAACCCCATGTATATGATTCTACCTAGAACCCTCTATGAAGAGTTCTGCATTGAATCCTCTATGAAGGGGTTCTACCGAGAACCCTTTTACCTTTGGAGGGTTCTTCCTAGAACCCTCTATGAATGGTTCCACCACCTTATTAGCCTTTAAAATGTAATTATACTGAACAAAAATATTTACTTTACTGAGTTACAGTTCAAATAAGGAAAATCAGTTAATTAAAATGAATTCTATGGATTTCTATGGATTTCACATGACTGGGAATACAGATATGCACCTTTAAAAAAGAAGGTAAGGGAGTGGATCAGAAAACCAGTCAGTATCTCGTGTGACCACTATTTGCCTCATGCAGCGCGATACATCTCCTTCGGATAGAGTTGATCAGGCTGTTGATTGTGGCCTGTGGAATGTTGTCTCAATCCTCTTCAATGGCTGTATGAAATTGCTGGACATTGGCAGGAACTGGAACACGCTGATGTGCACGTCGATCCAGAGCATCCCAAACATGCTCAATGGGTGACATATGCAGGCCATGGAAGAACTGGGACATTTTCAGCTTCCAGGAATTGTGTGCAGATCCTTGCGTCATGGGGCCATGCATTATCATGCTGAAACATGAGGTGATGGCGGCGGATGAATGGGTGACAATGGGACTCTGGATCTGATCACGGTATCTCTGTGCATTCAAATTGCCATCGATAAAATGCAATTGTGTTTGTTGTCTGTAGCTTATGCCTGCCCATACCATAACCCCACCGCCATCATGGTGCACTCTGTTCACAGCATTGACATCAGCAAACCGCTCACCCACACGACGCCATACGTGGTATGCAGTTGTGAGGCAAGTTGGACGTACTGACAAATTCTCTAAAAAGACGTTGGAGGCGGCTTATGGTAGAGAAATTACCATAACATTTCTGCAGTCAGCATGCCAATTGCATGCCCCTTCAACACTTGAGACATCTGTGGCATTGTATTATGTGACAAAATGTGCACATTTTAGATTGGCCTTTTATTGTCCCCAGCACAAGGTGCACCTGTGTAATGATCATGCTGTTTAATCAGCTTCTTGATATGCCACACCTGTCAGGTGGATGGATTATCTTGGCAAAGGAGAAATGCTCACTAACATGGATGTAAACAGATTTGTGCACAAAATGAGAGAAAAATCGTTTTTTGTGCAAATGGAACATTTCTGGGATATTTAATTTCAGCTCATGAAACATGGGACCAACACTTTACATGTTGTGTATTTATTACAATACATTAAAACCCTTTGCCTTACAAAGAACCCTTGTCTTTCAAAAAGGGTAATTCTGATCAAAATGGTTCTTGGTAGAACCCTATCACTCTGCAAATAACCCTTTTGGAACCCTTTTTTCTAAGAATGTATGGGCATCATGCTATAGGTGATTTATTAGTGGAAGTAGTGGGGTATTGATCGAAGGAATGAATAGGAAGAAAGATACGAGTTGTGGCAAAATTCTTAGAACTTATGGGAAGGTTTGGAATGTATGGAAATTGTGTGCATTATGTTCCCAAGCATGACATTTATAGAGAACTGTCACAGAAACATCTGACTCACTGCATTCAATATATCCAGAACACAAGAGCCTTATGAGCAATATAAGGCTCTGCTGTAGCCTACTCTAATACAAATGTTTCGTACAGTGTGTTCCATACAGTATACCCAAGATGTTCTGTGCAAATCTTCCATACAGTATGCCCATTTCTACAGCACCAAACATACAGCTTCATACAAAAGGTCCTCCAACGCACCTTCTTTAGATGTTGAATATTTTCCTACACTCCCTACCCTGTTATTGTAACATCTAACAGTGGCTAGATTAATGGCACCTCTCTGTTGGAATGATTCAGCGTCATTTGTATTATGCAATTCCGCATTATGCATGTAGGTATATAAATGAACTCCACATTTGAAGTTTTGTGAAGGACAGACAGGAAGAGGAAATTAAAAACTGCCATAAAAACAAGCCTGTGTCAAATAGCTTCATTAGTCATCCTGGGGTGCTCTTGTTTGGTATAACCTTCAAAGGCAACCCTCCAGGCTTTTGACGTTCAGCTTGTCTCATTTTTCTCATTGTAATATCATCAATAGTCAGTACAGTCCATCGAATTTGATATAGCCAAGACTCAAAGGGTAAAGTACAGACCACAATCACTCTGGCTCTGCTCAGAGCAACATGTATCCATGGTATAGTATCTTTGATTACCAATCTAGACTTGGTTTTCTCTATCGTAATCGCTCCTCTTTCACTCCAGCTGCCAAACTAACCCTGATTCAGATGACCATCCTACCCATGCTAGATTACAGAGATGTAATATATAGATCGGCTGGTAAAGGTGTTCTCGAGCTGCTAGATGTTCTTTACCATTCAGCCATCAGATTTGCCACCAATGCTCCTTATAGGACACATCACTGCACTCTATACTCCTCTGTAAACTGGTCATCTCTGTACACCCGTCATAAGACCCACTGGTTGATGCTTATTTATAAAACTCTCTTAGGCCTCACTCCCCCCTATCTGAGATATCTACTGCCGCCCTCATCCTCCACATACAACACCCGTTCTGCCAGTCACATTCTGTTAAAGGTCCCCAAAGCACACACATCCCTGGGTCGCTCGTCTTTTCAGTTCGCTGCAGCTAGTGACTGGAACGAGCTGCAACAACAGTTTTATCTCAATCTCTTCATTCAAAGACTCAATCATGGACACTCTTACTGACAGTTGTGGCTGCTTTGCGTGATGTATTGTTGTCTCTACCTTCTTGCCCTTTGTGCTGTTGTCTGTGCCCAATAATGTTTGTACCCCGCTTTGGGCGGCAGGTAGCCTAGCGGTTAGAGTGTTGGGCCAGTAACCAAAAGGTTGCTGGTTTGAATACCTGAGCTGACAAGGTGAAAAAACTTGTCGATGTGTCCTTGAGCAAGGCACTTAACCCTAATTTGCTCCAGGGGCTGATCCTGTAGCTAGGCCGTCATTGTAAATAAGAATTTGTTCTTAACTGACCTGCCTAGTAAAAAAAAAAAAAAACATGCTACCATGTTGTGTTACTACCATGTTGTTGTCATGTTACGTTGCTACCATGCTATGTTGTTGTCTTAGGTCTCTCTTTATGTAGTGTTGTCTCTCTGGTCGTGATATGTGTTTTGTCCTATATTTTTATTTAATGTATTTATATTTTTAATCCCAGCCCCCATCCCTGCAAGAGGCCTTTTGGTAGGCCGTCACTGTAACATTTATTTAACTGACTTACCTAGTTAAATAAATGTTAATTTTTTTATGTTAAATAAAATACAAAACAAAATAAAAAAGACCGTTCACAATCATGGCAGAGATAGCACATGAGGACACACTAATCTACTTGACTACCAGATGAGGACGCACATCATTCCCAACCAAAACGCGACACATCCAGGCCTGGAGCTAGACCTATGTAGCAACCCATCTAAACGAAGGCCACTCATAATGGCAGAGCATGTTATTTTGTTTGAAATATTTAGTGGACTAAATGAGAGTATAGCTATCAAATAATCTTGGCAACATGCAAACAAGAGACATTGGCAATGACATCACTACTCTGCTAAGAACCATTTTCCTGAACTATTTGATTACATTCTATCATCATGTAATTGCTATTTCATTCACACAAAAAAACACTCGCAACATGCAGTCACAATCTGCATGATTACATTATTACCTAAAATGCTTTCAGAAATTAGATTTCCACAGTCTCTCATTTTCTTTAACGTGTGTGTGTGTATGTGTGTGTATGCATACTGGGATGACGTCTGTTCAGGTGACATCTGATACTAGGTGTAACGCACGTTAAGACACATCTGCATCAGTCCTAGCCATGCCTCCATGTTTCCATGCCTCCAGCGATGTGCTCCACAGCATTGAGACGGACTCATCTGGTTCCCTCCCTGCCTCCCTGCCTCCCTCCCTGCCTCCCTGCACTCCTCCCTCAAAGTTTCCTCCCTTTTCTATCTTCCATCTGCCAGCCAGGGCTATTTCTGTCTATACCTCCACATGGATGGGTGGATGGGTAGATTGGTGCAGGCAGGCATTAGGAAAACAGACAGAGACATGGGAGGTAGAGATGTTAGCAGTGGAGCGGTGGGTCTACAGGAAGGAAGGGACACTTTCCACTCTAACTAGATGACTGTCTCAAGGTGGCTAATATTGAGACAAAGCCCTCAGGCATGTTCGGTTCTCTTTTTGAGTTGATATGGAAGAGGTTATGCTGCCAACACCTCTCCTGTATTTGGAGTTTGGTAGCTCCAAGTTCTCTCTAAATCTTTCAGCAGTCAGTTAAATTATAGCAAAGTCTGATTCAGTCTACTGATTCAGTCTACTGATTCAGTCTACTGATTCAGTCTACTGATTCAGTCTACTGATTCAGACTACAGTCGTGGCCAAAGGTTTTGAGAACGACACAAGTATTGGTCTCCACAAAGTTTGCTGCCTCAGTGTTGATGATGGCAATTTGCATATACTACAGAATGTCATGAAGAGTGATCAGATTAATTCCAATTAATTGCAAAGTCCCTCTTTGCCATGAAAATGAACTTAATCCCCCAAAAACATTTCCACTGCATTTCAGCCCTGCCACAAAAGGACCAGCTGCCATCATGTCAGTGATTGTCTCGTTAACACAGGTGAGAGTGTTGACGAGGACAAGGCTGGAGATCACTCTGTCATGCTGATTGAGTCAGAATAACAGACTGGAAGCTTTAAAAGGAAGGTGGTGCTTGAAATCATTGTTCTTCCTCTGTCAACCATGGTTACCTGCAAGGAAACACGTGCTGTCATCATTGCTTTGCACAAAAAGGGCTTCACAGGCAAGGATATTGCTGCTGGTAAGATTGCACCTAAATCAACCATTTATCGGATCATCAACAACTTCAAGGAGAGAGGTTCAATTGTTGTGAAGAAGGCGTCAGGGCGCCCAAGAAAGTCCAGCAAGCGGCAGGACCGTCTCCTAAAGTTGATTCAGCTGCGGGATCGGGGCACCACCAGTGCAGAGCTTGCTCAGGAAAGGCAGCACGCATTATTTGCTGCTCAGAAGGGCAGCAAAGAAGCCACTTCTCTCCAGGAAAAACATCAGGGACAGACTGATATTCTGGAAATGGTACAGGGATTGGACTGCTGAGGACTGGGGTAGAGTCATTTTGTCTGATGAATCCCCTTTCCGATTGTTTGGGCCATTCGGAAAACACCTTGTCCGGAGAAGACAAGGTGAGCGCTACCATCAGTCCTGTGTCATGCCAACAGTAAAGCATCCTCAGACCATTCATGTGTGGGGTTGCTTCTCATCCAAGGGAGTGGGCTCACTCACAATTTTGCCTAAGAACACAGCCATGAATAAAGAATTGTACCAACACATCCTCTGAGAGCAACTTCTCCCAACCATCCAAGAACAGTTTGGTGACGACCAATGCCTTTCCAGCATGATGGAGCACCTTGCCATAAGGCAAAAGTGATAACTAAGTGGCTCGAGGAACAAAACATCAACATTTTGGGTCCATGGCCAGGAAACTCCCCAGACCTTAATCCCATTGAGAACTTGTGGTCGATCCTTAAGAGGCGGGAGGACAAACAAAAACCCACAACTTCTGACAAACTCCAAGCATTGATTATGCAAGAATGGCCAGCCATCAGTCAGGATGTGGCCCAGAAGTTAATTGACAGCATGCCAGGGCGGTTTGCAGAGGTCTTGAAATAGAAGGGTCAACACTGCAAATATTGACTCTTTGCATAAACTGAATGTCATTGTCAATTAAAGCCTTTGACACTTATGGAATACTTGTAATTATACTTCAGTGTACCATAGTAACTACTGACATAAAGATCTAAGAACACTGAAGCAGAAAACTTTGTAGAGACCAATACTTGTGTCATTCTCAAAACCTTTGGCCACGACTGTACTCTTTCATACAGTGTTTGAGGGAATTTTGTTGTTGTTGTACCCATGTTTAAAAAAATATATTTAACCAGGCAAGTCAGTTAAGAACAAATTATTTTTTACAATGACGTCCTACACCGGCCAAACTCGGATAACGCTGGGCCAATTGTGCGCCGCCCTATGGGACGCCCAACCACGGCCGGTTGTGATACAGCCTGGATTTGAACCAGGGTGTCTGTAGTGACGCCACTAGCACTAAGATGCAGTGCCTTAGACCGCTGCGCCACTTGGGAGCCCAAGTTAATCTGTTATTCTTGTTGTCTCAGTATAGAGATCTTCAAAACCTTTTTGAAAAGTACAGTAGAGTTTTCGCCATCTGTGCCAAAATCTTCCAATTTACAGAGATGGAGAGATTTAAATACATAAATCCACATTTATCCAACATGTTGTAGGGAAGTACACTACAGGCCTTTGCTTTGTACATCTAGCACCCTTGTTACACATTGTTTGTGCATTCTGCATCCTTGTGACTATTGTATTTCATTGCATTACTTATTTAACCACAAATTATTTTGGGGAAACCAAGTCCGGGGACACTTTCCCTGCCAGCTCATTCCATAAAAGCTGAAAAACACTACCGTGTAACTAAATATCAAATTGGCAGTGACTGTACAGTGTGGAAAACGAGCTGACAAAGCAGGGAGATATTATGCTAATCCTGTATTCATTATGATTGCCCCAAAAAGACTCCTAGTATGAATCCCATAAGCAGCCTTCAGTTCAGAACCATTCAATTGAGCCTGATGTGCAATCTCAGTCCCTGTGGGCCCTGGTCAAAATACCGCGCTATAGGGAATAGGGTGCCGTTTGGGACGCAAACCTAGTTAGGAAGAAGTGAATGGCTGCTGCCTGTGGGGCTGGGCTGAGTGAGTGACAGTCAGTCTGTGGATTTATGAGACTGAGATTGCACATCAGGCTCAATTGAATGGTTCTGAACTGAAGCCTGCTTTTCCCACTGCTGCATGCTGACACCATATTTCACCCTGAATGATGTCATACTCTTCATCTTTATTGCCACTGCACTTCTCCATTGCATCATTGTTGTTTATATAAAGAATGTATTTATCGCGTCAACCAGTAAAAAGCTTGATATGAAGTACTTTTGTGTTCTTATTTTATTCTCCTCTTGTGCTTGTTCAGCGATGTTTACCCTCTACCTATTCATGAAGGCCACCCTACTTATTCATCTAGGCCACCCTACTTATTCATGTTGGCCACACTACTTATTCATCTAGGCCACCCTACTTATTCATCTATGCAACCCTACTTATTCATGAAGGCCACCCTACTTATTCATCTAGGCCACCCTACTTATTCATGTTGGCCACACTACTTATTCATCTAGGCCACCCTACTTATTCATCTATGCAACCCTACTTATTCATGTAGGCCACCCTACTTATTCATGTAGACCACCCTACTTTTTCAAGTAGGCAACCCTACTTATTCATCTAGGCCACCCTACTTATTAATGTAGGCCACACTACTTATTCATCTAGGCCACCCTACTTATTAATGTAGGCCACCCTACTTATTCATCTAGGCCACCCTACTTATTCATCTATGCAACCCTGCTTATTAATGTAGGCCACCCTATTTATTCATCTAGGCCACCCTACTTATTCATCTATGCAACCCTACTTATTCATGAAGGCCACCCTACTTATTCATCTAGGCCACCCTACTTATTCATGTAGGCCACACTACTTATTCATCTAGGCCACCCTACTTATTCATCTAGGCCACCCTACTTATTCATCTATGCAACCCTACTTATTCATGTAGGCCACCCTACTTATTCATGTAGACCACCCTACTTTTTCAAGTAGGCAACCCTACTTATTCATCTAGGCCACCCTACTTATTAATGTAGGCCACACTACTTATTCATCTAGGCCACACTACTTATTCATCTAGGCCACACTACTTATTAATGTAGGCCACCCTACTTATTCATCTAGGCCACCCTACTTATTCATCTATGCAACCCTGCTTATTAATGTAGGCCACCCTATTTATTCATGTAGGCCACCCTACATATTCTTTGTAGTCCACCATACTTATTCAAGTAGGCCACCCTATTTATTATTGTAGGCCACCCTACTTATGAATGTAGGCAACCCTACTTATTCATCTAGGCCACCCTATTTATTATTGTAGGCCACCCTACTTATTCATGCAGGCCACCCTACCTATTTATGCAGGCCATCGTACCTATTCATGTAGGCCACCGTACCTATTCATGTAGGCCATAGTCTTTACAAGAGAAGGAGGGAACAGAAAACACGGCAGCAACATAAAGTGCATTGATGCTTCACACAATTAGCTAAACTCCCACCTTATGGTTTCCTGTAGCTGCTTGTAATCAAATCAAAATCAAATAAAATGTTATTGGTCGTATACACATATTTAACAGATGTTATTGCGGGTGTAGTGAAATGATTGTGTAATATTAAGGTCTCTCACACAATACAATGCACTAACCTGTCCTAGGCTATTCCTTTCTTTGACTTGTATTTCAAAACAGACTACATTGAGTTATTAAGATTACCAAGAATACAAATATTACGTGTTCTATGTTCCAGTGCTTCTAGAAACTGAAAGCGCGAACCACCGCATTTAACCATGGCAAGGTGACTGGGAATATGGTTGAATACAAACAGTGTAATTATTTACTCCGCAAGGCAATCAAACAGGCAAAACGTCAGTATAGAGACAAAGTGGAGTCGCAATTCAACGGCTCAGACACGAGACGTATGTGGCAGGGTCTACACAATCACGGACTACAAAAGGAAAACCAGCCACGTCGCCAACACCGATGTCTTGCTTCCGGACAAGCTAAACACCTTCTTCGCCCGCTTTGAAGATAACACAGTGCCACCGCTACCGAGGACTGTGGGCTCTTCTTCTCCGTGGCAAAAGTGAGTAAAACATTTAAACGTGTGGGGACAGCAGACTGGGATAGGGAGAGATTGAATATGCCCGCAAACACCAACCAGCTGGTCTGCGCATGCTCTGAGGACGCGGCTAGAGATGGTGTCTGAGTCGGCAGCCTTTCGAGGATTAGATAGGAACTTTATTGATCTATCTATCTAACCCTCGCATGGCTGCCGGCCCAGACGGCATTCCTAGCCGCGTCCTCAGAGCATGCACAGACCGGCTGGCATTCATTGACAATAGCTCAGCATTCTACACCATAGTACCCTCCAAGCTCATCATTAAGCTCCAGGCCCTGGGTCTGAACCTCGCCCTGTGCAACTGGGTCCTGGATTTCCTGACGGGCCGCCCCCAGGTGATGAAGGTAGGAAACAACACCTCCACTTCGCTGATCCTCAACACTGGGGCCCCACAAGGGTGCGTGCTCAGCCCACATGACTCAATCATCAAATTTGCAGATGACACAACAATAGTAGGCTTAATTACCAACAATGACAAGACCGCCTACAGAGAGGGGGTGAAGGCTCTGGGAGTGTGGTGCCAGGAAAATAACCTCTCACTCAACGTCAACAAAAGAAAGGAGATGATCGTGGACTTCAGGAAACAGCAGAGGGTGCACCCCACTATCCACATCGACGGGACCGCAGTGAAGTTGTAAAGCTTCAAGTTCCTTGGCGTACACATCACTGACAAACTGAAATGGACCACCCACACAGACAGTGTGGTGAACAAGGCGCAACAGCGTCTCTGGCACCTAAAACCCTCACAAACTTTTACAGATGCACAATTGAGAGCATCCTGTCAGGCTGTATCACCGTCTGGTACGGCAAATGCACCGCCCGCAACCGCAAAGCTCTCCAGAGGGTGGTGCGGTCTGCCCAATGCATTACCTGGGGCAAACTACCTGCCCTCCAGGTCACCTACAGCACCCGATGTCACAGGAAGGCCAAAAAGATAATCAAGGACATCAACCACCCGAGCCACTGCCTGTTCACCCCGATATCATCCAGAAGGCGAGGTCAGTACAGGTGCATCAAAGCTGGGACCGAGAGACTGAAAAACAGCTTCTATCTCAAGGTCATCAGACTGTTAAACAGCCATAACTAGCACATTAGAGTCTGCTGCCTATAGACATAGACTAGAAATCACTAGCCACTTTCAGAAATGAACACTAGTCACGTTAATAATGTTTACATATCTTGCATTACTCATCTCATATGTATATACTGGATTCTATACTATCTTAGTCCATGACGCTCTGACATCGCTCGTCCATATATGTATATATTTTTAATTCCATTCCTTACTTAGATTTGTGTGTATTGGGTATATGTTGTGAAATTGTTAGATATTACTGCACTGTCGGAGCTAGAAGCACAATCATATCGCTACACCCACAATAACATCTGCTAAACACGTGTATGTGACCAATAACATTTGATTTGATTTGATAACAAATCTGTGATGTCAGTCAAATGGTCAGAAAGAAAGATGGCGGAAGCGGACGCTGATGTGGAGCATGACTATAATGGCGGGGGAATCAAGGAGAGTTTTGAAGAATCCATTTGAGATACCCAAACTGGTGGAGAGGGTGCTGGGTAAAGTGAAGGCTGTGAGTATCACGAGAGGCAGGCTGGTTTAGATCTTTTTGTTCTTCTGAGGATCAGAAGGAGCGTGTGTTGCGTATCACCCGATTTGAGAAGTTTGATGTGTCCTGTATGTCTCGCCGGAACAGGGCACCCCTCAAGGGGGTTATATCTGCTGTTTCATAGGAAGTCGATGTTGCAGAGATTAAACATATTCCTGGAGTGATTGATGCTCGTCGGATGAATTGTGTGGTGAAGACTAGATTATCTGTTCTTTTGTTATTTGATATGGAATCTCTCCCTACTCAAGTGCTATATAAACTACATAGTCAGAGCATTTGTTCCAAGACCAATACAGTGTGATCACTGTAAAGCTTGTGGACATGTTTCAAGTTTTTGCAGAAGGGAGAAGCCGAGATGTCCAAGTTGTGGAAAAGATCATGTCATGTGTTTTAAAAGTAAAAAATGTGTCATGTTGCAGTTGTGGTGGGAACCATGAAGCCAAGTCTTTGGAATGCCAAACAAGGGTGAAAGATAATGAGATGGCAAAAGTCAGGGCTGTCCAGATCATTTCATATGCAGCGGCTGTTAAAGGGGTTAAGGGTTCGAATAGTGCTCCTGAAGAGTCCATGGTGGTGGATTGGCCTTCCTATTTCGCAACAAAACCTCCTTCACTCATGCTGCCAAACATGCCCTTGTAAAACTGACTATCCTACCGATCCTTGACTTCGGCGATGTCATTTACAAAATAGCCTCCAACACTCTACTCAGTAAATTGGATGTAGTCTATCACAGTGCCATCCGTTTTGTTACCAAAGCCCCATATACTACCCACCACTGCAACCTGTATTCTCTCGTTGGCTGGCCCTAATTACATATTTGTCGCCAAGCCCACTGGCTCCAGGTCATCTATAAGTCTTTACTAGGTAAATCCCCGCCTTATCTCAACTCGCTGGTCACCATAGCAACACCCACCCGTAGCATGCGCTCCAGCAGGTATATTTCACTGATCATCCCCAAAGCCAACACCTCCTTTGGCCGCCATTCCTTCCAGTTCTCTGCTGCCAATGACTGGAACAAACTGCAAAAATCCTTGAAGCTAGAGGTTCCTATCTCCCTCACTAACTTTAAGCATCAGCTGTCAGAGCTGCTTATCTATCACTGCACCTGTATATAGCCCTTCTGTAAATAGCCCACCCTACTACCTCATCCCCATATTTATTATTTTCACTCATTTTGCACTCCAGTATCTCTATTTGCACATCATCATTTGCACATCTATCACTCCAGTGTTAATTCTAATTTGTAACTTATTTCGCCACTATGGCCTATTTATTGTCCCACCTTCCTAACCTTACTGCATTTTGCACTACATTTGCACACTCTGTATATAGATTCTCCATTGTGTTATTGACTGTACATTTGTTTATTCTCATGTGTAACTCTGTGTTGTTGTTTTTGTTGCACTGCTTTGCTTTGTCTTGGCCAGGTCGCAGTTGTAAATGAGAACTTGTTCTCAACTGGCCTACCTGGTTAAATAAAGGTGAGAAAAAAATATGAAAAAAAAAGGCTGCAGGGGTTGCCGTTCAACAGCAGAACCCAGATATGTTAAAGGTTAAGAGGGTGGACTTTGTGGCCTTTATAGCTATGGTGATTAATGGTACTGCCAAGGTGGAGGAAGTCCAGGAAAATAGATATCCTTGTGGATGAGCGGGAACAGTTCCTGGGACTGAAAGACTTCTCGGCGGAGGAGTTGCATGGAGTATTGTCACTCCATGCAACTCCTGTGTACAGGAGGAGGACAACAACAGTAGCAAGATTAAAGGTAATCACATTATAGGCTTGTCTCGTCTATCTTTCTTATCTACCATATCTCTTTTAATCTGTTAGGATTGTCACTCCATGCAAAGGTATATATGGAGATTTTAAGGAAGATAGTAGTGGGAGTTTGGGGGTTTTAGTTTCGTCAATGTTTTTTTTATTGTTTTATTTCGGGTGGATTAAGTTAGTTTCCCCTATCATGTATGGGTTTTATTTTGTACCTTGGTTTTTCAACCCTGTCCAGTTAGTGGCGGTAATACACCTTTTTGGGTTGTAGTCTGCCATAAAACCTACAGCTGTAGAAGAAGAAGTAGAAGCTTTTCACTTGATAAATTATTGAACACTGTCACCTGCCGGTGAAAGGACCATATTGGAAAAACCTTTATTTTGAAGTGAGAAAAGGAACACGGGAAATAGTGTTCACTGTGAGAAAGTGGAGGGTGAGTGCTAGCTAATTGTGGCTGTATTTATCTAATCTTGCAACGAAATCGATCGTTTTTAAAATATAAACGTAATTTGCTGGGTGGGAGATGTGTGTTTACAAACGATCTACGTCAGTGCAGGGCTGAATTACAGAGCCCTTAGCTAGCTACGTTAACTTTTAGCTAGTGCAACGTCAACAACTGGTCAACAATGTTGCTAGATAGCGACAGGTTTTCATGTTCAGTTTATATATTTTGTATAATTGCATGATACCATATTTAAAAAATTTTTGGCGACTGCATTGTTATCATTAGCTAAGCATTTGAAATGGTCACTCACCTCCAGAAGGTTAGTCAACCCAAATAGATGTTTGCTGGTCCTATATAGGAGTCCTCGATTACGTTAGCTAATAATAGCTGGGTCATTCTCACGAAATGTTACCCAAGAGTTACAAAAGTGTAATTATTCACGAGATGTCATCTTGCATTAATGAGATTAGGCTCTGTATTTATCTATACTGAACAAAAATATAAACGGATCAATTTGAACGATTTTACTGAGTCATGGATTGCACATGACTGGGCATATAGATATGCATCTGTTGGTCACAGATACCCCCCGACAAATAGGGGCCAGGATTAGAAAAGCAATCAGTATTTTCCTTCCCATAGAGTTGATCAGGCTGTTGATTGTGGCCTGTGAAATGTTGTCCCACTCCTCTTCAATGGGTGTGCGAAGATGCTGGATATTGGCGGGAACTGGAACACGCTGTCCTACACGTCGTGCCAGAGCATCCCAAACATGCTCAATGGGTGACATGTCTGATGAGTATGCCGGTCATGGAAGAACTGGGACATTTTCAGCTTCCAGGAATTGTGTACAGATCCTTGCGAATTGGGTCCGTGCATTAATTATCTTAAATGACATTGGAGGCGGCTTATGGTAGAAAAATGAACATTTAATTATCTGACAACGGCTCTGGTGGACATTCCTGCAGTCAGCATGTCAATTGCATGCCCCTTCAACACTTGTGGCATTGTGTTGTGTGACAAAACATTTTAGAGTGGCCTTTTATTGTCCCCAGCACAAGGTGCACCTGTGTAATGATCATGCTGGTTAATGCTCACTAACAGGGATGTAAACAAATTTGTGCACAGAATTTGAGAGAATAAGCTTTTTGTGCATATGGAACATTTCTAGGATCTTTTATTTCACTTCATGAAACATGGGACCAACAATTTACATGTTGTGTTTAATATTTTTGTTCAGTCCAAAAAAGTAATATCTCATATATTTTTTTTACATTTCTCCACTAATGAAAAGGTGTGAGTTAAACATTACACTGAAAATACAAATATTTAAAATGAAATTATACATTTATAATAAAGTAAAATTGGACTTTTTCTCAATTTGAGCTTTTTAGCCATTTCGGTAATGAGAAGGGGTTGTTTGAGAATAAGAACCTAATTCTGAAGGCATATAAGCAAATAAATGTACTTAACTTATATTACTCCTCTAGATGATGCACCATGGGTGAGTAAAACTTTATTTTTACAGGAACTTGAAAAAGTGTTACGCTAATGAGACACATGCAAACAGATGCTGTGTTTGTACGTAATACACATTACAGTTTAATGTCAACTTCAACTAGTATTCAGTTTTTATGATTTACTGATAAACTACAGCAACATACAGTTGAAGGAGAACAAATCCCAGAACAACAGCAAAGGACCTTGTGAAGATGCTGGAGGAAACGGGTACAAAAGTATCTATAGCCACAGTAAAACAAGTCCTATATCGACATAACCTGAAAGGCCGCTCCGCAAGGAAGAAGCCACTGCTCCAAAATCGCCATAAAAAAGCCAGACTACGGTTTGCACCTGCACATGGGGACAAAGATTGTACTTTTTGGAGAAATGTCCTCTGGTCTGATGAAACAAAAATAGAACTGTCTGGCCATAATGACCATCGTTATGTTTGGAGGAAAAAGGGGGAGGCTTGCAAGCCAAAGAACACCATCCCAACCGTGAAGCACGTGGGTGGCAGCATTATGTTGTAGGGGTGCTTTGCTGCAGGAGGGACTGGTGCACTTCAAAAAATAGATGACATCATGAGGAAGGAAAATTATGTGGATATATTGAAGCAACATCTCAAGACATCAGTCAGGAAGTTAAAGCTTGGTCGCAAATGGGTCTTCCAAATGGACAATGATCTCCAAGCATACTTCCAAAGTTGTGGCAAAATGGCCCTGACCTCAATCCTATAGAACATTTGTAGGCAGAACTGAAAAGGCGTGTGCGAGCAAGGAGGCTTACAAACCTGACTCAGTTGCACCAGTTCTGTCAAGAGGAATGGGCCAAAATTCACCCAACTTATTGTGGGAAGCGTGTGGAAGGCTACCCAAAACGTTTGACCCAAGTTAAACAATTTTAAGGCAATGCTACCAAATACTAATTGAGTGTATGTAAACTTCTGACCCACTGGGAATGTGATGAAAGAAATAAAAGCTGAAATAAATCATTCTCTCTACTATGATTCTGACATTTCACATTCTTAAAATAAAGTGTTGATCCTAACTGACCTAAGACAGGGAATTCTTACTAGGATTAAATGACAGGAATTGTGAAAAACTGAGTTTAAATGTATTTGGCTAAGGTGTATGTATACTTCCGACTTCAACTGTATTTTGTGTTTTATTCAAATAATCAAGTTTTTCTAAAGTAAAATGAATGTCATCTGGACACATTTTGGTAATGAGAATTTGGGGTGAAACTGTAGACAATTCACGCTAAAATATATAAAAAATAAGACACAAACTACACGTCTTAGTCCTGATGATAGTTGATTTTTGCAGATGCATCATGGTTTTGTAACTCAATGTGCATGATAATCATCCAGCTAGGTAGCAGAGAGTCAAGTCTCTATAAATATACATTATTAGGCTGACAAGCCAACTGACCAAGAATAACTCTGTAGTGTAATTGCATGGCATTCATACATTCCATCAAGGTCCAACTAACACATGACCATAGACTGTCATCTGACTCCCATCCCTGGTGGGGATACACCTGTCCTTGTGTTCTGATAGGATGTATTCTAGTGGAAAACCCTCCACAGCCCAAGTCCTGCTATTAACCACCAGCTCAGCACTGACTGCAGTCTTCTACTCTGTGTACAGGAGGAGGACAACAACAGTAGCAAGATTAAAGGTAATCACATTATAGGCTTGTCTCGTCTATCTTTCTTATCTACCATATCTCTTTTAATCTGTTAGGAGTGTGTTTAGTGGTTAGGCTAATCATTGGCAAGTGACATCTTGAGGGGAGTTTAAAGACATGCTCCGGAACGTTGGCGTCTAGTAAGTATTTTTTTTAAACCTTTCGCTTTGGGCTGGATTTGTCGATGTGTAGTTCGTACAGTACACGCATAATCTATGAGCAGAACTACTGTGTTACCTCAATTAGCCACGAAATCCCTAGTTTGAAAGCGACAGTTTACTGGAAGCTGAAGGCGTCATTTCCCCCTCCACGTGGGCCAGCCCCTGATCAATTTGAGTTCCAGCCAATGATCTTTAGCCCCTCGTTATTTGAGTGACCGCTAGAAAGATGCACACACGGCAGAGCGAGAGAGTGAGTGATGACGTGATGCACATAGCGGCACATATGTGACGTAGTACGCAATGTTTGGGGACCACTTTTGGCTTGTGAGCACTACTTTCTGAAGTACTGGCTAAAAAGTATACAAAATTATCAGAGAATCTCTTTAAATTTTGTTTGCAACCAGAGCATACTTTAGCACTGCACCCGGAAATCCAATGTGATGTTATCAACAGTTCAGACAGTATATCATTTGCGTTTTACCAGGAAAGGATTTCACTTCATCACAATGATAATTTTAAAGTTCAATATGCTTTATGTTTTACAGGGAGCCAAGAGAGTGTCTATTGATCAAGATCTGAAGAACATCCTGACAGAAGCACCAGGAAAATGTGTCCAGTACGCTGTGATCGAAGGCGTTGTGAGATCTGTGAAAGAAACCCTGAACAGCCAATTTGTGGACAACTGCAAAGGGGTCATCGAGAGGTTAACTCTAAAGGAGAAGAAGATGGTGTGGAATCGCACCACTCATCTCTGGTAGGTGCCAAAGTACATTGATGTGCTATGATGTATTCTTGCACGCTGATGGCTTTTAGGAGGCTCAGTTTGTGTGGATGTATGGTTTGTGTGTGAAGACACTCGCACACGGACGATGGCCTAACAGTTAACTTTTCTTCCGCTTGTGTTACCTTTAGAATGAATAAATAAAACAAAATAATTTTTCAAAACAAACAACATTTATGATAACGTTATGCTCTACACTGCATCTTTTTGTGGATACACCTGTCAGGAACGAGAGTGAAAAGGTAATCCACCAGCGCACCAACACGGTGCCCTTTGACCTGGCATCCCACGACATGGCCATGGCAGCCACCATCCGGGTCATCCGTCCCCTGGACTCCTCGGAGCTAGACCTGGAGACCACCTACGAGAACTTTCACCCCACCGCCCAGTCCCTGACCAATGTCATCGGCCACTTCATCAGCGGGGAGCGCCTTAAAGGTATGGTCCTTTTGTGTGGTCCTGTGTTGCTCAGTTAAGCCCAGGGCTGAGGTCAACACTTCTTTAGTAGAGCATGGCGCTTGCAAAGCCAGCGTTGTGGGTTACATTCCCGCTGGGACCATCCATACTAAAATGCACTCATGCATCTAAGTCTTTAAGTCACTTTGAATAAAAGCTAAATGGCTTTTATTATTATTATTATTATTATTATTATTATTATTATTATAGGTATCCACGAGACAGAGGAGATGCTGCGTCTCGGGGAGAGTGTGACCGGGGTCGGGGAGCTGGTGCTGGACAACAACCTGGTGAAGCTCCAGCCTCCCAAGCAGGGCCTGAGGTACTTCCTCAGCCGACTGAACTATGACTCCCTGGTGGAGAAGCAGCAGAGCAGCGTCAGAGTCTGGAGGGTCCTGACCGCGGTGTTTGGTGTGGTAGCTTCTACGACGCTCCTCTTCATCCTGTGGAAGCAGTGGGTATACCACAGACAGAGGAGAAAGGAGAAGAACATCCTGCAGGAGTTCAAGGAGAATCAGAGGAAGAGGATGAGGGAGCTGAATGTAGAGGAGGCTAATGTTTCCCCTAGTGCCTGTACGGTGTGCCTGAGCCGGGAGCGCTGCTGTGTGTTCCTGGAGTGTGGGCATGTCTGTGCCTGTGACCAATGCTCCCAGGCTCTTCCAGAGCCAAAGAAGTGCCCTATCTGCAGGGCAACAATAGAGAGGGTAGTACCACTTTATAACAGCTAATGGACAATGCCGTGGCAATGGCGAAAAATAGGATTGTGTATTTGTTTTTCTTTTTGTTTGTCGTTTTATTTTGTGACAGGAAAATGACTGTGTATAATTTTAAGTGATACTTGTAGCTTTAACATTTTATTGAAAGATCAAGCTTACTTGTAATGCTGTGTCATTATGCAAATGTTGATTTGAGTTATAGCAGTTGAGGAAAATATGTCCTTTTTCCATAGAAAGTTGTAGAATCGACTCAGAAGTTGAATGTCTTCACCTCAATGTTTCTCCAAAGCACAGCAAAGCCATTTTGAATAAAGAAAGACACAACAAATCCTCAACCTATTTTGCAAAGTTGGAGTATACATTTACATCTGTATACTAACTATACACACACAGTTATGGAAATATATATGGCTGCCAGGAGAGGGTGATGTCTGCCTTGCATACACGTTTTAAACGGATATTTTATGGTTTTCATAAGCCATAGAATGTGATATGAGCAGTGAATTTACAGAAATAAAACGTGCAAGATAAACATTTTCTAAGATAAGAAAAGTATCAAATATTTGCCCCAAGTTAGCCTACAAAGTGACTGAATCAGTTATTTCTCATAAAAATTAGATGAAGCCGTATACACTTATATTTAATTATTAATTCATAATGGGTTGACTTGGGATGCCCATTGAACCGCGAAGGTACAACAAATTCAACATAAGGAGCGTGTCGTGGTGAGATGGATGCGCCAGACACATTTTACCTCAGTCGGTGACGTATATATTCTGCCAGTTCTCGGGATTGTTTTGCATCGCTCTCCTTATCAGAATATTTTACAACGGTGTCATTTTATTCTGTAAATGTACTGTATTCCATAGATACATGGCCCATTTATTCTTAAAGAGGACATAAAACTTTGGATAAATGCTTTTTTAATGTAAGCGATATTATACGATATAATTGTCAGTGCATTATGATATCAGCTTTTTCACCGGCGTCTTTCAGTATCGATTATTGACTAAACTTTTATTGGGAAGACATTCAACGAGAAATATTATGGTGCTGATGGTGACGTGGGAAAGTTTCGCATGCAGCATACCAACAACTTCTACTGTGCTGTACACACTAAAAGACCACCTAAACTCGGACATATCGGGAGAAGTAACCGAGGTGAGCCTACTGTCAACAAATTACGTGTTTAAATAATTATTACAATAAATTCAATAAACACTTTTGAAAATAGGGTGTGTATGTGTGTTTTCAAAAATACAGAGTTGGGCTCTTTCATTGGAAAATTTTCATATTTTCCTATGGCTTGACTGGACACAGCATGAATAAATGAACTTTTCCATCAATAGAGATATAGGTTGGAGCTGTATGAAATCCACCATTTTAGTTTGACTGAGTGTGAATCCTCTCTAATTTCGTGTTTTCTTCTGATCGGCAGTTGTCATTGAAGATGACAATAGAAGATGAGCTGAAAGACCAAGCAGAAAAAAACTCCTGCCGGTTTCTAGAATAACCCAAAAGACGTTTGGAATCTCAAAAATACTGTATGCCTAGACATACTATCCTTCTTGCTCAGCAAAAAGCACTTTGGAATGTTCTCGTTTTGTATTTATTTCAGTGATGCCAATTAGTCCAGGCTTGCAAACAGAAAAGGACTGTGAAATTACTTCACTTGGCCATTTGCTTGGAGGGGAAAAATATCCTAAACTTGCTCTTATTTTTACTCTATCTTGGCTGAGGGTTTTTCTACTGTACTGTTCATTCGTGCAAAGTTTCAATAATTTTGTGCAAAATGTTAAAAGCTGTGTTAATGGGTTTTTCACGTTTAATGGCATACATTCATAACTTTTGGATACCCTTTTGGCAGTGATGACCACTTGATGTTTTACAGAATGACAGTTGAAGGACTACCTTTTTTAATCATGCACTTTTGAGTTTTGCTATTAGTATGTTGTTGCAACAAACTGCCTGATCATTCTAATGTAAAAAGCTTATTTTAATATCAGGCAGCTACCCCAGAAGATGCCAGTACATAAACATATTGTCAGTGATATGTCCAATGGTCCAATGTGCATCTCTGAACATGTTTGTTTGAGGGCTTTTTTGTAAATATCTGCCCTTGCATGGAATAGTCTGAACAGAAGTGCCTGTGTCCCTTTTTTTTACTGGCATACATATTGTTTGCAAAACGTCAATAATATATTATTTAAATATTGTGTATGTTGCACCACTTTTCACTGAACAGGGATGTACAGTCAAGTATTAAAATGGGAAAATTAAATATGTACCTTGTTTCCCTTCTCCCTGGCTGACCCATCATGTGTGTCACTCTGCACACTTCTACCACTAAACAAGCCATTTAAAACATATAACCATTTTCGCTATACTCTGTTAATTACCGTTTCATACATCAATAATTACCTAAAGTAGGCCCTGTTATTACACAGACACTCTGCCACTGTCAGCCACTAAGTTCCACAGTACTGCACTCAGGGTGCTGTGACATCAGAGGATGTTTTCCCCGACTCTGAGGATACCATATTATTCTCCGCTAATCAAGCAAGAGGAACCTAATGGCCCTCTCATAGGTAATCATTTATTGACTATTGACATTTATTGACCGTATAGGACAAATCATAGCTACTTAGACAACTTCACTGATTCAGCAGGCTCTCTCTTGAAGACCTACTGTATAATTACCAGCGTTCTTCCTATTATTCAGTGGCGCCATTGAAATGTGGTACCCATGCCAACCGTTCCAACTCAAGGTTCTATTTACTTCACGAACCACCCTTTGCTCCTTGGTGTTTCTCTCACTACTTTGGGATTAAAGATCCGTTTAAAACAAAAGATTCACCTGAATCTCTACTACTGCTCCAGAAATCGCTGTAGCCTTTCAAATCTACTAATATACAGCTGACAGACAGAGAGAGAGAGAGTAATTACACGCCAGTGAAGCCAATTAACTCACAGGTGAGCCCCAGGTCTCAAGGTGAGAGACAAAAGAGGAAATGAAATCACTGTGTAATCTGGGCTGGTAGAGAGATAATGGAGAACATGGTATAAATCCTAGGCTACTGTTATTGTATATGGTGGCTTTAGCTTTGAATTAGGGGCATCTTTACTGACATTCGATCAATGGATATAACTCCTTTTTAGGATATTGTTTATCCTTACTGCTATAGGAAGGGAATATTAAAGGTGATCACTAAGGTGATACAAGAAGTTAAACCTTTTTTTATATAAAATAATGAATCAATTAGATTTCAGAACTGTCCTCATGGTTGGTTTGTATAATATTATGTAAGCAGGTGGGCTGGTCTCTTCCCTCCCTTAAATACATATTAAGCTTAATTTGTTTTCATAAGACAAACAATATTGACTTTGTCAGTGTCTGGTGGTACGCTCAGTGTGTTTGTGGCTATAGCTCTGTTTGGCCAGTAGGAAATGCCAGCCGCTATAGATAGATCATCTGAAATCATGGACTGGATCAGTGGAGGCTGGTGGGAGGAGCTATAGGAGGACAGGCTCATTGTAATGGCTGGAATGGAATGAATGGAACGGTATCAAACATATGGTTTCTATTTATTCCATTCCAGTCATTACAATGAGCCTGTCCTCATATAGCTCCTCCCACCAGCCTGGTCTGGATGTAAGGTCTACATCAATAATAGTTAGTTAGAAGGATATTGCAGAACCTACTATGAGCTACTCTACCATATATTACAGTAATCCCATCTGACACACATAATCCAGCATTTATATTTTAACCCAGTATCATGTCATATTTGTTATTCCAGCACTGTACACCTGCTTCCACTAATCAAGTGCTTGATGATTAGTTCCGTTGACTGCTTGAATTAGGTGTGCTAGTGTTGGAATAGGACACATTTGTGCAACAACTATGGCTCCCCAAGGAATAGACATCAACTGAACAGAGTCAGCATCCTCCAACTGAAGTGACTGAGGAACAAAACACACGCATAATCAAAACAACGCCTCACTTTTAAGCATCGTATATGTCGCCAATCGACGCATACTAACTGCATAATTAATCAGTAGGACTTTAGGTTTTTGTCTAACAGAGGCTTTGTTAGAAGATGAGGAACAGGGAAACTCTCAGTCCCTGTTTCATACTGAAGGCACATGCTGCCTATGAAAAGAGCTGCTGAATTATGTATGTCCACAGAGGAGCCATTTACCAAGAGGTTTCTTAATTGGAATCCAACAGCAGAGGATTTGTATGGGAGCTCGTTTCTCAGGTTTCATTGCACAGCACATATAGTATGTTACATCTGCTCCTGCCACACCCTCTACTTCTCATCCTGTCTCCCTAAATCTGCCACCACTCCCCCAGATCTCTCTCCCTCTCTCTGTGTGTGTGTGTATGTGATTGTGTGAGTGGAGACAGGTGTGCTGGAGGTAGAGCAGATCCCCACCAGCTGCAACCTGTTCCATAATCAAGACTAGGGTTGCAACATTTCCAGAAATTTTGCATGGGAAGTTAAGCCCGGAAATTTGGGGAATTCATCTGAAAATTGGTGGCCATCCGGGCAAATTTGAGGCTTTTTGAGCCTGACAACGAGCCATCCTCAACAAGGTTGGAAAGTGACAATGAAGATAAGGCCTGATGTCTGATGTTCAAGAGGAGAGGACATTGAGGAGGTCCAGGGAGAAGACTGAAGCCTGAGAGGAAGACAACCAAAGCTTTAGTTTCTAGACTATAATTTTACAGATGTATGTTGAAAAAGTTTTTGGGAGATGGATCATTGGGGATCATTCAATATTAATTTTCTTTTGTTCAGTGAAATCATCCCATGTGAAGACACAGAACTCATAATGTTTTTTATTTTTTTTCTATTGGAAGGATTTAATCATTTGCAATTATGTCTTCTTATGATAAGGTCAAATGTTTGTTTCTGTCTCCAGATATGGTAAATATATCCAATGCAAAAAACATCTACATCTAAATGGTATTAATATAAATTTGCATATAGTCCTGTTAATTCCTATATATTCCCGCTAATTCCCACGGAAAGTTTCCACCTCTGAATATTCCCCTTCAAATACTCAGCCCTGCCACTTCCACGCTGCCAGATCGTAGCTTCTGCTCAGTCAGTCTGCAGTTCAAGCCGTTTGTTCCTGCAAAGATCTTGTTGTCCTGTTGTGCCTGTTTTCCCTAGGCTGACGCTGCTCTTCTCTCCGCTACAGTTCCGTCTGCTCTGACTCTGGTTCCTTTCTCCAGTACCTCGTCTCCTCAGTCCTGCTTCCCAGCCCTGGACCCCCGCTCTACTGCTTCCTTGGGTTCTGCTCCGGACCTGCTTACCCTGCCCCTACTCCCCTTGCCCCAACCTCAGCCTCAGTTCCTGGTTCCCTGCTACCTGCCCAAGCTTCCTCTGGCCTGCACTGCATCTCCTTCCCCGCTTTTCAATAAATACCTTAGTTACCTTCTCCCTGTCTTTGCTCGTCTGAGTCTGCATTTGGGTTCACCTGCTCCGCCCCACGTAACAGTACAGTTGATTCAAAGCATCTTCACCATCATGGTTCACATTGCTTTTCACATTGTGTTGGTGTTTTTGTGTCAGAATTTAACTCCACCTCACAGTAGAAAGCATCAACACATTATTCTAATAACTGAATGAAAGTGACACATTATGGTAACTTTACAGGGAAATTATAGCAATGAATACAGTTATTATGCAATGACTATACAAAATCCTGTTGGATAAAGTTGTGAGCCACTGAGTAATATACAGTGTAAGATACGGTATTTACTGGTGGATAGCTTTGCTTCTTGAGGTTTCTAGCTGATTTCATTCAAATGTGATAGGAAAAGTAATGTTAGACACCCTGGGGTTCAGTGATTTCCCCAGGAAACTGGGGTAACACATGGCGGCACTCTTGGTATGACAACCGTTTGCTGGGAAAACACAACATACCAGAATTGCCAAAGTCAGGACTGTTGCCTTAGCAACTGCTCAGAGCCTCTAACTCCTGCTCCCAGTGCAGTTGTTGCTGTAAAGATGAGACTACTATTTTTTTAATAGATTTGCTTGGGTTTGGTCAGTGTGTGTCTGTGTGTCTGCGTGTGTGTGTGGTGGACGTTAAGCTGTTATGATATAAAGTTTTGGACTATTATATTACATAACACATCTCCCAAGACTAGATTATTGCAGGAAGTGGTCAAGTGGCAATACATAACACTGAAAAAGTGGCATTTCATTAATCTATAGTATATGTGGGCACATCTTTTCTAGCTCGTATAGAAAACCAGTTAATACTGAAATGTTGAAAATTCACATCCCATTCTTCCTATTTCAACTAGCACATACTAACCATTGAAAATATCAATGAGCTGTACCACATGAGTTGAATGGTGCTCTTCTATGATATCATTGAGGACCGTATTGCATCTGCCCTTTGCCTGTGAAAAGCGAAATAACTGTCACTACGCCCTTGAATAAATGATTATCTCTCCGAAATGATACTGAACCCAGGGTTAATTGCCTACATGGCATCCTATAGGACAGCCACCACTACCTCTGCCACGGTGACTCACTTGCAGGGCCGGATTACCGAATTGGCATGCAGGGCACGTGCCCCGGGCCCCCGACCTCCAGAGGGCCCCCAACCAATTTTTATAATAATTTTTCAGGGGGTTGTGTAGCGTATGATAGCAAAATGTGTAGACCTGCAGGAAATGTGCTTTAAAACTGCAACATTTTATCTTAGCCTCATGACAATATGTGTAGAATAGCATTATAAAACTGCATAAGCAGAGGAGATGTCTGAGCATCCTTTACAGGTGTAGATCTTAATTTGAGCCAGCTTGCTACAACAGGAAAATAATCCTTCAGCAAAAGGATATGTGAATTATTAAATGGATTATAATTCATGGAAGGGTTTGACAGGAGGCAGAAGCCTTTTTAAACTTCAAATACACTACAAGTTCTCCTGCAACAGGGTGATCAAATTAAGATCCAACACCTGTACACAGATAGAACAATGAGCCAGATATTTCACCTGATGTATAACTGAGAAGTATCCGGTTGGTGTTTCCCCTCACTACTCAATATGGTGATGAGAGGAAGCCCAGTGGGAGAAGATGGGGTGAGATGGATTTTGTCTGACATTCTGATAATTTTCTCATTGATTAAACATTTGATCTCAATACAGTTTTCTGTTTCCAAAACTAGAGTGGACTACGTTTTGTAGTCTTTACCCTTTGCCAAAGTTTTAAAAAACGGCGTTCTTTAGAAGGAGTGCAAGAGCACTCACACAGAGTAGGCGTTCCCTAACGGAAATATGCAAATACATGCTAGAACGCGCCAATAGGATCTTTGACCTGTATTTTAACCGTGGCCTTGGAACAAAATGCAATAATTCATGATTAATTAAGACAGAGCTGCCATGGTTGGATTGTTGCCACGCCTTTGTTTTTTGATACAGCTGTTTGTTTGTGTCCCTTACATGTGCATCTTCAGTAGTGTGCTTTAAGATGGATCTCCCAAACATGGCTGGATTGTGATACAGCCTGGAATCAAACCATGGTCTGTAGTGACCCCTATAGCACTGAGATACAGTGCCTTAGACCACTGCGCCACGCGGGAGCCCATGTTGAACTAAGGCATGTTTTACATGGTAGTTACAGCAGGTTTTGTGTAACAGTACAAGTACACATTGCTGCACAGTGCTTACAGCTGTTACACCTGTGAACAGTTGGAGTTAACAGGTTTATGTCACTGTCGCATGTACCAGGGTTGGGGTCAATTCCAGTCAATTAAGGAAGTACAATGAAATTCCAACTCCAAGAAAATGTGGAATTGTATAATTGGAATTTGGTTTACTTTCTGAATTGATTGGAATTTTAATTGGAATTGACCCCAACCCTGGCATGTAGCTTCATGGCTTGATTCAGAGTCAGAGTGTGGACACCATGGCGAGTGTGAGTGAGTGACTGGGCCTGTGTTGTGCTTCTGTGTGTGTATTGACCTGCCTGTAACCCCTGGAAAAGAAAAGACAGAACACATACCAAAGAAAAGGAAGTGACCCTTTCCTGAATGTCTTAAAATAAATTGATTAAACTTTTCAGGATATATATTGGTATGTTTTGTTCTTAAGTTAATAGTTCTTCTCTATGCTGAGCGTGAACTCGATAGCAACCCTATTCCCGAAAGATCCATCCACTCTTATCTCGCCATAAGAAAATAATACTAAAGCTTCCATATATTCCATCTCTTCATCTCTGATGAAACTCCTGTGATTGTTAGAATAGAACATTTCAAAAATAACGTTTCTAACATAGGTAATTATGTAACGCTTAGCCTACTTATTAGTATATCCATAGCAACTTGTTTGTAAAGTGAGTCAAAAGATACCTGCATTTTAATAGAAGAGGAAGTGTCCCGTCCCTCTTTGTACATGAATATAACATACCCTAGAGAGTTAACTGCCATTCTCATATATAAAAGAGCCTTCACAGAAATCTAATCTTATCTGCAAACAAAGAGCTTTTGGAGGATCTGTAAATATAGTGTGATGAAAACTCATTCCACAGGACAAAGCTCCAAGCAACAATGGCAGAGACATTAGAGAAAGCTTGACAACCAGTATTTTTTTTAACGCAAAATACCTTGGATCATACATTCTCAAAGCAACATCATGTCATTTGAACAAAACCTCCGGTCTAATAATATATATGTGGGTTGCTGCATTGTATTTATACTGTATACAGTAGCCATCATTAATTAAGTGATCATGCTACTGATAGGCCCATTGATAATATGACAGTTGTTCTATCTCTATGTACAGGCCTACCAATCCAGTACATTGTCATGAATTGCAACAACCAAACCATTTTAAGAACAAAAGAAAAGTTTTGTTAATGTCACTATACTTACTTTATATCCAACCTTGCCTGAGATGGGAGTGCCTGGTTAAATCTCTTTCACATCTCGATCAATAGACCTACAGCTATCATTAGTGACATAAGTGGTGATCGGATCCTTTTCCAAACAGTATTCTTACGTAGGCTTATTCATTGGTAGGCCTGTACATAGAGATAGAATAACTGTCATATTATCAATGGGCCTATCAGTAGCATGAGTTAGCTCTAATTAGCCAGGTTGCTACAGCAGAAAGATAATACTGCAGCAAAAGGAAATGTGAATTATTATGTGGATTATAATTCATGGGACTTAAACAACAGAAAGATGCTCCTCTAGCCATGTTAACTATAGACAACGTTCATATGTTCATGCAAAGAGACACAGGAAAACGTGGGTTGGTCTGTTCTAAAACCTCCCTTACACAAGTATATTCTCTGAATATAGAAGCAGTAGCCTAGTAATACTATGAACATCAAAAGTCCTTATGCAGATCCTTTCTCTGACTAAGAAAGCTTACAGTGGCAATAAACTAACTTAAAACAAAACTGTCATTCAGAGCTGTGCCTTTAATGTCAGAGAATGGAACGAGCATGTAATCTAATTTCCAGACAATCCCTGAAGCCACTGTCAGTGGATTGCACTTGCACAGACTTGTGGCAAATTATAGAACAATCTGTCTCCAGCATAGTTTAAGGGTTGGTGAGATTTGAGGTGCACAGTCCAATCCCATGTAGGGTACTGTCTTTGGAGGTGTCAGGCTCTGGCCATAGAGAAGCCCATTTGCTTCTCTATGTAGCCATGGTCAGAGTCTGACAGTTCTATTCTTTCAGTTTTCTGGTGGTGGTTTGTGTTGGATCCCTAATTAGAGGCAGCTGTAGCGCATCGTCTCTAATTAGGGATCCTACATAGGTTGGTAGGTTTCACACTGGGTTTGTGGGTCGTTGTCGTATGTTTCGCAGTCACGGTGACAGTAAGTGTGCTTTAGTTGTTACGTCCGTTCATTCGTGTCTGTTTTGGGTAACGTGACGTTTTGTCTTTCAAGTTTGTTTGTATTGTATAGTTCGTTCATTTGTAAATTTATATTACATAGTAAATAAAAAAAGAATGTTGAGCTATAATCCCTGCGCTGCGTCTTGGTCGAGGTATGCACCCTCTCGTGACAGGAGGATTGCTCTTCAAAGCACTGTGTAATGTGTACCATGTGCATTGTGTAGCGTGTACCATTTACCCTGTGTAGTGTGTACCATGTGCCCTGTGTAGTGTGTACCATGTGCCCTGTGTAGTGTGTACCATGTGCCCTGTGTAGTGTGTACCATGTGCCCTGTGTAGTGTGTACCATGTGCCCTGTGTAGTGTGTACCTTGTGCCCTGTGTAGTGTATACCATGTGCCCTGTGTAGTGTGTACCTTGTGCCCTGTCTAGCGTGTACCATGTGCCCTGTGTAGTGTGTACCTTGTGCAGTGTGTACCATGTGCCCTGTGTAGTGTGTGCCCTGTGTAGTGTGTACCATGTCCCCTGTGCAGTGTGTACCATGTGCCCTGTGTAGTGTGTACCATGTGTAGTGTGTACCATGTCCCCTGTGTAGTGTGTACCTTGTGCCCTGTGTAGTGTGTACCATGTGACCTGTGTAGTGTGTACCATGTGCCCTGTGTAGCGTGTACCATGTGCCCTGTGTAGCGTGCACCATGTGCCCTGTGTAGTGTGTACCTTGTGTAGTGTGTACCATGTGCCCTGTGTAGTGTGTGCCCTGTGTAGTGTGTACCATGTGCCCTGTGTAGTGTGTATCATGTGCCCTGTGTAGCGTGTACCATGTGCCCTGTGTAGTGTGTACCTTGTGCTGTGTAGTGTGTACCTTGTGCTCTGTGTAGTGTTGAACTAAGCCCATTGTGTACCTTGTACCATGTGGAGTTTGTACCTTGTGTACCAGCAACAGGAGCATCTGTAGCTTTGTGTATAAAGGAAGGGTCCAGATGGACTGGAGTATCTGTAGCTCTGTGTATAAAGGAAGGGTCCAGATGGACTGGAGTATCTGTAGCTCTGTGTATAAAGGAAGGGTACAGATGGACTGGAGCATCTGTAGCTCTGTGTATAAAGGAAGGGTACAGATGGACTGGAGTATCTGTAGCTCTGTGTATAAAGGAAGGGTACAGATGGACTGCTGCTGTATCACCAGACACAACACTAATGAGCCATGGTTCTTCTTCATTCAAGCTCTCTCTCTTCATACCTCAATCCCTTTCTCACTCTCCCCCACCCCCCGCCACTCTCTCTCTCTCCTACCTCAATCTCTCCCCACTCTCTCTCTCCCCTACCTCCATCTCTCTTTCTCTCTCCTACCTCCATCTCTCTTTCTCTCTCCCCTACCTCCATCTCTCTTTCTCTCTCCTACCGCAATCTCTCCCTCCATCCCTACAACTCTCTCTTTCCCCACTCCTCTCTTTCATACCTTTCTCTCTATTAGAGATACTGTATGTGCTTCCAGGTCGTGTTTTTATCCTAATGGACCCTTTGCTTTCTCTGAGCCGTTGCTTGTTCTTACACTTGTTGTTAATGAGGCCCTCAGACAGAGTCAGGTACGGCTTACCACACCAACTTACCACACCAACGTCTGTAAAATAGAAATAGTTTTCATTTTGTCTAGTTCAATGAGAGAACTACTTAACTTCATGGTTTTTCAAAGCGTGGTGCATAATCTACTGGCTATGAATAGTACTGCCTTTGGGTGCAATTTTGTTTAAATGCCAAGCATCATTAATTGAACAGGGACATAAACCACTATTGCACCATGCAGGGTAACATCCGTTATATTGTTTGTGGAAATATTTTATTCCATGCAGTTGCATAGTCATAGCACTGACATTTAGCAAACTGACACTATGGAAGCTTTCGACAGCCTCAAACATTAACAATCATATTTTCAAAACACACAGCAACAATTGAGATGCACACAAGTAAAGTCAGCCGCCACAATCACTATACGTTTATACAGATCACCCGACTCCCTATAGTGCACTACTTTTGACCAGGTTCAAATGTAGCAGAATAGGTTGGCTGTGGGGGAATTGCTTTTCTCCAACTGTTGATACATCTTATAACACAAACATCAGTTTTCCATGCAGCAGGATGGATGCAATTTCAAAGCCTCTGGAAATTAATATTACCTGAGAAAAACAACAAAGTTTATGAGGAAATATGAGAGCAAAGTACAATGCCTTACAAGAGAGATAAATGAAAGGAAAGGACGAAAGGAAAGAAATTATTTCATCCAAATTATTCAGAACACCTACAAAGAAAACACACTGAGCATTTATTTTTATGGAAACACAATTGATATCAAACAATAACAGCAGAGAAACATCTAAATACGTATTTCAGATAACCAATCTTTGTTTGTGTTTAATCACTGTTAGGCACTTATGGCTGATGAATACAAATAAACAGTGGTAGAAGGGTCGTCTCTGAACCAATACGAAGACACCAAACATGAGAAGAGGAATTGGCCATAGTTGTCAAGACGGCACAAACAGATCTGGGACCAGACAAATTTTCATATATCACAATATTGATTTTGAAATGATTGTGACGATCAAACACATTAGATGCAATATAAATGATTGGAAAAGTCTCTTGTTGGAATAGTTTTGGCAGATTCTCTCATCATTGGACATCAATATGATGGAAATATTTACATAAATAAAACGATACATATATTTTCATAAACATATTTATTTTTTCAAATATGTACGTGTTCAGCAAATAACTTTAAGCATGTTTACTCGAACACTTCTGTCTCCCTTTGGGTGGATAAAATCCTGTTTAATCAGACCCGTAGCTGGTAAATGCATGGTCTCTATCCACCCAAAGGGAGACAACAAACACATTTGTGCCTCTGTGAAGCTGCTGACATGTTTGTAAGTTATCATAACAGAATCAATTCAACTACACAATGCTCACAATAACTGCACTAACAAATTTGGCAATACTCAAAATGGCAAATAACAAATAGTAGTAATTAAAGCGTTAGTCACTTAGCATAGTATGGTTGGATATGTCCGGATGGAGGATGGTCCATACGATGCGATCAACCTCAGACACTGTTGGGGTTGTAGCAGAGCATGTTGAGCTGCAGGTTCTCGTCCCAGTGTCTGAGGATGATAAAGAGCTGGTTGGCAGCAGACTTGACCGAGGCTAAGTCCTTTCCTTCAGGGATGCTCTGGGCACTGAGCCACATGCTAGCCTTAGCTGCTATCAGCTCCCACTCTATGAAGTAGCTGGCCGAGCTGTGCTCCAGCCAGGCCAGGGCTACAGCTGTGGCCCACACCATGCCCTCCGTATCCAGACTCTTCCTGGATGCCAGGCCACCAGCTGCTGGAGGGGTTTCCACGCTCTCCGACGCCGAGCCCCCTCCGCTGTCAGTCTGGGAGTGAGGGGAGAGAGGGAGCTCGGCGTAGGTGGAGGAGGTAGGGGTGGAGGGGCCGCCCAGGAAGGAAGGAGAAGGCCCACCCTCAGTCCGGGGACTCCTGGCCAGGCTGCAGTCTCCAGGCTGGTGCTGGTAGTGGCCTGCCAGGCTGGTTTCTGTCTCCTTAGCTGAGCTCGCAAACAAAGATGGAGAGGTGGACCTGTGGCTGTCGTCTGCAGCGCTGCTGTCTGAGCGGTGGCTGGCTGAGTGGGAGACGTGGTGACCCAGACTGACTCGGTGGCTGGTGAAGGGAGACGTCCACTTCAGCTTGTCCATGGGCACATTGATGGCCTCACACAGAGCGCTGTCCAGGCAGAATGCACCACATGCCAACTGTAAGGACACCTGTACCAGAGAGAGGGACATTTATAAAAATAGTTAAACATATTTTCATCCCCTAACCCTACCATCTCTCCCCTAATTGGAGTAAACTAATGGGCAACAACACTTAGGCTTCTACATCCAGCTTATACACACTACACTCTTATAAGAAAAGGGTTCTTCGGCTGTCCCCATAGGAGAACCCTTTAAAGAACCCTTTTTGGTTCCAAGTAGAACCATTGTGGGTTCCATGTAGAACCATCTGTGGAAATGGTTCTACATGGAACACCCACAATGGTTCTACTTGGAACCAAAAAGGGTTCTACCTGGAACCAAAAAGGGTTCTCCAAAGGTTTCTCTTACGGGGACAGCCAAACAACCCTTTTAGGTTCTAGATAGCACCATTTGTTCTAAGAGTGTATATACATTTTACGACACAATATATTTTACAATAGCTATTTTTAATTTGTATCCCATCCTTCAGCTACACTCCACCCTTCCCATCTATCTCTGAAGACCATCCTGTTTTGATTTCTATTTTGTGCTATTTCACAAAAGTTCTGAACCTATATACAGTACAGTAGCCATTATTTAATATTTTACACCTAGGGTTACTATACATTCTGTAACTTTAACCAATTATATAAGTTATTCTCCTAAATTTAAATATTCCAGGCATATATAAATACATTCCAGTCGTACTTTATCAAAAGCCTTTTCAAAGTCAGCTATGAATACCAGGACTGGTTTCCCAGATTTGTCATAGTGTTCTATTGTTTCCAGTGCTTGTCTTATATTATCTCCAATGTATCGACCATGTAAAAAAACTGTCTGATTAGGATGAATAATATCCAACAATATATTTTTAATTCAGTGCGCTAAGCATTTTGACAGAATTTTTGCACCACAACAACAGTGTAAGGGCCCTCCAATTTTTTAAATAGACTGGATCTTTATGTTTACCACTTGGGTCCTGTTTCAGAAGTAATGAAATCACCTTCTTGTTGCACATCTGATAATCTAGCATTTGTATAGGAGTGTTAAAACCTGCTAATAACGGTCCTCTGAGTACATCATAAAAGATTTGGTATACCTCAACTGGTATGCCACCCAGCCCTGGAGTTTTACCGGGCTTAAAGGTTTTAATTGCATCAATAAGTTCCTCCTCTGTAATTTGGCCTTCACATGAGTCTTTCTGTACAGATGTTAATTTTACATTATTAATTGAAACAAATCCATACAATTAACTTTGGTTAGTGGAGATGGAGGAGACTGAAACAAAAACATTTGCTTAAAGTACTTTTCTTCCTCTTTCAAAATATTGTTCAGTGAATCATCAGTGACTCCATCATTTGTAACTAGTTTCAGTAAATTATTTTTGGTAGCATTTCAATGTGAAGATAAAAAAATAATTTGGTGCATTTTTCCCCACATTCCATCCAGTTCACATTCCTTCTCTTTTAGCCAGGTAAATACTGATATTCTTTTCTTATTATCTGCTAAGCCATTACAATTATAATAGGCTATAATGAGATACACATTTCAATTATATTTATCATAACATATGTTTGTAAACTTACCATTAAAAAGTACCATAATGATTAAGTGTCCATATACTGTAGCTGTACCTTGATATTTGCATTGCTACTAAGTAAACCTCCAATTGTTCTCCACTACCCACGATAATCTCCCCCCATTCCAAGTTGGGTTGTCGTCCCAGTGACTGGCAGACTACCAATGTCACCCTGGATCCTAGGGCCTTTGAGAGATTGGGACCCATCCTTTGAAAAGTGCACACAGTGCCACCCACAGAACAGAAGCAGATCAACAGCCAAAAGCATTTCCAACGCCTCATCTCAATTGTATGATAGTTATAAAAAAAAAAATATATATATATATATATATCTTAATTTATTTCCACAATTAACTTATAATATGCGTAATAATGTAGGCAGTTCATGCTAAGGATTGTTACCTTTGTAGTGTGTGGGCCGCTCAGCTGGGTGTCTAGGGTAAAGGTTTGGGGACCGTTCCATCATGACCGGACAATAAATAAATAAACTATATTTGTAATTTACTTTAAAATGTATATCCCATATCTGCACAAAATAGAAAGCTCTCTCTGTCAGAACTCCTGGCTCTGGCATTTGCAACCAGTGAACAGTCTTTTATCTAGAACTAATGGTGCACCTGTGCAGCAACACACCAGAGGAATGTAGTCATTGTTTTCGTTCTCACTCTCCCCCACAGAGTCGCTGTTTTTCCTGTGTGAGCGAAACATGAAGCCCATGGCGGCCCGGGTCAGGAGTCTCGTTCGGTTGAGAGTCAGCCTGTAGAGGAGAGGAGAGGGATGCAGCATCTCGAGTTCAACTTGAAGTTCCATTCATTACTATTTGTTAGTACAAGTAAATACATTGGAATTTCTCTGCGACGTAAAGGAGCTTACTCAGCCCTTATTATGGTCCTACCATAACCCTGCCATTCTCAGCACATACCTATAGCTCAATAAAATAACAACTGAAGTCAATAAACACCAAATGCCTCTTCCGTTTGTTATTTCATAACAAAAAAAGGACGCTCCAGGAGAAGTGGTCAATGCGAATTGTAAGATATTTCCATCAATAGAACTCATAGCATCCTAAAGAATATAATGGACCTCAAGGGCACTGGCAGTGAAGTGGTTTTCATTTTGAAAAAGGGAAATTTTTCCTCGCACTGAGCAATGCATGAATGGTGCCTAGCGGACAAAAGCACCTGAGTGGTAATATGTGCCTGAGAGATAGCGGTGAAGAAAGGAGATAAAGGAGTCTGTTGAGCCGTGTTGTTAAGTAGTCCTGTGTAGCTCAGATGGTAGAGAATGGCGCTTGCAAAGCCAGGGTTGTGGGTTCGATTTCCACGGGGGACCAGTACAAAAAAAGTATGAACATGGATAAGAGTGTCTGCTAAAATGTAAATGTTAAAGCTCTCCCTTCTCACTGAGTAATTACACACTTGTCTATTAACTTCTTTTTTGTTATCTGACATTTTAGAAAAAGTTGTTTGAGTGTGAACAACTTATTTGAAAAAGTCCAGTCGGGCTTCCACTCACTTCACAGCACAGAAACAGATTTATTGAAAGTCAGTAATGACCTTCTGCTGGATGCCGGTGAAAGCTATATTCTAGTTCTTTTAAATCTCAGTGTCATGTTTGATACTATTGATCATACTGTAACATCCTTGTTGACCATTTGGAGAGGTGGGTGGGAATCTCTGGCGCTGCCCTCGACTGGTTCAGGTCATATCTATGTGGCAGTGAGCATGGGTGGTTCAGTATTGTCCCCAGTACCTATTCACTATGGTGTGCCTCAGGGGTCAATTCTGGGCCACATCCTTTTTTCCCCTGTACATGCTTCCCCTTGGTGACGTAATCCACAATCATTGTGGCACAAATCCGATGCAAAATCCAATGCAAGTCAATGGTAACTGCAGTGCCTTCGGAAAGTATTCAGCCCCTTGACGTTTTCCACATTTTGTTACGTTACAGCCTTATTCTAAAGTTTTTCCCCTCATTAATCTGCGCACAATACAAAGCAAAAACATTTTTTTTTTTTTTTTGTGCTAATTTATATATATTTTTAAAACTAAAACATCACATTTACATAAGTATTCAGACCATCAGTACTTTGTTGAAGCACCTTTGGCAGCGATTACAGCATAGAGTCTTCTTGGGTATGATACTACAAGCTTGGCACACCTGTATTTGGGGAGTTTCTCCTATTCTTCTCTGCAGATCCTCTCAAGTTCTGTCAGGTTGGATACGGGGGGCGTCGCTGCACAGCTATTTTCAGGTCTTTCCACAGATGTTTGATCAGGTTCAAGTCTGGGCTCTGCCTGGGCCATTCAAGGAAATTCAGAGACTTGTCCTGAAGCCACTCTGGCATTGTCTTGGCTGTGTGCTTAGGGTTGTTGTCCTGTTGGAAGGTGAACAGTCGCCCCAGTCTGAGGTCCTGAGCAGGTTTTCATCAAGGATCCCTCTGGACTTTGCTCCGTTCATCTTTCCCTCAATCCTGACTAGTATCCCAGTCCCTGCCGCTGAAAAACATCCCCAAAGCATGATGCTGCCACCACCGTGCTTCATCGTAGGGATGGTGCCAAGTTTTCTCCAGATGTGACGCTTGGCATTCAGGCCAAAGAGTTCAATCTTGGTTTCATCAGACCAGAAAATCTTGTTTCTCATGGTCTGACAGTCTTTAGGTGCCTTTTGGCAAACTCCAAGCGGGCTGTCATGTGCCTTTTACTGAGGAGTGGCTTCCGTCTGGCCCCTCTACCATAAAGGCCTGATTGGTGTAGTGCTGCAGAGATGGTTGTCCTTCTGGAAGGTTCTCCCAACCCCACAGTGGAACTCTGAAGCTCTGTAAGACCATCGGGTTATTGGTCACCTCCCTGACCAAGGCTCTTCTCCCCCGATTGCTCAGTTTGGCCGGGCGGCCAGCTCTAGGAAGAGTCTTGGGGGTTCCAAACTTCCTCCATTTAAAAATGACGGAGGCCACAGTGCTCAGCACAATCCTGTCCTGGAGCTCTACATACAATTCCTTCGACCTCATGGCTTGGTCAAGGGGTCTTTCCGAAGGGACTATATATTAGCATTTTTCGTGCTTCATCCAAAAGTAGCTAAAATTGATGTGCAGCTCAACAGCTCCCTTATAGAGATTTAGATGTTGTATAGCTGTTCTAAAGTAAGAGACATCATATGAATGACTTTATTCCTGCTGTGGAGATTGCATCACAAAACCCTTTGTACACTTGTGGTCACTAAACCTATCTTGTACCCTCTCCAGAATATACAGTGAGCTCCAAATGTATTGGGACTGTGACACATTTTTTACAATTATAAAATGACTATGAGGTTAAGGTGCAGACTGTCAGCTTTTAATTTAAGGGTATTTTCATTCATATCGGGTGCATAATCCCCCCATTTTAGGGGACCAAAAGTATTGGGACAAATTCACTTACAGTGGGGAGACAAAGTATTTGATACACTGCCGATTTTGCAGGTTTCCCTACTTACAAAGCATGTAGAAGTCTGTAATTTGTATCATAGGTACACTTCAACTGTGAGAGACGGAATCTAAAACAAGAATCCAGAAAATCACATTGTATGATTTTTAAATAATTAATTTGCATTTTATAGCATGACATAAGTATTTGATCACCTACCAACCAGTAAGAATTCTGGCTCTCACAGACCTGTTAGTTTTTCTTTAAGAAGCCCTCCTGTTCTCCACTCATTACCTGTATTAACTGCACCTGTTTGAACTCGTTACCTGTATAAAAGACACTTGTCCACACACTCAATCAAACAGACTCCAACCTCTCCACAATGGCCAAGACCAGAGAGCTGTGTAAGGACATCAGGGATAAAATGGTAGACCTGCACAAGGCTGGGATGGGCTACAGGACAATAGGCAAGCAGCTTGGTGAGAAGGCAACAACTGTTGGCACAATTATTAGAAAACGGGAGAAGTTCAAGATGACGGTCAATCTCCCTTGGTCTGGGGCACCATGCAAGATCTCACCTCGTGGGGCATCAATGATCATGAGGAAGGTGAGGGATCAGCCCAGAACTACACGGCAGGACCTGGTCAATGACCTGAAGAGAGCTGGGATCACAGTCTCAAAGAAAACCATTAGTAACACACTACGCCGTCATGGATTAAAATCCTGCAGCGCACGCAAGGTCCCCCTGCTCAAGCCAGCGCATGTCCAGGCCCGTCTGAAGTTTGCCAATGACCATCTGGATGATCCAGAGGAGGAATGGGAGAAGGTCATGTGGTCTGATGAGACAAAAATAGAGCTTTTTGGTCTAAACTCCACTCGCCGTGTTTGGAGAAAGAAGAAGGAGGAGTACAACCCCAAGAACACCATCCCAACCGTGAAGCATGGAGGTGGAAACATCATTCTTTGGGGATGCTTTTCTGCAAAGGGGACAGGACGACTGCACCGTATTAATGGGAGGATGGATGGGGCCATGTATCGCGAGATCTTGGCCAACAACCTCCTTCCCTCAGTAAGAGCATTGAAGATGGGTCGTGGCTGGGTCTTCCAGCATGACAACGACCCGAAACACACAGCCAGGGCAACTAAGGAGTGGATCCGTAAGAAGCATCTCAAGGTCCTGGAGTGGCCTAGCCAGTCTCCAGACCTGAACCCAATAGAAAATCTTTGGAGGGAGCTGAAAGTCCATATTGCCCAGCGACAGCCCCGAAACCTGAAGGATCTGTATGGAGGAGTGGGCCAAAATCCCTGCTGCAGTGTGTGCAAACCTGGTCAAGAACTACAGGAAACGTATGATCTCTGTAATTGCAAACAAAGGTTTCTGTACCAAATATTAAGTTCTGCTTTTCTGATGTATCAAATACTTATGTCATGCAATAAAATTCAAATTAATTACTTAAAAATCATACAATGTGATTTTCTGGATTTTTGTTTTAGATTCCGTCACTCACAGTTGAAGAGTACCTATGATAAAAATTACAGACTTCTACATGCTTTGTAAGTGGGACAACCTGCAAAATCGTCAGTGTATCAAATACTTGTTCTCCCCACTGTATATGTGTATTAAAGTAGTGAAAACTGACAGTCTGCAGAGTATAGAACCAAAACAACAAAAAAAATGTGTCGCTGTCCTAATAAGTTTGGAGCTCACTGTATAGTAACAGGAAGTGAACATTTGATCTAGTAGGTCACTAAGTAACATCACATCATATAAACAATCATCATAACTGCAAAAGTGTATTATGCATGCCGATTACACAAAATAATGTAACTCAGTGAATTGAAAACCCCTCCGCTGTCCCCATTTTCTATTATCAGTTGGCCATGAGACGACATTAGCCTTAGTATGTTATTGTCCCTGACAGTCTCCAGCCTGGCCCTCGCCATCACCCACTTGGCTGAGAAGAGGCTCTCCACCGACTTCTGGTCTGAGGTCACCGACGGGCTCCTCTGAGAGGCTGAGAGAGAGAGAGAGAAAGAGAGAAAGAGAGAGAGACGGGGCACGCTAGTTTTCCATTTAGCTATTTTCTCTCTCCCCTGAGCTCAAGACTCCACTCCACACGACACTGCCACAGAGATCACAGATAAAATACACCCATAGAGGCCTTGCAGCCACAGCAGAGGACACACACAATCTAGTAGCTGTGTATGTGTGTGTGTGTGTGTGTGTTGATTAGACGTTATCAATGTAGACCATAAGAAGACAAATGGGCTTTTCTCAGTTGAAGGAAGACATTCATATAATTTGCTCGATTTGGAAGCCAGTAATTTTCCTTGAAAGCAAAACAGGACAGTAAAAACTCACCATCTGTAAAGCTGCATCTTTCCCAGCCAGAGGATGAGGGGGTGCTGCATGGAGAGGCACCATCTTCCCCACCTAAAACCCACCAAAAAGATAGGTCAATGCCATTTGAACAGTATTACTCTGGACAACATGAACAGTATACTATATATGTATAAAACCTTCAAAGCATATGGATATTAAAACCTGTCAGATCTGTCTGTTTGGCAGGCGTATGACCTCTTCAAACTATCACTTGTCACACATTTTCAAACATTCTTATGTAGTATGGTGAAGGTCTTACTGGTGGGCAGGTGTCCGTCCTCAGCCTCCTCTGACATGCAGCCAGACTGGGAGCGTCCCAGTCCGATGGAGTAACCCCGGTTTTTCCTGTTCCCAGAGCGAGAGCTGGAGTGAGAGCCCCTCTTCAGCCCCTCACCTGAAACACCCAACAGCAGCTTTCAACACAGACATAATTTATTTCCTAACCAACAGTGCTATGAAGGTCTTAGAAATTACATTTTCTTTAATAAAGGTCAGAAGAAGTGTCATGACAAACATTTTTTTAAACTCCCTGTCATACAATGTGAACGTATGCATACCATGAACAGGAGTGTCTCACCTGGGTTGATGTAGTCGATAGAGGTCTTTAGATATTCATTAGTGTCCACATCAACGGGCACAAAGGCAGTGTATTTACTGAGAATGTTACAGGCCTTGCTGGTGTGAATGGCATATAACCGGTACCGTCTGCCAGAACCTGAGAAATTACATGTTGTCGCTTCATCATCTAATGATTTACATAAATTCCATTATTAAAAATATTTGGAGAAATCTGTGATCTGATTTCTCGCCTGAAATCCTCGTAATTTAGCACAAGGTTGTCACTACTTGATACAGCAAACTGTTACCAAAACAAAACGATAAAGACACCAATCATTCCAAAAGATACCATTTGAGCATTGAGATATTACCCATGTCTAACGTACCATGCTCAATCTCACACTCCTGATCTACCATGTGCTCAAAGTCCTGAATGATGGAACGTCCAGCCAGGTGATGGAACGTTTCATTCCAGAGTTCCTCGTGAACCTTCTCCTCCCGCTCTCTGCCCTTCATGTAGGGGTCTATGTTAAAGGTCACCTCCCACTTAACTGGCTTCCCACAGAGCAGGCCCGACACCACAGCCTTACAGGACCCCTTCACTACCTCCCTGTCCTGAGGGGCTGAGGTCAGGTCTGGGGTGGCTGGAGGCTCCTGGGGGGTTTCTATCTCACACAGCTGATAGGGGTAGCAGTCTGGTAACACAACAAGGAATAGTTAGGCTGTTTGTCTGGATATCGGTTCTTGAATATATTAGGTCACTACTAGTCATAAATGCAAGTGTTGGGCTGTTACTTTACTTGAAGAGAATATTAAGGTTTGAGGGACTGTATGTGTCTACCATGATCTTTTGGGTGAGTGGGAGCGCTGTGGTTGTGAACCCACCTGCATCTCTGAAGCTGCTGACAGAGAGGTCAGTGGAGTACGAGCCGTCCTCCCCACTGGTGCTTCTGGCTCCTCCTAGGGCATGCTCTGGATCAGCCCAGCTCCTGGTGGCTCTGGCCTGCAGCTTGGAGCCGGGGGATTGGGCCTGCTCTGGCTCCGCCTCCTGGGGAGCCCCTTCCTGCTGAGGGGAGGGCCTGTGAGAAGCCCCGTTGGTAGGGCGCCCCCTGGAGGCCATGGCAGATGTGGCACACAGGCTCACCAACTGTGTCTGTCAGGGGTTAGACATAAAGCCTTATTGCATTGTTAATTTATGTCCACAATAATTGCCATATATCCATTGACTTACTCCCCAAGACTGTGAACCCGACCATTGGCTAATTGTGACTGTACCCATTAAGCCAAGTGGCTCACTCAAGTTATAATAAGGAGCATTACAATGATGGTAGTATGCATGCAGAGTAATAATAGACTCAGTCATCAGAGTAGGGTTTTTGCCCACTGAAGTTGAAAGGATATTTGCTATTTCCACTGATTTCACTGAATCAAGGAAACCGCCATATACATTCTGATGATCTGTTATGATATTGCTTGCACTACAATTTAAATGACTTGATGTCAATTTGTATCAAATGTTTTGTTATATGCTTTCTGTTGATGACCATAAAACCTGTTTTCTCTTAATAAGCAGATCAATAATCTCGACACACAGAACCAAATATTGCACTGGTAACTATCCGTCTGCAGATCAATGTCAAAGTACATCATTTGTACAAGGACAGGCATCATGGAGAGACAGGTGAGCCTTGTCTTGATTATGCCAAAACTCTTCGGTCAACTTTCAGACCATAAATTTGTCAATCGTGAAATGATTGTGGCCCTCATTAGAGAGCACCTTCATCTTTTGTATTCTTGATTACACTCCAACTCATCCCAGGGTCAGACAGTTTTCTCCCACCCCGTTAGTACTTCTCCACCGCCATTGCAATATCAACACTGACTGCCTGGGTAGTTTTATTGGAAGGACAATATAATTGCCCTGCTCCCGGCATAGCTGAAATAAGGTTTTAATATCCGTGTACATGCACACCCAAAACACCTGATGCTGAGCTATCAACCTTTTTCAGAAGCGTATAACGATTCCCCTCATAGTCATTGTTCTTCAGGTTAGATGACGAGGAGAGAGACACAGTAGGAACAGTGGACACAGGGATCGAACCCCAGTCTCCAGAGTTGAGAACCAGATCTGTTGCCAGTGCCACAAGATTACAGACTCTGCACTCACCTGGAAGTCATTCTTCCACTGTGCTCCGTAGTCAGGGCTGGTCTGTCCATTCAGCTCCTGGACCTTAGCTCTTCTCAGCGGGTTCTTCCCCTCTACAGAGCTTGGGTCACTGGGAGTGTAGGTCTTCTTCATGTTGGGGTTGTAGTCCACTATCTGGTTGGTGCTATACGCACGTCTTCTAGGTGATGTTTTACTGTCCATTCCTATGGGTTTGTGAAAAGATTACAATACTTTTTGTGCACAACTAAACATGACTGAGTGATCGTGACTGACTGAGTGATCGTGTCTGACTGAGTGATTATGTCTGACTGAGTGATTATGTCTGACTGAGTGATCACGTCTGACTGTGTGATCACGTCTGACTGAGTGATCGCGTCTGACTGAGTGACCATGTCTGACTGAGTGATCACGTCTGACTGAGTGACCACGTCTGACTGAGTGACCACGTCTGACTGAGTGATCACGTCTGACTGAATGATCACGTCTGACTGAGGGATCACGTCTGAGAGAGGGATCACGTCTGACTGAGGGATCACGTCTGAGTGAGGGATCACGTCTGACTGAGGGATCACGTCTGACTGAGGGATCACGTCTGAGTGAGGGATCACGTCTGACTGAGGGATCACGTCTGAGTGAGGGATCACGTCTGACTGAGGGATCACGTCTGACTGAGGGATCACGTCTGACTGAGGGATCACGTCTGAGTGAGGGATCACGTCTGACTGAGGGATCATTATTGTGTGCGTTTGACAAACTAAACAATAATGACATTCAAACCTCTGGATTCTTACCCATGGCATTATGCTTAGAGGGGCCAGGGCTGCTCTCTGACATAGAGTCTTGATAGGAGTCAAACAGAGGGCTGGAGCGTATGTCCCTGCAAGTTCCCTGACCGTCAGAGAAGCCTGTAATCGTCCCTGGGTCCTCCTCTTGGGAGTGGTAGAACACGGAGCTGCCTGAGTCATTGGGATGCATCATCCTGTAGCGCTTCCTCTTATCCTGGTGGAAGAGTTGAATGGGAAATGTTTGAGATTTTAATCACTTAACATTTGAACAAACCTAACGCAGTGGTCAAGCACTGGCGGTAGCGCTATAGGTTCAGGGGTGTTTTAGAAATATTGTTGATATTTTCACAACCACAATTAACGGCACAGTTGGTGCGAAAGGGCTTGGTTTTGATGAATAAAGAAGTTGTGGGTGTGTTGAGGCTTGGCTGCTCGCTGGCTGGCCAATCAGAACGTACTTCATGGCGAAGTATGTGGTTGCTTTAAGTTGTGTATTGCAGTCTTTTAGGTATTCCCTTGGAATCAACTCCAATTCCAATGTTAGTCCGTTATAGTTTGTTAAACAGAAACAAAATATCCCATCTTTGCTAAATATGTTAACTTGAACCTGTTTGCAGTCCAGAGCGTTCTAAATAATTACATGGCTTCAATGTGGAAATATATACATAGCATTTGCACTGATATATGACGAGCCAAACACTTTATTGGTGGTCTTGACTAGCCTACATGATTACATTGGGCAGAATGCAAATGAAAAAAATACTTAATTGAAAGGAGGGGAGGCTATGTTTGGCTTTTAATCAAATAAAATGAAATGGAGAAAAACCATTAGTGTTTTATGGCATCAAATCACAGGCACCAAATCACATATTGTTCCAAATCACATATTGGGCAGGGTGCGTCACTGCTGGATAGGCTGCACTTCCTCTGTCAAAATTCATGCAATAACCAACTGCGTTACCGCTAAAACCAGCTTTTGTTTGGTCTTAAATATCCATACCAGCGCTGCCTGAAATTAGCACTTGGGATCATCTTTTAAGGACATGCCTCAAATATCTCCACCCCTCCCATCTGAGCGCAAGCGTGCTGATGTTAGGCAGGTAAATAGCCAAACCTGGCGTTAGGGCTGGTATATGCCAGTGCGCCAGTTTTTACATTATGAAATTGCAAACTAATGTGCGTTTGAAACTAGTGCCGCCTTAACGCCAGCCGAAAATAGAGCCCAGAGAATACCTACTGAACTGAAATAGAGGAGAATCGATACAGTCACATTCAGGAGTGAGAAGACTAACTGTGTTAAACACACTATATGAATACATATTACATAGCCACTTTATGTCAAGGTGTAGGCCTACTTACAGACTTGGGGTTGGGATGGTAGCGTGTGGTGTCACAGACAACGCTGTAGCCAATCAGACGGTCCCCAGGGAACAGGAAGGTGGAGCCTACAGGGGAGAGCAACACTTCCTTGGTTTCAGGGAACAACCAGTTGATGGCTATGTCACTCAGCACTGGGGCCATGGTCTTCTTCAGAGACTTGATCATCTGGGAGAATATAAACAGATAGATATACAGTTGAAATAGAATAGAAAGAGAGATCTATTGAAATTATTATGTTTTTCAGTGACTTAATAATAAGGTGGGTGCTTATATCTGTCCTATTTCACACATGTACAAGTGTGTATTATATGCATGTGTGAATTGGAAATGTGTTTTTTTGCATATTTCAACTCTCACTGAGATACCCTCGGAGAGTGGGGTCACGGCCATTTTCAACGACCCTGGAGCAATTAGGGTTAAGTGCCTTGCTCAAGGGCACATCGGCAGATTTTTCTCGGGGATTCAAATGAGCAACTTTCTGGTTACTGGCCCAACACTCTAACCGCTAGGCTACCTGCCACATATAGACAGAGAGATGCAGGTGAGTTCCGGCGTTATAGAAGTTAAGTACGGATCGCAAAAACATAGCATTGCGCGTCTGGGCTCGTGAGACTACAGATGAGATGTATTGAAATTATTACGACATCTCCAGTAATCCAATTGTGACATTGTATGTCTGCATCTCTCTGTTATCTTGAGTTTTACATATTGGTAAAGAGAAAACGAGCCTGTAAGCCTGTAAGTCTGAGAATGTAATCATTCATTCTTTCAAAAGTATGCTGTGTAGCAGACTGATTCTAATGGGTGTTTTGCTCAGCAAAATGAATTGTTAATTGGTAACAGTAGAGAGCTCTCTGTCTGAATCATTTGCATCCACTGCATAATGAACCTCCTCTTTGACATTCAGAATAGCTGGTTGTCGCAGAGAGGAGGATAAACATGTAATTGGAAATGAAGACCTTGGGCTGCAGTCTCTCCCCTTCTGCCAAGAACTCTGCCGTTCCTTTGGAAACAGTAGCCAGTCCAGTCACCAGTCTCCTGCAAGCACTCTGACCGATGCCGAATGTGTAGCACCTGCCAAAACGAGATACACATCTCCTCAGAGCAGGGTTAGAGAAAGACCTGAAAAGATCTATAGGTATCTGAGCCTAATAAAAGTCACACACCTTATCTCTCAGAGAGACATGCATTCCCTTACAGTGACAGACCTACTGAGATGGTCCAATGGTACATAGTGGTGATGCTATATTACAAAACAGACCTCAAAGTATTGGGTTTTATCAGTAATGTAAAAACCCAAACTGGAAATGTTCTTTCAGTCTTGAAAGCCAAGACGTGCCTGGGGAGTGAGTTTCTTGAAAAGGAGAGCGAGAGAGAGAGAGAGAGAGAGAGATATTGAGAGAGAGAGAAAGATAGAGGGAGAGAGATTGAGAGAACGAGAGAGAGAGAGATCAAGAGAGAAAGAGAGAGATATTGAGAGAGAGAGAAAGATAGAAGGAGAGAGATTGAGAGATTGAGAGATTGAGAGATCGAGAGAGAGAGGGAGAGAGAGAGAGAGAGAGAGACGGAGAGAGATTGAGAGATTGAGAGATCGAGAGAGAGAGAGAGAGAGAGAGAGAGAGAGAGAGAGAGAGAGAGAGAGAGAGAGAGAGAGAGAGAGAGAGAGAGAGAGAGAGAGAGAGAGAGAGATCAAGAGAAAGGGAGAGAGAAATGATCGGACTTGGCTGATGAAGGTCTATTTTCATCATCCAGTCTAATGTTGTATCTCATCAGTTTTCTCATTAGGTTTGTCAATTACACTTCACACCTCATACTGAGGATGAATTAGAGATGGCTGAGAAAACTCCGCCTCAACACCAGCAGATGCATCAGCGACGGCTCCTCTGCATATTTGATGAGGTCAAACAGTGGGGATTAAAAAGGAAACACAACCTTTAGCATAGCTACATGTCTGACGTGGACTCCTGGGCTGTGTCCCAAATGGCACCCTATTCCCTATATAGTGCCGTACTTTTGACCAGGGCCCATAGGGACTAGGGTGCCATTAGGGACGCAGCCCTGGTAGCAGAGATTCATTAGTATTTGCTCTGTCCACTGACCGGGGGTGTGCTGATTTGTGGAGCGATAATCATTCTGGACACGTGGACGGATTGGCCGGACCATTGTGTATTTAATCCAATCTTGGGGCATTCATCCATTAAAAAGGGGAAGACTTAAAGTCATTAAATCAGGAGTAGTTCAGGAGAGGATGACTACGGACTGAGATTGCAGATGCAATAACCAAAGTGAAACAATATCCCATTCCCTGCAGAGAGTACTGTGTTATTGGCGTTCTTGGTCTATCAACAGCTGGTGTTTTGATTCTGCAGGGGCATGTTCAGAGCGTCAGCGTGTTGCAGTGTTTGAAAATATTACCATTACCATTACCATATGACATTGTTGACATTGTGAGTTGAATCTACACACAAAATGCAAATGTATTAAAGGGGTCTGTGTGGTCGCCTGTTAAGCAGCTCCCATGTTCGTTCGTTAATTGTCGTTTTAGTATGTTTTTCGTGAGTTTTCTTTTTAACAGTTGAAATATAACGGTCTGTTTTACGAAGGTTTTAGAGGTCCTTTTTAATCACTGAGGCACTTTTTCTTACATTTAGCAGCGCCGAACGTACACGCGAGTCCTCAATTATTTACAACAGAGCCCAGCTATTGGATTTATCACACTCAGCGCTGCTGCACCCCAGGGAAAAGATTGCTGCATAACAAGATGGAGGAACTAGAGGGTCTTGTCCGTGGACAAAAGGAGTTCAGAGAAGCTAGTCTTGTGTGTTTTACCGAGACATGGCTGAATAATAACATCCCCACAGGGAACGTCACTATCGGCGGTTTCCAGACCATCAGGGCGGACAGGGATAGCGCTTCTTCCGGTAAGAGTAAGGGAGTGGGGCTGGCTTTATTAGTTAACAACAGATGGTGTAATCCGAGCCATATTACTTTTAAGGAACAGTTTTGTAGCCCTGACATTGAACTGTTAGCTGTTAGACTGAGACCCTACTATTTGCCGAGGGAATTCACGGTGGCCATTGCTGTTATTGTTTACATCCCGCCCTCCGCTGACGCAAACACAGCGTGTGACGTCATCCACTCTGTTATCGCGAGGTTACAGACAGCGCATCCCAGTGCCTTTTTTGCCATTTCTGGGGATTTTAACCATGCATCTCTCTCTTCAACGCTGCCAACGTTCAAACAGTTCGTGAAGTGCCCAACTAGGAATAATACAACTCTGGACTTGTTATATGCTAATGTGAAGGATGCATACAACTCTACTGCACTCCCTCTCTTAGGTAGATCGGATCACAACCTTGTCCACCTCACCCCACTCTACAGGCCTATGGTCCAACAGCAGCCAGCGACCTCTAGGACCATTAGGAGATGGTCCCCGGAGGAGAATGAGGCCATACAGGACTGCTCTGAGACATCAGACTGGGATGTGCTCTGTGAGGCTCATGGGGAGGACATTGATAGACTTACAGACTGCATAATGGACGATATACATTTTTGTGTAGACAACACCGTACCCACCAGGAAGGTATGCTGTTTTCCAAAAATGTACAAAAACGAATTTAGTGGAAGAACTGTGCAGATTGGTAACAGAATTACGGTCAAATGTTTATGCAACCACGTTTGCTAAAAACTCTGTTAAATATCTGCTCAGAATTACGATTAAAAGATATCTGCTGAAAGAAATATTGGGTGTCAGCTATGACATGGCACCTTGTGTTTGAAAAAAAATCTATTCGGGTTTTTCAACTACAAGTGAAGTGGATTTACATTCGGTAACAGAATTACCTTAACGGAATTACATTATGGGTTCCTGATCTGTACTAAACAGAAATGCATAATAATAATTATGGATATGAATGTCATTCTCCTCATGTATCACACGTTTGTACATCACAAAGCAGCACAGCAGAGCACAGTAGAGTAGAGTAAGGTAGAGTTCAGTACAGAGCAGTAGCATACAGTATAGTTTAGTACAGTAAAGTAGAGTATAGTTCATATACTGTACTCTACTGTACTAAACTCTACTTTTCTTCACTGTACTGTGTATTGTACAGTATTGTACTGTACTGTACTGTACTGTGCTCTACTCACTGTCCTGTACTGTATTGTACTGTGCTCTACTCACTGTCCTGTACTGTATTGTACTGTGCTCTACTCACTGTCCTGTACTATATTGTACTGTGCTCTACTCACTGTACTGTACTATATTGTACTGTGCTCTACTCACTGTCCTGTACTGTATTGTACTGTGCTCTACTCACTGTACTGTACTGTGCTCTACTCACTGTACTGTACTATGCTCTACTCACTGTACTGTACTATATTGTACTGTACTGTAGTATATTGTACTGTGCTCTACTCACTGTACTGTGCTCTACTCACTGTCCTGTACTATATTGTACTGTGCTCTACTCACTGTCCTGTACTGTATTGTACTGTGCTCTACTCACTGTACTGTACTGTGCTCTACTCACTGTACTATATTGTACTGTGCTCTACTCACTGTACTGTACTATATTGTACTGTGCTCTACTCACTGTCCTGTACTGTATTGTACTGTGCTCTACTCACTGTACTGTATTGTGAAACATACGTTAATGATAGGTTCAGATTTGGTAAAGTCCAGTCTACCTGTGGATGTTAACATCAAGGCCAGGGTCGACTGACCAAATGTAAACTACGCTTCAACGTCCATGGACGTCAGTTGGTGCTCAGTGGGTCAGACTGTTTTAACACTCTTGGTTTGACCACCAGACAACAGAAAGACAAAGAAAAACATAACAATATGCCAGTGTAAGGGAGGACAGTAGCAGGTGACCCAACTGTGGTTTGTGACTATTATTAGTCTGTTTATCCAGAAATCAAAGCCTTTACTTAATGGTTGAAAATGTATCTTAATTTCCCCAAATTATAGACTCTTAGCTATCATTTGACACCCAATTTGATATGCTCCTATGAACTTCAAATGTTGGTGCTCATGGGTTCTTTTAGATGGAAATGCCATAATTTTGAATAGGGTAGTCTATAGCAATTGGTGACAACAAAGTTAAGTAAGTTGATGGTGTGTTTACCTGGTGTAGCGGGCATGGCTGCGGACCAGCTCGATGACCTTCCCTGTGTTGCTGACGGCCCCGTCTGTGAGCAGGAAGAGCATGCGTGGATGACCCGCGTGCATGGGCTGCCTCAGGATCCAGTTGAGTGGTGCCAGGATGTTGGTGCCGCCCATGTCAGCTCGGATCTTCCTGATGTACTCACAAGCCATGGTTACTGTTTCCTGAAGCATGGAGACGACAGGGGAGAAGCCATTTTGACATACACTTGTAGCTGGCCAGAGAAAAGACAGAAGGGGAAGCATAGCAGCATTTAGTAATCTTACCGAGGCAGACAAGCGTGTCTGCGACCTACAGTATACTCATACTCCGACTACATTTACAGTTGACAGTTTTTGTCATTTAGCAGACGCTTTTATCCTGAACGACTTACAGGAGCAATTAGGGTTAAGTGCCTTCAAACCAGCAATCTTTTGGTTACTGGCCCAACGCTCTTAACCGCTATGCTACCTGTCGCCCCTACCTGTCCTACCTGTAGCTGTGAAATCTGGCACGCAAGATTAAGCATTTACTACTGTAATAGAGATTTCATCACTGACATGCAGTTCAATAATATTTAATATTTTTTATGAAAAAATAAACGCTATATATATGTTCTGCCTGCCTCATACCTCATCATAGCTCTGACTGGTAGTAAACAGTGTTTTGAATGTGGAGCCGAAGCCGATGATGTTGAAGAGGCTGGCAGGCACAATGCTCTTCAGGATCACCACCATGGCATCCTGGGAACAGAACAGACATGATAGAAACACAAGGTGAAGATGAAGGAGAGGAGAATGAGAAAAGAGGGAAAGATAGAGGGAGAGAGCAAAAAAGATAAACAAGACAGGAGGACAAGGAGGTCAATCTTGTAGACATTCTCTAACAACCAGCCTTCTTCACCAGGCTGCAACTGTTCGTCTTGACCTTTAAACATGTTCGTCTGCAGCAGTATGACCAGATTACAACTCTAACACCATATTTTCTGTCAGCAGGCTAGTTATTATACACTGGAGAGCGTATTTGTGGTGCACTAGAGAAGTGCCATATAATCCAATATGTTATTATTACTATTATTATTATTATTATTATTATCTCTGTGTGACCGAGGGTCGGGCCAGTGTATTATTAGAAAGAGTATGCTCAATAACAACCATTCATTTCAAGTTTGGCTGTAATCATATTTCACTGTATTATGTTTGTTTTTTACATCATTTTGTTTCTCGCTCCAACACTGCAGTAACACGTAGCAACAATAAAATAAAATAAAATAAAGAATACTGTACAAAACATTAGGAACACCTTCCTAGTATTGAGTTATAGACACTGAATGTAAAAAACATTAAGAACACCTTCCTAGTATTGAGTTATAGACACTGAGTGGACAAAACATTAAGAACACCTTCCTAGTATTGAGTTATAGACACTGAGTGGACAAAACATTAAGAACACCTTCCTAGTATAGAGTTGCACCTCCTTTTGCCCTCAGAACCATCTCAATTCGTTAAGAACACCTTCCTAGTATTGAGTTGCACCTCCTTTTTCCCTCAAAACCACCTCAATTCGTCAGGGCATGGACTACAAGGTGTTAAAAGCATTCTACAGGGGTGCTGGCCCATGTTGACTCCAATGCTTCCCACAGTTGTGTCAAGTTGGCTGGATGTCCTTTGGGTGGTGGACTATTCTTGATACACACAGGAAACTTTGAGCATGAAAAACCCAAAGGTTCAAAGGCACTTAAATCTTTTGTCTTGCCCATTTACCCTCTGAAGGGCACACATACACAATCCAACTCTCAATTGTCCAAAGGCTTAAACATAATTCTTTAACCTGTCTCCTCCACATCATCTACACTGATTTAAGTGGATTTAACAGGTGACATCAAGAAGGTCAAGCCTGTCATTTATGTGTTGCTATGACAACAAGTTTACAGAAATTACATCATTTCCTTTATTTTGCTGTCTAAAATAAAGAAATACAACCCTCCTCTGACCCATTGAGTAACAGTAATGGTATTTTCTCTGTCATAAAGAATGCACATATGCAGCACTTGTTATATGTAATGGACTTTCTTCAAGACACGCAGAAATACAGAGAAAGTCGATAGGGAATGTTGTAGCATTCGAGAGTCAGCTCACAGGAAAGTTCAGTGCTTTTTGTCAACTTCAAATTGTTGTGTCATAGAAAATCTCCACTGCTCTTTCTCCCTTTTCATTTTCAAAGGTGGTATCAAATTGGTGCTCTCTAGCATTTTGGGGTCGCTGGAATTTTGGGGTCATAGAGATCACTCTTTCTCCTTATATTCAGTCAAAGATGCTATCAAATTGGGGCCTGGCATTTTGGGGGAGTTTCTGGCAGATCAAATAAACCGAGGAGAAATTATTTCATCATCATCGGTCTGACTTGGCTGACCTGGCTGACCTGGCTGGGCCTTTAAGTCAGGCTTTGGTGTGTAAGGATGTCATAGGGAGAGGAGGCCCATCTCTCCTCAATCAGAAGATGTCTGAGTACAGTATGAGTCACACTGCCCTGCTGTGCGTAACAGACCAACAGGGGTTAGTCAAACATCACTGTCTCAGCCCAGCCCAATCAGGTACTATTACAGTCAGAGGCACTGAAAATAAAGGCTTCAATTGTTTCCATTGACCTTTCCATCAAATTACCAGTGAGTCATTAAGTCATTAATAGCACAATATGAATGCATAGCCTCTTACATATCAAATGAATAAACTACGTTATTTCTTCATCATTCATTCCATTACTTTAGTTGCCCTTAAGTCTACATCCTCCAGATGTAATTTAGCCAAACTACTCTGTTTCAGTTCATTATGCTTATGCACTTCTTATGAATAGGTTACGTATGGGTTATGAATGTGTTATGAAGCCATGACAGTACCTTGACACAGCTGATGTTGACCCCGCTCATGCTCCCACTGCGGTCGATGAGGAAGATGAACTCTCCATGCACCTTCCTCAGGTCAGAGGTCATGGACTTGAGGTCAGGGCAGAAGTTGAGCATAACCGCAGGGTTGTGGAGGATGTCCTTGTGGAGACGCTTACGAATGATATCCACCTTCACTTGGCCACATGGTCAGAGGATAACATGGTCAGAGGATAACATGGTCAGAGGATAACATGGTCAGATGATAACATGGTCAGATGATAACATGGTCAGAGGATAACATGGTGAGAGGATAACATGGTCAGAGGATAACATGGTCAGATGATAACATGGTCAGAGGATAACATGGTCAGAGGATAACATGGTCAGAGGATAACATGGTCAGAGGATAACATGGTCAGAAGGTGAGAGAAGTGCTTGAGATCTAGTCTGTCTACACATGGTCAGAGGATACAGTAAGAAAAGGGTTAAAGAAAGAGAATGAGATCTCAATCTCATCATGCAAGCTTTGAATAGGACCCATATTCAGATTCAGCAATAACTTTGTACTGTACATGTCATTTTTTTATACATATCTTACATATCACATCTGATAAGAAAAGCATTAGAATTGTATTAAAAGAAGCTATAGATCTACAACGCAGCGTTCCCCTTAACTACAACAAAGCTGTTTCCTTCATGTTAAGATTCATTAGATACGTAGATCTAACACTAAAATATTCTCCATACGGAACGTTTTTGATAAGCTGATTTCAGCCATGCTTCTTAAATAAAAACGTATAATTCAAGGTTGGAAATGTGTTTTAAATGAAGACCCAAATATTTTGAGAGAGAAAGGGCCCTCGATCAACTGGTGCATGTGTTCTTGCAGGTAGAAATTCCAAGCAGAACACTAAGGACTTTTCGTGGTTTCCATAGTAACCCATTTTTATCCTACACATTTTTTTTTTTGCTGTCCTCCTTCCCATTGAGGTCTACTTTTTTTAAAGCCTCTTTAATCTATGAGAGTCCTCTCAGCTGTTTCTTTGTCACTCAAAAAGGCCACTGGGTAAGACGCAGATCACATCAGATCAGATGCAGCACTCACTTTCTTTTCATTACTAGAGTCCTTCTTGATGGCCTTGATGTAGTCACTCTTCCCTGTGAGGTGTTCATCGTACTCCTCCAGTGTCATGTCTCCATCCTCAATCAGCACATGCGGCAGATGAGGATCTAGTAGGAAACAATGGGCACTAGACTAAGATGGTACAGTATCACCTTGACAACAAGCAAGTTTCAGTATAAGCCATAACACTGATAGATGGGTACAATACACAATTCCTGCAAACACCTGTCAGAGAAAAGGCAGACGTGGCCAAGTAGTATATATTTCTGTCACAAACTAATCTCGGTTTAGCCATAACTAAAGTCTTATGTAATTGGTCAGATGCTCGATTAAGTTCTGGGTGTTAAGAGAAGAGATAGAACGAAGAGCTCCATCCTCTCTAAGCTCCAACCTCTCTCTTTGCAAGATACAGGAAAGTCTATGGGCTAAATGTCCCCTCCCCTTCCGAAAGTCAAAAAAGGTAATACCTGCGAAATCGTGAGTTGTCCTGAGCACCGGAACTAATGCTGCTTGTTATCTCACGTATCCCGTTTTATCATGACAGTTCTAAGGTACCATTTATGTTTACGTAGTCTTTCCATGAGTGATTAGTCACACTGAGGTCCCTTTTGGATTTTGATTCCAGAGAAATGCTGCTGGTGTCAAGTCAATATGCCAGCTCCACTACTGTGATTGAAAGTGGTTTGCTATTTTCTGCTCATATTCTTCTCAACAGGCACCTCTCAATACATCTCTCTGCAGTGAACCTCACGGCGAGCTGTTTTTATTGACCATTTAGTAAATCAAGCTTTTGATGAAAACCGTCCAACAATCACTTTTCAAAATCATTTTAAGTTAATTTCGCCATACAAAAACTGAGGGAAAACTGCTTCTGGCAAGCACTCCATCCATCTCTCTATTGCCATGGCCATCTGGTTGTGCTCAGCGTTCTCCTTGATGAGTTTGAAACCCCAGTCCCACAGTGGGCTGAATTGAATTGCACAGCAAGCCACTGGCCCCAGGTCCATTTGTAGACAAAGCCATCTCTTTAGAGCCTATTGGATAAGCAATCTGGGGACTCATTCCTGCCTCTGGGAGACAACTGGCCCACACAGAGATTAAGACAACCAGGAAAGGACTAAGAGAGAGATAGAGAGAGTGGGATTTCCCCACTATCACTGACTTTGCTGATAAATACTTTGTTGAGGGAAAATGTGCATGGTACGATTGTGATGTGTCGTTGTTTCACCTAGCTATCGAGTCGCTCTGGATAAGAGCGTCTGCTAAATGACTACAACGTAAACACTGGTCATGTGATGTTGTATTTTGAAGCGGCGTCTGCAATGGTAGTGCCTGGCAGGCTGAATGGTGGGCGGTGTGTCTACAACAGTTCAGTACTCACCACTGGGGTAGATGAGGATCTCCACAGGGCAGTCATAGGTGTACTTGTCAGCCAGTGTGATGACGATGCTTGTGGCTGAGCGGGCCAAGGGGTCTGCGTCGGCCCGGATGGCATGAGAGGGGCTCTCCACACCTGCATAAAGACACCTCTAAAGCATCTACAGTGTAGAATAAACAGTGGAATTACATGAAAATACTAGGGCAAGATATCACAAAATAACTCAAATGAATCTTGTTTGTGTGTGCGGAGGTAGCTTTGCACTCATAGTGGAAGGATGTCTATATCGGTATGCAAGTCATTGTTGGTCAGTGGAATATATTGTAAATTGTATTTATAATACAAATAAACTGCAACGTGGAGATGGTTATATGTTGTGTCTCTGACCTGCAAGGAGATAGGGGGCTCTGATCTCCAGCTGGAAGCTAAACTCATAGTCGATGGAGTTGATGGCCTCTTCCTCCAGCAGCTGGGCCATGTACAGCTGGGGGGTGATAGGAGTCTGCTCATGTGGATCCAGGGCATAATTATGCCTGCTGTCCCTCCTGTGCCAGGAAACACCATAATAGAAAATCATAGCCAGTGAACTCATAGTCTTGTCCACCAATTGGCTATCTCTATGTCTTTAACATTTGAAATAATTGATGTCTGATGCAGGCATGCTGTGAATAACAAAACCTCCAAGTTACCAATTAAAGTTCAAGTTTTCTTTAAAGATCAGTTTAGATTTGGCCAAGACAGCGTTGACATTCAGCAGTGACATTCAGTTGTGGTTATGATGATGACACACTGTCACGGCACTCTTACGTTCTGTTGTGGAAGTTTGGGGAGAGTCCCTGCTCCTCGTTGATCGTCCTCTGGACCCTGGGGGTGCACACAGAGGGTGACGTGACACGGATGCCCCCGTTGGGCAGGGTGGGCAGCTCAGAGGAGGTGCTGACCAACACATTGACCGTCTCCAGAGGGGGGATGACCCCCAGGTTCACCACCAACACTGTCCTCTCCAAGTCCTCGTCCAGCACGATATGTCCTGGAATACCATAGCAGAACAGCTCACATAAATTATCAGGTTTTGTATTTTTCAGAGCAATATTATCCTTATTGATTGGACTAGGAATTAAGATAGTTGGACCCAAAAGCACTAGCCTGGTCTCTGTTTATGCTGTCTTGCCATCTCCTATTGTCATTGTCACACGAATGACCATAGGAGTTGGCAAGACAGTGCAAACAGATCTGGGACCAGGACTACACAACCATTGACCACAGCACATGACACGAGACCCATCCTTACCACTGCCACTCTGATGGGCGCCAGTGCAGCAATCAAAGTAACAGTCATCAATCTTGGACTTGTCTTTGATTTGCACGGTTATTATCTGGTTGGAGATCATAGCTTCAAATCCCACCACGGTAGAGCATTCTTCCAGCGGGTAAATGAAGATACCTACATCATATAAAGACAGTTAATATTAACCAGAGACAAACAGGCGGTTAAGTAAAACTAACTAAATTATGTCAATACAGCCCCTGGACAGTGCTCAAGTAATTATTGATATTTAGAAGCACTGTGGAGGCTACCTCAGAGACAAGGGGAAGGAAATTCAGGATCATAATTCTAAACACACTTGTATAAGGCCCCTAGAGAATGTTCATGATAACTTGATCCCGTAATGATCTTATTTGTTTTAAATTTGTAATAACAATTTAGGTTCTCACCCTCAATAGGATTGTCCTCAAAGTTGTTGTAGGTCATAGAAGCTGTCAGGGCCAGAGTGTAACCTCTGACACAGGAGGTTATCTCAGAGACACTGAGAGGCAGAGCATTCTGACTCCCTTTGTTGATCAGGCCTGGCATGGTGAGTTTCTTTTCATTACCAATCATAGACAGCGGGTAAATGACATATTGTTCAGAATCAGAATCTTAACAACTCACACAACAAACAAGCAAACATCAGTATGAGTCTAGCTCTGATATCCTCTCCCTTGCATTATTATCTAGCAATAACAAAGATGCCTTTGAAGTAGAATCATGCATTTTGCAGTCCAGATGTCTGATCAGCAAAAACGTTACATCTCTGCAGAGCAGGCCCAGACAGTAAAACCACGGGGGAAGTTCAGTTCAGTCCTTGCATGCTTAGACTACAAAGGCAATTGGTGAAAATGCAAACATTAAAAAGAGAGAGATTTGTTATGTATTATGGTTGGGGGCCTACTGTACATGCAAGGCAAAGTCAGCAAGCAATGATAACACATTTGTCCAAGGTTATATTCAGGACACAACATTTCAAATTCCCACTATATAAAAAGCATGACTCATCCATCAAACAGGTGATCAACACCAAAGGCTGGTCTGGTGGAATATTGCATGAATGATGGTGCAAGATGAGATGGGTCTGTGAGAAGTGGCCAATGCTTACGGCCGGCCTGTATTTTCATGCAAATGTAATCTTATATGGCAACCCAGACTTGATTATGTTGTGGTGTCTTAGGTTTCTGTCGTATCCAGAGAGCCATAGCCTGAGCCTCTAACACAGCCTTTATGAGTGGTGTTGTGACGAAAGCACATTTCCATAGAGACTGAGCCGTTGCCTGCCTGCTGATCATACCGGCCAGTGTCTCGCCAAACGATGCCAGTATTAGTGTCTGTAAGACTACATACAGTACAATACTTCTACAGTAAAATACTTCTACAGAGTGAAAAACTCTAAACAGTTCCTTCAGCCAAATAGTATTTTTGTGAAACTTTAAATTATCTACATGATGGATCTCAAGATCGTTGGTCTTCCTGACTCCCTGCCTGGACAAGGTGACAACATTTAACAGACCAGACCACTGTCTGCTGTTATAATGGAGCCACAATTTACAGGATCCATAATTAATTTTTGTATTTGTATTTTTATTTTAAGTGTGCCGCCTCCTCACACATTTATCAAAAAGAGGTTTTGGCTGGCCCGGCACAGCATTGTCATTTAGTGAAAAGGACAAGGCCAGACAGATGCATCCACAGTGCTCACTGCGCATACCTGCTCTGCTCTGCAGTCAGTGTCAACAGTGCCACCACGTTTCCTAAGGGATGCAACAGTGCCACCACGTGTCCTAAGGGATGCAACAGTGCTACCACATGTCCTAAGGGATGCAACAGTGCCACCACGTGTCCTAAGGGATGCAACAGTGCCATCACGTGTCCTAAGGGATGCAACAGTGCTACCACGTGTCCTAAGGGATGCAACAGTGCCACCACGTATCCTAAGGGATGCAACAGTGCCACCACGTGTCCTAAGGGATGCAACAGTGCCACCACGTGTCCTAAGGGATGCAACAGTGCCATCACGTGTCCTAAGGGATGCAACAGTGCCACCACGTGTCCTAAGGGATGCAACAGTGCTACCACATGTCCTAAGGGTTGCAACAGTGCCACCACGTATCCTAAGGGATGCAACAGTGCCACCACGTGTCCTAAGGGATGCAACAGTGCCACCACGTGTCCTAAGGGATGCAACAGTGCCACCACTTGTCCTAAGGGACACCAGACGGGAATAAGGAAAGATGCAGATGCAATGTCTTGTTCCTCTGAGACGTAAAGTCTCTCACATCACAACAGCATTATTCTTCCCTCATTCTAAAAACAAATTGAACAGCATAACAAGACTGTAAACTGTTTTAGCTGTGACAATACAGAAATGCATTGTGAAATCAGATTATTCAGCCTCATATTGATTGACAGTTACAATGCATGATTAATAACATAACATAAATCCACTTTAAAAAATAGCAATGCTTAGCAATCAGGGTGGACATAATATATCCCAAAATAAGAACAGGAACAAAAACGTAGGGGGGAAATCTTAAAATGTTCACAAGTTGATTGATATTATTCCCTTTTCAATAATGGCAAAATCCTAAAGGCAATCCATTAGTTTCTCTCTTAATGGGAGTTTATTTTTTCAGTCTGACAGGCTGTGATAATGAGAGTCTGACAGACCCCATAAGACCCCCTCTCATTGTCATATGAATAATCTTGAGCTCTTTAGAAAGGCTCTCCCAAACACAGCCTAATATCATCCATATACCTGTAGCCACCATCCATACTGTACAGTCATAATAACATCACAATAGCAGCAGCTTGACAAGGAAACAGGTCAGAAATAACCATCTGTTGATAATACAGAATGGTTTGTATTGCTATTGCTGGAATTTCATTGCTGGCTGATAGAATTGCAAAAATGTCAACGCCAATATGCACAATATTCAGCAACAATTACTGAAATACTGAAGTCTTACCTTTCATTTGTGTCAACTGGGGGCGAGATGCTGATCTCTGTCTCCTGGATACCCACAACTGGGGGTGAGATGCTGATCTCTGTCTCCTGGATACCCACAACTGGGGGTGAGATCCTGATCTCTGTCTCCTGGATACCCACAACTGGGGGTGAGATGCTGATCTCTGTCTCCTGGATACCCACCTTTCATGAAATATGTCCTTTTCTCCTCTATTTATTTTCCCTCCCTTTTTTCCTTCCTCTACATCATGTGGCAACTGATGCCGGTGGGCAGAGAAACTATTAATTAAATGTCTCTGGCTTTTCACAGAAGGACTAAACAAAAAAAGAGAAGGACAGTGGACATTAGGCAGCAACCGTGGCAGCAATTCAGTCAGCAAAGCAACATGTGGTTATACAAAGTATCTCTCAGCTCAGTCTCTCTCCTCCCTGTGGCTGGAGTTAGAGGTTTTCATTGACGGAGAGAGGGAGGGAGAGAGAGAGAGAGGGAGGGAGGGAGGGAGAGACAGACAGAGAGGGAGGAAGAGACAGACAGAGATAAAGAGCGAGAGAGCGAGCAAGAGAGAAACCTTCCCCTACTAGCCCTCCCCTCTGCATTCATAGCATCAGCACCACCCACTCTCCTTCTTCCCTGCAATCAATAACAAGAAACCCCAGCCATGGGAGAACAAGAAAGGATGGGAGGAGGAACGTAAAGCACGTCTTGCCTCCATCCAGGCATCAACCATCCCCCTCACCAGTCCAGTGCTCTGCCTCTGCTTTAATGCAAAGCCTATAATGTTAAGATTCTAATGTGGGTAGTAGGGTTTTGGCTGTCTGCATTGTGGCCACCGTTTGTCTGATCCACCTGTTATTTTTTCACTGAGGATGTAACCATGACAATCGATGTAGACCTCTACTGGCGTCTTAAAATATATTTGGACTGACAGGTCTCTACCTGGCTGGGTCACTCATCAGGACCGCCATCATCTCTTCTCCTCCTACTTAGATTTTCTGGGACCAGATGACAAATCAAAAAGAAAAAAACATATCAAATTAGCTAGAAATTACACACACCTTTACAGCTGTAATACATTGACGATTAATTAAGAATAGATTAAACTGACTAGTGAAAACTCTGTTTATCTAATAAGATATTGCATTATTCCAATATAGCCTGTGGTATTGCAATTCAACGAAGGCCTACACAAACTAATTTGGGGTAAAACAAAGTTGATGGGAACTCAGAATTCCACTTCCGAGTTTCCATCAGCTAGGTGCGCAACAGCGGCAGCTTCTTTGGCTTAGCATGCAGCAGCATCCCTTTCGACGCCCAGCTTGATTTCATAGTTTGTGTAACTAAAACTTATGAAACTTGGTGTAAAATAATATACATTAAACGTTAATAATGGCTACTGACTCCTGGGCTCTGGCTGTCGATAAACAGGAAGCTACCACTGACTCTGTAAGTTTAAATGTGTAGCTAGCTAGCTCGTTAGCTAAATTCTCAGCCATGCATGACGAAAAGCGTCAGACTTTATGCTGCTACCTAGCAAACTTGCTTGCGCAGTCAACAGTAGCTGAGGCAATTTGTGGCTGAGCTGTCAAAGCAGGTTTGCATACCATGTGCTGATGGTGTGCCCCTGTTAACTGACACACCTTTTGAGTGACTGTAGTGGTGTTTGTTATGCCCTTGAAGTTGTTGACATAATTTGACACTTCAGTGCAGACACGTGCTTGCCAGGATTTGACGAGGGAAAACTTGCATTCTGAGACCAGCTAGATATTTGCGTACTAACAAAACATGTTTATTTTTCTTACCAGTTCGTCTCCTTGGTGATAAGATCTCCATCACGAGGTGGAGGTGATGCGGCACCTAGAAAGGCAAAATGTAAAATCACTGTGGTGTCAGTCATAAACATTTGCATGTGCTGTTATTCCATGTATTATTGTCCATTCACTTTTTGTGATAAAATGGGGGGGGGTTTGTTGTTCCCCAGGTACCACAAAACAAGCTGCGAATGGCACCAATGTGGAAGGGGAAGAAAAAGGTATGTGAATTCCCAGGGTTTATTTTCATCTCCCCATGTCTCCATTCAGTTACTATGACAGGTCATTCACCTGTCACTCTTGTCTTGTAGAGGACAAAGCGGCCCAGTCGTTGTTGAATAAGATGATCCACACCAGCCTTGTGAACACTACCAATCAAGTACAGGTTCTTCAGAGGGATCCCAACTCTCCTCTTTACTCAGTCAAGACATTTGAAGAGCTGAGACTGTACGTCATCTCGATGTTCAAATTCACAATTGCTTACTAATTTAGAAATATGTATAGGCCTACCTCACATGAAACCTACATTAAACGGTGTATTTTAATCTGAGTTATGATCCACAACACTGCTTTTTTGCAGTATCAGGTGTGGTGTTGTATGTTTGGTTAGCCTTTTTGTTTTTATATGGTTTTATTTCATTTAACCTTTATTTTTATTTTACCTTTATTTAACCAGGCAAGTCAGTTAAGAACAAATTCTTATTTACAATGACGGCCTACCAAAAGGCCTCCTGCGGAGATGGGGGCTGGGATTAAATTTGTGGTCTTTTTAAATGTACGTCCATCTCAGGAAAGATGAGCTGCTAAGAGGAGTGTATGACATGGGCTTCAACAGACCCTCTAAGATCCAGGAGAATGCCCTGCCCATGATGCTGGCAGAGCCGTGAGTACCCATTTCATTTTAGCTCAATGCTCCGTGTGATTAAGCTCCTTAATAGAGGAAAAAAGCCTAGATGTTCTGCACATTTGAACAGGCTGTGTTGTGTGTTCTGATATAGCACATTTCAGATGTAGTCAAACTAGTCATTAACCATTATCACGTTTATGTATGCAGTAATATAGTTGTTTGATTGGATGTTGATGTGAAATTTATGGAAATCTACATGATCTACCTTTTAGTCCCCCATTGTTCTCTCTTCAGTGTGTTATCCCTCTGGTTCCAGACCTCAGAACCTGATTGCCCAATCACAGTCTGGCACAGGTAAAACAGCTGCATTTGCGCTGGCCATGCTCAGCCATGTTGACCCAGCTAACAAATGGACTCAGGTGAGTTGACATCTCCATCTTCAGCACTGATATATACTCGAGCCATTAGCATTACTGAGGCTATGGTCTTGAACTTAACTTTAAGAAGCTAGTCCTCTGATACAGGTACTCAGAGGTCAGGTAATCAGCAAGTTCACAAAGAGTTAGCTCTTCAGGTGGCTTTTTATGGGTTTGTTTGTTTTATTAAGAGCGCCTGCAGATCAGGGTAGCAGGTAAAAGGAAAGTGTCTTAGTTTAGAGAACTTCTATCACAGTGTTGCTTTTTTAGTTAGTTGATTTTATAGATAAAAGCTTCATAATACTGAAACTCCTTATTTTGCCCCCTCAGTGTCTTTGCATTGCCCCAACGTACGAGCTAGCTTTGCAGACTGGTAAAGTAATTGAACAGATGGGGAAATTCTATCCTGAGGTCAAATTGGCGTATGCCATTCGTGGCAATAAATGTAGGTGCCAAAACGTTCATGCTTGTTTATTCTGAATACAATCTGTAATGTTATGGTGCCTAATTTCACTAGGGAAATTGTAATCCATGCTCTCACCCAAATGTCATGTCGGAAGCATAACTTTCAATGATGCGAATGCCAAATCCTAACAAGTTGTATTGTAGAGTGAATGTTCTGTAAAAGATGCTGATGAGAATCGTCATTGTAACAACATCATTAACTGTGCTGTATGTCTCTGGGTGCTGAGCAGTGGACCGAGGGACGAAGCTTCAGGAGCAGATTGTAATCGGGACACCTGGCACGGTCCTAGACTGGTGCTCCAAACTGAAGATCATTGACCCCAAGAGGATCAGTGTCTTCGTCCTGGACGAGGCTGACGTCATGATCGCTACACAAGGTCACCAGGACCAGAGCATCCGGATCCAAAGGTGAGTCTTCTCATATAACAAGTTGTAAATGTACAGTACTCTCATCTAGCAGAACCTAAGTTCTACAAGACAAGCTAGTCTTGCAGGCCAGTAATTACATGAGTGTTGCTATTAACCTCTTGAATGATAGGGCAACATTTTTTAATTCTGCCATATGCAAATGTAATTATTTCATGAGATGTCCATAAACAATAACTGGTAATGTTGCATAGTTTTAGAAAGTTTGGAACTTACCTTTCTGGTAAAAGTAGTTACAAATTGTTGAGGTGTACTTGTACATAGTACAAATATTAGGAAAATATGGAAAATCTATTTTTTTTATTCAACAAAAGTGGGGCTTGAAATGACATACTTTCTAAATAAAGTACATTGTAAATGACTTACTATAGACTTCACCTTTTTTATAACTGTCAAATAAAATGATCATACTTAGTGACAGTACAATACAGTCTTACCTCAATTAGTTGCGAAATCCCTAGTTTGAAAGCGACTGTTTTTCTGGAAGCTGTGCTGCACCATTTTTCCAAACTTTTCCCCCACCTTGGCCAGCCCCTAGCAATTCAAGTTCAACCAAAGAGCTTCAGTCCTTCGCCATTTGAGTGACAGCTAGGAAGATGCACATACAGCAGAGTGAGAGAGCAATGACGTGGTGCACATACTTTATCTGCACGTGTGACCTAGTAAGCGATTTTCGGGGACCACTTTTACCTCGTGAGCACTACTTTCAGAACTACTGTCTGAAAAGTAAACCAAAGTACCAGAGAATCTCTTTAATGACCGCCTATGGTTTAATGACCGCCTATGGCCTAAGGTATCTTGAGGACTTTTGCTGTTGTGATGTCTTTTTCTCATGCTAATAAACTCAGTGTTCTTAGCTAACTAAATGATGACGCCTAATACTATGCATCTATTCATAATCCAGCTGGAGAAACTTACTTTTCCCTCCCCCACCCCATGCAGAATGTTGCCAAATGAATGTCAGATGCTGCTGTTCTCGGCCACGTTTGAGGACTCAGTCTGGAAGTTTGCGGAGAGGGTCGTGCCAGACCCCAACATCATTAAGCTGAAACGTGAAGAGGAGACTCTGGACAACATCAAGCAGTATTACGTGCTCTGCAATGATAAGGAGGAGAAGTTCACAGCCCTCTGTAATATCTACGGAGCCATCACCATCGCCCAGGCTATGATCTTCTGTCACGTGAGTCTGTCCTCCTTTTCAACGTATCATTGGAATTAACAAAATTCCGGTTGATATGGTACATAAACTAGCCTAATAAAGTAAAGAAATAATGAAGGCATTTGTATGGTACATAAAGTAACAGATATAAGCTATGGTCTTTGCCTTTGTAGACCCGAAGGACAGCTGGCTGGCTTTCTGCTGAACTGACCAAAGAGGGCCATGTGGTGGCACTGCTGAGTGGGGAGATGACTGTTGAGCAAAGAGCGGCCATCATTGAACGCTTCAGGGAGGGCAAGGAGAAAGTCCTGGTGACCACCAACGTATGCTCCAGAGGTGAATATCAAGAAAATGAAAGCATGGTAAATGTAACCAATTGTCTTCTGTAGGAAGGTGTGTGTTTCGTTGTTACATTGAACATTTTAGATTATAACATGCTATTCTATCAATAGGCATTGATGTTGAGCAAGTTTCCGTGGTGATCAACTTTGACCTGCCCATGGACAAAGACGGAAACGCTGACAACGAGACATACCTTCACCGGATTGGCCGCACAGGACGTTTCGGCAAGAGGGGGCTTGCCGTCAATATGATTGACAGCAAACACAGCATGAACATTCTCAACCAAATTGAGGAGCATTTCAGTACGTCGCTCTGTCTCTAGACCAATTAATTACAAGAGTGTACATATTGATATATATAATAGTGTTGTCATTAGTAACCTAACCTTCCCTCGTTTTTTTCCCCCACAGGTAAGAAGATAAACAAACTTGACACTGACGATCTGGATGAAATCGAGAAAATCAGCAACTGAAGAGACTGCTATGCTTTATAAATCATAATTGAATGCATCTAATATTTATGCAGGTGGGACTGTTACCTCACATTAATAATATTATTACACAGAATATACACGTAACGTTAGTTAGCGAGCCAGTCAGCTAACGTTAGCTAGTTAGCTAACAGTGCGCTTTAACTTCAAATGAAAAAGACTTTCTGACAAAATTAGAAACATCTAATATCTAAAAATGTAGCTAGCTAGACTATCTTACATGGATGGACGCTTCTCCCTCTCTGTCACAGATGCCATAGTTGCCTTAGTTTGAAGATGTAATCGGGAGACAGGTGTTTTATACAACAGCCTTCGGTGTGTTCTCTTTTCGTTCTACTACGTGATATCTTTCAAAAAAGTAGAGCTAGAAAGGATTACATACACATACTGACCAGCTCATGTTATAGACACAAGCATGCTACATGGCAGACCAATCTGAACTCATCTCTCTGCATGTCCAGCCCAACCATTATCTCAGCCAATCATGGCTAGCGGGAAGGTTCTTGTCTTTTTCAGTGGCTAAACCAACTAGGCTCGTAATTTAACATTTTTATTCGTATTTACAGATGGCATACATTTGTTATTAAGGTAGATGAAAGTTCACATGTTCCAGAAGGCATTTCTGCCCCAAAAAACATGCATTTTGATCAAAACTAAAGTTTACGTTCAAATGGCTCTCGTGAAGTAGTGACGCGCGACATAAGCCTATGCTTTTGGACTTAAGTCACTTTAAGGATTGATTTGAATGTTTACATGAAATGACATATGTTAGCCATGCCTAAATAATATGCAAAGCATTTTAGATTTCATAGACTTTGCTCTTTGAGACTATTAGGATTACAGTTGGTTTTCATTTGCTATATTTTTAATTGAGTGGTTACACTAAACTAATATTTTACCCTCTTGATCGGGTGCTCTCCTCAGAGGAACGCATAGGTGTATGAATTGGCCATTTGGTTGTTTGCAACATTATACAGTATATTGAATCAAACAGAGAACACTTTGCAAAATACTAATGGGGGAAGTTTGCTGTGATGATTTGTCTTAAAACCCCTTATTTTATAGAATGATAAGTGTGGAAGGTAATGTGATTTGAAGTTGAGCAAATGAGAAGTACTAACCAAACTGGAGAAATGTCCATTAGTTATGAGAAGGCAACTTGTGATCAGTCTAGTCTAACAATCCTTGCAAGATTTACAGCATTTCAGTATTGCAACACTAAATACATTCTTGATAGTTTGGATACACGGGTGTTTCACGGTACTCCAAAGATTCCATTGTAATAGTACTGTATTTTAGTTTTCCCAATAGAGCTCTGCAAATCTCTGATGGGAGGTTGTTTCACTGGAAACAAGTTTTGTTCAGTCACATTCAATTAGTTTGAAATTTGCATGGTTTGAGTCAGAATTGGTTAATATTTTCCTTAAACTATTGGCAAGCTTATTCTGTCAACTGACAGAAGTTAGTCTTTTACCAAGTAAAATAAGATTGAATCGAATGTACCTAAATTGTTAGGAATATATTTATTTTGAGAGAAAAAAGCTTTATTGAGCAAAACACGATTGAATTGTTTTCTTTTGTACCTTAATGAATGTTATTTATATTTGGACTGTGCTTGAACTAAACTAGTTAAGCGTTTAGAGTTTACCTTGGCTATGGAAGCAATACATAGCCTCTGCTGAATCTATTCTCTTATACTGTCTGCACTTTTTGATTTTATTGTTCTAAATGGTTGTTGTAATAAAGATTTACATACCTAAAGTATGTCTGTCTGGGCATTATTCAGGTTTGTTTTGTTTTCCCTTTAAATGAACATGGTTGAATGAAAATGCAAAACACACCTTGCCAGACTTGATCAAGCCAAAGGTTCTTTACAAATTGCCATTGAACAATGGAAACGAGCACTTTTTTCTAGTAAAAAGATAAGGCTTTAATCTTTATATATACTGGGGGCCAAAAGTTTGGAATATTACTCATTCAAGGGTTTTTCTTTATTTGCACTTTTTTACATTGTAGAATAAAAGTGAAGACATCAAAACTATGACATAACACATATGGAATCATGTAGTAACCAAAAAAGTGTTAAACAAATCAAAATATATTTTATATTTGAGATTCTTCAAAGTAGCCACCCTTTGCCTTGACAGCTTTGCACACTCATGGCATTCTCTCATAGTTTTGTCTTCACTTTTATTCTACAATGTAATTAAAGATTTGTAAGCCTTGAGACATGGATGCTGTACAGTATGTGTGTAATTCAGAGGGTGAATGGGCAAGACATTCATGTTGTTTGTTATTCTGTCATCCATCCGAGCTTAGGCAGAGTCAATGTCCTGAAAGATGCACAGTACTGATCTATTCAAGATGCCACATTGAGCCAAAGTCATGTTTAGGTCTGTGAATGTCATGCGGAGGGGTCTATCCACACCGGTCTCGATGTAACCATCCACGGTCTGAATGTAACCATGCACATATCTGGCTTCTGCACTGGCTAGCACCATCAGCAGGGTGTCTGTGGATAGGAAGTAGTGCTCAAACCTCCTCCCACATGGGGCTCGAATGGCAAGGAGTAAACTCCTAGGATCGGGAGTGCCAAGGGGGAATACTTCGTGCGCTTTCGGTCTCTGGGGTTGTGGCCATCGCACTGAGGTCCAGAAGGTTGGGGGTGGGGCAGACCTTGCAAAGTACCTCTGACACGTTGCCTATCTCTGGGCTGCTCTGGGATGCTGCTCGGGTCCTCATTGAGGACAGCTGGTTGTCGGACAGACTGAGCTTGGATGTCTTCTCCTCCACGCCCCTCAAACAGACACCCACCTCTGTCGCCTCAATTGAGGGGAGAGGCTTGTATTTGTTCCAAGGGATGGGAAGAGTGGGTACCTCAGGAACATTATCTAGGTAGTCTGGGACTTCGTCCACACTCAGCTGGCTGTGATGGCGGGAGCGGAGGCAGCGATCTGACCTGTTGTAGCCCATTGAAGGAGGCTTGGGGATCAGTGGAGTGTCGTGGAAGCTGACAGCCACGTCCACGTTTGGAGTGTGGCTCAGGCTGGGTCGACTACGCCCTTTCGAGGACTTTGGCCTGGTCAAATGCATTCTTCTCCACAGCAGTAGAATGGTTTAGATGCGACTCAACTCTGAAAGATAACTATAAATAAATGGAATAGTTATTCTGAGCCATTCTTTCTCTGTCTCATCATAGTCACCGTCATGGCTAGGTAGCAAACTTTACGTCTGCTCATCAGGGTTGAAGCAAAAGCCTTCATGCCCGGTAGCTGTTCAGGAGACTGGCCACCCGCTTGCAAGCTGAGCTAGCTAATCGTATTGACATGCCAGTGATAGAAAATGTATTGCATTTAATTTCCTTGTTGACCAGTTACAGTAGCTAGCAATTAGTACTAGCTAACTAGCGAAGATGTAAGATCCAAGTAGGTGACAAAAGGGGACATACTTGCCTCTAGAATAACATAACGGTGCAAAATAAGAATAATAGCAAACATATCTGCAGCATACCTTGCATTTTTGCTGATAGATATGTCTCGCTTTTGTTTGTCAACACTCCAGCGGGAAGTTTTGAGGTTTTTCAGCAGGCAGCGTCACTCAAGTTATCAACACAACTATCGCTACTTTGACAACGCTGCTCGCCTCGCACGCTCGCACATCAACAGGCCAAGCCAAGGAGTGTGCAGCAGCACCAGCAGCATCCATTCCATTCCTATCACACTGCCTCCAGTCCAGACAGAGATGATTTGCATTATGCAAGAACTGTAATTGAAACATTACACCAGATGTAACGCTAATATCCATCTTCAATCTTAGGTTATACAACATCACGACACAATTATAGGTATACATAAATCATTGCAGAAATAGAACAAAGACAATATAGCTTAGGCCTATCAGGTCACAGTTTATCATGTATTACTTAATTCATAATCAACAGAAAAAATGTAAAATTGTAAAATAACTGGTTTATATTTAAAAAATAAAATGTCAATCTTGAGATTTGACAAGACAGACATACAATACATTGCATTAGCAATTATATATTTATAATTCTTTTATTTATTTAACCTTTATTTAACTAGGCAAGTCAGTTAAGAACAAATTCTTATTTACAATGACGGCCTACATTGTTCTACAGGGTCAGCCATAGTAGTACAGTGCCTCTGGAGCAAATTAGGTTTAAGTGCCTTGCTCAAGGGCACATACAAAACCTACTTTGAGAGATACATACTATGATGCATACTTAAAGTACATTAAGGAGAAAATGTAATGCAGGAAGGTGTGTTTAACAAAAACATCACTGGAATCCATAGAATTACATTTAGAATGAAACCTATGGGTAATGCTGCCTTATTATTTCATAATGTAATGTATATATTATATTCAGTAATAATCCCATCCCTATACACCACAAATGGTCACCAAGAAAATATCCAAAGCAGCATGACTTGCCAGCATTAATGTGCTGGTTGGACTACTAGGCCTACAGTAGCTTGGTGGTCCCAGATCGGTTTATGCAGTCTTAGCAACTCCTATGAATAATTCCATTGGTAAGACACAAACAGATCTGGGACCACCAGGCTACTACAGTACTTCCTGCCTACTAGGGCAACTCCAGTATGTTGTTCTGGACATAGAGGTCCTCTGTCACTTGGTATACCTCAGAGATGAGAGGCAGGGCATCCCCTAACATGGCCACCACCTGCTCTGGGCTTCCTACATTCATCACATCAAAGAACGTAGCACGCCCTGGGAGAGCCCAGAACGCTGTGCCGGCAGCCTTGCGGATGATCCATGCATGGTGTTGGGAGAGGGACTCATTATAGGCCTCAGAGCACATGACCGAGGTCTTGCTGTCCTCAGTGCTGGTTCGTAGCCTCTCCAGGAAGAGCTCCAGCCAGCGTAGGGCACGGTGCAGCCTCAGGAGGGTGCGGCAGCCGGACTCTGGGAAACTCTCTCTCTTGGTCAGGTCCACCAGTTGGTTGTCCAGTTCATATTTGACCATAGACTGGACGGTGACATAGTGGGCCCCGTTCTCACCGTTCAGATGGTTGACCAGGATTTGGATCTTGTTGACGGCATCCTTGGCGATGAAGGAAAACACACTCCCCAGACAGTTCATGAATCTGGAAATAAATTACAATAAACACATTTTAATCAGACACATAAAAGCCATTTTATTGGACTACCATGATGCATTCTAATATAAGCTTACCCAACCCAAAGGATACCTAACTAGATTATGTGCATAAGATGATTAGTACGGCTTGCCAACTATGCCAGACTCAAGGATTTGTTTACATTATCCCAAGACCAAGGCTAAATCAAATGAAAGTTTGTGTGTATAAACAGTGTAACAAAAATGCAATGTACAGTAGTAGATACAGTATATTACAATTAGTTATGTGAGAATACATTAGGCATATTTTATTTTTATTTAACTAGGCAAGTCATGACTACACAGTGTGAGTGAAAACTGTATAAATGAAACAGGTCCAAATCAAAGTTTATTGGGCGCGTAACAATTTAGCAGATGTTATAGCAGGTGCAGCAAAATGCTTATGTTACTAGCTCCTAGCAATGCTGTAAAATGTCAAACAAGTACACAAAAGTAAAAAACGAACTAAAAATACAACAAGAAATCAAGAAATGTCAGAACGAATCCAATTAACAACCCAAAAAGCTCTGCAACAGTAATCCAAATGTAATCTCTACGTACAGTATATACACCGGATTAATTTACACAAGATATACTAAGAATGATATGTAGAGCAGCAGATATATTACAGTGAGCTATGTCAAGAATCCAGTATATAAATAAATATGTGGTGTGTATACACAGTGTAACTAAAATCAAATCAAATCTGTACCCCTGCACATTGACTCAGTACCGGTACCCCCTGTATATAGCTTCGTTATTGTTAATTTATTGTGTTACTTTTTATTTAGTAAATATTTTGTTAACTCTTTCTTGAACTGCATTGTTGGTTAAGGGCTTGTAAGTAAGCATTTCACGGTAAGTTCTACACCTGTTGTATTCGGCTCATGTGACAAATAAGATTTGATTAGATTTTATTTGAAAATACAAGAGTAGCAGAAATATTAGAATGAGCTATGTCGAGAATACAGTATTTAAATACACAGTACAAGACCCCATGGAAAAATGTATAGAATTGCAGGAAATTAGCTTCCGTACTCTATAAATATACAGTATATGTATGTGAATAGACAGCATGGACAGTACGTGAATAGAAAGGTGTGGATCAAATTTTATTTGTCACATGCGCCGAATACAACAGGTGAAATACACTGAATACAACAGGTGAAATACACTGAATATAATAGTTCTTCTTACAGTGAAATGCTTACTTACAAGCACTTAACCAACAATGCAGTTAAGAAAAATAAGTTTTTAGTAAAAAATTGATAAGTAGCAGTAGTTATATAGGATGAGCCATGACTAGAATACAGTATATACATATAAAGTGGGTAAAACAGTATGTAAACATTATTAAAGTGAGCAGTGTTCAATGACTCTTGGTACATAGGGCAGCAGTCTCTAAGGTGCAGGGTAAAGTACTTGGTGACAGTGTCTAAGGTACTGGGCGCAGGCTACCTAGTGGTGACTGTCTGATGGCTTGGAGATAGAACCTGTTTATCAGTCTCACGGTCCCAGCTTTGATGCACTTGTAGTTGCAACCCATGCAACCTGCTCCGCCTTATAAATGGTAGCAGGGTGACCAGACCATGATGGCTCGGGCGGCCAAAGTCCTCCTTGATGATCTTCTTGGCCTTGCTGTGACACCGGGTGTTGTGAACGTTAGATGTCCTGGAGGGCAGGTAGTTTACCCGTAATTACCTGAGCATATAGGCTTACTGTAGCATTTAAACGACTTACCTTACGAGACCACGCCACCCTGCTACATAATGTTCAAGGAATACTTCTTTGTGTTCAGAGAGGCATGACTTAAAAGTGTCAAGAACCTCTTGTAAAGTGAATTGCAGATCCTCCAATGGCAATGCTACAGCCATGGCTACCCGGAAGTTTGTCTAGAAATGATAAAGAATTGACAGTAGCGATTTTAGAAGCTTGACTGGGTTCTATTTAATCTGTGATAATCTTTGATAAAAGATCATAATAACAATTTTCTAAGGAAATTATGCATTCTGGTAATCCCGTGCAGACCCAGTCGTCCAGAAGCACCAAACCACGTTAGGCAAGTCTGCGCATGTCGGAAGCTCTTGAAAACTGCAGTTCCAAAGAGGGTCAATGGGGGCGATTAAAGGCAAGCGCGTTGTAAAACAGTAGAATAACATTTACTAGTAGCACTAGCAAAAACACACGCCTCTATCCCATCGTTCAAAAACAAAACAGCTTCTAGCAGCCATTTATCCAGCGAGCTAAATATATATATATATATTTATTTATTTTTACAGAGGAGGCTTTATCCACCACAATTTAGCTGCTAGTTGGCACGTCTACGTTATAATTTCTAGCTAGCTAGCTAGCTAGCTAACCAGCTAACTAGCTAGTAAAGTTAGCTAACTTTAGATACATAGGTAGCTACCTTATCGACCACATTTAGTTTGAATACCCAACCAGGATGCCTGAGATAAAAGTGACACCACTGGGTAAGTATCACATTTTTATCTGCATGCACAGGATGACATTTCTCCCAAACACGAAATATGACTTTTGAGCACCTAGTTGTGCATTCTTCTCTTAGAGCAGATCTATGGTGGTACCCTCTTTGGTTATATATGAATAATTTCCAATCTTGAAGATCTGCTAAGCGACGTGTATGGATGAGATGTTAATTAGTTTATCTCATCCTCTTGTTCCCTCTCAGGTGCTGGACAAGATGTTGGCCGTAGCTGCATCCTTGTCTCTATTGGGGGCAAAAATATTATGCTTGACTGTGGGATGCACATGGGATTCAATGATGATGTAAGTAGAACCACAGAGTGCTAACAATATGTAATTCTATGTGACTACATCCACGGTTCTCAATTTGACAGTCAAATACACTTTAGGTTCCTTTTGATGTTCCATTATTGTGCCATTGTTGTCTTTTCAGAGAAGATTCCCAGATTTCTCTTACATAACACAACAAGGACGCCTGACAGAATTCCTGGACTGTGTAATTATCAGGTTTGTGATCTTTATATGGCACTTAGCTATATCTAGGTACTACTCTTCAGCAAGAGAAACAACCTTATCAGACTCAACACAAAGAGAAAGCGCTTTCTCCCGCTCAAGGACATTCTATCTTTTGATTGATTTATCTTCTATATTATAACTGACTAATCACATTAACTCTCCTAGTCATTTCCACTTGGACCACTGTGGTGCTCTGCCTTACATGAGTGAGATGGTGGGCTATGATGGCCCCATCTACATGACCCACCCCACTAAGGCCATCTGCCCCATCCTGCTGGAGGACTTCAGGAAGATCACTGTGGACAAGAAGGGCGAAACCAACTTCTTCACATCCCAGATGATCAAGGACTGCATGAAGAAAGTAGTCCCTTTGAACCTTCACCAGACTGTCCAGGTATACAGTCCTGATATGTACCTTTTTAATTGATCTAGTCAGGTCTTAGAATTACTCCAAGTGTAACCTGCTTCCACATCTATTTGTGGGGTCTGGCCAACTCCCATGGTCATTGTTTGGTATGAAAATGATCACAAACATACCTGGAACCAGGCTACTCCAAGGGTATAACATATAATTCATAACTATCTCCATGATGGCCAAGAAACCACATTTGGAGGTAGTATTGGTGTTTGGAATGATTTATTGAGTTGATTTTGTCATGGTTTCTTAGGTGGATGATGAGCTGGAGATCAAGGCTTACTATGCAGGCCATGTCCTGGGAGCTGCTATGGTGCAGATCAAAGTAGGATCTGAGTCTGTGGTCTACACTGTGAGTATTAGCCTATTAAGAGAACTGGGCTTATTATTGATCAATGCATGAATCATGTGATTTCCTTGAAGTAACTTATCCTTACTTGCTTTTGCAGGGTGACTATAACATGACGCCAGACAGACATTTAGGGTAAGTGGTGATTTATTTGCAGGTTTCGTGTAACACGATTTAGATCAATGCCTATGTGTTCTATAATAAACCACTTTTACTTTGTTTTAATAGGGCTGCGTGGATCGATAAGTGTCGGCCAGACATCCTCATCTCAGAGTCCACCTACGCCACCACCATCCGTGACTCCAAGAGGTGCAGGGAGAGGGACTTCCTGAAGAAAGTACACGAGACGGTGGAGAGAGGAGGGAAGGTGAGGGCCACCACACAGGTTTTTTCTGTCCATATAGCTCATTCTGTCTCTCTAGTACTCGTGTCCTAATGGATTAATGTTGTCCTCTCAGGTTCTGATTCCCGTCTTTGCCCTGGGAAGAGCTCAGGAACTGTGCATTCTATTGGAAACATTCTGGTAAGGTTTCTATTCCAAGTTCAATTAGCATTGGTCTAGCTTAGTGTTCTTTTGTTAAGATGATGTTCATTTTCTGTCTTGATGACTAGATAATCAATCAGGGAATGATGAAAGCCTCTCCTCTCCTTCCACAGGGAGCGGATGAACATGAAGGCCCCCATCTACTTCTCCACTGGGCTCACAGAGAAAGCCAATCACTACTACAAACTCTTCATCACCTGGACCAATCAGAAGATCAGAAAAACCTTTGTACAGAGAAACATGTTTGAGTTCAAACACATCAAGGCCTTTGATCGCTCCTACGCAGACAACCCTGGACCAATGGTGGAGAAACAGCACCATCATATTTGCATGCTACTACTATAACCTTGTTTACAGTATACAGTTTAATGTTTAGGCATTGATATGCTTTAGATAAGTCCAATGATTTGTCCATTATAGATACTATTCTTCTTACCCCGGCGAATATTCAACATAACTGTAAACCCGTTGTATAACCCCAAAATCTTACCCCGGTGAATATTCAACATAACTGTAAACCCGTTGTATAACCCCAAAATCTTACCTCGGTGAATATTCAACATAACTGTAAACCCGTTGTATAACCCCAAAATCTTACCTCGGTGAATATTCAACATAACTGTAAACCCGTTGTATAACCCCAAAATCTTACCTCGGTGAATATTCAACATAACTGTAAACCCGTTGTATAACCCCAAAATCTTACCCCGGTGAATATTCAACATAACTGTAAACCCGTTGTATAACCCCAAAATCTTACCCCGGTGAATATTCAACATAACTGTAAACCCGTTGTATAACCCCAAAATGTTTGTAAAGGTGCTGACTAACGGAAAGTAAACTATATTCTCCAACAAATGTAATAGGTAAACCTAGTAGTTATTAGGTTTACCCATTAAATTGTTGGGAGCATATACACTGAGTGTACAAAACATTAGGAACTTTCCATGAGATAGACTGACCAGGTGAAAGCTATGATCCATTATGGATGTCAATAGTGCCAGGCGGTTTGTGTGTCAAGAACTGCAATGCTGCTGGGTTTTTTAACGCTCAACAGTTTCCTGTGTGTATCAAGAATGATCTAGCACCCAAAGGACATCCAGCCAACTTGACACAACCGTTGGAGGCATTAGAGTCAACATGGGCCAGCATCCCTGTGGAACGCTTTCGACACTTGTAGAGTTCATGCCCCGACAAAAGGGGGTGCAACTCAATATTAGGAAGGTGTTCCTAATGTTTTCTACACTCAGTGTAGAGTGTGCGACTTTCTTGATTTCTATAGTTTTTATGAATTACATTGTTGAAATAACACTACTGATATGTGTGTGTGTTCCCTCAGGTGGTGTTTGCCACCCCAGGAATGCTGCATGCTGGTCAGTCGCTACAGATATTCAAGAAGTGGGCTGGCAACGAGAAGAATATGGTAAGTCCCATTTGAGAGATGTCAGTTACGGCGTGGAAGTAAATGCATGTGTTTTTGTGAAGTTGGTGCGAAAATCAATTCTACTTGACATTTTCTGTTAATCAGATCATCATGCCTGGGTATTGTGTGCAAGGCACCATCGGACACAAGATCCTGAATGGTCAAAAGAAACTGGAGATGGAGAATAGACAAACGGTAATACAAGAGAGTATTTGTATTTAACTTTATGTATAATCATGATTTTACTGCATTAATAGATATAAAATGGATAAAGTGAAATTGAGAGATCGTGAACCAGCCTGTTTAGGTTTGTCTGCCGACCCTTGACCTGTGACCCCTGCAGTTGGAGGTGAAGCTGCAGGTGGAGTACATGTCGTTCAGTGCCCATGCAGACGCTAAGGGCATCATGCAGCTCATCCGCATGGCAGAGCCTCGCAACATGCTGCTGGTGCACGGAGAGGCCAAGAAGATGGAGTTCCTCAAGGACAAGATTGAGCAGGAGTTCAGTGAGTGACACCAGGATGTTCTTGTAACACTATCGGCTTTAGAGAGAAGGATATACTGAACAAAAATATAAACGCAACGTGCAACAATTTCAAAGGTTTTACTGAGTTACAGTTCATAGAATGAAATCAGTCAATTGATATAAATTCATTAGGACTTATTTATGGATTTCACATGACTGAGCAATGGGCGCCATAGGAATCTTGATTTTTTCCCCACAAAAGGGCTATATTACAGACAGAAATATTCCCCAGCACAAGGTGCACCTGTAATGATCATGCTGGTAATCAGCTTCTTGATATGCACCACCTGTCAGGTGGATGAATTATCTTGGCAAAGGACAAATGCTTACTAACAATGATGTCAACAAAATTGGAACAAAATGTGCGTGTGGAAAATGTCTGTTGCATTTATATTTTCAGCGTAGAATTGCATATTGGCCACATGTTTGAGGCTCTTGTCAGGAGCAAAGGGTAGGGCACAGTGTAGCAAAATGTTTTGCAACAGAAAACTAAAATGGACAAGTTCATGTTCAACCTCCCTCGTTTTCATGCCATTTGAAAACGTTTTCTCCCTACTGAACACAGTTCTGGTATTATGCCTCATTCGTCTTTCTTTGTGAATGACAGCCATCAACTGCTTCATGCCAGCCAACGGTGAGACAACCACTGTGATCACCAACCCCAGTGTCCCAGTGGACATCTCACTCAACCTGCTCAAGAGGGAGATGGCCCTTGGAGGTATTGTTCAGTACATCTTAGTCAATCTCGATCTCCCAATTGATGTGTATGTTATTCACAGTTTGACTGCTACGCTCCACAGGCCCCTTACCTGACCCGAAGAAGCCTCGTACCATGCACGGGACCCTGATCATGAAAGATAATGTAAGTTCTGAATTCCACCAACTGTCATTTAACATAGTGATACACTGATTTTTCTATTGTTAATGGTGGCCTTGCCTAGCTAATTCAGATATGTTAAATCAAGGTGTTTTATTCTCTGCCTTTGGTCTTGCCTTGTGAGTGACCTCTTGTTGCCCTGTGTTCCCCTTCTCTCTCGCCCTCCTGTGTTCCCCTTCTCTCTCTCTCTCTCGCTCGCTCTCCCTCCCTCCTGTGTTCCCCTTCTCTCTCTCTCTCTCTCTGTGTGTGTGTGTGTGTGTGTGTGTGTGTGTGTGTGTGTGTGTGTGTGTAGAGTCTTCGGCTGGTCTCTCCAGAACAGGCTCTCAAGGAGTTGGGCCTCAACGAGCACCAGCTCCGCTTCACCTGCCGAGTACAGCTCCAGGACCCACACAGTGACCCCGACACCCTCAGCAGAATCTACACACACCTCAAGAGGTAAAGAAAGGCAGAGCTGACCATTTGTATTGTGTTTTCAAGTTCTTATTTGGTAAAAGCTTTGGCATAAAAGGCACATAGTTTGTTTTGTTTTCTGAAACAACATAAAAATGGTATTCACAAAAAGAGGTACAGTCAGTACTCAGGTCTGATCCACTAGCACGCCTTCACAAAATAATATGAATGATTTATTTCTCCTCTCTCCCTGTTGTATCTGTTCCAGTGTGCTGAAAGGTTACACCATCCAGCACCTCCCAGACGGGACCGTCATGGTTGAGTCCATTGTGATCAAGGTGTCCTCCTCAGCTGAAGAGCCCAACACCAAGGTGCTGCTTCTCTCCTGGAGCTACCAGGTAAGGAGGATGGCTGTTGAACCAGTGTCTTGATTTCAGTATAGCTTCCTCCCTGTCTGGGTACACTGTCCGTACAATGGCTCGAACCAGGGTCCTCTGCCTCGCGAACACACGTGAATGCCCGTTCGACAACAGCCAATTGCGCCACTGAAAAGCTAGCAATTCAGCGATGAGTGAGCTCACGGTCCGATCTGAACTATAGTATTTAACACTATACACACTAGCGTGCAGCCCACAACCTTGGAGGGCCTATGGATGGGTTTCTATACTGTGTGGCATGAGTCACAATCAGAGTCAAGTATATTTAGAGGAGTTAGTAATGACCACAAGCCATGTTTTTCTCAAATCTCTACACCTTTATTTATATATATATATATATATATATATGTGTGTGTGTGTGTGTGTGTGTGTGTGTGTGTGTGTGTGTGTGTGTGTGTGTGTCAATGATTTAAATAAACAAATAAACACACCCTATAGATTTACTTGACTCAAATGACACCATCCTTTTATCCAATGTTTATTTCCATACAAATGATGTCGACCTTGTTATTTGTAGGATGAAGATCTGGGAAGCTTTCTGTCTACTCTGCTGAAGAAAGGACTTCCATCAGGACTGTCTTCAATGTGACACAGTTCAGATCGGTGGCAGGTAGCAAATCGTTGGGCCAGTAACCGAAAGGTCTCTGGTTTGAATCCTTGAGCCGAATAGGTGAAAAATCTTTCTGTGCCCTTGAGCAAGACACGTAACCCTAATTGATCCTGTAAATCCCTCTGGATAAGAGCGTCTGTTAAATGACTAAAATGTCCCCAATGCTTACTGTAAAGGTTAGTCTCTGTTGTAAAAAAAATGATTTGAATACATCTTTTTATAAGAAATAAGTGTTACGAGACTCTATTTATATTGATATAATCCAAGTCACTACATTGTTAATACTCAACAAACAAGTAATTGCATTGTCATTATGTGAGTTATTAAAGGTCCAATGAAGACTATCTCAATATCAAATAATTTCTGGGTAATAATAAAGTACCTTCCTGTGATTGTTTTCAATTAAAATAGTGAATAGCGTCTTAGCAAAGAGCAATTTCTCGAAGCAAGACATTTTGCTAGGAATGTCTGAGTGAGTGAAGGAAAATCTGCAAACTAGCGGTTATTGGCAGAGAGGCTTGGAACTCTTTCTAATTATCTTGTTTAAAAAAAATCATCCCACTAAAACAGGCAGAAATTTCAGGTGGCCTTTTCAAACAGCTCTTACACTAAAATGGCATTATGACAATTTCACAGTATTGTTCCAACCTCAGTGTGGATATATATATCAATCAATCACGTGTTTTAAGTGCACTGGGCCTTTAAAGTGTTGAACATAAGGGAAGCTGTAAATGCCATATTTACATGGTATGAAGGTATGCTAAATTGGTGGTTTACAGTACACGATAAGGAAAACAATGCTTCACCACAAGCCTTCAGTTTGTAAACAGAATATAAAATGCATGTAATTTCATTAGCAGTCAGAGCTAGCTTAAGCAAAAGCCTCACGGTCTACAGAGATGGTGTAGACCCCCGTGGTCTTCTTAGCCCACAGCCATCTGAACCTGGCCTTAGAGGGACGCCACTTACAGTGACTGGTGGTGACATAGTAGAGTAGGGGGTCCAGACAGCTGTTGAGGCTGATGAGGGCCATGGTCACCCGCCGGGCTTTGTAGATGACGTTTGCATAGGGACAGTGCTGGATGACCCCTAGACGGCGGAGCAGATGCAGGAAATGAGCCACATGGTATGGCAGGAAGCAGAGCAGGGTGATAACCAGGATTGTGTAGATGACCCTCAAGGCTCCGCGGGCTGTGTTGGTCCGGATGAGAGCGATGCGCTGTGCCACTAGAGGGTAACACACCAGGATGACCACAGAGGGCAATAGCGAGCCGACGACGAGACTCAATAAGCTGTATGGCACCAGACGCCTGTCCCACTCGTGCTGGGAGAAGTTCTCGAAGCAGCTACGGTGCTGGCTGTCCAGAGGTCCCAATAGGATAAAGGCCAGAACAGCCGCCCCCGCTACCACCCACACTGCCACGCTCACCAGTACAGTGCAACGCGAGTTCCGGAGCCTCAGATAAGTGTGAGGATAGATGACGGCCACATATCTATCCACACAGATACAGGTCATGAAGGCGATGCTGATGTAGATGTTGGCGAAGAACAGTGTTCCTGTGATGCGGCAGGCCACGTCTCCGAATACCCAGTTGTTGCTGTTGCGGTGGTAGTGGATCTTGAAGGGCAGGGTGCAGAGGAAGGTGGTGTCGGCGAGGGCCAGGTTAATGACGTACACGTTAGAGGAGGTGCGGGGAGTTATCTTGAAGATGAACACATAGAGGGCTCCCACGTTGCCTGGCAGGCCCAGTGCCATCACCAGACTATAGATGGCTGGGAAGAGATATAACTGGTAGTCACTGGTGGTACTACAGTTGTCAGTTATATTTTCAACAGATGTATTCATTGTTTCAGGTCTGGTTTGGTTATCAAAAGGAGCTTGTAGGTGACAGAACCAGTGGGAGAGTATATTTCTGCTTTCCCTTGCTAATGATGCAACCTGTGGGGATAGTGTTCGGTCAGATATTATTAAACTGTTCTGTAAAAGGTGCGATATTATCACTGTTTCAGTTTTACAGGCAAGGTTTAACATTTCCTATCCTCTGCTTGCTTGCAGTAATTTAAATGCAATTATTGTAATTTAATTGGTAATTGAGTTCTCCATGGCTGTTCTGTGACTATAGGCTAAAATTCTTTAACTATGACCAAATAATGTAAACTGTGTTGGCAAATGTATGTTTTAAAGAAAAAAAGTACTTACAAAGTTTCTGAAGAACACTTCAGGGAAAAAGTCAACAAATTGGAACACCGTAGGTTACTTCACGTGAACACTAATCAAACACTTTTCTGTTTTTCCCCCTAACCCTTCATATGTGAGCTGACGTCATCACAGGGGTTGGAAAATGTTTTTAGCTCTGGGTAGTTTAGTGGGTGCTGCTCGATGCTGAATGAATGCACACAGGAAACTGTCAGTGTGTGCATTGTGCTCTTCTTCAGTGTGTGGTTTGAATGAGACACCCACCATCCTGTCAATGAAAGCGTTGCTTAGTTATTTTTAGTTGAAGTTGTTTTGAAGACACAGTATCGGAATAGCTAAATGTGAACACATAGAAGCAAGCCTTTGTCAGAAGGTCAGTTTTAAGACTGACAATCTGAATTTGTTTTTCCTTGACTTACTATTAAATCTGCTACTTGGAGAAACATTTTAACTTGTGATAGTTTATTGGATCCATGATACTTTACTGTACTTCACTGGAGGTGGTGTCCTCACTAAATTGTGCTAAGCTTGTCAAGTTGATGAACATCTTAGTACACATGCAGAAACATAAAGTGTAACACTATAAAACATGTGAAAGAAATGATAACTAGATGGACAGTGCATCATCAAAGTCATAAACAGTGTATTTGTGATGCTATTCTGGGTGTCTTGACTCTTCTTCAACGCTGGGGGGCGCTTAACACAAACCAAATATCCTTTCACTGCTGGTCATATCATTGCCTGCAGCATAGCAACAAGCCATATCCACAGATTGTAAAGCATGATTATTGAGCTGATGCACTGAGGCTTATCCTTTATTCAAATATTTAATCCGAAATAGAGTGACGTTGAGATTAAAGTAATTATTGTTTTCATTATTTTGAGAGTTATGCTCTTATGACGCTTAATTATAATCAACAATACAGTGAATATCATCATAGAAAATATCCAGAAATACATGTATCATTCACCCTCTTTGATGCCTGGAATTTTACTGAAATCCATGATTGGTTTGTACTGTAAGGGTTGTTCCAAGAGAATAATCAGATGCTGTTGATGTTGTGGACTATTCCTGAAAACCTCAGACAGTACAGTTTTGGACCTGGTTACAAGAACAGATGGGAAACCCCCTCTATCACCACCAGGGAGAATCCAACACAGCCAGGGTCAGTTGGCCACTGGCAGCCATCATGTACTGTAGTCTGCCTGGCCAAACACAGCATGATGGCTGACACACACACACACACATACACACACACTGTCACAATGAACTGCTCATGAGTCATAGAATCAGGAAGTAATTCCCTCCCTCATCCCACCCTCTCCTCCAGCCCCCCTTCCCTCTCCTCTGCGCCATCACCTAGCAACACTGCTGTTCTACTCACAAGTCTCCCTCTGTCTTTCACAACATCCAATGCCCTCAGCCCCAAGACGAGCACTGCCTCTATCAGTGTCATTTTACCTCAGCCACGGGACACATTAGGGCTAAGAGATATTTTGTGTAACTGTTAATTTGATGGTAACTCCATGCGTTCTTTCATACACCAAGAGGTGTGTTATGTACTAAGTAGCATATTTGAGAGTTTAATAATGAATAGGTGTGAAAAGCAGGTTAAGCGCTCATAAGTGTTTATTATGGAATTTCTGCTTTCAGATGAGGGGCAGGAACTCTAGATATTTACAGATGGTGCGAGAAGACAATCGTTGTGGAGACACAAGGTGTGTGTGTGTGTGTGTGTTGGGATTGAGGAGGTGGAGACTAGCAGCTGAGTAAAGCCTGCAGCTTATCTTGCCCTACTTTCCCCCCCAAAAACAAAGTGCATCACAACCTACAGACAAGTCATACCATCATTGGTTCTCACAATAATTTAAATAAACAGAATATCTCGACAGTCAGAGAGTACGATTTTTAGAACACTGACGCTTATCTTGGAGTCTACACAATAAAGCACTCGCTGTCTCATGTTGAACAGTTTCCTGGATAATTTCTTAAATGCTCAACTACGCTCCACTCTCACATCGGAGTAGTTCAGTTGTATTATTCATGGGCTGTTCAATTGAATAGTTTTCTTTTCCTCTCTGAAAATGACTATACAGGTACTTTTCAGTTGTTCAAGGGACAATTCAAGCATGGAATCAGACATGCCTACTTCAGAGGAAGTGTTTCAGCATACTGTACTTTCTGGTCAAAGGAGTTGTGTGCATTTGAAATGAGCTCCTTTAGCTCAGAAGTAGAAGGGAAGAATTCAGATATAAGGAAACTTGATGTACAATATAATGAATGATGCTCAGCAACTATGAATGTCCCAGAAATCATCCTTTCAACCATATATATGCTGTATCAATGTCCTTTCACAAAGCTACAGTATGTCCTTGTATTTTTTATTTAGTTATGTCCATCCTGTCTCTATGGTCATCTTATTTTTGGAAGAACTGTTACCCTCCAATGTCATTTCAAAGACCTGTCACTTGGGGATTGATATGGATCTCTCTTATGAATATTTGAAAAATAGAAACTACTTTCCTTTGTACCTGGTCCAGCTCTTCTGACTGTGACTCTGACTAATGTTAGCCAGCCTTTGCTTCAGAAGGATACTGATCTTGTTGTCTTGCCTTCAGAATCAGGAGCCCATTGATTATGACAGCACTGCTATTGACTTTGAAACTGCTTCCCCCGCAGCACAGGGACCTTGTCTGAAGCAAAGGGACTTTGCGTTCCTGGCATTGGCTGTCTGTTTGAGACTCCTTAAGTAATTAAGCTTACCCAGGCTAACACAACTAACACACAATGGAGCCAAGGTCAAAACTTTTAATGACTCTTACTACTGCAGAGATTTAAGCATGCTTTTCCATAGGCTACTTTCCTTAGGTTGACATACTGAAAGGGACCCAACAGAGTTGTGATTAGTGCCTTTCTAGGCATCCATGTGATGAATGTATGTGGATGAATATCCATTTTAAGGTTCAATATGTGAATGAATATCCATTGTATGGTTAATGTTAAAATATATCCTGAAAGTATATTTAAAGAGACATGCCACTACATTACACCTACCCTGAAGAAGTGCGTTACATTATATGATCACTACATTTTCTTGTCACCCAACATCATCAACATGTTTTGACAGTGTCATGTTTAATTCAAATTATTGAGTGAATATACTTGAAGTAGTGTGATGAAGATCAAATTTATAATTTATGGTCCACTCTTCAACATTTGACTTATTTATTTGTCATTTGACTTGTATTTAACTTTGTACTAGTTTACAGTTTTGGTATAGATATATTGTACATACTCTTAAGCCTACTGAATCTTACTACGTATATGTCAGTTCATTGCAACATAGAGAAATGTGAGAGTTGTATGCATGGTATTCATCTCACACATTAGACACTACCAGCAAAAAAAAAGAAAGAATGTAGTCTGATGTTACTCAGTCCCTGACTGTAGGTGTTCGCTTTGACTTCAGGCTTGGCTCTCTCTTGCCTACTGTAGCCAATGCAGAGTGGGCATGTCACACACAAACTGCAGAGAGAACAAACGGCGGGAGCAGTTGGGCTGAAAGATTTACGAGACTTGGTAATCAACGTTAACAGGGCCACTGAATAAATCATTGCTGCTGTTAGCATGCTGGCTAAGTGCCTCTGGCAGGTTTCATACTTCATGGGTAAAGAACACAGCATCATGCTAGCTTGACCTACAGAGAGCAAGAGGGCATGACACGTCTTAGAGAAAAGTAGTAAATATATAATCCATTTGCATGATTGATAACATGCTCACTCAGGTTATTTCTCAAATGTATTTGGACGCTGAATCCTCAGTAAAGGCTTTCAGTAATCATAATATTACAATAAATGTATTGGGCTATGATGATAAATAAGGGACTATCACAAAGGAAGCTCCTCCTACTAGAACAGCTCAAATAATTCTCTGTAGCTTTTCAGTGACTTCAAGTTGTAGACAGCGTTCACCTAGCTAGATTCTGTTGGCTGTCTGAGGTCATGTGAAACTACAGCTGGTGCTGATGATGAACCGACGGGATATCCTGGTGATCATGGGCTCCCGAGTGGTGCAGCGGTCTAAGGCACTGCATCTCAGTGCTAGAGGCATCACTACAGACTCTGGTTCGATCCCGGCTGTGTCACAACCGGCCGTGATCGGGAGTCACATAGGGCAGCGCACAATTGGCCTAGTGTTGTCCGGGTTAGGGGAGGGTTTGGCCGGGGTAGGCCGTCATTGTAAATAAGAATTAGTTCTTAACTGACCTGCCTAGTTAAATAAAGGTTAAATAAAAAATCACTAAGTCATCCTTGGAGAGATTATCTCTGTTATGCCAGACAGCCCAGAAAGGAGAGTAGTAGAGTACATTCAAACATCTGGCATGCAATGGTGTCTTGATCTGTCACACTACTGCACACTTGGATACTACAGAAGGAACGCAGCAGTTTTGTCTTTTAAGAAAGATAGAGGCTGTTTGTGTTTACACAGCACCAATGAACTGTGAGAGGATAATGAACCCAGGCAATCATCATCTTGGTGCTTCTTAATTTTTCACATTATCTCTCCCTCTGTAGGAGACAAAGACGGTTAGGTAAAAAAGCTGAAATCATGGGGAATATACACTACCTTTCAAAAGTTTGGTCTCACTTAGAAATGTCCTTGTTTTTTAAAGAAAAGCAATTTTTTTGGTCCATTAAAATAACATCAAATTGATCAGAAATACAGTGTAGACATTGTTAATGTTGTAAATGACTATTGTAGCTGGAAACGGCTGCTTTTCTATGGAATATCTACATAGGCTTGCAGAGGCCCATTATCAGCAACCATCACTCCTGTGTTCCAATGGCACGTTGTGTTAGCTAATCCAAGTTTATCATTTTAAAAGGTTAATTGATCATTAGAGAACCCTTTTGCAATTATGTTAGCACAGCTGAAAACTGTTGTGCTGATTAAAGAAGCAATAAAATTGGCCTTCTTTAGACTAATTGAGTATCTGGAGCGTCAGCATTTGTCGGTTCGATTACAGGCTCAAAATGGCCAGAAACATCAGTCTATTCTTGTTCCGAGAAACGAAGGCTATCCCATGCGAGAAATTGACAAGAAACTGAAGATCTCGTACAACGCTGTGTACTACTCCCTTCACAGCACAGCGCAAACTGGCTCTAACCAGAATAGAAAGAGGAGTGGGAGGCCCCGGTGCACAACTGAGCAAGAGGACGTGTAGATTAGAGTGTCTAGTTTGAGAAACAGACGCCTCACAAGTCCTCAACTGGCTGCTTCATTAAATAGTACCCGCAAAACACCAGTCTCAACGTCAACAGTGAAGAGGCAACTCCTGGATGCTGGCCTTCTAGGCAGAGTTGCAAAGAAGAGCCATATCTCAGACTGGCCAATAAAAATAAAAGATTAAGATGGGACACAGACACTGGACAGAGGAAGATATGGCTTTTTCTTTGCAACTCTGCCTAGAAGGCCAGCATCCCAAAGTCATCTCTTCTCTGTTAACGTTGAGACTGGTGTTTTGCGGGTACTATTTAATGAAGCTGCCAGTTGACCCCAAACCTTTGAACGGTAGTGTATGTTTGAGAAGGGAAGTATGCAAAATATGATTTGTTCATTAAAAAAAAAGCCTTAGCCACTCGTTTTGTCATCAACCCCTGCACCTGCAGTCAGAATTGATTGTACAATATTTGCCCATTATTATTAAAAATAATATTCAAGCTCTGTCAAGTTGGTTGTTGATCATTGCTAGATAGCCATTTTCAAGTCATGTCATAGATTTATTTTCAAGCTGATTTAAGTCAAAACTGTAACTAGGCCACTCAGGAACCCTCAATGTCGTCTTGTTAAGTAACTGTATAATTGGCCTTGCATTTTAAGTTATTGTCCTGCTGAAAGGTGAATTTGTCTACCAGCGTCTGTTGGAAAGCAGACTAAACTAGATTTTCCTCTAGGGCTTTGCCCGTGCTTAGCTCTATTCCTTTTCTTTTTATCCTAAAAAACTCCCTAGTCCTTGTTGATGACAAGCATACCCATAACATGATGGTACTTAGTGATGTATTGTGTTTGAACATCATGTTTTGTTTTCAGGACAAAAATTTTTTTTGCAAGTAGTACTTTAGTGTCTTATTGCAAACAAGATGCATGTTTTGGAATATTTGTATTCTGTACAGGCTTCCTTCTTTACACTCTGTCATTTAGGTTAGTTTTGTGGAGTAACTACAATGTTGTTGATCCATCCTCAGTTTTCTCCTAGCACAACAATGTCTGCTTTTTTTTTACCAGGAGGAAAACCTCCCTGGTTTTTGCCATTAAATCTGTGCTTGAAATTCACTGCTCGACTGAGGGACCTTACAGATAATTGTATGTTTGGGGTACAGAGATGGAGTAGTCATTTAAAAATCATGTTAAACACCATCTCACTTATTATCTGACTTGATAAGCACATTTTTACTCCTGAAGTTATTAAGGGTTGCCATAGCAAAGGGGTTGAATACATTTCAGCTTTTCATTTGAATTCATTTGTAAACGTTTCTAAAAACATAATTCCACTTTGACATTATGGGGTATTGTGTATAGATCACTGACACACAATCTAAATTAAATCAATTTTAAATTCAGGCTGTAACTCAACAAAATGTGGAAGATGTCTAGGGTGTGATACTTTCTGAAGGCACTGTACTAGGATAGTTGAAGGGAGAGACTAGGTCTTCTTCCCAGAAACCCACGTCTCTCACAATAATTACACGCTGCAGCAGTGCTTGTGTCTGCTATGAGAGGGCCGTCACAAAAACCAAAATCTGAGCCGACAGCTACCCTTCCTCTCACAATTTGACATCTGCACTCTCTGTGGTAGATGCCACGCAGTCACTGACTGTGTCTGAAACAGAAGCAGGGGACAGGTCATGGCAGTAAACGCATGCTTAGGCAGTCTATCCACTGCACTCTGAGGCCAAGATTTCATGTTAGTACCACTTTGTCTTACCACTGTCTGACTTAAAGGACCTAATGAACTGATGATGTACATAAAATGTCAGCTCACTATGATATTCTTTGTCAGTTGTGGAAAAAGTACCAAACTGTCATACTTGAGTAAAAGTAAAGATACCTTAATAGAAAATTACTCAAGTGAAAGTCACCCGGTAAAATACTACTTGAGTAAAAGTCTAAAAGTATTTGGTTTTAAATATACTTAAAGAGCCACGGAACACGCCGATTGGCACGTGTATTTCTCTGTTGCTCATTAGAAAAACAACATTTCAGACTTGGATGTGTGTTTCCTGATCCATTCTCCATTTGGTTAAGGATGTTTGTCCCCCATGAGACATTGTAGACTTGAAAGCCTATTTCACTTCCTCAAAATCACAGAATAAATCTAAAATAACTCAAGAAATCTGTCATTCATTTTGATGTTTTTGACAAGGATGTTTTATTTGCAAAATTTTACATCTAACTAAGGTGTTTGGTGCAATATTTATCTTGTTAAAAAATATGTGACGTGTATTCTTATGTAAACAAAGTCGGGCTGCTGGTCAGGTCTGTCTTACTGTCTATACTATTGGATAGAGAGCAATCACCGCAGCTGTTCACTCCATGTTGGTGGGCAAATGTACATCGTCAAATCAAAACCCAACCTTCATTTACCTGTTGTGACGCACAAACGTTCCAAACTCTGTTTTAAATGACTGACTTTATGACCAAAATAGTTTTCAAAGAGATGTGTTGCTTTTTAAAGGCAGTAGCTCTTTAAGTATCAAAAGCAAATGTAATTGTTCAAATATACTATCAAATGTCTTATATTAAGCAAACCAGACGGCATGCTTTTCCATTTTTTTTTCCATTTACGGATGGATAGTCAGGGGCACACCAATACTCACTACATAATTTACCAACCAAGTATTTGTGTGTTGTGAGTCCGACAGATCAGAGGCAGTAGAGATGATGACCAAGGATGTTCTCTTGATAAGTGCGTGAATTTGACCATTTTCTTGTCCTGCTAAGCATTCAACATTTAACAGTCCTTTTGGGTTTAAGGGAAAGTACATTATCTTCTTTTGGAATGTAGTGGAGTAAAAGTTGTCAAAATATAAATAGTAAAGTACAGATACCCTGACATTTAATCCTAGTAAAAATTCAGTGTCTTAGGGTAGTTAGGATCACCACTGTATTTTAAGAATGTGAAACGTCAGAATAATAGTAGAGAGTATGATTTATTTCAGCGTTTATTTCTTTCATCACATTCCCAGTGGGTGAGAAGTTTTGTGAGAATTACTTGTGTCACGCACAAAGTAGATGTCCTAAACGACTTGCCAAAACTATAGTTTGTTAACATGAAATCTGTGGAGTGGTTGAAAAATGAATTTTAATGACTTCAACCTAAGTGTATGTAAACTTCCGACTTCAACTGTATGTACAGTATGTCCAGAGGTGCAGGGATGGCTTTTTCTTTCTTTCTTTCTTTCTTTCTTTCTTTCTTTCTTTCTTTCTTTCTTTCTTTCTTTCTTTCTTTCTTTCTTTCTTTCTTTCTTTCTTTCTTTCTTTCTTTCTTTCTTTCTTTCTTTCTTTCTTTGCATGGTCTCATCATGTGAATGTGGAAGGAGCAGGAAAGGCTTTGATCTCAGAGGAAGAAACGGAGCAAGGGATGAGAGAGAGAGGCCTTGATTTGAGCAAGTCTAATTTTAAACCATGAAGAGATGGAGGACGCTTATGTAAGACAGACTCATGTTTGTGCAGCACAAACTCCACAACACCTGCTCCAGTAGAACACGTTCCTCTATCCTCTTCCTGCCTTTAAGGACAAATAGCCCAAGTAGCCTCCGACAAAGGTCTGTCTGCATTTGTAATGGGAAAGAGACACGTTGTGCAAGTTAACAGATCAACAAGGGAAGGAAATAGTTAGGAAATTGAATTTGCTGACACCCTCCCCCTCCCAACAAAATATTTTGGCACCTACTTTAGAGTCAATCACCAAATTTAAATCATCATTACTCAGTGGGTTGAATTTGGCAAAGCTCTAATAACTACAGTGTATATTTAAATCACAATTTAAACAAATACGCGCCCTATATATTTACTTTCACACATATTAAAATCTGTCATGTATAATCCTACTATAATCCCAGGAGTCAAATGAAATCAGACTTTTAAAATGAAATGGTCTTGCGAGTTGAGTCAACAGTGGTGTCATTGAATGACATCAATTGAATAAAGTGGACATTTTATGGTTTCCAGGGTCTATCCCATGATAGGAATGTATGCATCCTTTACCACTACACCCCTTATCATCTTCCAAACAAAAGGTGGATTCATTCAGTTCTCCTGACTTCATGATTACATCTCCATGACAAAACTGAGATTGCCAGGTCAAGTCTTGACTAGCAGCAATGCATCCAGCTAGTCAAGACATCTCTTCCTCAGCAGAGTAGCGAGGCGAGGGCCAGGGCGGGGGTGAGATCATTCCTATTCAGGGGCACAGCTAGCCTCTGAAAGTAAGGATAAGAAGGAACAATAGTGTTCTATAGAAGCCTGCATTGAAATCCCTAGCACTCTCTCCCCCCGGCCTTCCCATTTCCTGTGAATTAATAATATCCTCTATTTTTGTCCTTACCTACAGGGGAATGGGGAGGGAAATGGAGAATGCGCTTGAAATACAGTATTCTATATTTACAGGATTTTCATTGAACAGTAGGCAGATATTTTTCTCTCTCATCATCTTAAATTAATTAATCCACTTGATATGCATTTCTTCCCAATAAATTCTTTAGGTCGTTAGTGAAAGAGTAGATGTCTTTTGATACAGTGTATGTAATATTCGCTGTTTAATGCCCAGAAACCAGAAGATCATGTTTCCTGGGTATATATTATATTTGTTAGTGTTCAACTAATGTGTCACACAGAAATAGAAGTAAAGCTCAAAGATCATTAGTTTATAGGCCACTTTAGAGTCACCGATCTGATATGGTAAGAGCTGTGTGTGGACAGCCTTGTCAAAGGACAGATTTGGTGGTGACAAAACCAACCCACTGTACTGAGAGACGACGAGGGGTGTTAAATTCCAGATGGACTGTGGAGATTTCTGTACAGCTCTAGAGCTCCTAAACGTATTCTTGAACCAGAGCTATTCCAGATGTTAGCATCTTCGCTTGATCAGTTATCACATTGGGCCGCCAGGGCAGAAATCCCTTTTAATATCATGTTTCTCTGTGGAGAAATGTGTTGCCTCCAGATCTCACTAGAGATTGACACTGGAGAAAAGAGGAATTGAGTTGTGCTTCAGTCAAGGACTGCCAGCTGTGAGGAGGGGCCAACGGTGATCTGACTGTGAACACTCTCTCTCAAGTATACTGACTTTACACATACGCACACACACACACACACACACACACACACACACACACACACACACACACACACACACACACACACACACACACACACACACACACACACACACACACACACACACACACACACACACACACACACACACACGCACACTACAATGAATGTAATAAGCGTCAACTGTTAGGGTTAGGGAAAACTGCAGGCTATGTTCACTCTCATACTGCCTCTCTAGTAGTGTACAGTAATGGCTTAATACCTATAAATAAAGCTGTTTCGTTGAAAAAATATTACACAAAAATGTTGTGTGTTGTAGTGGGCTTGCGAGGTGATTTCACGCAGAATACGCTCCCTAACTTTGAGCGCGCTTCTTGTTGAGAATGAACGTTTGACGATAGTCCCTATTATTTCTCCAGCGGTCGAGCTGTTCAAATATTCCAGGCTGTCGTGTCAGTGTAGTAGCACAGTGAAGGCGGGTATAGTAGGCTATCACTGCACGGAATACATAGCTACACTTTTCTGTCATTCATAACTTTCTGGAAATGAAATTTATACGTTAAGCTTGAAGACTAAATCCAGCCCAAAATGACGGTGGACTTTGAAGAATGTGTGAAAGATTCACCCCGGTTCAGGTAAGAATTTGCGCAGATTTTCTGTTTCGCTTGTTGAATTCTTCAGGGATGCGCCCTGTCGAAGGAGACGATTTCCAGGATTCTAGAAATCCCCAAATTTATTGAAACGGCAAATAGTTTAACAATAGCATAGCCTTCCATTAGCTTTCAATTGAAAATAAGCTATGTTAAATTGCTGTTTATCTTTGCATATTATTCAATTAGCCTGCATTGCCATTGTAAGGCAATTATTGCAGTGGATTTCACATGGCTGGACTATTTTACTTACTATTAATAATACATCATTGTCTTGCCATGTTTCAAAGAAATCTGTAAAAATGTCCATTGCTTATCATATGGAGTGCATGGTGAATAAACGGGTGCAGATCGTGTGTCCTTTTGCGGAGGTGGATTTCCCATCACCGAAAGACAGATTAAAATACTACAGGCTACATTGTCATTAGTGTTAGTAATATCTCGACTTCTGTCTGCTACATCCATTCCTAGGCTGTTGAGCACTATAGGCTACATTGTCATTAGTGTTAGTAATATCTCGACTTCTGTCTGCTACATCCATTCCTCGGTTGTTGAGCACTTCCATGGGACAGACATCATGCGTTCCCCCCAACCCTCCCATGACGCATGAACATTCATAGATCACATGTATTTAGAATCCTTACTGTAGAAGGTCTTCCTTTTTTGGAACAATCATGTGTCATACACTGATTTTGTGTTCAACTACATGGTCACTGTCTGTGAGAAGTGGGACTTTCACCACTTGTGATAATAATTTATAATTTGAATTACATTTTGGTCTTGTATTTGTGCTTTAGATTACACAATACATGTTGTTGATGAAAAATAGGCCTATTGTCCATTCTGAAAAACATATCCATCCCATGGTCTCCTCTAGATATTTGAATTCTGGAGGAGGGGCTCCATGACTGGGACTGATTAGCTCTGATGATATATGGCAGGAATTCTCCCAACTCCAAAGGCACTTCCTTTTTATTGAACAGCTCTCTTGAAAAAAACGGCAAACTGCACACTCACAAAGGAAACTGCACACTCACAAAGGAAGCACTTCAAACAGTGGCTCTTGGGGAACCTAGAAGGTCCCACGCACTGCCTCACTGCTGCATTCACCTCATGCTACAGCTGCAACGACAGTGGCTGCTGTGGTGCGCACAGCACCAAAGGTTACCTAAATAAACGAAGGCATTCCTTTACACCCACATCCCTTCCCAATCCCAATCCCCTTCCCAGACCTGGATATCATTCCTCCCATTAGATTCCTTCCTCCCCTGCATCTAGATGTGCGTTCCAAATGCCACTCTTTTCCCTTCTCTTTTTCTTTTCCCTACATAGTGCACTACTTTTGAGATGTGTGGAAGGAACTGGAGGGGCTGTCAGGCAGGCTGTGTGGGGTGTCTGCCTGGCCGGCATGCCTCGGCCTCTTTCTTTACATGTGGACGCCACAGTAAAGCTCCCACAGATATAATCTGCTATCCAAATCAAAGACTTTCAGATTTGGCAGCAGCACCTTAATGACTACCATCTGGGCCTGAGAGAGAGGAGAGGCAGATCTCATGAAGTGCTGAGTGAAGGGTATTTACAGAAACAACTCTTTCTGTGTTTATGTGCTAAAAGAGCAAGGCTGTAGTGTAGCAACCAGAGTGGATCATCTCGCACTAGGCAGACATTACTTAGCCCATTGCACACAACTTAGAGAGATCCTTGAAGTCCCTCTTAGTTGTACCTGAATGCAATGAGAAGGAAACATTTTTGTTTAGCCATTGCTGTGGAAGAGGAAGGAAAATAACCCCATAGATGCGATGCTTGGCAAGAACTAAAGTATCTGACCTGCAAAATTATATCAAATGAGCGCTAAAGATAGTTGTTATATCATGTTCAGAGTGTATTCAGTAGAGTTTGAGCAATAGTTATTTATACCAAGAACTCTATAATTAAATTCTTATGCAGTGACAACAAGGCTGTTTTGTATCCTGAAATGACCAGATCAGAGTCAGACATGAAAAGAGACACACTTCCCACTGAATCCTGACAGGGAATTGAGCCCATATTCAAATGGAACTTTTGTGGCAGTTTATTTTATTTATTTATTTTATTGAACCTTTATTTAACTAGTTAAAAGCAGTGTAAGTGTTATGCAACAAACCCTGGAGCTGGAATGACTGACTGACTGACAATGTGAAAAGGCTTGATTCTCTCTGAACAGAGGGGACCAAGCTTTTTCACATTTGATATTTGAAAGGCACAGTAGGGCTAATGGTCTACTTCCCCCATTGTAAAAACATGCAGGCCATCCATTCTGCATGGCTGTCTTCACACGTTGGAATTGGAGTCCATGTAGCACATGCGGATGTGTGAAACTTACTCCTCAGTCTGAATTGTCTCCAACTTGCGCCAGCGAATAGCTTACTGGCGCTGACCAGTAAGATACTTCAAGAGGCCGGTCACGTGTGCTAGCAAGGCAAAGGTCTGTGAGCCCAATCAGGAGGAAGTGGTACTGGCTAAGCAAGCAACTTGACGTCCTTTACATAATCCGCATTTTGAGCTGAGATGGCTTCTTGTGTCGTGGTTTACCATTACAATCCTCATCAATACAATTGAATATACAGTTGTCATATACGGCAACAAATCTGTCAATTTAAATGAATTAATTAGGCCCTAATCTATGGATTTCACAAGACTGGGCAAGGGTGCAGCCACTGACGATCCAGGTCTAGACAAACAGAATGAGTTTTCCCCTACAAAAGGGCTTTATTACAGACAGAAGTACTCCTCAGCACCCCCCCCAGACGATCCCACAGGTGAAGAAGCCGGATGTGGAGGTTCTGGGCTGGCATGGTGGTACAAGTGGTCTGCGGATGTGAGGCCGAATTCAAATTCTCTAAAACGTTGTTGGAGGCAGCTTACGGTAGAGAAATTAACATTAAATTATCTGCCAACGGCTCTGGTGAACATTCCTGCAGCCACATTTTAAAGTGGCCTTTTATTGTCCCCAGCACAAGGTGCACCTGTGTAATGGTCATGCTATTTAATCAGCTTCTCTATATGTGACCGACCAGCTCGTTTCGGTCTTATGTAGTAAAATTTGAGATGGTGTTTTTTATACATTGGATAAAAATAGAGACTTTGAGCTAGAAAATTGTATATCATACACTACAGTTGAGGAACAAGGAAGTAATTCTGCTTTGAAAGTTGATAAACTTGTAACCCCACTTTTGAGAAAATGTCCTTTGAATGTTTTGATACAGCTACTGGAGCTCGTCTTTGTGTACACTCGTCAGCATCGATCACACCATCTAAAGCCTTAGCCCCACCCATCTCTTTAAGGATTCACATGAGGCCATGTACTAAACAACCAAAGATTTCAAGACTAAAGGCTGGTTTATACTACGGGTGTGTTTCTACATTTAATCTGGAGCATTGTCAGATTGGCCGAGGAGTAGGGTTGATCAGCAGTCAAGCACCCAAGCTAACTGGCTAACGTTGGCTAGCTTGCTAGCTACTTCCAGACACAAATGAGAGAACAGCTCACTCTGACCATTTTACTTGCCCTAGCAGAGCTGGTTAGGCTGTTTTTATGTTATCCAGAGCGTTGGTGACGGTAACCGTGCTGCTGGCAACAATTTAATTGCGCTTTTTTGCCAACGTTTACTGACACCGGCCATATTCAACGGGTGTTGAGCGTTCATAAATTTGTCAGTTATTCTGCACTCTGGCACACTCTGAGATAAAAATAATATTACTACATAGATGATACACATATCGTTAGCTAGCGAGCCAGCCAGCTGACGTTAGCTAGCTAGCTAACAGTACACTTTAACTTGAAATGAAAACGACTTTCTGACAAAATTAGAAACGTGTAATAACTGAAAATGTAGCTAGATGGACGTTTCTCCCTCTCTGTCACAGATGCCATGGTTGCCCTTAATTTGAAGATGTAATTCGGAGACAGGTGTTTTATACAACAGCCTTCTGTGTGTTTTCTTTTCGACTCCGTCTGTATATTTGCAATCAAACACCAGAATTTTCTCCATCTACTTAGCTATCAAACTCGAATTCCACTGATTTCAAAACTCGGTCCTCCAGAAATTGGAGAGCAACACTTATGCACTTCTACTACGTGATATCTTTCAAAAAAGCAGCGTTAGAAAGGATTACCTACACATACTGACCAGCTCATGTTAGACAGAAGCATTCTAAATGGCAGACCAATCCAAACTCATCTCGGTATGTCCAGCCCACTCATTATCTCAGCCAATCATGGCTAGCGGGAAGGTTGCTGTCTTTTTCTGTGGCTAAACCAACTAGGCTCGTAATTTAACATTTTTATTTGTATTTACATATGGCATTCAAGTTTGTTATTAAGGCACATGAAAGTTCACATGTTCCAGAAGGCATTTCTTCCAAAAAATGCATTTTGATAAAACAAAACAAGTTTACGTTGAAATGGCTCTCATGTGAAGTAGTGACGCGTGACATACGCCTAGGTTCCTGAAACAAGTCACATATGCCACCCCTGTCACGTGGATGGATTATCTTGGCAAAGGAGAAATACTCACTAACAGTGATATAAACACATTTGTGCTCAAAATTTGAGAGAAATAAGCTTTTTGTGCATATGTAACATTTCTGGGGGAAAAAAATTCAGCTCATGAAACATGGGACCAACACTTGTTGCGTTTATATTTTTGTTCAGTGTATATTAGTTTGATTGATGTAGCCTTTCTACACCTCTTCAAGGCTGTTGACAAATTCTTCAGTTATGATCTGACCTCCTTGGCTTCTACAAGCCAAATTATATGTTGCATTAAGTAAGTTCCAAAATGGTGAACATCTCCTCATTGTGTACCCTCTATTTGGTCTCTATGGATACACCGTTGGACAACAGATGTGAGATTGTAGCCATGACATTCCAGGCCACATCTGTTTTGAGAGAGAGGTTTGTGATGGTCACTCGCATGTGTTTGTGTTTGCTGCAGTGCTTGTAAAACACGTGTTGTCTATCTGTGGCCTCACTTTCACTTATGAAGCAATCCCTCATAGGCCTACATATCACACACGGCTGTAACTCACTGGTGCTGCTCTGACTATAAAACACACGGCTGTAACTCACTGGTGCTGCTCTGCCTATAAACCACACGGCTGTAACTCACTGGTGCTGCTCTGCCTATAAACCACACGGCTGTAACTCACTGGTGCTGCTCTGACTATAAAACACACGGCTGTAACTCACTGGTGCTGCTCTGCCTATAAACCACACGGCTGTAACTCACTGGTGCTGCTCTGCCTATAAACCATGTGTAATGTAACAACAACACATAACATTTATGTCCACAGTAACTAACAACATGATAACATGTAGGCACAGTAACTAACAACATGATAACATGTAGGCACAGTAACTAACACCATTATAACATGTAGGCACAGTAGCTAACACCATTATAACATGTAGGCACAGTAGCTAACACCATTATAACATGTAGGCACAGTAACTAACAACATTATAACATGTAGGCACAGTAGCTAACACCATTATAACATGTAGGCACAGTAGCTAACACCATTATAACATGTAGGCACAGTAACTAACAACATTATAACATGTAGGCACAGTAGCTAACAACATGATAACATGTAGGCACAGTAGCTAACACCATTATAACATGTAGGCACAGTAGCTAACACCATTATAACATGTAGGCACAGTAACTAACAACATTATAACATGTAGGCACAGTAACTAACAACATGATAACATGTAGGCACAGTAACTAACAACATGATAACATGTAGGCACAGTAATTAACAACATGATAACATGTAGGCACAGTAATTAACAACATGATAACATGTAGGCACAGTAACTAACAACATGATAACATGTAGGCACAGTAACTAACAACATGATAACATGTAGGCACAGTAACTAACAACATGATAACATGTAGGCACAGTAATTAACAACATGATAACATGTAGGCACAGTAACTAACAACATGATAACATGTAGGCACAGTAACTAACAACATGATAACATGTAGGCACAGTAATTAACAACATGATAACATGTAGGCACAGTAACTAACAACATGATAACATGTAGGTACTTTTCCTACTGTGAATTATTATGACCTTATAGCACACTAATGAATACTGCCTGTGTTTGTGGGTGAGTAATGAGTATTTATAAAAGCTGAGATGTGTGGTGAAGCCCCCCCCCGCCAGTTAATATATCCACTGGCGAAGCCTATAGCCCTGTCTGTCCAGGTTGTGTCCAACTCTATGCATCCTTTCCTCCTCAGAGTTTTTCAATGGAGCTGGCTGGCTGTGTGAGCTGTGTAAGTGTGGCTCCTCCTTCCCCCTTCCAGTAAACATCTGAGGCCAGTGTGATGTGAGGCTGCCTTGATGCTGACAGCCTGACAGCCTTTTTGTCATTGACTCATGAGCTCTGACGGAGTCAAGGAAGACAGCCAGGGAATTCAAGGTCACTGACCTTTAACCTCAGCCATTTTGAGTGTGTGTGTGTGTGTCTTTGAGAGAATTAATGACTTTATACATAGCTGAGAAACCATGACCTTGTCAGATTTCAGGATATGGCCTGCGATGGAGGAATGACTAGCATGTGGCACGATGTCTCGCTCTGTGAAAGATGAGAACTCTACCCTGAGGATACATTTTGTATACTTTATATATTTTTTTAAATTGTAAAACGTGTTTTCAGAGAGCATCTCAATGACAAAGTGAGTTCATTGCTTGCATGATGAAAAATCTGAAATGCCATTCTGACTGGTCAGTAATTAAATTAGCAAACAAATTCCATTATGATGATATTACATTGCACTACTGTTTCTATATGATTGAGCTCCCTTTTTAGATCCAACTGTGCTTTCAGATGTCTATTAGGCCTAGATGATTGATACATCTCAGTGGTAGGTAACCAGCAGGTAGGGCGGCAGGTAGCCTAGCAGTTAGAGCGTTGGGCCAGTAACCGTAAGGTGTGTCCTTGAGCAAGGCACTTAACCCTAATTTGCTCCAGGGATGCCGTACTACTATGGCTGACCCTGTAGGTAGATACGAATTTGTTCTTAACTGACTTGCCTAGTTAAATGAAGGTTACATTTTTTTACCCGTTTAATCACAGGGTTTGTAATGTGGCGTGCTAAGGCTACTTTGCGTGCATCATTCTCTTACATTAATTGTTTTCAATCAGCCCTGAATACATTACAGGACATAACCTCAACGAGTCTCGCCTCTCACAAAACAACAGTGTGAAATGGAATTACAGTACCTCAAGTTTTTAGAGTGTTCTTCAAGAGAAACACACTTGTTGCTGCAAAGAAAAGCCCTGGATTTATCCAGTGGACCATTCTAGGATAATATCTGCCTAGCATCTATCTCTGCCAGCAACTGCAGTCACTAATGCTGCTTGGGAAGAATATAGCCTAAGTGCTCCTCAGAATGCAAACTGAAGCACACATGTTGGAGAGCATGAAGTGGGTCTTTTTAAACATTTAAGATGGCCGTCATCCAATATCTTCACAAGTGGTGCGTTGACCTTGCCCACAGGTTTTCACAATCTCAGGGGTTGGTGCTATTGCTATGATGTTGGAGTGGAGACATGACACATGTTAAGAAACCTCTCCTATTGGTCTGTATAAAAAACAATATGTTTTTTGAATGTTGCTCTCATTTTACCAACTATTTGGAATACCTTTTTTCTACTCCGGGTCGTGCTCATAGTAACAACAAGAAGTTCAGCTGATCTTGCCATTACTTTCTTTCTCTAGTCCTTCTCGAAGATCTGCTGCGGTCACAGCTGCTCTGAGCTGGAAGGGATTCCTTCCTGCTGTGTGGTCTAGTTGCTTCTGCTCTATTTCATACTGACCAGCTTCTTTCATTTGGAGCCTGTGTCAGTGAGCCGCCCTTCTGTTCCACTTAACAGTGCTACTCCCAAAACACCCTGACTTTGGTCAACAGGGGGGAAGTCATTGACTCTGACATCAAGCTGCCCATCAGATGCATTCGTCTGCACAGTGGTGGGAACTGTGGTGAAACTGTTAAATTGTGAAGCATACAGTTTTAAGTGCGTAGATGGGATATAGTGCTGACAAATTACACTTTTGAAGTTTATTTCCTACAATTCTACACATTTTGCCATGGAGCTGAGAGAAAATGTTGCTGTTTAAAAGATAATTTCCTGCAGTTCTCTGCGTTTTGCCATGGCTAATCCTGTGTTCTTTTGCTCAAACTCAATAACAAAATCAATTCCCCTGACTCTAGCTTTTATTTTGGTGATTGTTATGTCTCAAATATTATATCATATAAAATATAGTTATATATTATATAGTTTGTACCTTGGCGTCCCAAAACAATGGTTAGGTGGCCCGCCCAAGGGTTTCTATGGCAGAAAAATCCCTTCCCCATTTTGAATCCCACATTAGACAAATTGCCGTTTTGGCTCTGCTGCCTTCGTTCGCTGCCTTTCGCCTCTGTTAGTTTTTGGGTCTGTTTCAGTCTCCTTGATTTAATGACTTTGCAGCAGCTCACCGGGCAGACCTACAGGCATTCTCACCATTGAGGGTGTCAGTAATGCTGTGCAGTGGAGTGGAGCTGACCACTCCAGGTGATGAAAACGAGTGACAGGGACCACTCTCTCCTAATCAGGGATTAGCCGACATCCTCCCTCTCCCCCTCTCTCTGCTCAATCCCAGGAGAGGAGAACGTCAAGGGGTATCACCTCACCTCCAAACAAAAGCACCCTGCTCGGGTGGAGCGATGTCTCCTTGGTGGGGAATTGAATTCAAATCAATCTATAAACAGTTATTGAAGTAAATTATTGATGTAAATTTATTTGCTGTCCTGAACCTTCTTTCAGCATTTCAATCTATAGACAAACTCACCCTCAGCTCACACAGTTAAATTGTGTTCTCCTCTTTGAAATGGCAGTCATTGCAGCAAAAAGAAAAGCTTTCATCTTCATGAAACACTGTTGGAATCAACCCAGTCTTTGCTCACCAGGTTCTGTCTCTTCCAGCCAACCAGCCACCCACCCAGGTAATGTAGGGCAGCCGTTAAAGAATCCAGGCCTTCAACCTGATTACTGTTCTGTTTGAAAGATCTATGTCTCGAGGAGCAGGGATGTCTTTGTATCTCGTCCTGGACATGTCTTTACACACCGCATCTCAGTGCTAGAGGCGTCACTAAAGACACCCTGGTTCAAATCCAGTATGTATCACAACCGGCCGTGATTGGGAGTCCCACAGGGCGGCGGACAATTGGCCTAGCGTCGTCCGAGTTTGGCCGGTGTAAGCCATCATTCTAAATAAGAATTTGTTCTGTCTTGCCTAGTTAAATAAAGGTTAAATTAAAATAAATAATAATAATAATAATGGCAAATCTCTGCTAATGGACTGGAGGAGTCTGGCTGCAGCCTGCTTGAGTGGCCGGGGACACAGCACAGGGATTATGTAATCTTAGTCTTTGCGTTGGAGAGTTGGGGCTCTGCTTGACGCTATTCACACACCTCCACACAAAGGGCTGTGGTGCAAGGAGCTGCATGCTGAATAGGGTGGTGTGTGTGTGTGTGTGTGTGTGTGTCTGTGGTGGTAATCCACTTCTATAGGACATCCTGCAAGATGACAAAGAGTCCTGGGATTTAGGCCAGCGGCCTAGGACTAACAGAAACCTGCCTTGCCTACCCTTAAGCGCACAACCAGAGTGTGTGAAGGATTTATTAAGTGCGGGGAAATCTAACTGTCAAGCCGTATAACTGTCTCTCCTTTTCATCTTTCCCTCTCTTTCAACTCCATTGCCCAGTATTGCCACAGGCATGCTGTGTTAACTTGAAGTTATTGAAACAGCACTATGTGTCATCAGAGATACATAATGCATAGGTTTATACAGACATTATTAGTGGCCAAAAAATCACTAGAGTTATATATTGCAATATTATTTTGGATGATATTATATCAATACTTTAAATCCAAAAATATATTCTGCTGTGCAGAACAGAGACAGAACAGAGGCAGAACAGCGCAGAGGCATAGGCAGAACAGAGCAGAGCAGCACAGAGCAGAACAGAACAGAGCTGAGACAGAGCAGAGACAGAGCAGAGGCAGAACAGAACAGAGCTGAGACAGAGCAGAGCAGAACAGAACAGTACAGAGCTGAGACAGAGCAGAGCAGAACAGAACAGAGCTGAGGCAGAACAGAACAGAGCTGAGACAGAGCAGAACAGAATAGAACAGAACAGAGCAGAGCTGAGACAGAACAGAGCAGAGCAGAACAGAGCTGAGACCGAGCAGAGCAGAGCAGAGCAGAGGCAGAACAGAGCAGAGCTGAGACAGAGCAGAGCTGAAAAGAGCTGAGACAGAGCAGAGCAGAGGCAGAACAGAGCAGAGCTGAGACAGAGCAGAACAGAGTAGAGCAGAACAGAGCTGAGACAGAGCAGAACAGAACAGAGCAGAGCTGAGACAGAACAGAGCCGGAGCAGCTCTCTCTGGTCTCTCTTAGGGGAACGCCATTGGACTAGGCTCTCTGGCCCTGTGTCCGTAGGCCATGAATAAGTAATCTGCCAGCAGATGTTTGTCAGGCCCACTGAGAGGGGACTGAGAGAGGACTAGTTGGACTAGTAGGAGTTTAGGTGACCTGCACTGTGCAGTGGGTCTAGTGTGAATGCCTCCCAACATACAATCAATCAGCTCTCTCTCTCTCAATTATAGCAGTTTTATAGTGATCTTTGATATTGGTGTATTGATATCACATGTGACATGCTGAAACTATAAATGAGATGACCTTTGGCTTTGGATGTGACAAACGTGTTGTGCTAAAACTCATTAAGGTTTGCGTCTTCTTTGAGTTATGGAATGTGTCTGAAGTGAAATGACTAGACTGCTCAACTGTTCAGAGATTGTATCTCGTCCTGGACACAGCAGAGTTACACTCCAGGTGTGTCAACATTGCCCACCCACTAGCACCCGCACGTCCCATTCCCTGGATTTATCACCTGGTGGATCAGGAAATGGGTCTCCACTCCCTTAGTGGTCACTGATCGCAGAGGAGATTTCAGTCTCGATTCAGTCACAGGCCTGCTCTGAGAGTTACTGAAATTACATTGATTCATCCATTAACTTTCTGTCATGACAGGGGAACTATGTGAGGAAGAAGTTGGGCTAGCTAAACATATCCAAGGACTCAATGATCTTTAGCTGTGGTTGTCTCACAGCAGCAAGAGAGAAAATATCTTACTGTAGCTGCATGCGTTCTGGTCCACAGGAACTCTGGCGTTCTGGTTCTAGTTCTAGAATGCTGGATCACATCTGTCACCCAGACACCAGGCATCTGTTTCTGATCACTACCTTGCATCCTCCTCTCTGCTTTCCTGCGAGGGGGGGCGGAGGTAGCAGACTTCCCAGTCCTCATCCCTCACAGGGCTGCGCTGGAGCTGTGGAAGCGTCAGGAAATGCGTCAACCCCCTGAAATATTAACGAGGATCCTGAGTAAAGGCCAACAAGGGATATGGTTGGGATGTGCATCTTTCCCTTTCAATATGATTCCATAAGTATCTAGATACATGGGCTCCGATACGATACAGTATTGAAATGTTTTAGTTTGAAACAATTCGGTGCGATTCGGTTTGTTGCATTAACACATCCAGCCTTAATTAAAATCTGCTGCAGCTCATGAGCTGGGCCTCTCAGAGCTGGATCTGTCTGAGCTGACTTGTGTGTGAGTGTGTGTGGGAGAGTGTGAATTATGTATGTCTATGTTTGTACTATGCAGGCACCTGATCTGAGCCATAAGGGAGACTAGGCATCTACCACCCCACTACCACTATCAGATTAGGAAGGGCAATGTAGCTAGAGGATGTGGTTTGTAGTGGAAACCAATGAGCCATGACAGACTGAAGCCTCTCTGTTTGTACACTGCTGCTGCTCTGATCCTTCTTCATTTAGGCTCCATTGAGACAAGCTGGAATGCTACAAAGAGAGCTATTCAATGCCATTTCTCAGCATTGTTAACTAAGGAAATGTTGAGGTAGTTGGCGGTATTGTGAAGGATCCCCTTTTGCCTCAAGTTACCTCTCTATATCAACATGTTTCTACAGACTAGACTTACAGCCATGCATGCATACATTTGTTATGTATAGGTGCAGTGTCCAAAATCAAGGTTTTTGCTCACCTGCCAAGGGGACTGGTAGATGAAAAAAAGACACCAGCCAAGCATATTTTTTTACCAGTCAATATAATACATTGCCTTTTTGTGTCACATATACAGGCCTATACTTTTATGGTATTTATACACTATTTTGAGGTGAACCAAAGCTTATCAAGAGCTGAGAAATAACCTACAATACTGGACCACGTCTGCTAAATAGACTTGAAAAAACTAGCTACAAAGGTACTAGTCTAGCTACAAGAGTAACAACATTTTCACTTACTCGCACATCCACTCGAAGTCAGAAAGTGGTCTCGCCTTCTTGCCAATGGCATGTACAGTCCTAAACAGAATCTTCATCTTCGTGCTGGTCTGCTCTGACATTGCCATTAGCGCCTTCACAGAGGGTGTCAAGAGGAGATTTGGCGCTTGGCGGGTGTTAATTTCGGACCCTGTATAGGTGGTCCTGGGAATCAAATCCACTATCCTGGTGTTGCAAGAGCTATGCTCTTCCAACTGAGCTACAGAGGACCATGCTCCCTCTCTCTTTCTACAAACTAACAACAAACAAACAAAGTCATCCCTCAGCACTTTCACACTTATGGTGGCAGCCAGCCAGCCAGGCAGGGCCAGGACCAGGTTTGTGTGAGTTCACAGTTCACACAGGGTCTTGGCCCTCCACCCACTGGGGAGGGAGGGAGTCATGGCATGGAGGAGACCCAGGCCAGTTGGTCAAAATCTTAGCTAGCAAGTTAGACAAGCAGTCATCATCATGAATCAAGTCGACAATCTACTGGCAAATCCTTTTCAATCCTTGTCATATGAAGATAAATTATAGATAAAATGTATCGGAGCTCATCGGCCATTGGGCATTACACAACAAGTTGGAAATCGCAAATTTAACAATGAATGGTTTGGAAGGAATCAGTGGCGAACTGCAAGCGTTGCAAAGCAATCACTAGCCTGTTATTCAGTGGAGTGGGTGTGTAGTCCAAGTCTGGGTTTAAGGGTCTATTTTCCAAACTTAAAAGGATAAACATTCACATGCCATGGGCCAGAAAAGGTTGAATACATTCACCATGTTGTCAATCTAGCATGACTTCTGCCGCGTTCAAAACAACTGGAAACTTGGAACTGGGAAATCTCAGACTTCAGTGAGTTCAAGACAACTGGGAACTCTGAAAAAAATGAGCTCCGACTGTGAATTCTAAGTCGGGAACTCTGGGCCTCTTTCTTGAGCTCCGACCTGAAGATCACTGACGTCATGATTCAACCTTGTTTTTTCCCGAATTCCCAGTTGTCTTGAAAGCGCCATAAATACAGATAATGCCAGAATTTGATGACAAGGTTTGATGACAATTTGCCCACAAGAAGGACTAGTGTGCCACCTTCCTGTTCAAGTGAGCACAGAACAACAAGGTGAGTCCAAAAATGTATTGTATGCTCCTGCATAATGATGTAATATGCCAGGGAGATATGTATACTGTAGCTAAGAAAGTAATACTAAGTGTATGTTGTGTAGTAAACTGTTAGTAGCCCATGTGCCTCATCCTAATAATTTGGTCCCTTTCCCCCTCATAACTTAGCCTACTGTTCTGACTTGGTGGTGAACATGTAGCCTATAGCCTGTTTTAGAGATGTGTAATCATAGAATATTGTAAGAGCTTTCATTGTTTGCTTATATGCTCCCTTTATTTATCCTACGGTTCTGACTTGGTGTACTGGAAGAATACTGTAAGAACGGCCCATGTTCTGAATTCTGTAGCTGTACATTTCAAAAGTGCTGAACAAAAAGTTATATTGACTACGTCCGTCCTAGCTCGCTCATGAATGTTTTAATCAAAATGATGCCTCTTATCAAATCCACTTCGTTGTTCCTTTATGCCATAGTTTGTACATCTCAATTGTCAGTAGAAACCACATTTGTTTAAGCAAGTCAGCCATATCAGCTATGTTTTTTAAAAAGGCAGTGAATGAGGCTGAATGAACTGTTTCGCTGCCAGACAAGGCTCCGCTGATAGCCAGGATTCACTCCATGGTGCTGAAAAGAAAGCTCTGCTGTTGGGACAGCTTTATGTAGGCCCTAACAGTTTGTGGTCACCGTTTGTCACCGTTATAGTGCAATTAATGTATTGTTTAAATGGGGGTCTTATAGGCTTATTGTTGAATTTTGCTGTTATTGTTTCCCAATCTTGTATTTCAAGAATTTTCTTCCTGTCCCTTTAAAACTGTCATGTAAAAACTTAATTTCCATTCTGTAAGAAATGGGCACTAATAATATTTTATAGTAATGTATGGCTCTTTGTAAGGACAGCTCTCTAAAGCCCAGTATTTTGTCTAGGCGTGCCACATCTCCAACTTCTAAGACAGGAAAGAGCTGAATGCTTCACACGTCTGGTATGTCTTTCTAGTGCGAGCCAAGCTGCATGTTTAGCCCACAAACATGCTGGGAAGATTTCCAGTCCCAGGCCATCTCAGCTTCAGCCTCCGCATCATGGTGGGTGTTTAGGAAGGGATATCAGTCACTGGGGAAAATCCAGTCATTTCACTAAAATGTCAGAATATTCATGAAATGTTTTCACTGAAATGTCAGGATTTGACTGAAATGTTTTCACTGAAATGTCAGCGTTTGACTGAAATGTTTTCACTGAAATGCCAGGGTTAGGATATAGGATCAGCTCAGATACTGTACCTGACAGACCAGTGTTCCTTTCTGTCTGTCTCTAGTTCACCCAGACCATTCACCCAGAAAGAGAGAGAGCTTGTGTCAGTGGGTCTCATTGTTTCCCTCCACAATGGATCGTTGTCTAGGGCCCTTCCTCAAAGCCAACATTTTTGCTTCTCACTCTCCGGCTCTCTGCCTGGCTCATCACTCTTGTGTGTGTGTGTGTGTGTGTGTGTGTGCGTGTGCATGCGTGCATATGTATGTGTGCTCTCAACTCTCTACACTCTCCCCCATATCTTTCATTGACATTTTTGCTTGTTGGAGTCATGTAGGACCACCCTGTGTTAATATAAACCTGCTCCACCAGCCGAGACGCATCATATCCTGGCCCTTAGCTTTCTTTCTGCTTTTTCCTTCCCCTCCTCTGTGATTGATCAACATCCCACCCTCGCAGTTGTACTTCCAATGACAGTGTTACGTGTGTAAGACATTGTCTTGTATGCTACATGTCTCCAGCCGTTCTAGGTTTCTCCAGGGGAAAAAACATGCCTCATTCTGTGTCTGCCACAGTGAGACTAATCATACTGTACTGTAACATGCATATGTTAGTGCTTTTGGATAGCTGAGGAAATACTTCACAACTACTAGGGCCTACATGCTGAGAGAGAGGCTTCTTAATGGCCCATTGTGTGTAATGACACAAAGTGCTGAAAGGGTTAACCTTTCCCATTTTCTCTACATGACAGTCTTTGTTGCTGAGCTCCGCTCCCTGTCTGAAGTGTCTTGTGGGCTGTGGCCTAATTGCATGAATCCAACAGTGACTGGGGAGGGGGGGTTAGCAGGACTAGCTGCATAATGCATAGCTCATTACCCAGCAGCTGACTCATATAATGATAGCCAATTATAAAGACCTCGGTTTCATTGATTATACAGTAAGGGTTCAGCATATTGAGATTAGATTTATGGATCCATAATCAGTCGGTGTTGGAGGTTTCAGGTTATTTCAGGGCAATGGAAAGTTTTTTTTTCTTTTCTTGAATGTAAATTGAAGGGATGTTTCCATGTCCTGTGTTTCTGTGTTTTCCCTGCTAATCGGTCTCAGACAACACACACACCATAGTTATCGGCCAATAGACGGTAATAGCTGGCTTTTGGTCCAAAAAAATAATAGAAAAGCTGATAAATAAAATTTCATTGATGGAAATACCAGTCGACCGAAATACATTTGACTGGTCATGCTTATCGGTCTATAGGTTAATTAGCATAATTTAGTGGAATTAAAATGGTGTGTACACAGTATATTTGTTATGTATCTTATTTATCACACTCGTACAGCATACGATACAGAGCCTTTGAGCTGAACATTTGTCCGACAGCGCAAGAGCTGCTGCAGCATCTCAATCAGCACACGTAGGCAACAGAAGGCAGGCTTCATCAGTGAGTTACACACCACTTTACAATGAGCTGGAGACAGTATGCATTTTGAAAACATATACCCTTATCGTTTGAAACCTGAACGTTTTACTACGTATTACGAGGCATGGCTTACCTTGCTTCAAAGTAGCCTAGCCAAAATCAGACCATATCTGTGGAGGCAATTCTTTTATATCAACTTTCTTTCATTGTCACAATACTAGTCATATTAGCAACCCATGCTAGTTGTTGCATATTAGATCTCCCTTTTTTCTAAATTTCTAATGGATATTTTCATCTCTGTCACATGAAACTGCTTGCATGTGCGGTGCCCTTTTGACAATGGTGCTTTCCCGCTAATTACATGATGGAACGAACATTTGCGCGTAACCTACAGCCTTGTGCGCATTGCTGCGCTTTTAATGTGAAGGATGTGAATAGTTTATCAACATTTTAAGATGAACGTTCTGTCGTGTTGCATCAGACTCATTGCTTTTTAACACTGGTTGTATGAATTTGGGTTCTATCATCCCACAACTGTCCCAGAGTCTGTTTGGAATAGGCTATTTCTTTCTCGACAAACTGACCAATAGAATAGGTTCACTTTTCTACTATGGGAGTTTGTAGATTGACATAGGCTAGTGAGTTTGCTGTCTGTTACTCGCCGGTAAGAAGGACCACATTGCATCCTTGACTTGCATGTTCTGTTAATATGAATGACCATAATCTAAATGTGATTTCTGTCATTCTGGGTCCGGGAAATTTCTCAAATGTCCGATAAATTTTAAATGCTGCCGGTCAGCATTTTCCTAACGGACACACACACACACACACACACACACACACACACACACACACACACACACACACACACACACACACACACACACACACACACACACACACACACACACACACACACACACACACACACACAGTATCCAGTATCTCTATCTGCACATCATAATTTGCACATTTTTCATTCCTGTGTTAATAATGATAATTCTGTAATTTATGTCACCACTATAGTCTATTTATTGTTCTACCTCTTAACCTTACTGCATTTTTGCACTACATTTTGCACTCTGTATATAGATTTTTCTATTGTGTTTTTGACTGTTTGTTTAATGTGTAACTCTGTGTTGTTATTTGTCACACTGCTTTGCTTTGTCTTGGCCAGGTCGCAGTTGCAAATGAGAACTTGTTCTCAACTGACCTACCTGGTTAAATAAAGGTGAAAAAAAAAAAAAAAAAAAAAACACACACACACACACACACGTCTGCATTCAGTGAAACTGGCCCTGACTAATGAGGAGGACAGCATACTACACTACACTAATTGGTCATCTGGTTGGTTGATAATATTGAGCAGTCTTGCCATTGGCTGAGATGTATGGGAAGATATTGTACTGTGTTCTTGTTGAGATGAGAATATGACATCTTTTCATGATTCAGTTACAGGCTGTTTCCTGATGACTCACAATGTATTAAGTCTGTAATAAGGGGCCATTTGGAACACCATTTCCATTTCATCACACAATGTAATATCCTGTAATGTTAGATAGTGAGTGGCAACAGGATGGACACAGTACTCCCATAGTCACCACCACCATCCTCTGTGGGATTTCAAACATGACTTCAGCACCACTTTCACACAGTACCAAGGTCACAGGGATAGTATTATGAACTCTTGGTGCACACAGGCTCTGTTCTCATTCGTTGTTTGAGAGGTGCTGTGTTCTGTTCCATTTAAACTGCCAAGGAAACATACTGTTGACAGGATGTTCAGGAGAGTGAGCAACACATAGCTAGCCTGGTCCCAAGTCCCAGATCTGTGATTTGTCAACTATTAGGGTCATTTGTCACACCAAACATTGTGAAAATGCATGACCTTAGGAGTTGTCAAGACCGCACAAACAAACCAGGCTAAGCTTAACCAGGCTAGCCCTTGGAACCACCACCAGAGTCATACAGGCTTATGAATCAATAAGTAAGCATGCCATATGCCCCCTCCACTGGCCTGGTGTCCAGTGGAGGGGGCAGGGGGCAGACTGGACAGGTGGCTGGTGAGAGCATGTTAGAGAAATTAGGGTTGTTGTGATTTACAACCATTAGCTTAATCCATGCAGATCTGATCTGTCAGTTACTCTACAGGAAGAAGACCACAGTGTCCCTGTACGACTTCATAAGTGTTGCTGTAACATAGCTCAGGCAGCAGGAAACACTCATCCATTTATATGCAGATGATACAGTCTTATACTCAGCTGGCCCCTCCCCGGATTTTGTGTTAAATGCTCTACAACAAAGCATTCTTAGTGTCCAACAAGCTTTCTCTACCCTTAACCTTGTTCTGAAAACCTCCAAAACAAAGGTCATGTGGTTTGGTAAGAAGAATGTCCCTCTCCCCACAGGTGTGATTACTACCTCTGAGGGTTTAGAGCTTGAGGTAGTCATCTTATTCAAGTACTTGGGAGTATGGCTAGACGGTACACTGTCCTTCTCTCAGCACATATCAAAGCTGCAGGCTTAAATTAAATCTGGACTTGGTTTCCTCTATCGTAATAGCTCCTCTTTCACCCCAGCTGCCAAACTAACCCTGATTCAGATGACCATCCTACCCATGCTAGATTACAGAGACGGAATATATAGATTGGCTGGTAAAGGTGTTCTCGAGCTGCTAGATGTTCTTTACCATTTGGCCATCAGATTTGCCACCAATGCTCCTTATAGGACACATCACTGCACTCTATACTCCTCTGTCAACTGTATACCCATCACAAGACCCACTGGTTGATGCTTATTTATAAAACCCTCTTAGGCCTCACTCCCCCCTATTTAAGATATCTACTGCAGCCCTCATCCTCCACATACAACACTCGTTCTGCCAGTCACATTCTGTTAAAGGTCCCCAAAGCACACACATCCCTGGGTCGCTCGTCTTTTCAGTTCGCTGCAGCTAGCGACTGGAACGAGCTGCAACAAACACTCAAACTGGACAGTTTTATCTCAATCTTCATTCAAAGACTCAATCATGGACATTCTTACTGACAGTTGTGGCTGCTTTGCAGTGATGTATTGTCATTTCTACCTTCTTGCCCTTTGTGCTGTTGTCTGTGCCCAATAATGTTTGTACCCTGTTTTGTGCTGCCACCACGTTGTGTTGCTACCATGTTGTTGTCATGTTACGTTGCTACCATGCTGTGTTGTCATGTGTTGCTGCCTTGCTATGTTGTTGTCTTAGGTATCTCTTTTGGTAGTGTTGTTTTGTCTCTCTTGTCGCGATGTGTGTTTGGTCCTATATTTATATTTTATTTATTTTTATTTTATATCCCAGCCCCCGTCCCCGCAGGAGGTCTTTTGCCTTTTGGTAGGCCGTCATTGTAAATAAGAACTGACTTTCCTAGTTAAATAAAGGTTAAATAAAATAAATAAAAATACAAATACAAATGTGGACAAGCTCAAATGGTAGCCCCCGCTCCCCATTACAACAATCAGATCATCCGAGAAACCTCCAGGGTAACTAGCTATCTTGTAATCCTCCCCAGCCTCTACTCTGCCACTGCTGTTGAAGAACATTCTAGAGGAAACACTGTAAGGGAATGATTCAAAGTTGTAGTAACATGCAAAACTGTTAATGATGAATCATCCTGCTGCTGACACTGCTGCTAGGTATTAAAGATGTCGATTTGACGCTTCTCTGAAAGCAGGAAACTGACGCACGTGCCTTGGCCAATCACTTCTTTCTCAGGAAGATCAATGTTTTGATGGCCTGCTACCAGCCCCCACCGCAGAAAAGGATGAACTAGAACGGACATTGCCAGTCAAGTCAACATTCTGGTGACTATGTTTAGTGTACCCAAGAGTGTAATTTCCATGGTCTGAGGGTGTTTCCCTTTCTAGTGATTTTATTTCTATGTCCTCAACACCTCCCCTGGCCTTCTCCTTCTCTCCTGGGGCCTTATCCAGAGGCTTATCATCACAGGTGCCCTCCAGCCACACGGCCTCAAATCACAGCAGATTCCCAGATAAGCCCTGGTGCTTTGGTGCTGTCCTCCCCGCCAGGCACTCCCCAGTGTTCAGTTGAGGGAAGAATGGCTGCCTATCAGGTTATCCAAACAGTTCAGCATCTCAGAAAAGATTCCATTAAAAGTAACAATAGAACAATAACAATGGCCAGTGTAGAATGGAGAAAGAGACGTGACGTTTCGTAATGAGTAAGGACTTGAAAAGGTTGGAGGTCTTGTGGGTCAGAGCAGATTTTTGGCAAGAGGGATTTTAGTGTATTTTCTCCAAGTGCCGAATTAAAGCAGTATTATACAGACATCTGCTTGAAAGCTGCCCCCAAGTTACAGCTTTGAAATATTAGTGGAAAAGGCTGACACAGGAAAGAACATTCTCAGAGATTCAGCTTGAATAAGAGAACAAGACATGGTCTTTTCATAAGAGCATTTTCAATAAAAAAATGTAGGTTAGGCATGAGACGTTTTGGTTGGGGTTTTAAACGATATTTCAGTATAATAATAGTGTTTGACAGATTATTGTAGCACTGCATCAATCATTCATTGTTAATGCTTGGTACTGTGTTACTGCTGTAACTGCATAGGTCATCTGACCCATAAGTCTGTGTCAGACATTTTCTCTGTCTGAACGGTTGCTAAAATTAGATGATCCAGATGTTTTGCCTATTTGTATGGCTTACAGTGCCCTCGGCTAGGTTAAAGTTGGCATTGATGTTACTTTCATTATTCAGGCATCACAAAATCTCCAAAAGGGGATCAAATTACTTGACAATGTCAGAAAAAGCAATGAAGTAGCCTCTGTATAAAGCTCACGCTCGATCTGTTGATGTTGTGAAAAGGCTCAGACCTTTTTTTCGGACTTTCTTCCTATTTCTTTGACATACTAAGATGTAGTTTTATGATATTATTGATATTAATTTAGCGCTTTCATTTGTTGTAACACAGTAAATCTTCTTAAAAATTGTGAATATGTTCTGAACAGATACTTGTCTTTGCAGTCTTGGTGGTCATGTGCTGGACCAGGAAGTCAAGACAGACATATTCTGAAAAGAGAGGGAACTGTAGCCTCCCTGCACTGTTGCCGGTCATAACAGCGGTGCTCAGTCTCTCGAACATGCTCAGTGGGTGTGTGGAGATATACAGGATGGCTCTGTGGTCTTTGGCAGCCTAGCCTCAGTCACCCAGCCAATCCATCTCTTGAAGGTTTGCGTAATCTGAGCCATCCGTGTGATCAGGCAGGCCAGGGGCAGCTGCTCTCTCCACTGGGGTCAGGACACCCTCTCAGGTTCACACCCGGGTCACAGCAACAGTGACACTGACTAATTACACTATTAAGTGCCAGGGGTTTATTAGCTGTAGTTTCTCCAGATGAATGTTCATTGATTGGTGTGTGATTGATGGTTATCATTATTGATTCATGCTAATTGATAACTTGCGTTGTGCATTGATAATATGTTAGCGTTGCTTACATTTCCCGGCTGAAAGCTAGTTGCCATTTTAGATGTGCAACTTTTGACACAGAAATGCAATCTGTCACCATGGCTTTCAGACTGAGTGGCTTCGATAGCAGTTTTTACCCTCCAGTGTGAAAGTGTTGCTTTAGAGCGGAGATGGGGGATGGAACATTCCTCCAGTGATAGCCATGTAAAGACCTCAGACACAGATCCTTCACAGGATAATTGACTGCATGGAAAGGGCAATGAGGAGCCTGGGGAGTTCATTATTAAACCTTTATTTGACTAGGCAAGTCAGTTAAGAACAAATTCTTATTTACAATGACGGCCTACCCCGGCCAAACCGGATGACACCTCTAGCACTGAGATGCAGTGCCTTAGACCTCTGCGCCACTCGGGAGCCCCAAGGTACTCCAGATGGCTAACGGCATCTGGAGTACCTTGTTATGATTTAAAAAAGGATGGAAACAGGAGGTGGTTCCAACAGATTCACAGCTTCTTATCCAATAGCACAGTGCTAAGTCCTCTCTGTCACCCATTCAATTTCACTCAACAATATCAGACTTTCTTAGACTATTGCTTTTGCCAGTGTAAACAGTGGCTCATTATTTTGCTTCAAACGCAGTATATTTTCTGAATGTAAGTCAGGCTTACCCCTGAGATGGAGCATTTTGTAATGCTTTATGTTTGACTCATTGCCGTGGTTTGAGTTTTGGGGCTTATAGGGAAGCATCATAGATGAGATGATAGGTATGGTGGGAGGTAGCTTAATGCCAGGATACATGGGTATGGTAGAGGTAATGCTGGGCTAATGCCAGGGGTGTAGCAGTGAGGCAGTGATGGGAGAGGAGGAGGTGCAGAATTTTTTAAATTTAACCTTTATTTAACTAGGCAAGTCAGTTAAGAACAAATTCTTATTTACAATGGCAGCCCACACCGGCCAAACTTGGACAACGCTGGGCCAAATGTGCGCCGCCCTATGGGACTCCCAATCACGGCCGGTTGTGATACAGTCTGGATTCGAACCAGGTTGTCTGTAGTAAAGCCTCTAGCACTGAGATGCAATGTGTTAGACCACTGCGCCACTTGGGAGGAAGCAGGATTGGTTGGTCATCTCAGTCAGAATCAGGCCAGCCAGCGTTCAGCCCAGTGGAGTGGTAGCCCTGATATCTCTAGTAAAACCCTGTTGATTTAGAAGAGGTCAGTGTGCAGTCAGGCGAGGAAAACATACCAGGAGCCAAAAACCAACCCCCGCCTCTACACTCCTCATCCTCTTTCCTCCAGCCGTCCATCTCAATCCAGACAACATTCGGGATTATTGAGGTTGAGGAAAAGACTCGTCCTTAGCCCACCAAACCACTTCTATTTCCAGTTCCAGAGAAGAGATGAGATATCACTGTTTAGAGCTTCTTTGTCAGGCCAAAGTGAGCTCAGCTGGTCTCTTCGTGCAAATAAGCCACACATCCCAGTGCATGTCTATGGGGAATCTGTGTGGGGGGAAATACAGCACCTGCCGTGTTGTTTTCACACTCAACACTGACTGGCTGACTGACTGACTGCTGGCTCCAATCTGTCAGTCTCGATAGGTGTGCCAACTGCCGAATCCTGCACAGGCATCTGTGCTAGCTAAGAATTTTGGCCATAGATTTCCGGCTGGGCCTAATGTCCTCCCTTCCCTCTGCAGTGGAAGACAGGCAGACCAGACGTGGTTGGTAGAGGATGGCCGTGCTACTTGTCTCCCGGTAGTTAGATGAATCCACCGACTCAGAGCCAATTTTAGAATGTGGGACGGAGTATATTGTTTGTGTGAACTCATACTGGACATAATTTCTCACTCTTATGCAATCTGCTTTCATATGATGCAGTGTTGTATTATGTGTGGTAGTGTGTTTTTAAACAGATAGTTGATGCTCTTGTAGGGATTTCAAAATTCTGTGTCTGATAACTGAGGGTAGAGGGGTGAATGGCGCGTGTGTACTGGAGTATTGCAGAATGTGGAGAACCGTTACGGATTTCCACGCAGGCGTCCTCATAACTCTCCTCTCTTGTCAGTGAGCCTTGTCCTGATAGAGGAGGGGGCCATATGCCTGGCCTGCATTCAGGGCTCAAGCCTTTGTGTGTGCCTTTGTGTGTGGATGAGCAGGTTCAGGTAGCATAAAACGCTGTCACTGTCACTGTAGTCAGAGCTTCTCTCTCTGAGAGCCCTTGGGGAGGCTGGCTAAGGGTTGTCATGCAGCCTGGGTGGAACACAGAGAGTGTGGCAGGAAGTGAAGGAATAGCCTGGATCCTTTTGTTATCTTGATCATGTTGACATTTTCATGTCACACTTTGTTGGAGGCCTATTGCTCTTTTCTCTGTTCTCAGCCAAGGGGATGAGAATTATACCTCCATTTTGTTACAGTCTTTTCCTTCTTGATTCAGCTATTCGATTTCAAGCAGTTATTTTCTGATCACCTGTCTCCCCATTGGCCGGACTATGTTTTGCTAAGCAATGGACCAACTTGATGTCCATCTCAGCAGTGTGTCTAGCTTCCAACCCGAAAACCACTAGAAAGCCAGTATAATCATACAGCTAAGCCCCAGGAAGGAACTAGTGTAATTGAAACCATGGAGTTCTCTCCATTCAAACTGCTCAATGAGTTGATGGGCTAGGGGTTGGAGTAAGGGGTATATTTGTGTGTGTGTGTGAGTGGTTGAGACGAACACTTTAGACACCCTAAGCCATCTTAGCCATGTGATTTAAAAATTGCAGTTAGGGCTTGGGCTACAATGGAATCAATGCATGAGATGACAGTGTCTCCCAGTGTGGTGTAATCGAAGCATACATTAGTAATTATTTCTGTGCAGATGTGTCAGGTCTATGAGGCCATTAGTGCAGATCTATGTGTGTTGAGGAACGTCTGAGGGTAATGCAGCAGGAGAAGCAGCAGCAGTACACTCTCATCTAGTCTGAAGTGAGCAATGTTTTACAGTGGTATTTTAGTACAGTACTCTCAGAAAAGAAAACAGTGCAGGCTTTAAGAGGTAGTAATATAAGCCTTGAAGGGGAAAGAGCGTGATGAGAGCTCAGCAACTTGAGGGGTTTGTAAGATTGAAAAAACACACTGAAGATAGCTAGTGTACTTGTTGGGGGAAGTAAAATACATTCAATGCCACTATTTTGTCTGCTCTGAAAATAGGTTGGGATTTGTTTGTTTTTGAAGGGCATAGTTCGCATAGTTGGGGGCACCTGTCTGACTCGACATCACACAGTGGCTAAGCAGAGAAGGTCTGGGCAGGGCATGGGGTATCAGGAGACAAGTAGCAGTAACACTTTATTTGATTGTCCATCTGTAGATGCTCTACAGACTATCAGTAACATTTCAACTAACTATCTACTAAATCTTAACCCTTATCCTTATTCTAAACGTAACCCTTACCCTAACCTTAGCAAGCAGTTTCTTATTAACAGATAGTTTGCTGATAGTATGACCATCTATAGAGAATCTTTTCAGATGGACTATCCGGACTATCCAAATAAAGTGTGACCCAAGCATCTAGCTAAGAATAACCCTGGATGCAACTTCTAGGGCGAGCTAGCTGCTCAGTGGAGCCAAAGGAAAGGCAGTCCAGGGAGTACAGCCAATCTTCTCAGGGACAGAGACCCATCTCCCCACCAATCACCCATTCACCAGGGATGCAAGCTAGTCACCTTTCGGCGAAATTAGCCGCTTTGAATCCACAATAGATGACCTACGTGATTCATGTAGATCCATGAGAAAAGTTTTGGGGAGGGCTTTGGATCACTACTGTCTGTAAGCGAACGAGTGACGCACGTTTGGAGCAATACTGGCTGTATCCAAGGCTCAGCCAATCGTTCACATAACAACAGAATGCAGCACGTGACTGAAGAGAGAAGTTACAACCAATTTGCTAGTTACAACATGCAGCTTTCTCTCTGGACAGCAGAGAGTAGAAAGGCTTTTTGCCAGTTAGAGCACCGCGTCCCCGAACGATAACGAAGAGGTAGGTGAGACGCCTGAATATGGAGACGGGGATGAGAAGGCGATGAAGCGTACTTAACGAGCTGTAACCGAAAAACTACTGGCATTTGGAAGTTTGAGGTGAGGGAGAAAGTGTGGTGGAACAAGTATTATTAGCATTGTTAAGTATCTTGCTAGCTGGATCGAATTCTCCATCAGCTAGCCAGACAAATGTTGAGCAACATTAGCCAACTTAACAAATCAAATAATTGAGTTTATGGTGTGAAAATTAGCTGGCTAATTAAGTCAGACAGCTAACGTTAGCTAGCTGCCTGGCTTAAGCTGGATGCCACTATAGAGGTGAAAGGAACACCACACACTTTCCCTCTTTCTCAGGTGTACTCTCTGCCTGAAAGAAATCAATTATGCCAACAAAGGGTATCATGCTCTGCTGCTGGCACATTGTAGAACAGATGTCCACAGGCAGAAAGTGTACAATGTAATAATGTGCAGTGTAGCCCAAAGATATTGCTTTTGTTGTGTTGAACTTGACTAACACTTGTGTGTGAGTGAGGGGGGATTATTACATTTTTCGATGTCTACTATAGTTGCCAATATAATAGAGCAAAAATAGAATACCTGTTTGTTTCGTTCTATTTCTACCCAAAGTACAATATTTAGATGTGTTTGGTCACAAGCGTTCTATTATTAAGGCTGTCATGGCTAACTGCAATATTAGTGTATTGTTTTTTCTCAAGACTCGAATGTCATTTGCATTCAAGTCTAGGCAACAAATAACATTAGACTGATCATGTAGATCATATTCTTTGTTGTTTAATTAGTTAAAACCTACATTTCCCCCTAGCAGGGATTTATTTTTTGCATGTTTCAGTGAAAAAAAAAAAGTGTCACCTTTTTGGGCCCTCACCAGTTTGCATTCCTGATTCACCCATTCAGCCTTACACAAGGGCCTCAATTAGAGAACTAAAGCAGTCAATATACCAACAAAATACTGTCGTCCCCCAGAGAGGAAGTGCCTTTTTCACAATAGGGTCCTCTCAGACAGATCAGGGACCCGCCGTCCCCTGTCCCCAGCTCCTCCCCTCTGTCCCCTTAAATAAACCTCCTCCCTACTGACTGACGGTAAACACCCTCTCTACCCCTTGTCATATCAGATTGTGTTACCCTGTCAGATAATGTCACCCTAATATTACCCCATCTAAATGATCATTTTAAGAGATATCAAAGGCTAAATATAATTGATGATGTCTTACTGGGTCCCCTGTTTGAATCATTAATTGAAGTTGAGGTTAAATAAACTCTGCAGTGGGCAGCATAAAAGGGTTCTCACTCATGGTTGATATCAAACAGTCCAGTGATTATAAAGGATCACTTGAAGTTAATGTGCTGTTCAGTTTCGCAGCTGTTCTCTCTCATTTGTATGCTGGGCTCTCTGAGGGTGTTTTGATATTGTTCACTGGTTGATTTGGTCCCCCACTGGGGGGGTTTGTCTACCGGTAGGTTGGTGCGTATCAGGTGACGTTTGGTTTGGTTGTGTCTCTGTGGTTAAATCAGTGTTCAGGGGTCAGTAGCTCAGTTCCTTGTCCTCTCCTCTCCTCTGCAGCCCACCAACTCATTACTCACACAAGGCAGGTCACGCCACCAGGTACCAGGCCACCAGACAGCTCTGCCCTCCCAACCCTCAACGCTCAGGGGCCTCTGGCTCAGCTGTCAGTCCTCTCCTCTCCTCCATCAAGTCCATATCAGTCTGGCCCTGCCTGCTTGCTGATGACAATGATGGAGACTACATTTAGAAGTTTAGCTGTGTATGGGTGTGTGCTTGTGCATATAGGCTAAATGCAAATGCATAGCACCGTAATACACCTCCTGCCAAGAACCTCAACTCTCTCCAGGGCAGCTGCCATGTGAATCTAGTTAGGATGAGAAGTGGCCCATGAAAGAGGTAAGGAAACACAGAGGTTAGTTTGGGCTCCCGGGGTGCACAGTGGTCTAAGGCACTGCATCTCAGTACAAGAAGCGTCACTATAGTCCCTGGTTCGAATCCAGGCTGTGTCACATACGGGCGTTATTGGGAGTACCATAGGGCGGCGCACAATTGGCCCAGCATCGTCCGGGTTTGGCCGGGGTAGGCCGTCATTGTAAATAAGAATTTGTTCTTAACTGACTTGCCTGGTTAAATTTAATAATAATAATAATAATAGTTTGGGATAGTAAACATCACCTCAGCTCTCCCTTTCCGTTGCCTCAGTCAGCATGTCAACAGGCCAACAGCAGCCAACATCAGCTCTGACTCAGCACAATCTTCATGTTTATTATCTTTATTTTCTTTTTTTTTACACACACACACACACACACACACACACACACACACACACACACACACACACACACACACACACACACACACACACACACACACACACACACACACACACACTGCTCCAGATCTAGAATGTTCCATGTAAGAAAAAACACTCCCACATTCTTCCTGCCAGGCCAAGCTAGTACCTGCAGCACAGCAGTCCATCTGGCCAAACTTGTTAGTGCCTAGCTGTTGGTCGACCAAGATCTTTTTAGTCACAGCAGTAGGAAATAAAAAAACGATGGCACACGAGACACGTCTGATTCACGCCTGTATGAGTGGACTAATCCAATGCATAGGCCGCAGGGATGGCACACCAGTATCACCAGTAGTACATTTACCGACAATTAACATAATTTCTAATCTACAATGTTTGTTTAGTTCTGGTAATTTCTGTTAATGCATTAAATGTATTATTATTACAGTCTTACCGTTGTCATTGTAGGAGTGGACACGAGAGAGAAAAAGGCTACACTTGTTCTAATTTTTTTGGTTTATTTCATTCCATTTACGAGTTTATTCATTGTCTTTTGTTTGGAGCGCTCCTGTCACAGTTGAAGTCGGAGGTTTACATACACCTTAGCCAAATACATTTCAACTCAGTTTTTCACAATTCCTGACATTTAATCCTAGTAAAAATTCCCTGTCTTAGGTCAGTTAGGATCACCACTTTATTTTAAGAATGTGAAATGTCAGAATCATAGTAGAGAGAATGATTTATTTCAGCTTTTATTCCTTTCATCACATTCCCAGAAGTTTACATACACTCAATTAGAATTTGATAGCATTGCCTTTAAATTGTTTAACTTGGGTCAAACGTTTTGGGTAGCCTTCCACAAGCTTCCCACAATAAGTTGGTTGAATTTTGGCCCATTCCTCCTGACAGAACTGTTGTAATTGAGTCAGGTTTGTAGGCCTCCTTGCTCGCACACGCTTTTTCAGTTCCCACAAATGTTCTATAGGATTGAGTATGCTTGGGGTCATTGGAAGTATGCTTGGGGTCATTGGAAGTATGCTTGGGGTCATTGTCCATTTGGAAGACCCATTTGCGACCAAGCTTTAACTTCCTGACTGATGTCTTGAGATGTTGCTTCAATATATCCACGTAATTTTCCTTCCTCATGATGCCATCTATTTTTTGAAGTGCACCAGTCCCTCCTGCAGCAAAGCACCCTCACAACATGATGCTGCCACCCACGTGCTTCACGGTTGGGATGGTGTTCTTCGGCTTGCATATATAACAATGGACATTATGGCCAAACAGTTCTATTTTTATTTCATCAGACCAGAGGACATTTTTCCATAAAATACGATCTTTGTCCCCATGTGCAGTTACAAACCGTAGTCTGGCTTTTTTATGGCGGTTTTGGAGCAGTGGCTTCTTCCTTTCTGAGCGGCCTTTCAGGTTATGTCGATATAGGATTCGTTTTACTGTGGATATAGATACTCTTGTACCTGTTTCCTCCAGCATCTTCACAAGGTCCTTTGCTGTTGTTCTGGGATTGATTTGCACTTTTCACACCAAAGTACTAAAATCTCTAGGAGACAGAATGCGTCTCCTTCCTGAGCGGTGTGACGGCTGCGTGGTCCCATGGTGTTTATACTTTCGTACTATTGTTTGTACAGATGAACATGGTACCTTCAGACGTTTGTAAATTGCTTCCAAGGATGAACCAGACTTGTGGAGGTCTACATTTTTTAAAAATTAAACTGAATCATAACTGTCACGCAGATCAGTAGAAATGGTACGATAACTTGGCACTCCAAATGGAAAAGGTTGCCGACCGCTGGTGCAGCCTATTACCGACAACTTCAGGATTATAACGGCAGAATCTGCGAAGGCCAGCAGCAGCTGGCAGCGGGAGGTGGAGGGTCGGAACTGGTTTTTTTCTTCTGGTTAGGCTATATTGATCTCTGGCTCCCTCTTTAGTAATTTGTGTGTCTTCATTTGAAATCGCAGTGGTTAAAGCATCAGACAAGCTCAGTAGCCTACATATAGTTGATTTTATTCAAACAGGTTGTGTCTTCATATGGAAAAGGTGGACATAGCACTTCCTTGTGGTGTGAGTGAGGGAACTATAGACATGTTTATTGTTATTGAGTGGCAGTCTATTGATGAGTTACTAACAGCAGTGGTCCATTGATTAAGGGCTACTCAGCACAGGAAGTGGTCAAGGCTGGAATGCCATGTTGTGTCATATAACCTACACACTCCCTGTGGTGTGACTGTGAGTAGAGTAGGGGTCGAATGACCGACTCCCACAGTGGGAGCCGCCACGGCCCACTTCGGGGATGGTTACCATGGTGATGAGCCTAGGGACGCTGTGCACATGGATGCGATGGGGGTGGGGGGCCAGGGGGAGCAGCTGTCCCCCAAGTCAGCCCCCGACCACAAAAGAGACACATCTGGAAGGCTAACAGCTGCAGGGGGTCCACTCCATGTTAGCTCTTCTAGGCTACTGTAGAGGAGAAACGTGTTGCCTGCAGGGGGTCCACTCTAGTACTCTACAATGGACTGGAGGAAAGATGCTCTGCGCCTGCAATACAGGAGTAAAAAAAAAAAACTAAAGCCCTGTCCAACCTAGCGTGTCTATGCTTCACTGTTGTCCTTTATTGACAATAACAATGGGTTATTTAATAACAACATTATTGATTAGAAAAAGGTGTTTACCTCACAGTCACAAGAAGAACAACTCATTTGTGCAGAAGTTTTTTTTAATGGGTCACCATTTAAGCATCACACATTGAATACAAAAAGAAAGAGAGTAAGGAAGAGTAAAAGACACATGACTTTACAAGGGCACAAACTGTCAAGCTCTCAGAGGCATGATAAATATATAGCTCCAGAAAAGCAGAGCTGAGGCTGCCTGGGACCAAGGTGTTATCATGTATTAACAGGGCTGTGTAAAACTGACATCAGCTATGAAAACATTAGTTTTGAATCAAGGCCAGCCTTGATTCAAAACTAATGTTACTATCAGTAGGATTACTGGTGGGTGCGGTCAGCAGGCCTAAACGTATCGAAGGGGAATCAGTTTAGGTCATAAACAGGGGAATTAGTTTAGGTCATAAAAAGGGGAATCCGTTTAGGTCATACAAAGGGGAATCAGTTTAGGTCATACAAAGGGGAATCAGTTTAGGACTCAGTGTTTCCCAACTACGGTCTTCCAGTACCCCCAACAGTACATATTTCTGTCCAGGGATGCAACAAAAATATATTCTCTGTTTGGAGGATTCATGCATGGTCCAGTTGAATGGGCATACAGTAGTGACAGTAAAGACTGTGCCTGTGGGGGCATAGAGGAAGACAGTGGAGGACAAGAGCACGTGGCGTCCCATCTCCCCCTGAGCGTTGAGACTTGCAAGCTGTAGCCAGAGTCAGCCGACCGGCCTAATCTAGAGGGAGAGGGAGAGAGGGAGGAGGAGGGAGAGAGGAGAGAGAGGAGGAGGGAGCGAGGCAAAGGGAAGGAAAGGGAAAGGGAGAGAGGGAGGAGGAGGAGGGAGACAGGAGAGGGAGAGAGAAAGATGGGAAGAAAGGAGGGGAGAGATGGAGCAGGCCTGGCAGCGGGTCATGGCTGATATATGAAACAGTTACTTTCATCACAGAGAGAGAGAGCGATAGAGAGAGAGCAATAGAGAGAGAGAGAGAGAGAGAGAGAGAGAGAGAGAGAGAGAGAGAGAGAGAGAGAGAGAGAGAGAGAGAGAGAGAGAGAGAGAGAGAGAGAGAGAGAGAGAGAGAGAGAGAGAGAGAGAGAGAGAGAGAGAGAGAGAGAGAGAGAGAGAGAGAGAGAGAGAGAGAGAGAGAGAGAGAGAGAGAGAGAGAGAGAGAGAGAGAGAGAGAGAGAGAGAGAGAGAGAGAGAGAGTTCTAATGGAAAACGTGTGAAGGACTCAATGCTGCTCGCTGGAGATAAATACACTGAGAGCTAAGAGGCAAGAGGAAGCTATGATGTGTTTTCTGATTTGCACTGACTGACTCCAGTCAAGTAAAACCTTCCCAGTCCCACAGGGCAGACTGTGAGAAAACAGCAGATATGCTGTAGATCTGTATCTGTTTCACTGAGTTGTTATGATCCTCCCTGATCCCTCCCTATATCACATCAACCTGTGATAGGGTCTCCAAGCCACCTGAGGAAGCCGCCCCATGGCACACCCACAGCTGAAGTTTGTATAAACAGTGGTGTGGGCTAGGAGTGGGTTGTGGCTAGGTTAGGTCAGGGCAGGGCACTCCAGCAGGGCAGAGGTAGAGGTCCCATATGCTCTGGGGTGTGGTGGTGGCGGTGACTAGATGAGGGGTTTTTGGGGTGCGACTGTACCACAGCTCTACATAACACCCAGTCACTCTTTGTTATGTCCGAGTTCAATGGTTCCCAGCCAGCGTCTCTCTTTCATTAAGCCTGTTAACACTCCCCAGAGTACTCCTAAACCAGCTTGTATGTCTTGGCTTGAACATGTCTGTGTTCGGATCCAAGAACCTCACTGTCGGTCTAAGATTTATGTAGCATCCCCACTCTTTCCAAGGACGTGGGAAATGTGTGGTATATATAGAGAGAAAAAATATTATGATACATACAATGTTACTGTACTAACACGTTTTTTATCTTGCAGGGCAAACATTGATGAAGTGGAGACGGAGGTGGTAGAGATTGAAGCTAAACTAGACAAGGTAAGACATATTTGTTTTAATATATCTCTTATCTTTTAGCAATCCACAGGAAGCCTTTTCAGATAGCCTAAATATCCTATTATCCCTGTAGTATAAGCCATATTATAAACTGGGTGGTTTGAGCCCTGAATGCTGATTGGCTGACAGCCGTGGTATGTCAGACCGCGTACCACGGGATTGACAAAACATTTATTTTTACTGCTCTGATTACGATGATAACCAGTTTATAATAGCAATAAGGCACGTTGGGGTTTTGTGGTATATGGCCAATATAACATGGCTAAGGGCTGTATCCAGGTACTCGACGTTGGCCATATACCACACCTTGTGCCTTAGTGCTTAACTAAACCACTGTTGTCCTGCTAACTGTTGGCTTTAAGTGCTCATAGGTTTTATTTAGATAGAAAGCATGTAATACATCCATTGCAGCATATTTAGGAGGTTATTTCTAGTTTACGGTACATCCCATCTCCTACGGCACTGATAATGGAACGAGATTAGAGACATACAGTACTGTACATGGTAGGATTAAAGGATGATGGCGATAGTAGCTAGCAACCTGCTACAGTACACAACTGTCTACTAGAGTGCCCCGTTTACATACACACACACACTGATTAACAAACCCTCCTATCTAGACAACCTGAGTAGGACCTACTATTGTACATTTTCACCCATCAGTATAACACTGTATGCTTGTTGTAAAATAGGCTGACTTTGTGAAACCACTGAGTACTGGGTGCAACTAAAAAGGAAAGCATAATCCCACTCAGATTACTTGCTTAATGTTTCAGCAGCTCAGGTTTGTGTGGGCTAAACGTGATGTGGCAGGGCACGGGAAAAGGGAAGAGGACTGACAGCATTAGAATGCATTAGACTGGCTTTCAAAGGGTTACCCTCTAACCAGGAAGTCTGATTCTTTGGGTTACCCCCTAACGAGGGAGCCTGCTGCTTTGGGTTACCCTCTAACCTGGAAGTCTGATGCTTTGGGTTACCCTCTAACGAGGAAGTCTGTTGCTTTGGGTTACCCTCTAACGAGGAAGTCTGATGCTTTGGGTTACCCTCTAACGAGAGAGCCTGATGCTTTGGGTTACCCTCTAACGAGAGAGCCTGATGCTTTGGGTTACCCTCTAACAAGGAAGTCACATGCTTTGGGTTACCCTCTAACAAGGAAGTCACATGCTTCGGGTTATCCTCTAACGAGGGAGCCTAATGCTTTGGGTTACCCTCTAACGAGTGAGCCTGATGGTTTGGGTTATCCTCTAACTAGGGAGCCTGATGCTTTGGGTTACCCTCTAACGAGGGAGCCTGATGCTTTGGGTTACACTCTAACGAGGGAGCCTGATGCTTTGGGTTATCCTCTAACGAGGGAGCCTGATGCTTTGGGTTACCCTCTAACGAGAGAGCCTGATGCTTTGGGTTACCCTCTAACGAGGGAGCCTGATGCTTTGGGTTACCCTCTAACGAGAGAGCCTGATGCTTTGGGTTACCCTCTAACATGGAAGTCTGATGCTTTGGGTTACCCTCTAACATGGAAGTCTGATGCTTCGGGTTATCCTCTAACGAGGGAGCCTGATGCTTTGGGTTACCCTCTAATGAGAGAACCTGATGCTTTGGGTTACCCTCTAACGAGGAAGTCTGATGCTTTGGGTTACCCTCTAACGAGAGACTGATGCTTTGGGTTACCCTCTAACGAGGAAGCCTGATGCTTTGGGTTACCCTCTAACGAGGAAGTCTGATGCTTTGGGTTACCCTCTAACGAGGGAGCCTGATGCTTTGGGTTAACCTTTAATGAGGAAGTCTGATGCTTTGCTTTATTTTCTAACAAGGGAGCCTGATGCTTTGTGGTAATGCTTATGATGTCACTAATCCATCTGTTCCGTTTGACCTTGAATTATGTGAATTATGTGTCAGTGGAGGTTAGTCTGCTGCTTCACTCTTCCTTCACTAACATCACTGTTGGTATCCTGTAGTGGGCTGCAAATGAGCAATGACCGTGAAAAGTGCATGTTTCAGTTTGACATTATGTGAGGCTATAAGGCTATTTGGCTCGTCAGATGTCATGATATGGTGGTTAGCATACAGTTAGCATACAGTTCAAGCTACATACTGTAGCTTACATCTTTTTTATTAATTGTTGAATAATAAACATATGTGAGAACCATATATTAAGTGTTATGCCAAAGGGATTTCCAGGTTACTCATATGGGTTTGAATTTACCTCACCAATGTTTACTCTCACCAGAAGCCCAAACCACTAGTGTAGTGTCACAATACATAGAAGGGCATCCAGACTTTTCTTTTCCTTCTAGAAGAGGAACAGGTGGGGTTCTCCTCTCAACAGAAAACACTGGCAGCCCATTTCCAGTTCACTCCCGGTTCTACAGGGTTTCGAGTGATTAACATGAGAGGATAGGGTTGGTTGGCCGGCCCTGAGTTAAGTCTGGCTAGCAGCTGTTAGGAAATGGCAGTTTGCTTGAGAAGAGTGAGAGAGGCTGGCCTTGATTCAATGTCTTTGCGGATGTAGAAAGAAACAACAAACATTGTAGCGAACCATACATTAGGCTACATATTAAAAGTTCAGCTGTCAGAAGTTAAACATTGTGACAAGCCTTTGGTGACTTATTAGGTTCAAGTCTTCCACCTCTCTGTAGACTCTTATGAACTTATACTGAACAAAAATATAAAGTGTTAGTGTCCTATGTTTCATGAGCTGAAATAAAAGATCCCAGAAATGTTCCATACTCACAAAAAGCTTATTTTCTCTCAAATATTTATCTTTTGCCAAGATAATCTTTCCACCTGATAGGTGTTTCATATCAAGAAGCTGATTAAACAGCATGATCATCATTGGAAGAGTGTTTTGTAACACAACACAACACAATGCCACAGATGTCTCAAGTTTTGAGGGAGCGTGCAATTGGCATGCTGACTGCATTAATGTCCACCAGTGGTTTTGCCAGAGAATGTAATGTTCATTTCTCTTCCATAAGCCGCCTCCAAACTTCGTTTTAGAGAATTTGGCAGTACGTTCAACTGGCCTCACAACCGCAGACCATGTGTAACCATGGTAGCCCTCCATATCCTGCTTCTTCACCTGTGGGATGGTCTGAGACCAGCCACCCGGACAGCTGATGAAACTGTGGGTTTGCACAACCCAATAATTTCTGTACAAACTGTCAGAAACCATCTTGGGGAAGCTCATCTGCATGCTCGACTTCCTACCAGGGTCTTGACCTGACATCAGTTTGGTGTCGTAACGTATTCCCAGTCATGTGAAATCCATAGATTAGGGCCTAATGAATTTATTTCAATTGACTGATTTCCTTATATGAACTGTAACTCAGTAAAATCGTTGAAATTGTTGCATGTTGCTTTTATATTTTTGTTCAGTGCAGTAATGTGACTTGTCATCTTGCTGTGTATTTGTCAGTGTGTGGATTGGAAGAGTATTTTTGGCAGCTACAGTAGTTCCTGTCCTATGCTAAACCATAGAGAAGATAAATCAATTTATAGAGATATCTTTGTGGTTGTAACCAACAAGTCTTCACATTTTAAGATACACTCTGGTTTTAATTCCCCAGTCCTGGACGGCATTACCCCCCTCAGTAGTGACATGTGGTTAGTTTAGTTGCATTCTTGTGTCATGGGTTAACGTGAGAATGTGCTCCACCACACCACACATTACCGTTGGTGATACAGTATGATCATTGAGGGGGCTAACACCAACTAGTATGCTACAAGAGCATCTCAGTGATATAATCACACGAATGACCCATTCAGGGTTTTTATCTCACCAGTCCATTTACAAGCCAGAGAAAGTCCCTCTACTGTACACAGTATTTAAGAATGGAATCGACTTGTATCGAGTCAGATATATATAACTCTCCTCTAGCTACCCCCACACACTCCCTCCCTCATTCTCTCTGTCTCATTCACTCTCTTTTCTCCTCCCCTAGCTGGTGAAGCTATGCAGTGGGATGATCGAGGCAGGGAAGGCGTATGTCAGCGCCAACAAACTCTTTGTGAACGGGATCCGGGACCTGTCCCAACAATGCAAGAAGGATGAAATGATCTCGGTGAGGTTCAGTTGGATCCAGAATAAAGTCTAATGTCAAGTCTATTCACGACTCCTCTATCGGTTAGGCTACAGCCTCATAACCTTGTTATTGTACACACTGACTGAATATCAATTACATACAGCACATACTGGTACATCTATGTTTTCAAGATATTTAAGGCTCACATATTTTCATTTGTGTATTTTATTTAACCTTTATTTAACCAGGAAAAGCCCATTGAGACCCAGAGTCTCTTTTCCAAGGTAGTCTCTTTTCCAACAATCAATACGTTACAGAATTAAAACATACAACAATACAATACAACAAAATTATCCAGCCTCAAAAAAAGCATCTACACTCCTCTGTAACAGTCTCCCATCAACATTTAAAAAAAATTCAGTGGCACTAACATATCTAGATGAAGCATGGATTGTAGACTATTCCATGCCTCTGGTGCACAAGACGAGAAGGCAGTCTTGCCTAATACTGTACATGTCCTGGGGACTTTTAGTAGGAACCACCTAGCAGACCGGGTGTGGTAACTTCTGGAGGTGAAGGAGACCAGACTACTGAGGTAAAGAGGGAGTTTAAAGGGCTTTGTAGATTAACACATAAAAATGTAGATTTCTGCACATATAAAGTGAGGTAATATGGCATTTGTAATAAAGCGCAAGGACGCACGATAAACAGAGTCCACTCTCTGTAAGACAGAGGAGGCTGCATGCATATACAACAAGTCACCATAATTAATTACAGAGAGAAAAGTGGCCTGAACAAGCTTCTTTCTAGCCATAAGCGGGAAGCAAGCCTTATTATTTAAGCTTCCTCACAAGATTATCCATATGAACTATAAAGGACAACTTGTCATCCAACCATATACTTAGGCATTTGTAGGATTACACTTTTTCAATGGATAAGCCACCAGATGTGACAATGCTAGCCTTCTCTGGCTGAGTGCGACCTCTGGGAAAGGTCATGAATTTAGTTTTTTGTACATTCAACACCAGTTTGAGACCATAAAGGGAGGCCTGCAGTGACTGAACAGCAGTCTGGAGCTCTTCAACAGCCTGAACCAGAGAAGGAGCACATTAATATATGACTGTATCATCTTCATATAGATGCAACTTTGCTGGTTGCATCCCATTTCCCAAATCATTAATAAAAATGTAAAACAACACAGGAGCTAAAATGGAACCCTGGGGCACACCTCTATTAATCTCAAGAAAGCTAGATTTGTGATTGTCAGTATATACACATTGTGTTCTGTCAGACAGATAGTTCCTAAAATGAATTTACTGCCCCTTCACTGAGACCAATGTTACTGAGTCTAGCTAGCAACAATTCAAATCAACAAACAGAGCAGCACAATGTTGCTTTTTATCAAGTGCATTTATGATGTAGTTGTGGTGCCGATCTAAAGCCAGACTGAACCCCGCTAAGTACGTTATTTTCAATTAAGACGTTTTTTTAAAACTGAGTTCACTAGGGATTCACGTCTCCATATGTACATACTACTATAAAACGTGGTTGAATGTCATGGGCTGAGCTCTACTTAATTCTTAGTCTCGGGAGTGGTTGGTGCTTTCCTGCTCTCTGACTGCGTGCCTGAGCAAGTTTGTATGTAAACCTGATTACTCTACTAATGGATTAGTCAGTATTGGAGGAGGAATCAGGCCTGGATTGGGGACTCACTACAGTACGTCTTGGCCAGGCTTTCAGGACCAGCACCTCCAGTACTTTCTCCCTAAGAGCTGATTGTCTGCCAGTAGGAGTAGATTCTTTGCCACCGACATTAAGTGGCGTTAAATGACTGCTAGTGCTTGGCTCCCCAATTGGTTTACGGTTATGTCTAATTCTGATTCGACGCTGTTTTTTTGTCATTTCTCATTGTAAAAATGGGGGGGGGGGAAACCCTGCACACTGCTCTTGCTAGTATCACTGCTCTTTATTAAGTGACGTGGATGTTGATTAAGGCAGCCTCCCGCACCTCTCTGATTCAGAGGGGTTGGGGTTAAATGAGGAAGACACATTTCAGTTGAATGCATTCAGTATCTCCCTTTCCTTTCCCTTTCTCTTTACGTATCGGCCTCAAGAAAAGAGCCTGGTCTCCCATTATGTTTCCCTTAGTGTTGTTCTCTTAGTGTTGTTCTCTTAGTGTTGTTCTCTTAGTGTTGTACGATATAGGGGAAACAATACTCTATTTTACTCAAAGTTTTTGTGTCAACCAGTAAAATCCACCAATTTAAACTTAACTTTACTATTTGTGTATGTAAATGAACTACTTTCATAAATGAAACGAATCAAAACTTGCACTCTTGTATTTTTGTTGTGGCTCTTAGACCTCGCATGGTAGCATTAGCAAAGTGAACAGGATCTCTCTCTCTGTCTCTAATCTTGTTAAAACGCTGTAATACAATATTCTGAAGCTGTTGTGTCTTGTTTTTCTTGCAGGAGTGCCTGGAAAAGTGTGGAGAGAGCCTCCAGGAAATAGTCAACTACCACATGGTAAGTCTCTCTCCCGTCTCCCTCTCTCCATCCTTCCCACCCCTCCCTCTCTCTTCCCCAAACTGTCCCCACATGCTCCAGTCCAGATACTGTACGTCCATAGGGACCAGGCAGCACTGAGCACAGTGATTTCATCACATCTTGAAACGCTAACATGGACAGGCATTTAGGTCCAGGGAGGGTTTCCTATTCCCTTTAACGCAAGCCTGGGGGGTCAGTCTGACCTGTCTTTAAATGATTCAACATGCAGCAACATTTCATTCACAAATCATTCAATGTCTCTTTTTCTCAGTTATTTGATGGCTCTGTCCTGACTCTCTATGTGGTCGTGTAACTATGACCGTCTGCCAGTCAGCACACTGTCTCAAAGGGCAAAAACAGAATGCCTGTTTGTTTCATTCTTTTTTTTCCCCCAAGTACAATATTTAGATGTGTTTGGTCACAAGCGTTCTATTATTAAGGCTGTCATGGCTAACTGCTATATTAGTGTATTGTTTTATCTCAAGACTTGAGTGTCATTTGCCGTAAAGTCTAGGCAACAAATAACATTGGATTGCTTTCTTTACATTTTTTTTGCTGTAAAATTAGGTTCACATTAACCACTTTATTTTACACACAGAGACTGATCATGTAGATCATATTCTTTATTGTTTAATTAGTTAAAACCTGCATTCCCCTCTAGCAGGGATTTTTTTGCATGTTTTTACGTGATATACTGTACATCCAAATACTTGAACTGTTGGAATCACAGAAATAGAATGACTTATATTAAGATGCAAAATGGAAAGCAGCATTGTTCTTGTTTGGAATAATCTGTTCACCTAACAGGACAGCATGCAAACTTATAGTGAATCCAACAGCGGAGAGAAGGAAGTGCGCTACTTGAGTGACAGAGGGCGGGGTTTTGTGTGCGTGGGAAATAGCCGCAACAGGAGAGAGGGAGAGAGATGACAAACAGAGTAAACTAGAAAACGGATGTTACACACAGCTCGTTTGAAAATATTGCAATATCTCTCAATATTGCGATTAATTGTGTACAGCCCGTTAATTTCAGTTAGAAGAGACATTAGCTGAAGAACCCGTTACACAGGTTTTATAAAACATCTTTACTTGGAGATGTTTTACAGAATTTACACCTTTTCAGTTGTTTTTCATGTAGGCTATATGAGAAGCATCAATGCAGCCACCAATTGCAATAACAACTTTGAATACAGTAACAAGAGAAAAACCACAGCGTTCACTGGTCTAAGGAAGCATCTCCACAGACCTAGAACAGACCTTAGCTCCTGTCGTGAACCAGAAGCCCTATAATTTATTCCTGTGTTGTTTTCCTTTCTCCTTCCAAACTCAGACACTCTGCTCTCTGGAGCTTCTTTGAAGTCAATTAGTCTTAAACGCTGCTGCATGTTTGATGTTTCTGTTAAGAAGCCTGAGCATCCCATTCCTTTTTGAGGCCAGGAACAGGTTAGCAAATCACCAGTGCCTTTTCTATCAGGAGAGAGAGAATATATCTACACTCTTAGAAAAAAAGGTGCTATCTAGAATAGAGTTGCACATTTTGGGGAATATTCAGAGGTGGAAACTTTCTGTGGGAATTAACAGGAATATATGCAAATTCATAGTTTTTTGCATTGGATAGCCTTTTAAAATGATAAACTTGGATTAGCTAACACAACGTGCCATTGGAACACAGGAGTGATGGTTGCTGATAATGGGCCTCTGTACACCTATATTACAAATCAGCCGTTTCCAGCTGCAATAGTCCTTTACAACATTTACAATTTCTACTCTGATCAATTGTATGTTATTTTAATGGACAGAAAATGTGCTTTTCGTTCAAAAACAAGTGACACCAAACTTTTGAACATAGTGTATATATGTATATATACACTATATATATACATAATACGACATTTGAAATGTCTTTATTCTTTTGGAACTTCTGTGAGTGATGTTTACTGTTCATTCTTTTTGTTTATTTCACTTTTGTTTATTGTCTACTTCACTTGCTTTGGCAATGTTAACATATTTTTCCCATGCCAATAAAGCCCTTGAATTGAATTGAATTGAATTGAATTGAAATGAATTGAGAGAGCAGCGGTACAAATGAGAGGTTAATAGGTGAGGTCACTGAGGCCCAAGTGGATAAAGAGTGGAAGAGTAACAGGAATGGCCCCGTCTGACCCTGCTTTCATCACACAGCAAGATCTAAATCAGTCAGGCGACCTGCATCAGTAAAACTGATGGCGCTTGCCATGGAAGATAGTGTGTTTGATTCCCGGTAACAACTGTACGTGAATAACACTTGACTTTAAGTAGCCTTGGATAAAAGCGTCTGCTAAATGGTGTATATTATATTATAGATCATCACTGGGGTTGACGGGATTATATTAGAGATCATCACTGGGGCTGAGGGGATTATATTAGAGATCATCACTGGGGTTGACGGGATTATATTAGAGATCATCACTGGGGCTGAGGGGATTATATTAGAGATCATCACTGGGGTTGAGGGGATTATATTAGAGATCATCACTGGGGTTGAGGGGATTATGTTAGAGATCATCACTGGGGTTGAGGGGATTATATTATAGATCATCACTGGGGTTGACGGGATTATATTAGAGATCATCACTGGGGCTGAGGGGATTATATTAGAGATCATCACTGGGGTTGAGGGGATTATATTAGAGATCATCACTGGGGTTGAGGGGATTATATTAGAGATCATCACTGGGGTTGAGGGGATTATATTAGAGATCATCACTGGGGCTGAGGGGATTATATTAGAGATCATCACTGGGGTTGAGGGGATTATATTATAGATCATCACTGGGGTTGAGGGGATTATGTTAGAGATCATCACTGGGGTTGTGGGGATTATAATATAGATCATCACTGGGGCTGAGGGGATTATATTAGAGATCATCACTGGGGTTGAAGGGATTATATTAGAGATCATCACTGGGGTTGAAGGGATTATATTATAGATCATCACTGGGGCTGAGGGGATTATATTATAGATCATCACTGGGGTTGAAGGGATTATATTATAGATCATCACTGGGGCTGAGGGGATTATATTATAGATCATCACTGGGGTTGAGGAGATTAGGTTGAGATTAGGTTGAGGGGTAAAGACATGGACATGTAGATATAAAGAGTGTAAATATATTCTCTCTCTTTCCTGATAGAAAAGGCGCTGGTGATTCTCCTCCCTGCTCTCCCCCCCCCTCTCTATCTCTCCTCCTTGCTCCCTCTAATCCACATGAAAGCCAGCAGCCTGGCTCGCTGGACATTAGCATTACTGGGTCTCCATGGTGCTCTGTGTTCCTTTGATGTGTGGAATGAGGAGGAGCAGACGAAGGACACAGGCAGGATTGATAGTGATACACTAAAGTATATATGAAAGGAATCAGGGGGAATCCCTCTTTGGTCAGAATGTAAAAAAAAAAAAAAGCTTAACATAATGATCTTCAAACAGCACTCAACAGTAGTCAGGGTAGCCCTGTGCCCCATCTGATGTGACGATAAGGGCTTTGCAGTTTCATCATCTGAAGCATCATTGTACAACTATCTTGTAAAAGCTCATCTTTAGTTTCTTAACAACAAATGGGCAGCGTATTATATTGAAGCATCCTTGAGTCTCCATGTGTCCATTCATTTCTTGACTTCAGCAGTGTTGCAAGAGATTCAAATATAAAAAATTGTGAGGGCTACATCTGCAGTTTATAACATGCCCCCTGTGAACAGTGTTGAAGTATTTGTGTGTATGTTAAGGCAGCCGCATGCTTCCCAACCGAAACAGTTCGATACAGTTTGTGCATATATTATGATGACATTTTGTGACGTTTTTGTTAGCTTTGGAGTTTGGTTAGGGTTTTGTCAGCTGTTAGGGGCATGGCAGCTGCCACCGTTCCTACTCGACTCCATGGGAGGAGATACAGTGGAGGAGAGACTGGGGGAAGAGACAGGGAGGGGGAGACTGGGCGGGAGAGACTTGGGGAGAGAGACTGGGGTGAAGAGACTGGGGGGAAGAAACTGTGGGGGAGAGAGACAGGGGAGAGAGACTGGGGGGAGAGACTGGGGGGAAGAGACTGGGGGGAAGAGACTGGGGGAGACTGGGCGGGAGAGACTGGGGGAGAGAGACTGGGGTGAAGAGACTGGGGGAGACTGGGAGGGGGACTGGGAGAGAGACTGAGGGGGGAGAGTGGAGGAGAGACTGGGGGGGAGAGACTGGGAGGGGGACTGGGAGAGAGACTGAGGGGGGGAGAGACTGAGGGAGTAAGAGTGGAGGAGAGACTGGGGGTGAGGGGCTGGGAAAGAGACTGTGGGAGGTGGGGGCTTATTGCCAAGTCTTAATGTAATAAAACAGTTACTGAACAGTATTTATTTGCACACAATCCCTGGATTATCAGCAGGGAGTACAGCAACGTGACCATCCAGAGCTGTGAAGCTGGAAGCTGTAGACAAAGCATGGGGATTCCGATCCACATCACGTTAGGATCAGCCAGTAGATTCTCTGGATACTGGTCCAGGGGAGTGGGATTCTGCTACATTTAGATTGGATTGTCTATGTTAGTAGAATTCCGAAGTGGGATGACAAGTTTTGGGGCCTCATTTATAACCGTTTATAAACGAGGCCCCTGGTCTCTTGGCCATGGTAACTGTTGATGGATGAGAGGACAGAGTGGGATTCTAGCATTCCACCAATAGCATTCCTGCAACCTTTCCATGCAGAGAGTTAGTGATATGGTTAGCCTATACAGCATTTCACTGCAAAATAGATTAAGCTAGCTAAGTACAGTAGGGGTCGGATTGCACTGTCGGAGCTAGAAGCACAAGCATTTCACTAGACCCGCAATAACATCTGCTAACCACATGTATGTGACCAATAACATTTGATTTGATTTGGTGTCATCTTGGCCTAATTAAGACAATTTATCTCCAGCCGCTCTGCCTCCACACACACAGGCTACTGTCACCACAGGCTGCTGTCACCACAGGCTACTGTCACCACAGGCTGCTGTCACCACAAAGCAGCTACACAGGCTGCTGTCACCACAAAGCAGCTACACGCAGGCTTCTGTCACAGTGAGCAACCTGGAGGCATGCTAACTACACACCTCTCTAGTTAAAACTCTGTAGGTTACTGACACGGAGCAAGCAGCCACTTCAATCCTCCCCCAAGCTATCCATCAACATGTCAGATGTACGTCCCTTGAGGGCGTCCACTCTGGCAACCTAACTTCACTTACACAGTAGTGTTTATTGCCAGGCCCTAGAGGATTTATTGGTTGCACAAGAATTCAATTCTTACTTGCCGTTTTGTGGCTTATTAACTTGGATAAGACAAAGCAAAACAATCGACCACACACAGCGACAGAGAGAGAGAGAAAGTGAAAGAGACAGACAGAGAGAAAGAGAGAGAGAGACGTTGCTGTTTAGTGTTTTCCCTCTGCCTTGCCAAGGGTGGTCGGCTCCCGCCTCCTAAAACACCACTTCATTTGAGAGCGATCCCACAAACCTTTAGAAGGGCCAGAGGGGGGCCTCCCGAGTAGCGCAGTGCTAACTGCGTTACTACAGATCCTGGTTCGATACCGGGCTGTGTCGCAGCCGGCCATGACCGGGAGACCCATGAGGCGACGCACAATTGGCCCAGCGTGTCCGGGTTAGGGGAGGGGTTGGCCGGCCGGGATGTCCGTGTCCCATCACGCTCTAGCGACTCCTTGTTGTGGGCCGGGCGCATGCACGCTGACACGGTCGCCAGGTGTACGGTGTTTCCTCCGACACAGGCCTAACGCTCTGATTAGCATATGGCTGGTTGGATGAGGCAGACTCTCGTGTAAGAAAAGGAATTCCTTTGTTCGCTAATCAAGTGGGGCGCTGGGTCCTGACCTGATGGGAGAAACACACAACACTTCCAACAGGAAGGACTGTTCTGTTGCACCCCTCTCTCTGTCTCTCTACCTCCTTCTCTCCTTCTTTCTCCTTCTTAACAATTATGCATCCATCCGTGAGTAACTCTGGTCTGTAATCACTCATTCCCTCAGGACTTATTCATTCAGGACTGTATATACATATTCATGTACAGTTGTTATATCATATCACGTGCAATATTGTAAGTAATTCTTGGACTGAACTTACAGTATGTAGTCATTCACTCAGGAATGCATATTAGTATCCTGTCAGTTGTATATTTTGTCATTGCTTTTAGTATATCGAATGTGCAATACGTGCATTTATCTGTAATTAAACCCTGCACTAAGGACTGTATTTTAAGGGAACTATTATTATTACCCTAAATTATATCATACGCACATTTAGCTATTTAAGTATCTCTTTCTGTAATTTACCTGTACAGTTAATGTAACCATGCAAATATTCACTTACCTGTACATTTAACTGTACATTTACCTGTACAGTTAATGTAACCATGCAAAATAGTCACTTACCTGTTCATTTAACCAGACTGTATATTAAGTAAACTATTATTACCCTCACTTATATCATACGCACATTTAGCTATTTAAGTATTTCTCTGCCATCGACCTGTATAGTATAGTTAACCATGCAAATATTTATCTATATAAACTTGCAATATTTTTATAAATGTTTTTCACCTAACACTCTGTAACAATGTATAGTGTACATATTCAGCCATCCACCCATACTATGCAATGTCTTTTTATAGCTTTTTGCACTCCAGACTTCTTGTATTTCTATACTTTTTCATACTGCCGGACTATGTATCATGTATCGTGTATCTGTCTTTTGTGTATTTTTCGTTCTGACATTTTGCACCTGCCTTCTGTTTTTTCGTAGCTGCTTGACGAAGAGATTTCCCCTCGGGGATCAATAAAGTACCTATCCTATCCTTCTCGGCTCTCTCTCTCTGGCTCTCCTTTTCTCTCTTTCTCTCTCTCTCTAACTTTCTGTCTCTCTTTCTGTCTTTCTCTCTCACTTTCTCTCTCTCTCTCTCTCTCTGGCTCTCTCCTTTTCTCTCTCTCTTTCTTTCTCTCTCTCTCTCTCTCTCTCTCACTCTCGCCTTATTTGGAAGTTTATAGAGTAATAAAACTAACAGTGAAAATACATCGCTTATACCTTTTGATTTACATCAGTACTCTGTAGCATTGTGGTTACAACTTCTGGTCTTAATTGATCAAAATTACATGGCTCATGGTGGTGTTAGGTTTGCCATGCTGACGTATGTGGTCTTAAAGTCTTAATAAGGTTATCTTGTGACGTCATTGTAATTGTATGTTGATCCACAGGTATGTTATTTTCCGTGTACAAAGACCACTCAATGCTGTATTCAATGCATGTGCCATAGTTACTGTATGTGGTTAAGGAGGCTATACTTTGATCAACCCACTTTACATGCTCTAGTAAAATTAATCCCAAATCTGCCTTCTAATCCAGACACAGCCACCCTGGGCCACCATCCACCCTACCTCTGACCTAACCCTGCTAATCGCTAAACACTGACATCAAATTCAATTGTTTTATGGGCATAGCCAGAAAATAACCATTTGCTTTCTTCACCATGTTCTGTTCTGTAGCTGTGGTATAGATTCAGTAGTGCTGCCCTCTCCCTCTCGCTCTCCCTCTCTCTTCCTCCCCTCCCTCCCTCTCCCTCTCTCGTTCCCTTCCTCCCCTCCCTCTCCCTCTCTCTTCCTCCCCTCCCTCTCCCTCTCTCTTCCTCCACTCCCCTTCCTCCCCTCCCTCTCTCTTCCTCCCCTCCCTCCCTCTCTCTTCCTCCCCTCCCTCTCCCTCTCTCGCTCCCTTCCTCCCCTCCCTCTCTCGTTCCCTTCCTCCCCTCCCTCTCCCTCTCTCTTCCTCCCCTCCCTCTCTCTTCCTCCACTCCCCTTCCTTCCCTCCCTCCCTCTCTCTTCCTCCCCTCCCTCTCCCTCTCTCGTTCCCTTCCTCCCCTCTCTCTTCCTCCCCTCCCTCTCTCTTCCTCCCCTCCCTCTCCCTCTCTCGCTCCCTTCCTCCCCTCCCTCTCCCTCTCTCACTCCCTTCCTCCCCTCCCTCTCCCTCTCTCTTCCTCGCCTCCCTCTCCCTCTCTCACTCCCTTCTTCCCCTCCCTCTCCGTTCCTCCTCTTCCTCTCCCTTCCTCCCCTCCCTCTCCTTCTCTTGCTCCTTTCCTCCCCTACCTCTCCTTCTCTCGCTCCCTTCCTCCCTCCCTCCCTTCCTCCCTCCCTCCCTCCCTCCCTCTCTCCCTCTCTGCCCCAGTAACCTATTTTACTGCAGCCGCAGCGTGGCATGTATTGATGTGAAAGCCGAATTGTGATTATATGAACTATTATTGTAAAAATGAAAAAAAAGCAATCACTGTGAATGTCTTCAGAATAAGAGAGGAGAGGGGGGATTTTGAATGAAGGAGAGGATTTGTGGTGTAGTGTATGTGAGTGTGTTCATCAGCACATGTTATTCGTCTCACAGTATTTGTATGCGTGGAAAGGGTGATTGAATTAATGTTATAAATCCAGCACTTTATCGCCCCCTGTTGGTTGAGAATGTATGTTACTGAAGGATGATCAACAGTGCTGCAAAATCAGAAACCTCTCAGTATCTACATTTGTGGGTCACAAAATAAGTTGCATACATGCTCAAAACATCTGACTCCACACTCGTGACTAACACATGCTAATGGAAGCTCCTTTTGTGTTTCAGATTCTGTTCGATCAAGCCCAGAGATCTGTGAAGCAGCAGCTGCACAACTTTGTGAAAGAGTAAGTTTAAAACAACATTGTCTCACGCAGTGTCTCCTCTATACCTATGTAGCTTGACACCATTTTTCACACCTCCACTGCCTCCTTGTTTGCACTGGGACCTACCTGAGCGGAAAGAAGCTTTACTGATTTATGGTGTTGGTGGACCACATCATAGGTGGGAAGCAGGCAGACTATCCCCAGTCTCAGGGCCTTTTACCTGGGAAAGGTCAGAGGTTTCTGTCTTAACCTCCAAGGAAAAGCTGGGGTGAACTGGAAGGGAGAATAAGGAACACGCGTATCAAACAAACTTCATTCTCCTTGGTGAATGGTCCAACCACAAACTGTATTTTCATTTTCAACCATGTATTCAACATACCAGCCCTTGGTGAATCTGTCAACCACAAACAGTATTCCCAACCATGTGTTCCACTTACCCCTGTTATCTGGTCAGGTAGAACTAAAGGAATCACATGAAGTGTACCTCGTTAAACCCAATCTCACTGTCATCCCCAATTTCTCATTCTCAGGGATGTCCGTAAATTCAAGGAGACCAAGAAGCACTTTGACCGCATGCGCGAGGAAATGGAGATAGCCCAGGTGAAGAACGCCCAGGCTCCCAGGAATAAACCCCACGAGGTGGAGGAGGCCACCGGAACACTCAGTATCACCAGGAAGTGCTTCAGACACCTGGCCCTCGACTACGTACTTCAGGTGAGACAGAGAATATAACCAAAGTCATACATTGATCCCTTTGGATCCTGTAGGTCTAAAATAGAATAGAATTGTTAATTGCCCACAAGAGGGAAGAGGGTTGGTGAATTCACTAGCAGACCCTTTAAGATGGTGGTACAGTCACAGTGTGCCCTTCATATGGCCAGGAAATTGTAGTTTATGCCCACATGTTGTCTCCTCTCAGTCTGTAGACAGCTACTAAATTTGCCTCTGGGAACAGAGTGACTGATGGGATGGGATCGCTGTGGCTTCCTCTGTCTGCATTATGCATTGTGTCTGCCGGCACTAGCGTCTTCTCTGCTCTGATTCGGAGTGTGTGTCAGCGTGTGACTCTGTTTGGGTTTAATTGAAAGTGGCTGAAGGCAGAGAAGGTCACAGGTGTGTCTGAAGATTTATTCTAGTGTCCTCTAGTGATATCTCATTTAGGTTTGCATCATTCTTTAAGATAGCCAATGAGCTGAAATGCCAACATGATGACCATGATTGGTTCATATATACAGTACCAGTCAAAAGTTTGGACACACCTACTCACCTACCCAGGATTTTTCTTTATTTTGACTATTTTTATTGTAGAATAACTGTGAAGACATCAAAACTATGAAATAACACATATGGAATAATGTAGTAACCAAAAGAGTGTTACACACAAATCAAAATATATTTTATATTTGAGATTCTTCAAAGTAGCCACCCTTTGCCTTGACATGGAATTCTCTCAACCAGTTTAATGAGGTAGTCACCTGGAATGCATTTCAATTAACAGGTGTGCCTTGTTAAAAGTTAATTTGTGGAATTTCTTTCCATTGAGCCAGTCAGTTGTGTTGTGACAAGGTAGGGGTGGAATACAGAAGAAAGCCCTGTTTGGTAAAAGACCAAGTCCATATTATGGCAAGAACAGCTCAAATAAGCAAAGAGAAACGACAGTCCATCATTACTTTAAGACATGAAGGTCAGTCAATCCGGAACATTTCAAGAACTTTTAAAGTTTCTTCAAGTGCAGTGGCAAAAACCATCAAGCGCTATGATGGAGAGGATAAGTTCATTAGAGTTAACTGCACCTCATATTGCAGCCCAAATAAATGCTTCACAGAGTCCAAGTAACAGACACATCTCAACATCAACTGTTCAGAGGAGACTGCGTGAATCACACCTTCATGGTTGAATTGCTGCAAAGAAACCACTACTAAAGGACACCAATAAGAAGAAGAAGAGACTTGCTTGGGCCAAGAAACACAAGCAATGGACATTAGACCTTTGGAAATCTGTCCTTTGAGTCCAAATTGAGATTTTTGGTTCCAACCGCTGTGTCTTTGGGAGACGCAGAGTAGGTGAATGGATGATCTCCGCTTCTGTGGTTCCCACCGTGATGCATGGAGGTGTGATGGTTGGTGTTGGCCTGCTTTGCTGGTGACACTGTCTGATTTATTTAGAATTCAAGGCACACTTAACCCATTCTACAGCGATACGCCATCCCATCTGGTTTGGGCTTAGTGGGACTATCATTTGTTTTTCAACAGGACAAGGACCCAACACACCTCCAGGCTGTATAAGGACTATTTGACCAAGAAGAAGAGTGATGGAGTGCTGCATCTGATGACCTGGCCTCCACAATCACCCAACCTCTACCAAATTGAGATGGTTTGGGATGAGTTGGACCGCAGATTGAAGGAAAAGCAGCCAACAAGTTCTCAGCATATGTGAGAACTCCTTCAAGACTGTTGGGAAAGCATTCCAGGTGATGCTGGTTGAGAGAATGCAAAGACTGTGCAAAGCTGTCATCAAGGCAAAGGGTGGCTACTTTGAAGAATCTAAAATATATTTTGATTTGTTTAACACATTTTTGTTCACTACATGATTCCATATGTGTAATTTCATAGTGTTGATGTCTTCACTATTATTCTACAATGTAAGAAAAACCCTTGAATGAGTAGGTGTGTCCAAACTTTTGACTGGTACTATAGGTCATTACAGTATCATGTTGATTTCATGTGATTTAGTTCATAACATACAAAAAACTGAGAGACAGGCAGGACTGCAGGACACATGCGGTGCAGCTCTCTAGTATATGGTTGGTCACTGTACTGACAGTGAAATGTAACTATTGTCCACAAGAGGGAGATGTTTCACTGCACAGTAGTATCAGATAAGACTGATTCTGGTGCCGTTGTAATATTCAGTATTATTACTCAGTTACTCACCTCTTCCCCTCCTGCAGATCAACGTCCTTCAAGCCAAGAAGAAGTTTGAGATCCTAGATGCTGTAAGTGCCTTTAAGGTCCGATCCATCACCATAGAGTTTGGGTGGCAGGTAGCCTAGTGGTTAGAGAGTTGGGCCAGTAACCGTAAGGTTGCTGGTTCGTAATACCTGAGCCGACGAGGTGAAAAACCTGTTGATGTGTCCTTGAGCAAGGCACTTTAACCCTAATTTGCTCCAGAGGCGCCGTACTACTATGGCTGACCCTGTAGGTAGGCAGTCATTGTAAATAAGAATTTGTTCTTAACTGACTTGCCTAGTTAAATAGAGGTTAAAATAAAGAGTAGAGTGTTTTGTTGTTTTTAAAAACATACCAATAATATATTGCTTATATTCTATTGTATGTCTCGCTCTCCCCTGCAGATGCTGTCCTTCATGCACGCCCAGTACTCCCTCTTTCAGCAGGGCTACAACCTGCTGGATGAGATTGACCCCTACATGAAGAAGCTGGCTGCTGAGGTGAGTTTCACCACTTCCCTCACCATCCTCATCCAGAGCCACAGCCAGTCTACTGCTGGTGCTGGTCCTTCTGCTATTGGATCGGTGAAAATATCGACCCAGGCAGAGTTGCATCACCGATGGGTGCTCTGTCCGCTGCTGTGCTGTCTGTTTACATAACAGTGCATTAGCCTTCTGATTTGGCTGTGTGAAACTGGGGACGTTATCTGTTAGAAATCCCTGAATGTGCTGGGTGGTTGATGTAGCAGTGTTAGTCGAAGGCTTCAGCAGCGCGGTGGAATACATGTGCAGCATGCTGAGCCAGTGCTTCGTTAAAAAACATTGACCTCTCACACGCCATTGCGTTTGGGTTCTTGTAGTTCAAAGTGTTGTAGTCAATTGTTGACCATCCCTCTGACTCAGTCTGACTGCTATGCTTTCATGTTGGAATCGCCCATGCTTAAAATGAAGCGCTTCCATGGATATTCCTTGGCTTAACCTCTTCTCTACTCACACATCTCAGCTATGTGACCAACCTCATCTGAGTGTGTTTTTTATTTATTTATCTTGTTTTCAGTTGGATCAGCTGGTGATTGACTCAGCCATGGAGAAGAGGGATATGGAACACAAGCACGCCACCATACAGCAGAGGGTAAGCAAGCTATTTCACATTTCTCTCTTTCCTTTGGAAGTTGGCGAGGTCTGGGTCTGGGACTGAGTTTGCAAGCCTGTAGGCTAGGGTATACTAGAAAAACAGGAGTTTGCCAAAAAAGAAGCTTGAAATGGGCACGATCTAATTGATTCAACTTTTATGACGAACCAGAAGATCAATAGTGCTTGTCAAAGTTAGCTGGCTAGCTCATTGATCCTAATTTGAAGTATATACCCCTCTGGTCCCATCCTGTAGTGGTTCCCAACTCCTGTCCTTAAGTACTCCCAAACCCATTTTTGTTATGGCCTCGGATAAGCACATCTGATTCAACTTGTCCACTAATCATCAAGCCCTCAATGAGTTGAATCAGGTGAGTTTATCTGGGACTACAAGAAAACTGTGTGCTGTTGGGAGGACTGGAGTTGGGAAATACTGTCAAACTGTATGTGCTATAGCCATGACTCTATTGTTGCCATGCACCATACACGTATGGCTTGATAATGATGGAGAGGTGTAGGGGATTAGGTCTAGGGTAGTCTTCTGTGAGTTGGCCATGTCTATACTGGGGTTTGGCTGTGTTTTAGGGCACACGTTACATGTCAGAGCTCCACCGCCTGGCTCTGAGTGTCTTCTGTTATGGTTGGGGGATTAGGAAGGAGACTGGTGAGCGTTTCATTAGCCTGCCTCAGAATGGCCAGTCATTGATTTAACTGTTAAATCAGGTGGAATTAAGTGTTTTAAGAGGCTAATAATCCCAGGATTGTCTACAGTAAATAACAATGCTCAGCACTTTTGGAATATGCTAGGCTAGCTAATCATTGGGATTTGTGGCCCTAACTGTGGTTTTTAAAATCTGGTAAAATGCTGACATTTGAAATGTGTGTTCTCTCTGTCATAGTATCTCTGATGTTATTTTAGTGTTTTCACAGATAATTGTGGTTTCAGATGCATGTCCCCTGTTCCATGCTATATTTACTGACAAATGTGCCTTTTTGCTGCCAGTTTGCTGTGAAACTGACAGCAAACAAACCGATACATTTGAGGAAAGGTCGAAATAAAATTGATTTCAAGAGCATCATTTTAGTTGAGCTCTTACTAAGAACGTTCCATCTCACGACATGTCAAATGTTGGAACTAAAAACATAAGGAAATAGTTCCTCAACACTCAGGAAGTCTGTACTGTCTTTCCAGATCTGTTTGTGCTGTCCTGCCAACTCCTACAACAATGACCGTAGGAAAGACAGCACAAACAGATCTGGGACCAGGCTAGTCCTGTCCTGGTTGTGAAGGAGTAATCCCTTGCCTGTTGAACGGGACTTCCTCATGATCTCCATATGAATGAGACACTACATGGTCCAGAGCCCCAGGAACAATACTAATTTAACTCAGGAAGACATTCTGTCTGTCCATCTGCCTGCAGACCACCAGGCAGGCAGCCCTGGATGCCCCACTCACACCAGGCCACTGCCAGTAGTCTGCAGACAGACAGAATGGATGTGGGGACAGTAGCTATTGATCTGCTTATGCCCTGAAGACCAGTGCTTCTAAATACAAGCATCAAACTAACACACTCCACTGGCAAGTGGTAGTTTGTGTGCATATTAGTCTGGAAAAGGATCTCAGCATCTGATCACAAGTAAAATATAGGCGTATGCTTTTATAGGGCTGGTCATTTTAAATAAGAGCTCAAATATCAGAGAGAAGCTAGGTTTCCATCCAGATTTTCATGTGAATATTCTGAAAACCAGTGGTATGTTGCCAACAAACTGAGGTAGTGCTTTTTCGCTTACGCTTTCATGTACCGAATAAAAATCGCATTTTCAACTCAACCGATAGTTTTCTCACAAACTGTTGCTTTAAATGGCAAATTTGCCTATTCTGGTTTTGGTACATGCATTCTAGCCAACAGCTCAGTGCAGGTAGGCTAGTCTACATGATGAGACTATGGATAAGAGCGAGAATATGTTTAGTTGTCAAACGGCAGTCAAGCATCGATCATCATGTCTCCAAAATAAGACCCTCAGCATTTATTGGAAAGGGACATCAAGCTCATACCGTGCACTTTCACCACCCTGTGAAGTTCATCATTTATTTCATCTGTAGCCTAATTGTAGCCTAATGTAGCCTAATGTAGCCCGAGTCGTAGTGGGAGGACCACACACCATGTCATCGTGACTCCAATTTTACTTCGATATGATGGGTATTATATTAATATTTGCGCATAAATGGCGTTTCCACCGCCATTTCTCACATCATTAATTTGACCGACACTAAAAGATCCCACCATGTTGAACAAAACCAATTCTGTCTGCATTTATAAATTGTACTGAAACTTCCTCTTTCCATCACAGCTGTCGTGATTTTTTATTTTTTTTATACAGTATGACTTTACTTGGATAAAAACTGTAGATGGAAACGTGGTTAATGGCTTCCAGAGTCAGATGAGACACTGGTGTGAAAAAAGGATGCGGTCGAAACCAAAAGGAAAACAGCAAAGAAGTCGATCTATATACTTGAATGAATGACTCACAGACACGTCTGCGTCGCAGCTCAGAAACAATAATCCATACGCACAACACAGGGAGGGGAACATATAAAGGGTGCGCAATCAAGTGAGTGGAAGCAGGTGTTTGCGTGTGGAATCAGGGAATGGGCGTCAGGTGTGGGCGCGTGAGCGAGGCTGCCATCATGCCGGTGGTTAGTATACCTAGGGTTGCCAACTGTCTCACTCCCAAATAAGGGTCAAAAGGTGGCACGGTGCCACGGCAGTTTGGGTATGGTGTTGTGTGAATGAATATAAATAGTGTATATTCATATTCTTATTCAATTGGAAAGGCAAAACATTTGTATATTCCATTTAGTCTATAGCTTTACTAAAACTGTATCATTATGTAAACTTATGTGAATAAACCTCCAAATAAATTATCAAAGAAATCACAATTTTGACCTTTACAGCAAAACCCCCCCCCCCCAAAAAACATTTGATGATTCAGGAGACTGATTCAAGCATGTTCTTTTGCATAGCCAGAAAGAAGTCCTTCCTTGATAGCTGCATCAGTTAAGAACAAATTCTTATTTACAATGACGGCCTAGGAACAGTGGGTTAACTGCCTTGTTCAGGGGCAGAACAACAGATTTTTTACCTCGTCAGTTCGGGGATTCGATCCGGCAACCTTTCGGCTACAGGCCCAACACTAACCACTCGGCTACCTGCCGCCCCCATTTAATGGTCATCAGAGAGAAAATCCTCTCTACAAAGGCATTTGAGCCTGGCACACTGAGGACAAATGAGACAATCCTGAACATGTTGATCAAGTTGGCTTTCCCTAGGTCTTGGAAAACTGCCACCCACTTCTCACTGGTAGATGTTGTGGTATCCTGTCTGGCTTTCTGTATTTCCTCCCAGCTAGCACAAAACTCTTCATAGAGTTGGTCCAGACTGAGTGTCTCTGTCGTTTTGAGGGCAACCACCACCTGCTCCAGGTCAGTGAAGGAGAGCTCCTAGTAGAGGCCGATCGGTTTCAGTTTCACCATGACTTTTTCTGGTGAGAAATCAAACCACTTGCCAATGTATGTAATGACAGTGTCATAGAACTTCACAAAGTCCTGTTGCTGCTTGGACCTTTGTGCTGACAATTGTTTGTCCATCAGCTGCTTGGTCTTTTGTCCTAAAACATTCATTGTAATCATCTCAGCTTTCGTTCTTCCCAAGTGCATCTTCTTCACAACATTTGAGTCATGAAACAAAGCACTGTTGAGCTTAACAAGACAGTCGGTGCTGTTGTAGCTGAGTCGGTGTTTAACCGTATGGTACACATACGAGGCTTCACCTGCCGCGATTTTGTCATTTTCCGCAGTAGACGTCACGAAGAAAGCACCGATATTGCTAGCACCTTTAGCTTGCGTGGCAATTCTGTGGATGCATACTGAGTTAGGTCACTCTCCCCTCCATAGCCAATTGAGAATTCCCAACGGCATAAAGTACAGAAAGCTTTCGTTGAGTCACCACTGACGGGCTTAACCCATGTCTTTTTTGCTTCCCATTGTTTGTTGTAGCTGCACAGTCTTTTTTGTTTTTGCAGGTTTATCCATATTTCCTTGATATGCCAAACCGACCGAACAACAACAGAAATTACTTTGCAGGAATTGGTGCGTTTACGCTATACTGTGATTGGATGAATATACGGGACAAGGGAGGTCCCGTATGGGACAAACCAATTTAGCCCAATATAAGGGACATCCCAGCTAATACGGGACAGTTGACAACCCTAAGTATACCGGTGAACCGGTGCGCTGGGGCGGGAGGGGCACCGTCAAGGTCGGAGGCACAGGTGTTACAGACTGAAAGGCCAATAAATAGGATTATAATCTGAGATACAATGAAGCATGGAGATTATTGTATTATCACCCCCTCAATTGGTCTGCAATGCCCTCTTGCATGTTATAACACTGCCTTATCTCTCTCTCTCTCTCTCTCTCTCTCTGTTTCTAAAACCATGCTGCGATCTGCTCTACCAGACCCTCATGCAGGTGAGTACATGTTATACTTCACATGTCTGTTGCCTGCTTCTTGTGAGAGACTAATGCAGGCGTACAACACAGAACAGCTCAGATGTGCCATTGGAGCACTATAGCCAACCTCTTTGAAGTTATCGTTACCTCTAGTGTGTGAGGCTGGGGACGTTAACTACAGTGCACTGAATAATGTATATGAAGCAATCAGAACCTCCGAGCTTCATATGACTGCTATAGGCGCATAGCATCAGACAGTATAGCATATAGTTTGTTCTTAAGTGGGTCGCTCTGGTTCTGATCTGTTCTCTTTTGTCCCGAAGTTTTCTGCTGAATGGTTCTCTGTGTGTTTTGCAGATTCCCTGAGGCAAAGAAAGGTTGAATCTTATTGATGGACTTATTCTGCAAGTGCAGATCAGACCGGATATTGGTTCTTAATCTCATACTATTGGGAAATGTGTTTCTTATCACACCACTTCAAGCATCAGCTTACTGTATATCTCAGCTAAAACATTTGTTAAATCAGTAGTCTTACAACAACGGGCAGCAGTCTAGCCTACATTTTCTGTGTTCCCTTCCCCTTGCTAAAGCCAATCTCTGCTCTGAAAGTGTGAAATATCTCAGGGTTTTTGTTTGTCCTTGTCACATTTGAACATGAGCAATAATCCTCGTGTAAACATACATGGGACAATGGGGCACCCCGGACATAGTGCAAGCAGAGAGGAGAATAAAGTGCTGCCACTGAGTGTGACATGACCTCTCTGGTACACAGGAGCCTGTAAATGTCAAGTCCCTGAGAGGTTGTATTCATTTTTAATTAACTCTGTCCTGGCCAAGTTTGCCTGTGTAGTTTGTAACCACCACCCATCTCTCCGGTTCTACACTGCTACCGTACCATCACAACATTCTAGGATATTGTTCCTCTAGCAACAGCTTGTTATTGAATTAGGCTAAATACAAAATAACATTTAGGTCACAAAAAAATAAATAGACCTGATTCATTTTCAGTACTTGAAAATACAATGTCAAATATATTTTGGGCTATCACACACGCATTAGCAGCTTTTTGTAGGGCTGTGATTTATAATGTGTGGTTAAGGGAATGAGAATGTGGGAATTATTTTTCTCCAGTGTTGCGCACTGTCTGATAACTCAGATGGGCTCGGTTCCATGGTAACTGTTTCCCATGGCGACAGCGTAGGGAGAGCTAAATGAACCAGGTGGGTTCAGGATTAGGACAGGCAGGCAGTTGTGCTGTGGGTTGGGCTGAGGCTGGTAAGGCAATGCCCGAGGCTAGTTAGTGGCAGATGACACCTCAGGCATAATGGTACAAAAAGATCCTGGCTGGTTACAGACAATAGGGGTGTAGTATGTTACTGCACACAGACTGGCTAATCAGTGCCACCAACTGGCCTCTCCTGGCCAGGGTCCATTTTGCAGCGAGTGAGGGGCAGCCTTCACCAGGTGGGTGATGAATCAGAACGTTCCTTCAGAGTCTGTTTAGTCTAGTTTAGGGTGTCCACCCACAGCGGGTGAAAATGCGCTTTGGTGAGGGAATTTCACTTCCTTATGTTATAAAATACATTTTACCAAGACAAATATGATTATTCATGTTCTGAATCATTCAGTGGGCGTATTTCATGATACAAGCTGAATTACATTTTAAAGCCTTTGAAAATAAAAATCTTGGTATACGCTCAGTGCTCTGTTGATATTTCAGAGAGATAGGCATATTGTTTTTGTGAGAAATCTTCAAAAAAAAGAACAGGAATTTTGAATTAATATGAAAAACGCCATGGCTCAAAATCGATGTCCATTTTAACTCCTATATTGTTTTATATCATGCGGATTCGAGAAGAAAGATGACAAGTAGCCTAGAAGCCTAGCTGACGCATGCAATTTTCCAGATTTTTGACCCCCTTTTTTTCTCTGGCCAGGAAAGCCTGTGGAGTGTCTGACACCCATGTAGCTTGACTCTGACCCAAGGCTTCGATATTGAAAACTGCTATGATGAGGTGTTCCCTCTCAAAGTTAAATATGTTCCAGAAATGTTCTACAACTTCTAAGCATGCAGAGTAAAAACCTCATCAATAACCCCCATAACTCTGTACTCAGTAGCCTATGGCCTATGGCCCCTGCCCTCTGTGTAACATGGCTTCTGGAATTCACAGTTTTCACCAGCATGGATTGCAACATACTTTCTAATCGTGCAGTTGATGGAATTAAATATAGTCTCTTTTCAATATTTTACTTATCAAAATAAAACACAAATAGGATTGCACCAGTAAATAGTAAGATTCATTTGGAGTTATTGTGGTAATAGGTCTGACCAGAGACATGAATATACATGAGTCTGTGTCTGACTATCTCACAGTCTGCTGCTGTGATGCCCGATCACATTCCACAGCTCCCAGTCCTCTTCTGGCACAACACCCCTGCTGCTGAGAATCAGCTCATATAGGATACGGTTTGGGTGTCCAAGTTAGGCGACAATACACAGCTCTAACAGTAAATAAGTAAAAGAAAGTTAAAGTAGTCTAAAGTACTATTTGGTGTGTCTTTGTCTTGAACATGGTAGCCTAGCTGACTGCATTGAGAAAAAATAAGATTATTCACTGCTAGTCATTTCTTCTCTATGATGCCAGATCATTAATAATGAAGGGCCTTTGTACAGTATGAGTAGCCAATATCATAGAACAGAAAATATGTGCATCCCTTCTTCATAAGATGTGTGGGCTTACTCAAAGGGCATCGACATGTTTATGGTAAGGATTTGTATTATTGATGGCAGCTGTTAATGAATACGTGCGTAATTGTGTAGGCTAAGCTATACGGTAAATGTCCTGCTACTGACAGGTTTTCTAGAGTGGCTTGCATTTAGGTTGTTTACTCTTTGTTCGGCTAGATGGCAAATAGGCTCATAGCTTCTCAGTTGTGATCGCTTGATTGGTTGCCAATTGGGTTTCCCCTTCTTGCGCGCTGCAGAACGATTTTAGGAGTTGTAAAAGTGTCCTAACAGCGCAGCGTGGATTCTGGTGTTACTTTAACACTCTGTCAGTCTCTGGGTCAAGAGCAACTTCAGTCTACTCTGACTTGGAAGTTCGACGTGCCGCGAATAAATTGGCAGCTGTATGATAATAAACTCTAATCCAAAACCTCACACAGCAGCAAGCAGGTGGCTGCGCGCACTCATCCACGTCTGCGTAGGGGAATTACGCACGATACAGGACTCTGCCGGTCCGAGCATTTTTCAGCGTTCAGAGATCAGAGAGGACTTAACTGACACTTAATTAACTTCACACATATGCCTATTCACTAAGCATTTGATTCGATTGTATATTTGTTCTGTTATATTTTTGTTTGCCTATTTACATGTCCAATGCTGTTGGATAATTTTAAACGTTTGAAAATGAAGATATTTGGAAGGTTGGACCACAGTCTGGTGGGTTGAGTTTTATTTTGTAGGCTACTTTACTACTAATTGTCGCACTTTGTATGTAGTCTTGAGTATGTTTGTGTTGTGTTGCTTTATGGAGAGTTGACCTTTTGTGAAGTGAAGAGAGACATCATTTTAATAGGGATAGTTTAGTGTCATAAAAATATTATTGTTTTTAATTTGTGTCAGGACTTGGATGAGCTATTGAACATACTGTAGTTTATGGTAAACGGCAACAAATTGTCAGATCAGACTGTAACAACGTCATGTCAAAAAGAGAGCTCTAGGGAGGAGAAATAGTTGTATTATATGTGAATAGTAGTTGATGGCTGCTGCCATGCTCAGTGCTGCTGATACCATTATGAAACTCAGCTGATCACAGTAGGTCTGATGGGATCTGACTGAGTGCACTGGCGTTCCTTTATCTAGGTCAACGTTGGAGCTATTTTAAATCATTCTAGAAGAAAGGCAATACAATCCTCCAGTCAGTCCTTCACTGTTAATTGTTTTTCATTAGATAACTCATTATTGGGATGGAGCTTGACCACGATGGGAAGGCTGTGTTCCAGTCTCTTCAATAGGCTTTTTGTGTATTTGTCATGAAAAAGAAAACCAAACTCAGTTGAGCTCTTTTGGTGTGCAGTCTTGTCTGTGTCGTGAGACATGCCTTTACATTATCTCTAGAATTATTATCTCTAGAATAATTACCTCTAGAATGATGCACATCATAGCGAATGTCCTCTAAATTTAACCAAGTTTAACCAGGTCTGATTTGGGCACAGTGATTCAGGTTAGACTAGACAACTTACAGCACCAGGACACTGATTTAGCAAGCTTTATTTGTTCAATGAGGGCAGTGTTCGGGTGTAAATGAAGACACTGTGAAAAGTGTATAGGGTAATAAACGTTTTCTTGAGTCAGAAGACGCTTACGCAACCGTTTGCGTCACCGTTGACATTTCAGATGTGAGTTCCTGAAGGGCACAGCGAATCACTCTGTATGGATGCAGGCACGCTTTTCACATCACAAACATGTGAACACACTTGATTGTGCTTACATGACTGCCCATTTGTGCATCCTGCATGGAAGGCTTACAGTATATCTCGATTTGATGTGATCAAATCAAATTGTATTTGTCACATGCTTCGTAAACAACAGGTGTAGACTAACAGTTATTTGCTTAGTTACGGTGCCCTTGCCAACAATGCAGAGAGAAAAAAGAGAAATAATAGAAAAATAATAACTCAGAGACTAAATACACAATGAGTAACCATAAACTGACTATATACACGGGGCACCAGTACTGAATCAATGTGCAGGAGTACGAGGTAATTCAGGTAGATATATACTGAACAAAAGTAAACGCAAAATGCACCAATTTCAAAGATTCTACAGAGTTACAGTTCATATAAGGAAATTAAAATGAATTCATTAAGCCCTAATGGATTTTGCATACAGAGAATACAGATATGCATCTGTTGGTCACAGATACCTTTAAAAAAAGGTAGGGGCGTGGATCAGAATGGACCAGTATCTGGTGTGACCACCATTTGCCTCATGCAGCGCGACACATCTCCTACACATAGAGTTGATCAGGCTGTTGATTGTGGAATGTTGTCCCACTCCTCTTCAATGGCTGTGCAAAGTTGCTGGATATTGACGGGAACTGGAACAAGCTGTCGTACAAGTAGATCCAAAGCATCCCAAACATGCTCAATAGGTGACATGTCTGGTGAGTATGCAGGCCATGGAAGAATTTGGATATTTTCAGCTTCCAGGAATTGTGTACAGATCCTTGTGACATGGGGCTGTGCATTATAATACTGAAACATCAGGTGATGGAGGCAGATGAATGGCATGACAATGGGCCTCAGGATCTCGTCACGGTATCTCTGTGCATTCAAATTGACATTAGATAAAATGCATTTGTTCGTTGTCCGTAGCTCATGCCTGCCCATACTATTATCCCACCGTTACCATGGGGCACTCTGTTCACAACGCTGACATCAGCAAAGTGCTCACCCACACCACGCCATACATGTGGTCTGCCAAATTCTCTAAGATAACGTTGGAGGCAGCTTATGGTAGAGAAACTAACATTAAATTCTCTGGCAACAGCTCTGGTGGACATTCCTGCAGTCAGCATGTCAATTGCACGCTCCCTCAAAACTTGAAACATCTGTGGCATTGTGTTGTGTGACAAAACTGCACATTTTAGAGTGGCCTTTTATTGTCCCAAGCACAAGGTACACCTGTGTAATGATCATGCTGTTTAATCAGCTTCATGATATGCCACACCTGTCAGGTGGATGGATTATCTTGGCAAAGGAGAAATGCTCACTAACAGGGATGTTGAAAATGTGTGCTCACAATTTGAGAGAAATATGCTTTTTCTGCAAATGTAACATTTCTGGGATCTTTTATTTCAGCTCATGAAAAATGGGACCAACACTTTACGTGTTGCGTTTATATTTTTGTTCAGTGTAGTTCAAGAAAGACAATTTCCAGTCACTGTCACGTTCCTATATGTCCCTTCACTGACGGGGACATTATTAGTCACACTCTCACTCTCGCTCTCTCCCACTCTCTCCTTCCTGTGGTGAGTGGTAGCATGAACAACAGGGTTAACTTGGGGCCCACTTTCGCTCTCTCTTCTCTGACAGGACTTCTCGTATGACGACTCAAAGGCAGAGTTGTTCAACGTGGACGCGCCCAATGGCGTGGTGATGGAGGGGTATCTGTTTAAGAGGGCCAGCAACGCCTTTAAGACATGGAACAGGTAACTAGACATCTGATCAGTAACTCTCCCTAAGCCAGCCACACTCTGGCTTCAAAGCATACTATATTAGGGTATTGTGGTAAAAGCCTTTTGATTTGAATTCTATCTTAGCAATGGAATGTTTTGTGGATTTTCTGAAGACATACCATAGATGGCGAATTAAATAAATACTTAGCCTAGATTATTTCATTAAGTAGACTATTCCCTAGGAAATCATTGGCCATACTTGCTAGCATTGAGTTCACTTCAGGGAATAGTTTACTGGAGATATATACAATATACTGCCTGTGGAAACACTCAATCCATTAGAACACCAGGCTATTTCTCCCCGTAGGCAGTTCTCCCACCGAAGCTCTCGACTAGGGCATTACAATGTATTACTCTATTTGTCTCATTTCCTGACAGTGCAGCTCTCTAAAGAGGTTAGATGTGAACCAAACCACACATGTTCTGAATTCCTCTCAGCTATATAGTGCAGCTCAAGGGAAAGGGAGAGCCCGTTCACATGCGTTTTTACTCATCCCAACTACTGTGGTGGCTAGAGAGTAGAGTGACATTAGTTCAAGTCGGCAGGTCAGCACCTTCTAACGGAAGAAGGATATCCATTTAACATGCATGTTTTATTAATTTCTCTCGCTCTTTCTCTCGCTCTTTCTCTCGCTCTCTCTCTCTCTCAGGCGGTGGTTCTCCATCCAGAACAGTCAGCTGGTCTATCAAAAGAAGCTGAAGGCATGTCCACATATCCACTAGCTACCATCTTAGTATGGGTCCCTGGGGGTGGGGGGTGGGGTGGGGGGGGGGGGGGTGTAAGAGGTCACATGCAACTTTAATGGGGTATAGAGCTACTCTAAAAGTCACTGTGATCTATATTGGCAAAATACATCCCTCTCTCTGTCAACACTGACTGCATTAAGGCAGAGGACTGTAATAGGATAGCTTAATACTCCTCAGAGTCCTGGCCCTAAAGGCTCCTGGATGTTTGTGTGTTAAACCCCTTTGTATGCCCTCACATAGACCCTCACATGAATCAATAACGGGATATAGAATGTTAGTGTCAGTGTACCCGTATGAGCTTCAGCACGTTGGATTAAATAGGAAAAGGTGCTCAACTGAGGGACTTTGAAATCCAAACAACCCATCTCACTCAAGGACACAGTGGGCATAATGTTGGTATGATGAATAATTGAACTGATTGACTGACTGGGCCTTTTTCACTGTTACTGACCAATAGGATTCCCTGACGGTGGTGGTGGAGGACCTCAGGCTGTGCTCTGTCAAGCCCTGTGAGGACATTGAGAGAAGGTTCTGCTTCGAGGTTGTCTCCCCCAACAAGTATGTTCTTCTTAGTGCTCTTATATTAGCCCTTATATTATGGAATTAACTAACTAAATTCACATTTGTTCCAAGGAATTTTCCTTACACAGTAAAATGTATCTAAATCCCTTCCGATAAAATCTCAAGAAAATCTCCAATAATATGGACAATAAAGTATTCTTCTTCTTCTAAGAGGGCAAGGGGCTGTATTTTTGTACTGTTGAGAGACTGTGTGCTGTAATATGGGGTTGTCTTTCTATTCTACAGGAGCTGTATGCTGCAGGCGGAGTCAGAGAAGCTTCGACTAGCCTGGATCCAAGCAGTGCAGGCCAGCATTGCCTCAGCATACAGGGAGAGCCCAGACTACCACTACATCGAGGTCAGTTGGTCCATCTAGTTACAGACCTAACTGTCAAACAAATGCTAATATTCTCTAACCTTTTCTTTAATCTAGACATATTTTACATCATGACATGTCATTAATAAGCTTATACGTTTGCATGAAGGGATACAGTTATCAGTTGTGAGATAAATCAAGACTGTCATGCCTCAGAGAATGATGCTTGCCTCTCTTAGTTAAACTCTGGGTACCATGTCTGTCTTCCCACCAATAGCATCTGGACAGGACAGCCTCACCTTCCGTCAGCAGTATCGACTCGGCCAGCGAGCCTCGGGAACGCAGTGCCAGGGGGGAGACCATCCTGCACCGTATAGAGTGTCTCCCGGGCAACGAGTATTGCTGTGACTGTGGCCAGTCCGACCCGCGCTGGGCCTCCATCAACCTGGGTATCCTGCTATGCATCGAGTGCTCCGGCATCCACAGGTACGTGGAGGGCATCCTGCTCTGGCATCCACAGATACTGTCTTTATCTGTAAAGGCTAGTCTAATGAGCCATACCCAAAGTCTTGCGCTATCTGGCTTGCTTAGCTCGTCTTTAAGAGAATACATAAAGGTATACTTCACTGGCTAGACATAGGCTACTGTAGTATGGACCATGGACTATCCTAAAGCATTTGTGGTTGTAGACCAGTGGAGGATGTAATAACAGATTGTTGCAGTACCACAGGGTTACTGAGGGGTCATTTGTGACTGTGTTCTAGACCATGTGCTGGTCTCTTGGCTCCGAGAATGAGAGAGTGCCAATGGCCAGAAGGGTGCCTTATCCTTACCGTTCAGCCGATCCTCCGCTGGGATTACTGTGCGGCTAGGCAGCTTAACGCCGTTTATTGGATCAGGCTGTGTTTGATTGGGACAGCTCAATGCGTGAGTAAACAGGACGGGAGTTAGACGATAAGCACAGCAGAACTGAGACACTTATATTTATCAACTAGAATAGCATCCCTTTAATGGCGAAAGTATGCAATTGTTGAACCACACCCGATTTAGCAATCAGGCCAAATGTCTTACATTTTTATTCAACCTTTATTTAACTAGGCAAGTCAGTTAGGAACACATTTTTATTTGCAATGACGCCTTAATACCGTAGCCCTAGGATTCAATCTAGCACTGCATACATTGTAGCTGCAACACACTAGGGCATTTGTCAAGCATTAGTCTAGATGGGAAAGTTCTCCTCCGTTTCAGCAGTTGGTGGTGTTGACTGTTTACTGCAGAGAGGCAGCAATGATCAATGCTTATGTCATCACCACCTCCTCTGGACCATCTGTTGAATATCCATGATCTGTTTCCGTCAGATAGCCTGTCTTCTCCTAGTGGTGAGATGAGATCACATGAGGCTTCCCATTAGAATGGAGGAGGAATACACACACAGTCTTTTTTTTTTTGGCATGCCGCACCGCAGTTGCCTGGATACCAGAGGGTTTTGTTGGTGGAGCGGGGATTTGCATGACATTGAGGGCAGCTACTCTGTTTCCCAGAGGATAATGCCCGTGTGATTTGAAACCCATTTTGCAGCTATTCATCCCATGTCACAGAATAAGACAACTTGAAACAGAACTGTCATGGAGCTTCCTGTGTTGCTTTATTAGGGGAGGCTGTTACAAAAAGGATATTTCTCCTTTGCGGCTGCCTTCTTAATGTTATTTCAAGCAAAGCAAGGAAAAAATAAGCAAGGAAAAAATATGGGACTATTGTTGTTAACAACACTAACTTGAAATGCTTTCTAACCGATAATAATTCTAGCCATGGAACTTGAATATATACGTGATTCAAATGCCATCGCTTGAAGACTTTCCAAATGTCTCTGTTACAGGAGTTTGGGGGTTCACTGCTCCAAGGTGCGCTCTCTAACGTTGGACTCATGGGAACCTGAGTTACTCAAGCTGATGTGCGAGCTGGGAAACAGTGTCATCAACCACATCTATGAGGGAGCATGTGAGGCGCAGGGCCTGAAGAAACCAGTGCCCTCAAGTTCCAGGTAACAACTGCCACACAGCATTCAAATGCCTCTACCTGGTTTCACCTGTGAAGATCCAGATTACCCACTAAGGGAGACTGGGATTTTAGGGCGGCAGGTAACCTAGTGGTCAGAGCGTTTGGCCAGTAACTGAAAGGTTGCTGGATCGAATCCCAGAGCCGACAAGGTGAAAACCTGCCGATGTGTCCTTGAGCAAGACACTTAACTCTAATTTGCTCCAGGGGAGCTGTACTACTATGGCTGTCCCTGTAGGTAGGCCATCATTATAAATAAGAATTTGTTCTTAACTGACTTGCCTAGTTAAATAAAGGTTAAATAAAATAAAAATAAATCTAGTCATTTTCATTAGACTGGGAATGTCCTCAGAGGTACAGTATGTAAAACTGAATGAGTATTTCCTATAATCCCTTACAGGCAAGAGAAGGAGGCGTGGATCAAATCAAAGTATGTGGAGAAGAAGTTCCTGAAGAAGTTGGGGGCCACAGAGGTGCTTGTGAACGGCAGGCGGAAGTCGGAGCGCCGGTGGAGTGTGAAGAAGTGGCGGAGACACAACAGCGCCACCACAGTGCCCAAGACCCGACGGAAATACCGCCGGGAGCCGGGCAGCGCCTCCCCTGCCACCCTCTCCTCAGGTACCCTAATAGCTCTCCCGGCACTAGAGGACGGACACCTTCCTCATGTTCCCTTTGTATCCATATTCCTAATAGTGCTAAAACATAAGTTGACAACCCAGTACATTTAAACATTCCCTTGTGCTTTACAGCCGCTTCAGCTCTAGAGAGAAAGTTCAGACGAGAGTCACTGTTTTGTCCAGACGAGCTGGACAATCTCTTCTCTTACTTCGACACAGGATCTGGGCCTCGTAGTGAGTTACCTACCCATCTAATATACAGACACTACACTTTAAACCACAGAGATACTTGAATTATTTATGTGGTGTGTAAAGTGAAATAGCTAGAAGCAACAGTGACTAACGTCTCTCTGGCTTGGCTCCTATTGGCCCTGCAGGTCTGAGCAGTGACAGTGGCCTGGGCGGCAGTACAGACGGCAGCACAGACATCCTGGTGTTCGGCTCAGTGGTGGACAGTGTCACTGAGGAGGGTAAGAAGAGAAAGACATACCTGTAAAGGATGGCATGGAATACAAAATGTACAACACATAGGTTCAGCCATCATATTTACTATTGAGATGCCATTTTCAGAAAACTTGATAACTGATCTCAGTCATCCTTATTTGCCCTTGGGGGCATAAATTAAATTGTATTGAATATTGAATCTCTCTGCAGAGTGTGAGGTGTCGGAGGACTCTAGCGGAGAGGCTGAGATCGAGCCGGAGCCCGAGACCCAGTCGGACCCAGAGGATGGGCGTGAGCTCCACCCTGGGGCGCTGCTCTATAAGGCCTGCCAGGCACGCAACCTGCCCGTCATGGCCGAGGCGCTGGCCCACGGGGCTGACGTCAACTCTGTCAACGACGAGGAGGATGGCAAGAGCCCACTCATACAGGCTGTGATTGGGGTGAGTCGTTGTCATGAAAGGTGTGTTCTTAGCACACTGGGAAAGGCAGTTCTTGTCATTCACAACGGACTACATGGATGCATTATACTGAAACGTCAATGCATACATCTATCCATACAGAATGTCTATGCATGGTCACGATATTCTCTCACATTGTAGTGTGCTTTATTTGGTAACATGGAGAGAGCCTCAGAACCTTTGTGTGTTCCATTCCAGGGCTCTTTGATAGCCTGCGAGTTCCTGCTCCAGAATGCAGCTGACGTCAACCAACGAGACGCAAGGGGGAGGGGGCCACTACACCACGCCACATATCTGGGACACACAGGGTGAGTAGTACCAAGGCATAACATGTTCCCTCTGCCTTACTATTGTCAATGTCTTGTTTTGAGCCACTAGTGAACATTTCCATGGACAATGGTGTAGCATGCAATGCTGATAATTTTTTACATTCCTCGGGTTAGATGGCATACAAGACAAAGATGCAGAGTACAAATGTGTTTATGCTGATTTGACGTGGGAGCGTTCAGCTATGTTCCCCTCTGATCTGTCTCCACGTTGCCCTCTACAGGCAGGTGTGTTTGTTCCTGAAGAGAGGAGCCACGCAGAACGACGGGGACGAGGATGGCCAGGACCCTCTGAGCATCGCTGTGCAGGCAGCCAACGCAGACATCGTCACCTTGTGAGTTTCAGTGGGACAACTTACTCAGCCTCGCCTTCACACGATCCTTTGAAATACATATTATGACCCGGGGTTAGTTTGGTAATCTACTGTAGCTGGGGGAGTGTGAGTGAATCCATCTAATATGTTATGTTCCATCCCTCCCTCTTCCCTTCTCTCTCTCCCCTCCCTTTCTTCCCCAAGGTTGCGTCTGGCCAGGATGAATGAAGAGATGCGGGAGTCGGAGGGACCGTTGGGCCAGCCAGGTCAATACCTCACCAGCAGCCCCACTGAACAGCAGTTTAAGAAATGCATACAAGAGTTTATCTGTCTCCACATAGCTGAGTGCTAGAAGTCAGTCACACTACCTAGTCCTGGTCCAATTAATCAAGCTTACCCTTCAGGTGATGGTTGGAGGGGAAGCCAATAGTATACCAGGACTTTGGCAGGCCTGTCTGGAATCTTGTACAGGAAGGAACATTGTCCAAAACCCAGCTTTCTTTATCAGATTCCCCACAGGCTGCTGTCTGTTTTCTACCCAGTGCTCTAGAGAACGTGGCCGCACCAGAATATGCCAACTACTATTCCCTCAGGCTCATCAACGGTATAGGATGTCAGTATTATTAACTCTATCATGATGTCAAACTGTACTGTTGACTTAATGGCAAGATTTGCTCAGAGTTAGATAATTTGTCAATAAATGGTTAGGGACCAACTTTTTTAATCGACTTCATAAGTTAATTTAAATAATCTTTACTATACCATCTGTAACCTACTTATACTCATGTCAAGACTAAGTAATTCAACTTTATTCATTTGGAGAGGGGAGAGGTGTTTGCTTGAGGTAGGGTGGTGTGCTCCAAACCAAAGACCAGATCCGGCCAATATGTTGCACGTAACTATCATCAAGCTACCTGCTCGTGTAAGAATACCAGATCAGCATATGGTAGTCTTGTCAAGGGTATACTATAAAAACAGACCTTATTCAATACCTTCATTTTAAGGCCTGTATGTCGTTGTCAGTAATTACAAACGTATTAATTCTGCTCCAGCTGTGTTGTGGCACGAGGTTGTTCTTTAGTACACACATGTTGTTTTGAAAAGGGGTGATTAGAAAGGATAACAAGGAAGCTAAATAAGAACTGTGATTGAGACTAGATGATATATGGATTATATGTCATTAATGTGTACTTGTCTTGATTGAGACACTTTAAAGTAAAGCTTTCACGTGGATTTTAAAGCGACATTATGCACTTTTCCTACCAAAAATGATTTGAATTTCTTTTTGGCATTTTCATTTAATAGTGTAGGTTTTTACTTTAATTTATGAATTGCCCAGAGCAACAGTGCAATGATAATTTAAATACAGATACTCTGTATTTCTTGTATTATGTTGAACAATACGATGCAGATGGTATTTTTTTTTAACTGGATATATTTTGTGCGATTTTAACCTTGTCTGTCATTTCTTCATGTCTCTTTTTGGAGAAGACAACCACAACTCACATTCTTATAATAGAAACCTTGCAAACTGCGATGAGACAAACCTTTTTAATATAATATTAAAACTGACATGTATTACAGTATTTGTATATGTTTGTCAAACATTGACGTATCGTGGCTATACAGTATTAGATTTGTTCTGGGTTCTTGCTTGAATAGTGCATGGGTTGCTGTTGCCCAGGTCTTTCAAAGCCCTGTTGGTTTTGTTTACTCCATTCATCTGTGTATGTTAATATTTGATATATTGTTCAAAGAAAATCATAACTGTGTAGTGTGCTGCCAAATCATGAGAACTGTACAGAAGACATTGTAGATGTTAGATCTGTAGTCTATGGTCAAACTGAACCAGATATATTGGAAAGGATACCTCATAACATACAGGCATAGTTCCCCATTGACTTTGACAGGCCATTTAGAACGAGAGAAAGTTTGGTCTATGCAAAGCATGCTAGCTCCCCTGAACACCAACAGAATACCCCCCTGCTATGTAAGCACGGCCTGCGTACACGCTTCATATTATGTTTTTATGAGCAGAAAAATAAGTAAGCAGTAAAAAATATGAAACTTTCGAATGTCTTTTAAAATGACTGTTATACTATGAATTTCATTCCAGTCTAGCTGTGCGGTACATGACAAAAAGAGAAGAAGTAGATCATATTAGACTCGTTGACCAAACAATGCCAATGATATGCGTCAAGACACTAAAGGTTTACATGTTGTTCAGTACAGTGTATCTGAGTCAGTGGGTTGACTACTAGACCATAGGTTGACTAGGTGACTGCTATGCTGTAAATAGGCAAAACAATTATTACCACTTAAAACTGCTTGCTTGAAACATGCAACTGAACTTTCCTGTATTTTTGTTTGACTAATTACCTCTGTACATGTTCTTTGTATATTGTTAGAGAACACGCGTCTCTGAATATCTTTGTGTAACTTACACTACTGCTACCTTTTTATGTTAATTTCCTTCTCCTAATGTCTTCTAAAATGAGAAAATACTGAAAATAAATGGAAGATGTGACTCATTCAACACCTAACTTCTCCCGCTGCTTATTGCTTCATTTCTTCTGTTCTTTCTATAGCAGGTATAACACTCCCTCTGTCACTACAACTAACTGCATTAACCTGAACTGGCAGTGCACTTGAGTCAACCACTTACGTCTATGGTGACGATAGAACACCATGCCACAGATTTTCAGAGATGAGAAAACCTACAAAATGAGTTAGTTTAACTGGCTGTTGCCATGGTCACCAGAAAATAGAATTTGGAAATAGATTGGGTGAAACCAAGCTTCATGGTGACTAGACAATGGGTTTGTTCCTCTGCTTATGTGGTATCTAGATTTTTTTCAAATATATATTTTTTTTCAGGTTCATGTTTTTTGACACAAATTCCACATTATTTTATGGCAGGCCTACAGTTATTTACCAGATCAATTCAAATGTAATTCTTGACGATAATGTTCTGTTGCATTTCCTATCCCTTTTCAGGAGACACTACTTACCTGGACATCTTCCGAGAGTTCTCTCACATGGCCTCCCACAACCCAGAGAAGCTGAAGCGGAGGAGTGTACATTTCAGACACTCCTTCAGGTAGCCCACAGATGGATGAGATGTCTGGGAGATCATACTTGATGAGTGCAACAGTCACTTTCCTTACATAATTACAGATTTGCGTTATGAGTCTATCCCCACTCATATTATAACCTGAATTTAGGAATCCTCTCAGATCCCCAACTCGTAAAATGAGAACCACTTTTGGCCTACTACAGGTACTATCTCTACTAATATTACCAATACTGCCTAACACTAAATTACTCCACTCATCTTAATGGTGAAACCACTTGTCAACATGTACTACAGTATATGGGAGATGCTTAGAAATGTTTTCTCTAAGAAAACATAGGCCTACAGGTATGGACGACGCTATCAAGAATTATTGTCACTGTTAAAAACATCTGTGAATTCTTAAGATGCTGTTCATGATATGTAGTACTTCTTTGACAGAAGCTATTGACGCTTTCAGCAATTGGGAAGCATATTTTGTTGGAGAATGCTGTACGTTACAGATGTGTGAGATACATATTCTGTCATCAAATCAGTCAATTGTTTTGATAACGTTTTGTAATGTAGCCTGTACTTGCTTTATGAGGATTTGCTGGACTTGTCCTCTCCTATTAGCTGTATGACATTATTTGTAAGCGTTGTTGTTCAACGTTGTTGTTAAATGTTAACTTTAGATAAATCCAAGCACTTAACAGTTTCTTATCCTGTGTTCTAGGAGCAGTGGCGATTTTAGCGTGTAAATCTTGGTGGGGCAAAAAAACAACAAGTGGGATGCATGCCAGCAAAGCCACTACACAACACAACACTAAACAATACATTAATTGCACTATAACGGAGACAAACGGTGCCCACAAACTGTTAGGGCCTACATAAAGCTGTCCCAACAGCAGAGTCCCAACAGCAGTCCCAACATCTTACCTCTGCTACACCTGGCTATCAGCGGAGCCTTGTCTGGCAGCGAAACAGTTCATTCAGCCAGTTAGTGCTTTTTAAAAAAACATAGCTGATATGGCTGACTTGCTTTAACAAATGTGGTTTCTAATGTCAATTGAGATGTACAAACTATGACATAAGGGGACGACAAGCGGATAAGAGGCCATCCGTAATATTGATTAAGACATTAATGAGCGAGCTAGGACGGACATAGTCAATATAACTATTTGTTTAGCACTTTTGAAATGTACAGCTACATAATTGAGAACATGGACTGTTCTTACAGTGTTCTCCCTGTACACCAAGTCAGAACCGTAGGATAAATAAAGGGAGCATATAAGCAGACAATGAAAGCTCTTACAATATTAGATGATTACATTTCTCTAAAACTGGTTATAGGCTACATGTGCACCACCAAGTCAGAACAGTAGTTGAAATTAAGAGGGGTAAATACACCAAATTATTAAGGTGAGGCACATGGGCTACTAACAGCTTACTACACAACATACACTTAGTATTACTTTCTTAGCTACAGTATACATATCTCACTGGCATATTACATCATTTATGCAGAAGAATACAATATATTTTTGGACCTTGTTGTGCTGTGCTCACTTGAACAGGAAGGTGGCGCGGTGGTCCTTCGTTGGTAAATTTTGTCATCAAAGTCTGGCATTCTCTGGATTTATGGTGCTTACAAGACAACTGGGAACTCCAAAAAAAACAAGGTTGAATCATGATGACGTAGCTCTAGAAAGATGCCGGATTTACAATTCCGAGTTGGATGACCGCTCAAAACGTATTTTCCCAGTCGGAGCTCGTTTATTCCCGACTTCCAGTTGTCTTGAACCAAGGTTTTCGCAGTTCCGAGTTAGCGGTTGTTTGGAGCGCGGCACAAATCATGCTTCATTGACAGCATGGCCAATGTTGAATATTTATAATTGTAAACTTGGAAAAGAGCCCCTTAATTCCAGATGTGGGACCACACAGCCATTCCACTCAATAGCAGGAAGATGACTGCTTTGCAATGCTTGCAGTTAGCCACTGTCACTGATTCCTTCCAAACCACTAATTGTTGAATTTGCGATTTCCAATTTATTGTGTAATGTTTATGTCCAATGACCGGTGAGCACCGATACATTTTATCTATAATTTCTCTTCATATGACAAGGATTAAAAAGGATTTGCAAGCAGATTGTTGACGATTCATGATGATGACTGCTAGCTAAGATTTTGAAAGTATGATGTTCACATGATCAGTCCAATCAAAGCTACTGTAGATATAACGTGATTTGACATAATTGTATCTGTGGCCAATTACCTTGAGCCTTCTTGGATGGGCACTTCTAATGTAACTCTATGGCAGCACCCAAGGGGGCTTGAATTTTCAAGGTCTACCCTTAGATTTGGCGGTGACATAGTGACAGAACACTGAGCCAATCACGGCGCAACACTCCGTATTCTCTGCTGGCTTGCCCTACCACCACAGAAGCACTGAGCTAGGCTGAAACACCTGCATTTTGGAGCTGCCTTACTCAAGAAAACAAAAAAGAGAATGTTTGTATGCAGCTTTATTAACTCAATAATATATTATTTCTTTTTTACCTTGTAAACTGATATGTGACACGTATTAATGCCAAAACAGGCAAGCCCCCTGTTAGTAAGCTAATGATATGTGGGGCTCAAAAGCTAAAAATGTGGGGCTCAAAACAGGTGGGGCTCAAAACAGGTGGGGCTCGACCCTGAATGACGGGTCGCCACTGATCAGGAGTTGTTGAGCATTATGATAATTCTTCTTCTTTGTGTGCTCAGATTAGCTTCAATGTACCAGACTCATTATAGAAGGAATAACAGCATATTATTTACATTGCAAAATGTTTAGTTTTTTGTATTCTGCTGTATGTGTAATGCATGCCTTTGGTCCATTTATTTCTTTCAAACTTGAATTAAGCAGCAATGTCTCTACACTATAGCCTATAGGCTTGCAGCTCACTTAGGATGAATAAATAGGGTTGTTTACTGTGGATACTATCCAGTTCTTTGAAATGTGTTGTAATGTCAGTATTATTTTTAAAATAAGTTTTGTTTTTATTCTGGAACTATATGAAAAGGTGATATTTGATTTTGACTATGCTGGTATAGTCTTAATATTTTGTTCAAATGTAATGTAGAATGTCTTTATATTCTTACCACTATGAATTTCAATGCATATATTGTATATAAACGATGTAGAGGCAAAATGCTAATATATCTCAAAGGAATGTTATTTTGTCTTGAATATTGTTGTCTAGATGTACAGTATGCCTCTTAAATTGTGAAACTATAGAAAGTCTCTGTTAAAACTGACACATTTGTGTTCACAGCGGTTCCTTGCCTGACTGTAAGTAAAACAATTACACAAGACTGATGTGTCCATATTTCTGAAACAAATTACATTTAAACCAAAATAACAACCATTGGCTGGCAGCCCTCTGAAGATGACGAGTTTAAGGGTCAGGATGTGTCATAAAAGGGCAGTTTGAGATACTGATACCAGTGCTTGAGTTGTCGGGGTAGGAGCTGGAAGACGTTCACAGTGAGGAACATCAGAGCATCTTGCATGGCTGGTCGGAGAAGCCGATTCGATGGCAGAGAGAGAACGAGGAGACAAAACGTATCCTATAAAGAAGAACAGGGTTGATTTTTTCATGAATGGTCAGTCATACCATAATAATCTACAAACAAACTCTGATACAAGTGTTCAAAAATGTAATTTGCCAAGAATCTATTCATCTCCAGAGAATGTGGAATTGGCTGATCTTCTGCAGGATGGTCCTGTACTCAAAGTCCCTGTCATCGGACAGTTCTGACACATCACTCTTCAGGATTTCATACCTAAGAAAAAATATAAAATGTTAACTAAAATACTACCAATGTCAACATTTACTGTATTTCACATTCATTTTCCCATGATCAAGTGACACATAGTAGGCTACTGTACATGTTGGTAACATAGAACAGAATCTCACCAAAATAAAAGTGCAGATTTTGGTTCCCTGAGCTCATGTTTTAGGGAGGAGAGCAGCATAGCTAGACTATCTCTTTCCGTATCTCTTTCCGTGTCTCTTTCCTTGAGGACATCAACGCATCCAGGAGAGTCCTCATTCTCTCCTCTATGTGGCTAAACAAAACAAATGAAACATACGGAACCAATACTGTACATTTTATCACTTGAATTTATGTTGTCGTTTTTTTAAGTCTAACATTAATCTGTTCTCATCCAAGAGCAGGTTCAGCCAAGGAGGTAGGTCCCCAGTTTCATTCTCTACCTCCTTTAGACCTGCCTTCCATCTGAGTCCAAACTGGACAGGCTTACAACTGCAATGTTTTAAGGTGGAATTGACCATTAACCTTTAGTTAGCAAATACATAATTACTTAGGGGTGGCAGGTAGCCTAGAGGTTAATAACATTGGGACAGTAACCGAAAGATCGCTGGTTCGAATCCCAGAGCCGACTAGGTAAAACATATGCCGATGTTCCCTTGAGTAAGTCACTTATACCTAGTCTGCTAAATGACATATGGATTTTAACCAATGTATTGTATGTATTACATTTCTTACCCAGCAAACTTAGCGATTACCAGTATTCCCCTGAACTACTACCTTGGTCTTGGTGATTGATGAATGACTCTCACAAGACTGTGTTAATGTTCATTTCCTCAGGTGCATATGGAATCAAACACCTGACAACATAGAATCAAATCTGAATGATTAAAATTTAAAAAGTGGTAAACAGCTTTCATTTGAATGCAGTTAAATCAAGCAGGTTACCATACACTAGCTATTTAGGTTTTGTAAGTCAATGGATATTGTAAGAGGTGATATAAATAGGTTTGGTTTGGTTACCTCTGAGAGTTCTTCAAAAGAACATCGGTTTTATCTGTGTCTTTCATGATGATGTTCACATACCCACTTGTAAGAGGCAACTTGGTGAGAAATACACAACTTTACTGCACAATTGTGTCATTTATTATAACAACAAAGGAACACTGAATTAACACTGAATGTCACCCACAAAAAAAAAGCTAATCTCACCAGTGTTTTCAGGTCTCCATTCCTCATGTTGGTTAAGCCACAAAGTATCTTGTAGATCCACTGAAACTTCTCTATTATGTGCTCTTCCCGCTGGAATTGTATCCTCCTGTATAAAACATTAAATATGGTATTGACGGCCCTGAAGGACGGTTATAACATAGCAATTGAAGAAAGTGTTGGTGCAATAAAAATAAAAAGATTTGTTCAAAATAATTTACACACCTTAATATGTCCTCTTCTGCTGGATCAACAGCATGCTGCTTTATTGACATGGTGCATGCTATATCTTTATCTGCAACAGGGGGAGTAAAGTGATGTACATAGTTGACAACAGCACAAAAAGTTGCAGCTATTGATAATTAATTCCTATAGAGTATGTAGCTATAATACCTGGTCTCTCAAGCAAATTACCAAGCGGTGGCCTGTGTTCAAAGCTTGTCTCATGGAAGACATCTCTTTGAGGTACTGTTTCAGATGTAAAAACCCATTTTCATCTAAATGAAATGTAACCAAATCAATTAGCTATATCCTCCTGTGCTTTAACAAATCAGGGTCAGCTCAGTGGATAAATAGAAAGTCATACAAATAGTAGGATACTCTCACAGCCAAGGCAAGTGGAAATCATTAGATTGTATTTTTATAGGACTATCCCTTTAAATTAGCTAGCTAACGTTCGCTACCTACGTCACAGATTGTGTTACGCTAACCTGGCTATGATGGTTTTCACAGTTTGACTTCTCTGACAATATTTAAATTAACTGAATTTTACATTATTGTTGAAGTTGCTTAAAAGTTGTTTAACGTTTCCTACCTTTGCTGTGGTGCGTTTTGTTATTTATATTATGGCTTATTCTAAATCTTCTCGACATCTCCAAGAACAAGGCCACCATCTGAGCATGCGCGCAGCACAGACGCGATCAGAAAGACAGTATAGTATGAAGATAGGCAGAAACTGCTTCTCCGATTGAAATCCTTGATCACACTTGTAGGCGATGTCATGGCGACGTTGGCTGGCTAAACCACAGATTAGTCATAAAAAATCTTTGGCCTCCCAAGTGGAGTAGCGGTCTAAAACACTGCATCTCAGTGCTAGAGGCGTCGCTAAAGACCCTGGTTTGATCCCGGGCTGTATCACAACCGGCCCTGATCGGGAGGCCCATAGGACGGCGCACAATTGGTCCAGCGTCGTCCGGGTTAGGGGAGGGTTTGGTGGGTTAGGCCGTCATTGTAATTAAGAATTTGTTCATAACTTATTTGCCTAGTTAAATAAATAAAATACAAATAAAATCATGCGTAGAAACACGTAATCGGATCTAACGGTCATTTCGCGCAGAACGGCGCATGTGCAGGCCGTCAAATCCAAGACACTCTTTCGCTATAAAGTTGTTTTTGACGAAAATGAAAACATGTCAGTTTGTCATTTTCACGAAGTTGGCCTAATAACATGTTCAACTACTTAAGACATTATCTCGAATCTAGGTTGTGCCTTTAGATTTCGAGAAAATTAACAACTAAGGAAGAATGTGTCACTTCTCTCATTGACTTCTCAAAATCCGGCTTGGTCTCCTTGGTCTGTTTCGCAAGCTTTCCCGGATTTCTCGCGATGTGGCTCCTCTGGGTTTAGAAACTCCGTGACCGTACTATATAATATAATCCATGGATTCCTCCTTGTTAAATATTTTATTTTATTTAGTTTCTTCAAAGTTGTAGCACCAAAAACACCACGCAGAGGCGGGGATGTTTCTTCTGATCTTTTCAATGATTGTTTCTGTTTAGTAATCCTGAGATTATTTTTAGGAGACTACAATTTTCCACGCGCTTATTGACAATCCTTACGGTAATAATGAAACGCTTCTAGTGCTACAGTTATGCGGTTGATTTGTTATGGATGGTTGGGTGGGATGGGTCTATCCTGCTGTTTTTGCAGTCAGTTCGACATTTTCTAGGTACCTCTAATTATGTGATGTCGTATGATGTTATTAGGATGTCTCGGTTGATGGTGTGAGATCTCGAGGGGAGATCTGCATGAAGTTCGCATTAGCTTGAATCTTAGCTAGGATAGTAACAGTTATCTGTCTGCAACTAGCTAGCTATGAGGCCTGCTGTTTTGGGAATCGATCGGACCTGCAGGACTAAACCAAACACAGGTGACGTTTACCTGTTTTTGTTATGCAATATGTTATTTTCCGGTTGTTGACTAACTGTTTTCCATAGGCGCCCTTAGCCTAGTTAGTTGCTTTGGTCCTCATGACACAACCTGGGCCCATAGCTAGCAGAACACTTAGATGAAACACTAACGTTAGCTACAGTTTGCAAATGTTGCTCACTTGGTTTGATTTGTAATGCTGCTAAATTGATTTGAACTGTTTGATCTATTACAACAATGTAAGATAGTCAGCTAACACCAGCTGTCAATGTATGATGATAGAGAGGTAGCCAGCTACCAATACTCTCTATCTATTTGCCTCCCATGTTTTGTAGACATGGCTTCCCAGGTCCAGGTTTTCTCCTCTCCCTCAGTCTCCTCCAGCGCCTACACTCGCGCCAAGAAACTGAAGGTAGAGAACAGTGTGTGGGATGTGAGCAGCCAGGTGGGAGACAACAACAACACTTACTACCAACAGCAGGGCCCCAACCGGGGGAATGGAAACACATCCTCCCCCTCGGCATCAAGTTTCTACCCAGCATATAACTCCTCCAACTCCAACCAGGGGTGTCCATCAATGGGGGGAGGCTCCCGGGAGCAGACAGTCGTACGGGCGGCAGACAGCACCGGCAGCGCCCGAGGACCCCCTTCCTCTTCATCTTCCTCCACCAGTCACCATGTCAAGGATGCTGCATCCTCCTCCCAGCCAGGTGACCTATACCACAAGCAATACAGTAACAGCCTGAAGAGGAAAAGTGAGGTGGACAGCAGTGACAGTGTTCAGATAGTGGAGGAGCTCTCTGCCCCTGTGCTCTCCAACCGCCCCGCCGCTGGTGGGGGGACCACTACAACCCAGTCAATAGCACATTCCACCTCCACCACTAAGAGTAGTAACTCCCACAGTGAGGGGGACTACCAGCTAGTGCAGCATGAGATCCTATGCTCTGTGTCAAACAATTATGAGGTGCTGGAGTTCCTAGGGAGAGGTACGTTTGGCCAGGTGGCTAAATGCTGGAAGCGTGGCACCAATGAAATTGTGGCCATCAAGATCTTGAAGAATCATCCATCATATGCCCGGCAAGGTCAAATTGAGGTTAGTGTCACTAAGCAGAAGTGATTTTCTTGTGAGCTTAAACCAGATAAATTAGCCTGTCTGGTCAGAACTTCAATTGAAATTGAAAATTGTAGAGGTACCATGCATGTGTACATTTTGTAAAAGTTTGGGAAGGAGATGATGATAAAAATAATTTCACACATCTACAGTCCCTTCTGAAATTATCCACACCCCTTGACTTTTTCCACAATTTGTTGTGTTACAGCCTGAATTTTAAAATTGATTAAATTGAGATTTTGTGAAACTGGCCTATACACAATACCCCATAATGTCAAAGTGGAATTATGTTTTCAGAAATTTTTACAAATGAAAAGCTGAAATGTCTTGAGTCAATAGGTATTCAGGCCCTTTGTTATGGCAAGCCTAAATAAGTTCAGGAGTAAATATTTGCTTAACAAGTAACTTGCACGGACTCTCTGTGTGCAATAATAGTGTTTAACATTATTTTTTAACGACTACCTCATCTCTGTACCCCTCACATACAATTATCTGTAGGATCCCTTAGTCGAGCAGTGAATTTCAAACACAGATTCAACCACAAAGACCAGGGTGGTTTTTCAATGCCTCTTAAAGGGCACCTATTGGTAGATAGGTAAAAAAAAAAAAAGCAGACATTGATTATCCCTTTGAGCATGGTGAGGTTATTAATTACACTTGGGATAGTGTATCAATACACCCATTCACTACAAAGATACAGGCGTCCTTCCTAACAGTTGCTGGAGAGGAAGGAAACTGAGGATGGATCAACATTGTAGTTACTCCATAATACTAATTTAAATGACAGATTAAAAAGAAGGAAGCCTGTACAGAATACAAGTACTGCAAAACATGCATCCTGTTTACATTAAGTCACTAAATTAAAACTGCCAAAAATGTAGCAAAGAAATTAACTTTGTCCTGAATACAAAGTGTTATGTTTGGGGCAAACACAACACATCACTGAGTACCACTATTCATATTTTCAAGCGTGGCGATGGCTGTATCATGTTATGGGTATGCTTGTCATCGCAAGGACTATGGAGTTTTTTAGGATAAAAAGAAATGGAATAGAACTAAGCACAGGCAAAGTCCTAGAGGAAAACCTGGTTCAGTCTGCTTTCCAACAGACACTGGTAGACCAATTCACCTTTCAGCAGGACAATAACTTAAAACACAAGGCCAAATATACACTGGAGTTGCTTATCAAGATAACATTGAATGATCCTGAGTGGCCTAGCTACAGCTTTTACTTAAATCAGCTTGGAAATCTATGTCAAGACTTGAAAATGGCTGTCTAGCAATGATCAACAACCAACTTGACAGAGCTTGAAGAATTGAAAAAGAATAATGTGCAAATATTGTACAATCCAAGACTCAAAGCTGTAATCGCTGACAGGGGTGTGAATACTTATGTGAATTAGATATTTCTGTATTTAATTTTCAATAAATTTGCTAAAATGTGTAAACATTTTTGACTTTGTCATTATGGGTTATTGTGTGTAGATGGGTGAGGCTGTAACACAACAAAATGTGGAATAAGTCAAGGGGTATGAATACTTTTTGAAGTATCTGCCGTCTTCCTCCTGCAGGTGAGTATCCTAAGCAGACTGAGCACAGAGAACGCAGACGAGTTCAACTTTGTGCGTTCCTACGAGTGTTTCCAACACAAGAACCACACCTGTCTTGTGTTTGAGATGTTGGAGCAGAATCTCTATGACTTCCTGAAGCACAGCAAGTTCAGCCCGCTGCTGCTCAAGTCCATCCGGCCTGTGCTGCAGCAGGTACAATACAGTACAATTGAATTATTATCCATGAGGGGGAAATTGTCTTGAACACTTTTTTAGTACTGCACAATACTACTATATGCAAAATAACATAATACATACAATACACTGTACATATTGCACGTTATCCTTATCATAAGCATCTTGTACAGCCACATTCATTATATATAAATATATATATATATACTGTTTTTACACTGCCACGTGTTTCATCAGGTGGCCACGGCCCTGTTGAAGCTGAAGAGTCTAGGTCTAATCCATGCTGACCTGAAGCCTGAGAACATCATGCTGGTGGATCCACTCAGACAGCCCTACAGGGTGAAGGTCATTGACTTTGGATCCGCCAGCCTCGTTTCTAAGGCAGTGTGTTCCACCTACCTGCAGTCACGCTACTACCGGTGAGTGCCAGTCAGGGTTGGGGTCAATTCCATTTACATTCAGTTGATTCAGGAAGTAAACTGAATATTCCAATAAGTACAAGAGTCTCAGTAGCCATGGATGTATTGCAGGCTCAATGTTATGTACTCATGTTATCAACATGTCCAATGGTTTGTGTGTGTTGTTGCAGGGCGCCAGAGATCATCCTGGGCCTTCCCTTCTGTGAAGCTATAGATATGTGGTCTCTGGGCTGCGTCATTGCTGAACTGTTCTTGGGTTGGCCTCTTTATCCTGGTGCCTCAGAGTATGATCAGGTCAGCACCACCTCTTCTACTTTCAGTGAGACACTACATTGTCATCCATCATTGACATGTATTTGTTTCTTCCATTTTGTTGAAGTATCAGTCATGCATGAAGTGGCTGGGTTCCCGGACACAGATTAAGTGTAGTCCTGGACTAAGAAGTGGAGATTCCCATTTTAAGTGTTTTCTATTCCAACACTAGGCTTAATCAGCGTCTGGGAAACCGTCCCTAAGTCTGTTTGTGCCCAACCTTTGAATAACGCTGTTGCTTTTCCCTTGGCTTCATCAGATCCGGTACATCTCCCAGACCCAGGGCCTGCCTGCTGAATACCTCCTGAGTGAAGGCACCAAGTCCAGACGCTTCTTCAACAGAGGCCCTGACTCCAGCTACCCCCTCTGGAGGCTCAAGGTAGGTAACATATTAGGAATCAGAATGTTGATAATTAATTAGTTATGAACATGTATGTTATTAGTTGTATGTACAGGATGCACATGGTATATACCTTCCAACGAATTCTTACTTGCAGGTTCCTTCTTGACAATGCAAGTAATACAAGATAAGAATACGAACATAAAGTAAATGTCTCAGTAGAATTGAATACATTATTTAGCATAAGTAAAATACAGGAAGCCACATTTTATAGTACCATATTTACACATGTATTGGAGAAAGGGGGGATTGAGGGGCAAGTTTAAATTGTCTGGTAGCGGCAATTGCGATGTGTGTGTGTGCGCGTGTGCATATTGACGAAATATCTTGTTCACTGATGTATATTGTGCAGTACCTTTTTAAAAGTATTTGTTTGAAAAAAATATATATCCTTTTTTCTGTAGACTCCTTCAGAGCACGAGGCGGAGCTGGGGATAAAGTCAAAGGAGGCTCGGAAATACATCTTCAACTGTCTGGATGATATGATGCAGGTGAGGGTTACTAGGTCGTCATTCACTCTGTAGATTGTCTACAGTCCTTAATCCTTTAATGTTTTGTATTAGGCTATGCTTATAAATTGGTATGTTTCATGTCTCCAATTTATTTGATTTCCTCAGAGTAGACTTAGATGTTTAAAGCGTCAATATGCTACTTTTTTTGGCAGCTGACCAAATTCGCATAGAAATGTATTTTATAGACCTGTCATTCTCATTGAAAGCAAGTCTAAGAAGTGGTAGATCTGTTCTATGTGCATATTCATTTCTATGCTTCCCGTTCTTAAGTTTCGTTTTTTGCATCTTACTTTCAGCTTTGTACACCAGCTTCAAATGGCTGAAAACAATATTTTTTAAAATATATTTCACAGCGGTTTAGACGGTACAATGATTCTCTACGCTATGCTGGCTATGCATAAACTGAAATTAGGCGAATTCTAGCATCCAGGAAATGGCGGAGCGATTTCTGCATAGTGCATCTTTAAATGTTTACATTTGAGCCATTTAGCAGACACTCTTATCCAGAGAAACCAACTTTCTGTATGTTGTGGCAGGTGAACATGACTAGTCTGGTGGGGACTGACGTCCAGGCAGAGAAAGCGGACCGGAGAGAGTTTATTGACCTGCTGAAGAAGATGCTAACACTGGACGCAGACAAACGCATCACCCCTATGAAGACCCTCAACCACCCCTTCGTCACCATGACCCATCTGCTGCACTTCCCTCACAGCTCACAGTAAGTAGAGGATTGTAAGGACAATTGTATTGTGGCATTTATGTCAAATGCAATTTAAATAAAGTTCTATTTGATTTCATATTAGTTTTTTTTACCAAAGAGCTCTTACACACGATAGCCCAGGATTACGACAGGCAAATCTCCTTGTTTTCTCTCAAGATAAAACTTCTCTACAAATGTATTTATGAAGCCCTTTTCACATCAGCAGATGTCACAAAGTGCTTATACAGAAACCCAGCCTAAAACCGCAAACAGCAAGCAATGTAGAAGCACGGTGGCTAGAGAGGAACCAGGCTCGGAGGTGTGGCCAGTCCTCTTCTGGCTGTGCCGGGTGGAGATTCTAAGAGTGTAGAGTACCTTGCTCCTTTAGATTCACATATGCCTTGATATTTCTTCTTCTTTTTCAGTGTGAAGTCGTGCTTCCAGAACATGGACATATGCAAGCGAAGGGTCAGCCCCTTCGAGAGTGGAAAGAATCTGTTTTCTAGCAACAACACCCCCAGTGCAGCTACAAACCTCACTGTTACATTTAGCAGCCAGCTCAACCAGCACAACCAGGTGTGAACTAAGGATCTTTTGCCCCTTAAGCTAATATCTTGTATGGTCAGACTTACTCAGCATGTCCTAGCATGGACATTTTACAGCACGTAAAGTGAGATGTGACGACCCATAGTGATGTCATGTTATCCACACCATGTCAGATGCCATCAACCGGTGGCCAGTCCCTGTCCCTGAGCAGCAACGTCCCTTTGCTGAACTACCAGCCGGGGCTGTACCAGCAAGCTACCATCAACATCCCAGGTCTCCACCAGGAGAGTGTCCCTCTGCAGACCAGACCCACCCAGCTGTGTGGCCAGGCAGAGCCTTTCCAGCAGACTCTCATAGTCTGTCCACCCACCATCCAGGGTGAGAACAGATGTGGCAGAGTTATAATGCTATAACAATATTTTGTTTGCCTCTCTTGCTGAACTCGAATGAAGACCAAATTCATGTTGCAGCTAAGTAAATATCTTGTAATGTGAGAGACTGCTTTCAGTGATCCATGTTGTGTAGCCTTATGTGATGTAATAACACAGGAGGATCTGAACTTCATAATGTTGATGTTGTCCAATTGTCCTAAGTTAGATGTAATGTCTGCATCTGCAGAGCTGTATGCATTACATTGTAACTAATCGACCGCCTTAATTTCTTCTTAGGCCTCCAGTCCTCCGGTAAACACTCTGGATTCCCAGTGAGAATGGATAACTCTGTTCCCATGGCGACCCAGAACCAGTCCACTCAGCCTCTACATCTCCAGCCTGGAATGCTCACGCAGGTACAGTAAGCCACCCACACACAGCTTGACTCCATGCGTGTCCATTGAAATCCTATGAATAACCTGAGCAGCATTACAGGATTCGTCACACCAAGGTGTTTAGACTCCTTGACATACTCTCCTTTCTCTGGGAATCAGTCTGACTGATTGGTGAAGGGATGTGGAGATCGGATTTAACTTCCCTGTCTAGTTAAATAACCCCTACATCCCTCCCTCAAACCTCCTCCCCACCAGGAATCCTGCAATCCATTGATGGTAGCCACCCTGCATGCCCCTGTGACAGGAATGTCCCCTCTGTATTCACTGGGCTGTGGGGCTGGAAGGCCTGACCTACTGGAACAGAGCCCCACCATGCTGGTAAAGCACCAACACTGCTAACCCCCTGTTGCCCCTGTCTCCACGGCACCCCTTTCTCCCCCGACACACGGGTGGGCAGAGCATGGGACGCATGTACTGCTGCTTACTCTGGTCTGTGCTTATGCTTACAGAATCTCATCTCTTCGCCTTCCAAAAATATAGAGCTTTTGCATTATGAAACGGCGACAGCTGAAGTTTCCGGAAGTCTTGCAGAAATGCAAATCGATTCAACCAAATGTAAATTTGCCCTTCGTCACTTCAACCTTTGGAATCCCTGTTGATTCAAAATATCAATGCTGTTGCTTTGGTCCTGGAATCGTGCGGAAGACCTGAGAAATAGCATCTTAGAATTCTGCCCCTTGACTTGTCTGTCAGGTCTTCAACCACCTTCTCAGTTCCACAGAACTCTGTCTTCCAGGGCATGTCTGCTTGGCTTGAGAGAATTAATGTTTTTTTTTTTTTTTCTTCTTCTTTCAGTTGGAGTGCCGGTTTAATGGTGTTTTGATTTCAAACCTATTTCCCTCCTCAGCAGTAACTATTGAGCTTTTCTCTTTTTCGGGTCATGTCTGGGGAACAGAGACTAATCATAGGATGTTTTTATTTCTCCTCTGAATTTGAGCTTGACTCAATGGGGGCATGCTGGATGCCTATAGCTTTCCATGTAGACTCAGACACTGAATCATGTCTATCTACAAACTGCATGTGCTTGACATGCCTCTGCTCAGTGGTTCATAATCCACACCCAACCTGTAATGGTCTGACTGCCATACTCACGTGTAGCACAAGCATTTTTCTATTTCCCTTACAACGGACTGTTCAACTTGCTATCATTGATCTGAGTATTAGTTGTTTTAGAAGCAAACTTAAAATAAATTGGTTTGTTTTTGTCTGTGTGTAAAGCAGGGCTGGCCAGCAGGCACCCAGCAGATGATCATCCCCTCCACGTGGCAGCAAATGCCAGGCATGTCCATCCACAACCCCAGCCAAACCCAGACGCTAGTCCCTGACTCCCCCATGGGAGCTCCCCTCTCTGGGGGAGACAGCTCAGGACAACAGGCCTCACACTGGAGGTAAGTACTGCAGTGCTGTCCCTTTGGGCACTAAGGCCATATCATTGTCCAAACAACAGAAAGTTAGAGGAATCACAGAGGAAGGCAGAAGAAGCTCTAATTTGATATTTTCTGACATTAGTTTGTATCTAGGTTACAGTATGTGGAGACGTTAGAGGGTTCAGATAACATTGTGTTGTACTGATTCAAATGTGCTAGGGAAGCTAATTCCAAGTTGTTGTTATGCCAGGGGTCGTCATGGCAGTCATTACCATGGCATCAAACAGCAGGACCATGCACTGGGGCGTCATGCACCTGCGGCCCCGTCCCAAACAAGATCCCAGCAGGGGAAAAGGTCTAAGGCTCGACATATCGACAATAGGGCCAGGTAACTTTCAAACCAATGGGCAGGTCCCAAAATACACACTTTATTCATACTCTTGTATAATGAATGGTTCCCTTCCTCATCAGGTATGTGATTTCTATTAATCAGTGAGAGCTTTATGATTGACTTTTAACATCTCAATATACTTAAATTGACATTTGTCCCTTTGCAGGCCTGTGCCGTCGCTGCAGACAGCCGCCCCTGTGGTCCACAACACCCCTCTGCCTGTCTTCAGTGGTGATCCAATTGTCATCTCTGATACTCCCAGCCCTGCTGTCAGCATTATCACCATCCACAGCGACACAGAGGACGAGGATGACAGGAAGTTCCCTGCTGCCAGGTGAGGTCATATCCTGTGTATTTTCATGTATCCACCTAATGTGTGAATGAATGAGACGATGGAGAGACGCTGCAGCTGAAACTAGCATCGTGGATAACCCTGGCTTTAGTCTCAATCCCTCGGGTGTGTGTCTGTGTCTCAAGGGGTTGGGTTGAAAGCAAAATATGCATTTTTGTGTTCTACAAAGAAAATCAACGATAGTATTCTTCCTCTTTTCCGTCACAGCTCTGGTGCTAGCCAGCGGGCCAACGTAATCAGTTGTGTGACAGTCCACGACTCGCATGACTCTGACTCGTCCACCAGCAGTCCCCTGAGCCCCAAGTGCCTGGCCAACAACTCCTCCTCGTCCCAGACCTCCCACTCCTTCTCCAAGTCTCTAGCCATCATTCGGCCCTCGGTGAAGACCCAGTCTGGGGAGAACGGAGTACAAAAAACAGGTTGGCATGGGAACACACCTCCAGTCTAGTGTTCCCCTTACTATTGTATAGGTGGGGCTGCCCACCTGCCTAGTTCTGTTGCCTTTCACCTTAAATAATTTGGTTTTATTGATTTTCAGATCAACCTGCTAATGTCTCTGGTAAATCCAAGAAGGACACAGCTCAGCAGTCCAGCAGGGAAGGAGGGATCTCCAGCTCTGATCGCCACCAGAGGGCAACAACTAGCAGATCCCAACCACTCAAGCTGAGTCAGGTAAGGCTATATGGTTGATCTCAATTGTCATGTCTTAGGGGTTTTATTTAAAATGTAGTTATCTAGAATGTGAATGAAGGTATGTGAATGACGTGATATAAATTGTAACCAATGTTTTCCTTTCCAGGTACAGCAGTGTGTGATGTCATCGTCACAAGACAAAACAGGAGGCAACAACAGCTCCTTGCGCCGTCAGCCCACTTACCCTCCTACTGTGTCCTCCAACTCCTCTTCCCGCCTGCACGAGGCTGCCTCCATCTTCACGTCTACCCCTAACATGTACGCCTACCCTGCCTCTGCCGCCCTGGCCTCTGTCTCCCAGGCCGTGGACCAACTCCACGCCGGCGGCTCTTCTCGAAATGCCCGACCCAACGGGCCCTACTCCTCCCTGGGACTCCTACATGCCCGGTACCAGCAGCAGCAGCAGCTGGCAGCCCAGCCTTACCCTGTTCCCCGATCAAGCGCGGCAGCCTACCAGCTCAGCCAAAGGAAGCTCAATCAGTACCCCTACCTGTGAGGAATAGAGGCTGCCTGAGACCAAACCATAGAAACAGAATCCCATAGAAATATAACATTTCTGTGGACAGAGCAGCTCTCTAGCCCAGCGGAAGAGGCTAACATTATAAAGGTGCACCACAGTTTAGCACTGGGACAATATGTATTATATAAAATGTGCAATTTATTAAGACCTGGTTTTAAATAGGTTTTAACAGCTTTGTTGGCAATTTCCTGATTTCAGAGATATATTTGTTTGATTCCCTGTTACTTAAATTAAGCACACTTATGTTAACAAATGTCTTTAGACAGTTCTCTTAAGTAAAGCCAGTATTTAGTTTTTCAATATCTTTGTTTTTAGAATAATCTTATAATAGCCTACCTGTCAAAAGCACTAACCATGTGTCCTTTATGTCAATATGACACATTTTTTGTTATTTTCATTGTGTACTTCTGCTAATCAAATTGTATAATAGACTGTACCTTTTCATTAATTTGCTTTTTTCATAATTATTTGTGTCTGTACATTGCAAATTACCCTGAACAGAGTTTGTCTCTCTTATAAATGTTTTTGTGTTTCTGTTTGTTAAAAAATACAGATCAAATAATTAATTTGTTGACAAAATGTCACATTGTCTGAAACTTCTGACTTTGCCATTTTGTGTTTTTCTCCAGCCTGTCACTGAGGCACTTGTCAAAGATTCCATACATCAATCACGTGTTAATCGTCTCATCACAACCTTAGGCCTGTTGATAGGCTCCCGTCAACCTTGAAATAATTTGTTGAATTGTGTCGAATCTGATGGTGATTCATGATTATATGAATAGATGTTGGATATAAGAGTTGATGGGTTTTGGTGACATGATGGTTGTTCGTACAATCCTACTTTTATAATGTGAAGTGCTACATAGAACAGAGAATACACCTTAATCATCATATAGGCAATAAAATGGTTTTTAAGATGTATATTGTGGTACTGAATTTTTGCCAACTGTTCAATCCCAAATTTGCCCAAAAATGCACTATCCATGTAGTGTCTCAAAATATATAAGTTGATCTGATCAGGTCAATAATGCTTTTTGTTAATAAGCTAAATATAACACAGAATATACAGTATACTTTCATACAAAACAGCTCTATAGACTGAAGTGGATGTTTCTATTTGTATCCGGTTGGCCCTGGCTGATCCGGCTTGCTCACCTCCTCCCAAATGGCAATCAGATCGGCTAGGAATGTCTGGATCTGTCAGACAAGAACAATCCAATAACAGACACATTAGTTATCATTTGTTCGTACTAGTCTAGTTGAAATGCCCTCTGGCTACCAGACATGTCTAACTACAGAGTTGATTAATGAATAATATAGAGGATTCACAATTTATGCACATGTCTGTATGATATGATATCTGCTATATATTCTGGCAGTTTAAGGGAATCTCCTGGATCAGGAAAAAGAGAAGACAGGCAAACGATGCATCACAGCGCTGCACAACTGTCACGACCTGCACAGATATCAGTATGATAATCATTTCTGATGGTTCATGAATAAAATGTAGTAGTTTATTCAGCTCTCCATTAGTTGTTGCCAAAGCAGCAGCTACTCTTACTGGGTTTCACAGAAAACATAACATAATATACAACATTAGACAAGAACAGTTCAATGACAACAACATACATTTAAAATAAGAATACACACTGTCATACACTTATGCCTTAACATCCCATGCACCATATACTCCTAATCATCGATGTTGCCGGCAATACTGCAGCCACTCGTTTCTTCTCATACATTGTAGTCCTTTTGCTCTACCTCTACAGTTGCTTTCTCTAAACAGGCTCTGAAATCTTAATGTCACAGCACAAATGTTCTGTAAACACCAGAGAGAATCCCACAACATCTGGAAGTCAGTGTTTCACACGATACAATAACCATCTGTGTCCTTCCGTCTGACGTAAATATTATGAACATTCGAGTCTAGCGACCCTCAACTTTGCACAACCAGAGTAATGCTGAGTAATGGGATTACAGTAGCCTATGGTACCTACCTCTGGAGCAACAGGTAATTCCCCAGTGTCTTTGGCCCTCTTGCACACACTCTGGTACAGATTGAGAGTGGCCATCTTGATTATGCCCAACAGAAGTGTCTTCTTGGCAGCTGTGTTCTGAATGTGGGCCCATCTTGATTCCTGTATATCAAGAGAGATATGGTAATTGTTTGATCCGACCCTCTTAGATCTCAGACTCTCTTAGTAACCAGGCTGGTTTCCCCAACACAGACTAAAATCACCTCAGAGATAAATCACCATAAAATCCACATTATAAGGAGAGTGATCATCTCATGTCTCACCCAGATCATGCCCTCAGCACGGGCCTTGTCCAGCTGGCTCTGTAGCTGGGCCAGAGTGTTGTAGTGCAGCAGGGTGTCGTTGCTCTGCTCTGTGAAGCGGGCCAGCTGGGCTCGGGCCTTCTCTGTGCTGTCCTGGTTCTGCTGGGTAGTCTGCACCATGTCCTCCCGGGTCAGCATCAACGTGTTATAGAGAGACCTGTTGGGCCACTTGAAATTTAGAGAGAAAATATCAAACCCTAGCCCATACGGCCTAGGCACTTGTATAGACCTAAGAAGATTGGACAGGTGTCAACAATATGGCTACAATATTCACCATGGCAAGATGGACAGACCACCATATTGCTTACAGCTATCCAATCCTGTCAGATAAATGTGCCTAGGGGCTAGTGATTGGTTTATCTGTGAAAGCCAGTCAAATCAACCACTACTTCAGCCTGTTCAATGGCCTGTACCACTTTATCCAGGTAACGGGGGTAGATGGCATTCTTCTGCACAGGTTTCTCCAGACAGCCCCTTTTTGATGAGAGCTTTCGTATCCTCTTGTAGAGTGACCATGTCCACCTGTTTGATTATTCAGTTCCCTCTCTCCCAACCATCCAAGAACAGTTTGGTGACGACCAATGCCTTTTCCAGCATGATGCTGGCCAGGGTCCAACTCCCCAGACCTTAATCCCATTGAGAACTTGTGGTCGATCCTCAAGAGGCGGGTGGACAAACAAAAACCCACAACTTTTGACAAACTCCAAGCATTGATTATGCAAGAATGGCCTGCATCAGTCAGGATGTGGCCCATACGTTAATTGACAGCATGCCAGGGTGGATTGCAGAGGTCTTGAAAAAGAAGGGTCAACACTGCAAATATTGACTCTTTGCATAAACTGAATGTCATTGTCAATGAAAGCCTTTGACACTTATGGAATACTTGTAATTATACTTCAGTGTACCATAGTAACTACTGACATAAAGATCTAAGAACACTGAAGCAGCAAACTTTGTGGAGACCAAAAGTTTTGAGAATGACACAAGTATTGTTCACGACTGTACTAAGAATATTTTTAATATACAAGAAAATATATAAATCAAGGCCTAATGTTATTGTTTTGACTATTTCTGTGAGCAGCTTTAGAAAGCCAATGCGGTTCACAGAACTGAGTCAGAAAATATCATTGGTAATAATAACACTACAACTATTACACATAAAAACAGAATGGAAAGAATGGTGGACATAATAAAATTGCTTGTTTTCTGGCAAGCTCCACTCATGGCAAGCTATACAACTAGTAAAAGTTGTATAATTTGAAATGCCTAGCGGAGAATTATTGGCCATACATTTATGGACGCATAAAACATTAGGATACAGACTATGGCCAGATATTGATAAGAAATATTTATTGTTTTAATCTGGAATACAATGTATAGCTAAAGCTTTGTCACATTCTGATAGCATGATCTTTTTCTTTTATAAATTCAATGAGATGACAGGATCTCAGAGGGATCCAAGTTACTGATGTATTTCCACAGGATATTGTCCTTGAAGCAGGAAAGCAATTGATGAATGAATATTATACATATAATACAGAGATGACCATGGCTGAATCGACAGGGTCCACAAGGAAACAAGGGATTTTTCAATGACAAATAATATTAATCTGGTATTTTAAAGTTAAACAAACTGGATTAAACAAATAAGCATTGAGAAAAAAAAAAAGAAAAAAAAAAGGGGAATATATATATATATATAAAATATGTTTTTACGCATTGACGCAACTGCTTTGAGAGAACAAATAAATAAATAAGTTAATTTCTTATACCAGTCTCAAACATTAAACAAAGATATGGACAATTGACAACGCCAAAGTACCCAGAGGACTCGTGTCAAAATCCTGCAAAAACGAAAAATATTTACCCATTTCTTTTCTATAGCTTTTTGACATATTTATCATCATCAAAAACGATCAGATCCATGTTAACAAATTGCTAATTAACGTGTCATTTTATCAGATATTTAACAGAGTTTACATATTTTTGGAGATGCTTAAATATATTTTGATTTATTTAAACACTTTTTTGGTTACTACATGATTCCATATGTGTTATTTCATAGTTTTGATGTCTTCGTGATTATTCTACAATGTAGAAAATAGTAAAAAATTAAGAAAAATCTTTGAATGAGTAGGTGTTCTAAATCATTTGACTGGTACTGTATAAGCACTAATTCTAAAGAACAGGATGGATCAGAGAATCATCAACACTTATCAGGACGTAGCATTCTTACCAAATAGACACATGTCAAACAACTGTTTACAAGGGCAGCAAGGATGTAGTCAGTGAGTGTGGAGAGTATAGTGGTTACTGGGGTTCAATTCAATGGTCAATATGATTCATGACTTGGTAAAGACCAGTTACTTCTGAGCAACATTGACAAATGTAGAACGTGATGGTAAATCCAAAGAATTAAGGTATTTACATTGTTTACAGTTAAATAATTTTGCAGTAAAAACAGCGGTTCTGCACTACTACAAATATTGTAGGCCCGATAGTGTAAGTCGTCCTTACAACTCGACTACTTCACTAGAGGGAAAATAAATGTAATCTTGTTGCAATTCCTCAGACATAAATTTCACAATATATCATCAACACAAATTAATTATGAAGTTGACGCAGTGTCTAGAATGCACTGAAAACCACAAATTCAACTTAAGTCCCACTGTAGACAGAAGGCAGACTTCAACAATGGTTAATTTTGATGTTTAAAAGAGACAGACAGTCCAGAAATGAAGGATGTTTTTAAGCATTACTTTAAGAGTCACCGGGGGAAGCCAGGTCAGTCGGCTGGGGCTAGGATTTAAACACATAATCGCACACTAGAACATCAGGCTTTTCTTTCCATCAATAAGACAGATCTGTCCTTAGAGCAGACTTTTGAGGATGCCCACATTAGAAGGGAAAGGGAGGGTTTTGTCAGCTTGTCTTCAGAACTCCTCATGTACATTCCGGGCATAGTCCATGAGCTTGCTGCCAGTGAAGTATTCGCTGTACTTGAGAATCTCCTCCAGTTCCAAGTTGTGGTTCTGGTTCTCGTCTGCCACAGCGATCATCTGCTTAGCCTCGTTCAGCGCGTTGTACTCGTTCATAGGGTCCATGTACTCCTGGAGAGTAGTGAAGGCATGAGGGAAAGAAATATGAGTTCCATGTTTATTGGTGAGTCTAAAATGTGGTTTACTCTGCAACTGTAAAATGACACTATCCCTATACAAGGTCCTGCAGTGTATCCAGTGGAAAGAGTCCTCTGTAAAATTATGATATTTGTTCAGTCTGTGTTTACATGTAGGCCTTTACGACCTATGGGTTTTTCTGACGCACGACACCCACCTCTAGTTCCTCCATGGTCACGATGCCGTCATGGTTTCTATCGATAACCTCCTCAAACTCCTTCTTCCTCTCTCGTACCCAGTCATCGTCGATGTCCTGAGCCTGCTGGTTCTCCACGGTGCCCATGGGCAGGGAGATGAACTCAGACAGAGTCAGCCTCTTGTCACCGTCCTGGTCTTAAAAAAACAGCATTAGATTAGATAGTAAAGCTTTTCATGATTGATCATGGTCATCCACAATTTATGTATTTATTCTGTGTACTCTAATCAATTCTCATGTTCTTATTCAAATAATTGTTTTCGTAAAACCTAGTTATGGCCTCATGCATACGCACTAACTGAAGCTGAATTCAAATCATGTGAGAAAGTACATACCGAGGTCACGAACTATCTCCTTCACCATGTATTTGAGCATGCCTTTGCTGTGCTCGGGATGCAGGAAGGAGAGAAACTCTTCCTCGTTCAGCAGCTGGTCGGCTGGGGGGTTGTCAGCCTGAAACCAACGGTCCTTCAGATTCTCCAGCACCTCCTGGGCTGCAGGGAGTCAAATAATAAAGTCATTTGATCATCCACTGAGACACATTCAATACAAGGATTATTGGCAGAGCAAAATGAAAGATTGAGGACATGGAAAAGTAGGATATTGGTTTGGTCAATTTCAACAACAGTATGTTAGGATATGGTAAGAAAAGCAGCAGAAATGCATGTACTAATGCTAAAGTGGTGAGGCACAGATGATATTGTGGTGGACTAACTTACTCTCCTCGTCCACCTTCAGTTCTTCACTGTTCTTTATCTTGTCAGCCATTTCCTTCTCGTTGAATCCTTTGCTAGCCAGAAACTTCACCCGGTATTCATCCCACGTCACATGTCCTATGATGAGAATAGATCAGTTAAGGGACTGGGGTGTAGGAATAATTTTGAGGCTTCTTCCTTCCTGACCTCCCATGTATTTTCGTCGGACAGTGGAATTATGTACTTCGAATTGCTTGGAAATTGATTTGTAACCCCTCCCAGACTCATGGACATCAATAATCTTTCTTCTGAGGGCCTCAGGTCTTTTGATCTTTGAATGATGTGTTACCACACACACCCATATGGTTAAGACCAAACCAGACCAATTTTCTTATCGTTATGGAAGGCTGGACCCTCCTAAGTTTCTCTCTAATGTTTTCTAATCATTTGCACTTGTTTTGGTACACCTCATTCTAATTTTAGCCATTGTATGTGATGGTAAAGGTAGGGGTATACTAATTTTTTGGACCACATCCTGTATAAGCCCCACTAATAATTTAATAAGTTTGTTTTGCAATATGACTGATCTAGCTTTCACATCTGTCTATGAAAATGCCTTTTTTGTAACAAATTTACCAGAATCATGTATAATGCTCATTCACTAATAATGACTAACTTCTTGTAGGTCTCATAAACAATCTCTCAAGCACAAGTCCACGTGCTAGTGAGTAGCCAGCTAATCTTTATAGGAATGTTATATTTCAAGTTTAGCCAACTAACAAGGCAGAACAGTTGAATTGTTATGAACACACCCTTCTGTGCGTCTCCAACTGTTTGAACAGCATGCTAACCTGACTCTGTCCACTTTGTTCAGATGTTGAAATCAAGTGGCCTACCTTACTTTCCAGAATGAAAAATGAATAGCCAATTCTTTATATAATTTTTTTTAATGCTTATTGCACATTTATAAAAACACTGTTAGCGGTACATGGTACCGCGTGTAACAAACTGAGCATTCATTCTCCAGAATCAATGTTCATTGTAGTGTTTTAGTAGTTGGTGTCTGCTCTGCGTGCAATTTGAGTAGTTGAGACTCAAAAAACGGTATTGTTAGAAAGGTTAATTTGAAATATCGCCCAGCCTTAAGGTAACCCCACCCTGTTGTTGCCAAATGAATAAGACCCAGATAAGTGTGCACTCTCTCTTACCATCTCCATCTGGGTCCACAGCATGGAAGCTCATCTTGTTCTCCCTCACAGCCTCCTGGAAGTGTTCTTCTGTCTTCTCCATGATCCAGCGCTGCATCTCCTTGCCACTGACGCTCTTGTCTTTATTAAAGTCCACCCTGAAAATGGTAGGGAGGAAAGCAGCCTTGCAGATCTTCAGTTTGACATTTTGATCATTTAGTTAGCAGAAGCTCTTATACACAAACAACTTACGTCAGCATTTTCAAACACTCAAATTAAGTATCAAGTTCAAGTAGTTTATTAAAATCCACTATCATATTACAGTTGAAGTCGGAGGTTTACATACACTTAGGTTGATGTCATTAAAACTCATTTTTCAATCACTCCATAGATTTCATGTTAACAAACTATAGTTTTGGCAAGTCGGCTAGGACATCTACTTTGTGCACGACACAAGTAATTATTCCTCCACAAGTCTGGTTCATCCTTGGGAGCAATTTACAAATGCCTGAAGGTACTACGTTCATCTGTACAAACAATAGTACGCAAGTATAAACACCATGGGAATATGCAGCCGTCATACCACTCAGGAAGGAGACGCGTTCTGTCTCCTAGAGATGAACGTACTTTGGTGCGAAAAGTGCAAATTATTCCCAGAACAACAGCAAAGGACCTTGTGAAGATGCTGGATGAAACAGGTACAAAAGTATCTATATCCACAGTAAAACGAGTCCTATACCGACATAACCTGAAAGGCCGCTCAGCAAGGAAGAAGCCACTGCTCCAAAACCGCCATACGGTTTGCAACTGCACGAGGACAAAGATTGTACTTTTTGGAGAAATGTCCTCTGGTCTGATGAAACAAAAATAGAACTGTTTGGCCTTAATGACCATCGTTATGTTTGGAGGAAAAAGGGAGAGGCTTGCAAGCCGAAGAACACCATCCCAACAGTGTAGCACGGGGGTGGCAGCATCATGTTGTGGGGGTGCTTTGCTGCAGGAGGGACTGGTGCACTTCACAAAATAGATGGCATCATGAGGAAGAAAAATTATGTGGATATATTGAAGAAACATCTCAAGACATCAGTCAAAGTTAAAGCCTGGTTGCAAATGGGTCTTCCAAATGGACAATGACCCCAAGCATACTTCCAAAGTTGTGGCAAAATGGCTTAAGGACAACAAAGTCAAGGTATTGGAGTGACCATCACAAAGCCCTGACCTCAATCCTATAGCAAATTTGTGGGCAGAACTAAAAAAGGGTGTGCGAGCAAGGAGGCCTACAAACCTGACTCAGTTACACCAGTTGTCAGGAGAAATGGGCCAAAATTCACTCAACTTATTGTGGGAAGCTTGTGGAAGGCTACCCAAAACGTTTCACCCAAGTTTAAATTGTTTAAGGCAATGCTACCAAATACTAATTGAGTGTATGTAAACTTCTGACCCACTGGGAATGTGATCAACGAAATAAAGGCTGAAATAAATCATTCTCTCTACTATTATTCTGACATTTCACATTCTTAAAATAAAGTGGTGATTCTAACTGACCGAAGACAGGGAATTTTTACTAGGATTAAAATGTCAGGAATTGTGAAAATCTAGGAAGGCTATCTCAACCATTGTATTTGGCTAAGGTGTATGTAAACTTCTGACTTCAGCTGTATCTGCCTCAGCCCCAAACCCAGATAATTTTGTATAGTTCTATAACTGAGTATGACGCAACATTAGCTCAAAATATACTTTCAACGGTTTCAGCTTTCATGTTTTTCCAACAGTCATTCCTCAAATTAATTGTATGTAGAGCTCCGAGACAGGATTGTGGAAGGATACCAAAAAATGTCTGAAGCATTGAAGGTCCCCAAGAACACAGTGGCCTCCATCATTCTTAAATGGAAGAAGTTTGGAACCACCAAGACTCTTCCTAGAGCTGGCCGCCCAGCTAAACTGAGCAATAGGGGGAGAAGGGCCTTGGTTAGAGAGGTCACCAAGAACCCGATGGTCACTCTGACAGAGCTTCAGAGTTCCTCTGTGAAGATGGGAGAACCTTCCAGAAGAACAACCATCTCTGCAGCACTCCATCAATCAGGCCTTTAAGGTAGAGTAGCCAGACGGAAGCCACTCCTCAGTAAAAGGCACATGACAGCCCGCTTGGAGTTGCAAAAAAAGATTCTCTGGTCTGATGAAACCAAGATTTCAGGCAGGGACTGAAAGACTAGTCAGTATCGAGGGAAAGATGAATGGAGCAAAGTACAAAGAGATCCTTGATGAAAACCATCTCCAGAGCACTCAGGACCCCAGACTGGGGTGAAGGTTCACCTTCCAACGGGACAACGACCCTAAGCACACAGCCAAGACAACGCAGGAGTGGCTTCGGGACAAGTCTCTGAATGTCCTTGAGTGGCCCAGCCAGAGCCAGGACTTGAACATCTCTGGAGAGACCTACAAATAGCTGTGTAGTGACGCTCACCATCCAATCTGACAGAGCTTGAGAGGATCTCAAGAAAAGAATGGGAGAAACTCCCCAAATAGAGGTTTGCCAAGTTTGCAGCGTCATACCCAGGAAGACAAGGCTGTAATTGCTGCTAAAGGTGCTTCAAGAAAACTATTTAGAATAACGCTGTAAGTCAAGGAGTCTGAATACACTCCGAATGCACCGTAGGGTAAAATAATGTAACGGTGTTGAGGATTTGTCAAGGAACCTGCTTTTCTGGCAAGCGGATATTTGATGAGGGTGACAAGTAGGATTAAAATCTCTGGACTGTTTCGCTTCAACAGTATTTATAAATCAGCCTCCTAGCTTTTACTATATGACACCTAGCTTAGCCAGAATGGGGTAGATGAGGACAGGTATTTACTTAGACTGCTGTAGTTGATTTATTACAGGTGCACTCACTTCCATGTTCTCAGGAACACTGCTTTGCTTAACATAACAGACAGCCTAAATGTATGCCCTGCTAGAGCTACCCCGGTCAACTGTAAGCGCTGTTATTGTGATGTTGAAATGTCTAGGAGCAACAACGGCTCAGCCGCGAAGTGGTAGGCCACACAAGTTCACAGAACGGGACCGCCGAGTGCTGAAGCGCGTAGCGTGTAAAAATCGTCTGTCTTCGGTTGCATCAAGCTGTGTCATCATTAGGTGAATGTACTCAACTCAGAGTTGAAAGTAGTCAGCTGTACAGCTGAGTCGTGAAATTATAAGCCAGCCATCTCACTTACTTGCTGAAGATGTCAATGAGCTTGTTCCTATTCCTCCTGGGCTCAGAGTCCTCCTCAAACTCCTCCATCTCCTTACCCAGGAACACTTCCTGATGGAAGCCCTTGTTGATGTGACCATCCATCTCCAGCTTCACACCATTTAGATGATCTGGGGGAAGGATCTCATTCTCCTCTTTACTTGTGGGGTTGTTTTTGTCCTTCAGGGCTGACATGTTAGCTGGCCGGGCATGGACGTCCATGGTGTTGTAGAGCAGGCAGAACAGGGCCATGGACACAGCCAGAAGGTGTCTGCACCAAGCCGTCCTGCAGTACATAGCCATGGCTTCTTCCAAGTTTAATGTCCTCGCTTACTCAAGGGCTGATTAACACACCTGTCAACACAACATTGGGTAAGTTGGCCATGTGGCTAGCTTCCATCATCACTTATTACTATTAGCTAGTGTTCTTACTAGCTACATGTCTTAGTTAGCTAGCTACATAGCCTAACACAATGCTTTAAACACGTTTATAACTAGCCAGCCAGGTCATATCCGGAAGTGCTCCAAATTATGTACACTCACATAAAGCTAACGTTATCTAGCTACATAACAGACTGCTATAGCTAATCGCGTATGAGGACAGCTGCCTCGCCAAGGTTGACCTACCTGATTTTGAGCTCCAAAAACACAAATTTGGAACGCTGCTCGGGAATAAATGCCAGGAAATGGTTGAGATAGCCTTCCTAGCTAGCTAACAATGACAATAATGCATCGTCGTACGAGCAAAACAAATCGACCAACCACAACTGTCAGATTGGTTCTATTTCCTGTACACGTGGCTACTCCAAAGTTCACGCACGAACAGACCCTCCTCTTTAGTCTTTAGCTGCTGAATTGAGCCACGGGTCAGCGTGGGTCAGCTGTTTGTTCATCCGCACCCCGGCCGCAATTGCTATTAACCCATCCACAACCGCTGAATGAATGTGACAAAGTGAAAATCTGAGGTCCGACCCAACCCTAACCCACAAATATAGAACATGCGCTATATGCTACAGGCAAAGACTGCTGAATTATTATAATGTTTTAAGTTGCCTGCTATATATATATTTCTGCTTATAATTGTCGATATTTTGGCAGGCTATTTGTTGGTCAACTTGTCTATAATTAGATACATGTAGCTTCTCTTTTGTCATTATGTTGTCCTAAAAGACTAAATAAACCCTTGGTCAACAGAATAATGTAATAGATCGATAGAATTAATACTTCAATCTAGTTGGTAACGTTTTCTCTCATCTTTCGCGGACGTTTAGGAATTGGGGGATAAAATAAAATGAAGCAAAACATTTACGGGAAAGATTGTCTGTGCAAAATTTCCAAATAACATCAATTTTACCGGTTCTAAAGAAAGGGAAAGCTGTGAAAACGACCCAACGTGTTTCTGATAAGATTTAAGTTCGACTTCGATGCCTATTTGATGTGGTTGAAATACTATACACTTTATTATGCTTTTATGAGGAAGACAGCACCTCTACATATTGTATCTAACTGAGCGTTGCATTCTCTCAAGATGCTGAAAGAAATTATATTTCTCCACTCCTGTTCCCATCCAAATATTGAAATATTGCCTACATTTGGTGTATAATTTTACTGCAGGAGTTATTATTAAGGCTATAGCCCTATTCGCACGGGATTAGCATTACTAGAGAACGTTGGTTATGTATTTATTACCCCAGAATGCCCTTTATTCCAAAGGACGATTCGGATGGTATTAGTTTATTCAAAACTGCCCTGTAAGTCTTTCATTTTTTTTCTTCTATAAATTGACAGATAACATGCTACACTGCTAACTCGAGTTTGTTTCCCAAGTTTCTAAACCATGCCAAACCATCTTTGGTATAGTGTCGCCATAATATTTGAATTGAGGAAGTGTGATAATAATCATTCGGATATTTTAGCGATCCCCAGTAGAATATGTCCTAAATGCAGTCTTCAAGTGTGAGCTAAAAAAGCTAATTTGCACTTAATATGCTTTTTTAGGCTATGGGATGAGAACGTGAACTTGTTCCAAAAAAACTGAGTTACACCACTGACATTATCACATTCAAAACTACATTAATTTATATGATACATCTGTAGTGCTTATGGAATATCATGAGAGCCACAGTACTTTTTTTTTAGGTAAGAGTGGGTGGTGCACGATCCATGAATTGATTCAACTCTGGGTGGCACTGTACACAAGTAATATTTCTTCACAGTGTCAATGACGTGGATCCATAACCATCCATCACCTCTAAGGTACAGTATGTAGCCTACATCACTATGCAACTTTATTGAGGCAGCCTTTCAATTCAACCTTCCTTTGGTTTTGACCTGTTTTTTAAATTGTTTAATTTAATTTAAAATGTTTATCTGTAAAGTGCATGAACTGCTAAATGCATACTTTAGTCTACACCCTAAATGTTAACTGCATAGCTTACATCCTATGCTTAATTTATAAGAAAGAAACATGTCTGCTTTTGGCATATAAAGATACATTTATTTTGAAAACATATCAAATTGTTCTCAAGAGACAGGTTGATAGCCTTTCTCTGCAATGGCCTCCCCTTAAATGTACTCAAAGAAGGGATCTGCATCAAGACATTTACTGTAAACCATGGCTTACTTTTGATATACTGTATTTGTTTATGTGGCAATTACATTTAAGTAAAGAACAATACATCCCAATACATTTTAGACAGGCTATTGTTGGAGGCAACTCCTTGTAAAAGCAGATTCTATTTTAAGACTTATTGGAAACATGAGGACTGTTTGGCAATTTGTCAAACAACAGATTACACAAGTGAGTGCCTGAGGGTATTTTATTTTGAAGGTACATACATCAATTCCTCAGTATGAATTGGATCCAAACCAAGGGCTACACTGAGGTAAAATTGAACTAAAATGATTTTGTCTTTCCTGGTGAGAATGACCGTGTTCGTTTTGCATTGCCCGGTGCCCTGTGTAAGCAGAGTTTGTTCATTTGGACTATTTCCTCACATTCGAGGCACCGGGCGATACAAAATGAGCGCGCCCAGTCTATCTGTAGATAGGAAGGCTAGCTCTGTTCTGGGGATTAACCTTGACATTCTAGAGGAGGTGGCGGAGAGAAGGATCCTGGCCAAACTGCTGGCCATCATGGATAACGTCACCCACCCTCTGCATGCAATGGCTATGATGCAGAGGAGCACCGTCAGTCACAAACTGATCCCATCACGGTGTGCCAGAGAGCGCTACAGGAGGTCCTTCCTGCTGGCTGCAATTAGACTATTTAATGCCTCACCTGGGTGCCGTGCCGTCGACAACATAGACCTGGAACTGTTGAGGTGTTAGGACCTACTTTAACAATTAGTCAGCCATCCATCCTTGAGTAACTTTCTGGTCTGTAATCACTCATTCACTCAGGACTTATTCATTCAGCACTCATTCATGTATATACATAATCATATACAATTGTTATTTCATATCATGTGCAATATTGTAAGTAATTATTGGACTGAATTTACGTAGTCATTCACCCAGGACTGTACATTAGTATCCTGTCAGTAGTATCTTTTTTCATTGTATATAGTATATCAAATGTACAATACGTGCATTTATCTGTAATTATACCCTGTACTAGGGACTGTATTTTAAGAGAATTATTATTATTACCCTAATTTATATCATATGCACATTTAGCTATTTAAGTCCTGTCATTTACCTGTACATGTAATTTATTTAACCATGCAAATATTAAAATATTCATTTACCTGTATATTTAACCAGACTGTATATTAAGTAAACTATTATTACCCTCATTTATATCATATGCACATTTATCTATCTGTCTGTCTGTCTGTCTGTCTGTCTGTCTGTCTGTCTGTCTGTCTGTCTGTCTGTCTGTCTGTCTGTCTGTCTGTCTGTCTGTCTGTCTGTCTGTCTGTCTGTCTGTCTGTCTGTCTGTCTGTCTGTCTGTCTGTCTGTCTGTCTGTCTGTCTGTCTGTCTATCTATCTATCTATCTATCTATCTATCTATCTATCTATCTATCTATCTATCTATCTATCTATCTATCTATCTATCTATCTATCTATCTATCTATCTATCTATCTATCTATCTATCTATCTATCTATCTATCTATCTAGAAGCCACTGCTCCAAAACCGCCATAAAAAAGCCAGACTACAGTTTGCAACTGCACATGGGGACAAAGATCATACTTTTTGGAGAAATGTCCTCTGGTCTGATGAAACTAAAATAGAACTGTTTGGCTATAATGACCATCGTTATGTTTGGAGGAAAAAGGGGGAGGCTTGCAAGCCGAAGAACACCATCTCAACCGCGAAGCACGGGGGGTGACAGCATCATGTTGTGGGGGTGCTTTGCTGCAGGAGGGACTGGTGCACTTCACAAAACAGATGGCATCAACAAAGTCAATGTATTGGAGTGGCCATCACAAAGCCTGACCTCAATCCTATAGAAAATTTGTGGGCAGAACTGAAAAAGCGTGTGCGAGCAAGGAGGCCTACAAACCTGACACCAGTTATGTCAGGAGGAATGGGCCAAAATTCACCCAACTTATTGTGGGAAGCTTGTGGAAGGCTACCCGAAACATTTGACCCAAGTTAAATAATTTAAAGGCAATTCTACCAAATACTTATTGTGTGTATGTAAACTTCTGACCCACTGGGAATGTGATGAAAGAAATAAAAACTGAAATAAATAATTCTCTCTACTATTATTCTGACATTTCACATTCTTAAAATAAAGTGGTGATCCTAACTGACCTATGACAGGAAATTTTTACTAGGATTAAATGTCAGGAATTGTGAAATAAACTGAGTTTAAATGTATTTGGCTAAAGTGTATGTAAACTTCAGACTTCAACTGTATCTCGCTATAGACTGACCACTAGTGGGGGCTTTAGAAGTGTCACATTTAAAGCCACACACAGATGTGCAAGTGGGTCAACTAACAAAATGTAAACATGCACCAGATCACATTTTCCAGTGGTGGAAAAAGTACTCAATTGTCAAAATGACTCAAGTAAAAGTGAAAGTCACCCAGTAAGATAGTATTTGAGTAAAAGTCTAAAAGTATTTGGTTTTAAATATACTTAAGTATCAAAAGTAAATGTAATTGCTAAAATATACTTAAATATCAAAAGTAAAATAATTTCAAATTCCTTATATTAAGCAATTTCCATTTTCTTGTTTTTTTAATTTACAGATAGCCAGAGGCACACTCCAACACTCAGACATAATTCATAAATGAAGCATGTTTGTTTAGTGAGTCCGCCAGATTATAGGCAGTGGGGATGACCGGGGTGGTTCTCTTGACAAGTGTGTAAATTGGACAATTTTCCTGTCCTGCTAAGCATTCAAAATGTAATGAGTACTTTTGGGGGTCAAGGAAAATGTATGGAATACAAAGTACATTATTTTCTTTAGGAATGTAGTGAAGTAAAAGTTTTCAAAAATATAAATAGTTAAATATAGATACCCCCAAAAACTATACTTTAAAGTATTTTTACTTAAGTTCTTTACACCACTGACATTATCACATGCAAAAATGCATACATTTATTTGATATACTGTATATGTAGTGCTTATTGAATATTATGAGAGCAACAGTACTTTTTAGGTAAGAATGGGTTGTGCACTATCCATGCATTGATTCACCTCTGGGTGGCACTGTACACAAGTAATATCTCTTCACAGTGTCAATGATGTGGATCAATCATCCATCACCTCTAAGGTACAGTATGTAGCCTACATCACTATGCAACTTTATTGAGGCAGGCTTTCGGCTTTTGGTTTTAACCTGTTTTTTAAATTGTTTTATTTTCTTAAATGTTTCTCTGTAAAGTGCATTTATAATTTATAATAAACATGTCTGCTCTTGGCATATGAAGATACATTTATTTTGAAAACATACAGTATAACATTGCTCTCAAGCGACACGTTTGATAGCCTTTCTATGCAGTGGTCTCACCTCAAATGTACTCAAAGAAGGGATCTGCATCAAGACATTTACTGTAAACCATGGCTTACTTTTGATATACTGTATTTGTTTATGTGGCAATTACATTTAAGTGAGGAACAATATATCCCAGTACATTTCAAACAGGCAATTGTTGGAGGCGACTCCTTGTAAAAGCAGATTCTATTTCAACACTTATTGGAAACATGAGGACAGGTGCAACAACTATGTGTCCCACCACATGGGACAGTCAGAATTCATTCCTTGGCAATTTGTCAAACAACAGATTACCCAAGAAGACTGCCTGAGGGTATTTTTTTCTGAAGGTATGTACATCAATTCTGCAGTATGAATTGGATCCAAACACTGAGCTATACTGAGGTAAAATGTAAATAAAAAGATACTTAAAAGACACACACACATCTGCCAAAGAACCTCCTCAGTTTTCAAAAAGGAGTCAAGCATTTCATCTATGAGATAAAACAGAGACTGAACAAACCAGCGGGGTTGCCAATTCACTGATGAGAAAAATAGAGGCAGCTAGGGGAAGGAAAAAGAGAGAGAGAGAGAGAGAGAGAGAGGGAGGGAGAGAGAGAGAGAGAGATGATAAAACTCCACTGTGAGCCCTCCTGTAAGCTCAGTCACTGAGAGAGAGAGCAACACAAAAGGAGTAGAAGAGAGGGAGAGAGAGAGTGGCGGAGCAAGCAAGCAACGGGGACCTACCACACACACAGACACACACACACACACAGTGTTCTCTGAGGTGAAACTGCACATGTTTTTGTCACCCCAGAGCAGACGGACTGGGTTGATGAATGAACAGTAGTGAGTTATGTACAGCTGGGTGTACTGGACAGAGGAGACCGTGTTGCTAATACCCCTCAAAGTGTTTTTTACACCACTTTGAAGTTTTCTCTCCAGAGCTTCTGCTGCGGGGGACCATTTGTATACCCTTCAAGGAGAAAAAGAAGAAGACTGAGGACCAAAGGCTAAGACAATTGGACCATCTCCAACTCCCCTTTTTATTCTATGTCTAGTCCTGTGGGAACCACGTGTGAGGAGGACTGAGGGATTGAATGCCAAGCAGCATTGTCTGAAGAAAATCCGAACTCTTACGGGACTTCCACTGCACCCAACTATCAAAATACTATGAGGAGGATGCATTGCTCAGTGTGAGCGAAAGAGCAAGAAAGAGGGGGATAGCGAACTCGACCATCCACTCTTATCCAAGGTTTTTCTCCCTCCCTCCCTCCCTCCCTCCCTCCCTCCCTCCCTCCCTCCCTCCCTCCCTCCCTCCATCCCTCCCTCCCAACCTCCCACCCACCCCCAGCTTCAAACGCCCCTCCTAGCCCCCCCCCCCCACAGAGCAGAAAGCGTGAAAAATCTCATTAATGGGTTTATATCCTGTCAGAGCTACGCCGATTTGTCATTCCCGGGACCATTTCACTTGACACATTTCATAGTTGAGTAAGCCGCCTGGCTTTCTGGCTAGAGTTAGCTGTGCTCCAGCTCCAGCAACACTCTGCTGCCAGGCTCAAAGCTCATCAGGAAGAGAGCGGCAGGCAGCCAAACCAGGAGTCCTTCAGCCTTCATAGTTGTTGCAGTTCTCCAGTTTGCAATCTAATCATCCTGTTTGGGGTCCTTGCATTTTTGTAATCAGGAAATAACTTTATTCTTTCCAATCGTTGGACAGTTTGGACAGACCATTGTGCCAGTTGTCCAAAGAGGCTTCCTCACACGGTTTCAGGGATCTTTGGGTTGATTCAGTTTGTGTTTAAGATGTGGTGTGGGCCACTGGCTGTGCTGGCTGCGGTGTTCTGGTCTCAGTGTGTCCTGCTGGAAGGGGTGGACGCCAAGAAGGAGAGGAAGAGGCCGAAGGAGATTCCCCCACAGCAAACAGAGGCATACAACGTTACCTTCTCCAACAGCGAAGAGGTCGACGAGAGCACCAAGGTAATGCTTGATTTGAAACTAAAATGTGATCTTCAATTCACCAGCGGCTGCCTCCAGCCTCTAAGAAGCTTGGGACTGTAAGGTTCCATCTGTAAAAAGATGATTCTGAGATAATTGGCGTTAAAGTTCCGAACCCTCATTGGTTGGAATGGTGTCAGCAATTTTTATCTAACATTGTTTTTTTACTGATCAACATAAATTGGGGTCTTTAGAGTACTATATAGGTAGAAAATATTGAACAGAACAAAGCTGTGTCAATAACTACATGTTAATAAAAATGCACTTAGAACCTTATAGTCCCAAGCTCTCTCTGCTCTGAAGACCTGCTGGTGTATTTCAAAATCTATGGCTTAAATGTGTGTATTTATATCTGAACATCGGAAGAATGATCATGATTAGTATGTGGAATATGTTATTAACTTTATCAGTGGTATTTGATTGTGACTTTTGATTTTGATTACCTGATCTGATAATAATCAATGTACAAATCTAATAGAAAATACAATTGCAGTAGTGCTACCAAAATTTAAACAACATCAAATCAAATAAAATGTTATTGGTCACATACAAATATTTAGCAGACGCTATTGCGGGTGAAGATAAACGCTTTTTTCACACTGCTAAATCCTGTGCTAAATCATCTGATTGCATTCTCTTAACCTTGGAATCTATTCTGAGGCAAATACCTGAGCTGGAATGTCTTCTCCTCAGTTTAACGAGTGATAATTAACTTGTTAAACTATGAATTGCGTTAGCTGGTTCTGGCAGATGACATGTTTCAACAGCATTATTTGGACTTGATTTGTGTATAATCAGACTTTATTCGGGCTTTATGAATGTGTAATCCATATCAAATCAAATAAAAAGTTTATTTGATGCATACACAGATTAGCAGATGTTAATGCAGGTGCAGCGAAATGCTTATGTTTCTAGCTCCAGCAGTGGTCAAGAAATTAAGAAATATTACAACGAGCAGTGTCGGAGTCCTAAATATAAAAACGCGGTGTGTATAGACAGTATTGACAATGTACTGTATATGCAGGAAAAGGTATGTACAGAAGTAGTTATATAGGATGAGCTATATGGAGATTACAGTATGCGCATATAAAGTGAGTCATCAATTAGCTCCATTTCTCTGAGATCAAATGACATTTCAACAAAATAATGTTGTAAGGAATGCTAATCTTATCTGTTTCTAACTACAGAAACGATTTCAGAACAATAAACACTATGTAAACATTGAAGTGACCAGTGATCAACGACTCTATGTACATAGGGCAGCAGTCTCTAAGGTGCAAGGTAGAGTACCAAAGTGTTCTATATAGGGTTCAATAGAGAGAATGAGTGTAGTGATGTGGGCAATAGCCAGCATAGAAGAGGTGTGCCCTATTGGGTCAAGCCTGAGAAAGTGAGCTGTGTCTAAAATGTGTGAAACCCTAAATGGATGACTTCCTGAAGAATGTGTGGTATGTGGACATTTAAAGGCTGATCAATGCATCAATTAGTCCTCACTACGGGGGGCTAGCACCAATTTTCCAGCCTATCAGTTTTAAGGACTGTTTATTGACAAATCAGCACTCAAGAGGGTTTGGATCATCATGAATTAGAGATAAGAAGATGTGACAGTGTAGGCTACATTCTCTAAATGTGTAAGCAAAGTATTTATTTAAATATCAAATATGGACAGTCATTTGGTAGTTTAAAATGCAAACAGATATAAAAGTAAATTTTTACACCGAAGTATAATATAAATAGCTTTGAAATAAACTGATGAAAAAGTTAAAAAAATATTGTTTCCATGTCCAAAACAGCATTTGACCTTTCACATTCTTATTTATTGGTTTATTGCTGGTATTGCATATTTCCAGGGGTTTCCAATTAGTTATTTATTTTATTTTATTTTAGCCCACCCATTGAGTTGGCATTCTCAAATAACCAGCCCTCCCTCCCTGTCCAAGATCTACCAGGTTGCCTCTGCTCTGTTTTATTTGCCATAGAGTGAGGTCTTGTTTCTGTATTCTCAAGAAGAAGAAGAAGAACACATTATTCAGCCCTAGCCTGTCTCATTGTGGTCTGGCTGTGTTTATTTGACTTGCGTTGCCCTGTAAAAGCAGAAGGCTATGAAGGATGACCTTGGGATGTATCTGTTCTGTCCTCTCTCCCATCTATTCCACCGAGCCCAGGGTGTCTCTGTCTCAAAAGCCCCCCTACGTCCCTTCCATCTCCCCCATGGTCCAGCAACAGGCCACAGGCAGACTGCCATGATGTAATTCCTGGGAAAGATAGGTGGGCAGATATTTAAAGAGCTTTGGCAATGCTGTTCCCAGCCCATTGATTCTGTCATTTACAGGGCCAGTCTGACTCCGCTGTGTCTGGGACATCCGATAGGGGCGGTGCGGCCCCGAAAAACTGGGGCAGCGTGCCGTGTAAGCCCCTCACAAAGCCCTATAGAAAGGGTTCTGAAAGAGGACACCTCGACAAGGATTAGTCCCCCCCCCTCCCCACTTGCATTCTTTTCATCTTGTCTCCCACAATCTAAGGGTAATGACATAATCACTCCTAAGACCCTGTGTTATGCCAGATAGTGTCTCGGCCAAATACTGTCACCTCTAGTTGAGGACCCTGGGGTTTAGACTTTACATCTAAGGTTAAAAAGTGGAGATGTTCAAGGTTGGACAATGCAACAAGACTCATTCAGGCTAGATGTTCAAGGTTGGACAATGCAACAAGACTCATTCAGGCTAGATGTTCAAGGTTGGACAATGCAACAAGACTCATTTAGGCTAGATGTTCAAGGTTGGACAATGCAACAAGACTCATTCAGGCTAGATGTTCAAGGTTGGACAATGCAACAAGACTCATTCAGGCTAGATGTTCAAGGTTGGACAATGCAACAAGACTCATTTAGGCTAGATGTTCAAGGTTGGACAATGCAACAAGACTCATTTAGGCTAGATGTTCAAGGTTGGACAATGCAACAAGACTCATTTAGGCTAGATGTTCAAGGTTGGACAATGCAACAAGACTCATTCAGGCTAGATGTTCAAGGTTGGACATTGCAACAAGACTCATTTAGGCTAGATGTTCAAGGTTGGACAATGCAACAAGACTCATTTAGGCTAGATGTTCAAGGTTGGACAATGCAACAAGACTCATTCAGGCTAGATGTTCAAGGTTGGACAATGCAACAAGACTCATTCAGGCTAGATGTTCAAGGTTGGACAATGCAACAAGACTCATTTAGGCTAGATGTTCAAGGTCGGACAATGCAACAAGACTCATTCAGGCTAGATGTTCAAGGTTGGACAATGCAACAAGACTCATTCAGGCTAGATGTTCAAGGTTGGACAATGCAACAAGACTCATTTAGGCTAGATGTTCAAGGTTGGACAATGCAACAAGACTCATTTAGGCTAGATGTTCAAGGTTGGACAATGCAACAAGACTCATTTAGGCTAGATAACAATCCTTTAGGTTACGGAACTTGAGCACGTCTTATTGTGCATTCTGTATGGACATTGCATCAGCAAAATGGTATGCTATATCATCTGGAGTTCACTGAAAATGTGTCCAGTAAAAAACAAATAATATCTATTCTGCCAGCTGCAAGCAGTGCTTGGATCCTTTAATTTAATGCAAAGTTATTATGGTTTGTTCAAGTTTCACTTGAACATCCTCATATCTGTACCTGTAATGTCTTGGAGAAAACAACCTGCTTATTAGAGTTACAGGAGAACACCAGCTTGTATCTTCAAACAAGCCAAACCATTTATACATTTGCATGTTTTTCCTTTCGATCATGCAGTGGAAAGTCTTCTTATGATGGCATTAATTTTGCATCTGGCCCAACCCCAGTGAGAGCTGTTGGCAGGGTGCAGCAGACCACATTCCATCAGAGATTTTCCATTTGAAATTGATCACAGTTGAGGTGTGGAGTGTTGCACTGAGTGAAATCTGGTGAGATGATACCAAGCAGTAACTTTTTGCACCAAAATAACATTATGTCTGCTAAAATCACTCATATCACTAGACAAGTTTTTCTTCTACCCTTTGTAATAGCATAGCTGTGTCATCATCCACGATCCAATCTATCATGATTTCACTGACTAGCACAATAAATACAGTGTGAGGGCAGAACTACGGAAACAATATATCAATTTGCCACTTATTTCACTCCTTTCCAAAGTGCAGTGAAATCTGTCAGTATGGAGCAGCAAAGGGCTCAGTCAGTCATTGCTGTAATGGAGGCAGTCAAGTCAAACATCACGCCTAGCATGTTGAGTAATGTCTAAGCAGTGCCCTGGGGGAGACTTGAGTTTCCCCTCTCTCATCCCAACACCATGCTTAATGAAGGACCATTTGGATCGCCCCACGCACAGGGGACCGGACTCATCCCACAGGAAACACTAGGCCCACACACACACACACACACACACACACACACACACACACACACACACACACACACACACACACACACACACACACACACACACACACACACACACACACACACACACACACACACACACACACACACACACACACACTCACACACACACACACACACACACCCAGACACACACACACGATTGGGAACAGAGTGGGAACTGTAAATCGAGTGTGAACAAGGACACCCTTACTGTGTGAGGATGAGGCCTATCTTATGGGATGATTTGTTTTATTACACGTCTTAATGACCCTTGCTTACTTAACACATTGAAATCCTGACAGACAGCGATAATACCAAAAAACAGCCTTTTGCCATTGTATCTAAAATCAACTGCTTGGACGATATTCCCCTTGCGCTCCATTTTGGGTGCCAGAAATACAACATTTCTGTTTTTACATATCAGAGAGGTTCTGTTTGATTTGGATTTCCTGTCAGTAATCCCTTGATCTCGCCTGCTACGTTTTATGTGCTGGTCATGTTCCTCTACATCAGATTCACATTGGACTCTTGAATGAAAGAATTTCACTGCAATATACCAGAGTTTTTGAGTATATTCTCTCCCATGTAAAGAATTGTCTGGCGTAGAGTGTATAGACAGATGATGATTTGTGCACCTAGTCCAAATGATTGTTAAAATATTGGCAATCCTTGAATTACTTTTAGAGCCTTTGTTGTGATAATACATCAGTCCTACAGACTTTTAATAGGCGTTGAAGCCAGGGAGAATTTTGCATGTGTTCTCACATTCGAATTTGCCTTTCATATGAACAATAATTTGTATTCAATTTTTTTTATTTCCTTCTCATATTATGTGCTTTTCTACTTACAACCGGTTTTAAGTACCTTATAAAGTAAGTGAGCACAGTACTTACACAAGGACAGTACTTAAACCAAACAGAAATGAGCACAATTGAGTGTATAAAGAGAATATCTCATGAGTATCTATCTACCTGGGGCTTAACTCAGACCTGGGTTCAAATACTATTTGAAATATTTCAAATACTTTTAGCGTTTGCTTTAGCCTGTCTGACGTGCCTGGTGGGCATGATTTTCATAGTTGGGACTCTATTGGTTCTATTGCAAGAGGCAAGCTCAATCAAGGACAGGTCAAGTATTTTCAGAGCTTTGTGATTCCTGTCTGTTAGTTAAAAACACTTTATAAACTAAATGTATTAATGTGAATTATTTGAAATGATATCAAATAACATTTGAATCCAGGCCTGGCATACTTGTAGCTCAGTTTTCAGCTCGATATGGATGTGAAGCCAGAGTCATTTTTAACGGCTTCTCTTACCTACCACAGATACCGGGGGAAAGAGCCACCACTGGAGCAATGTGAAGACTATAATTTGTATACAAAACAGGTGTGACAGCAATCAGACTCGCTTTAGTTTTTTTGACTCTTTATGTTGAGAGCAAAGAACGATTATTATTCCCTAGGAGATTTCACATTCAATGTATGCATAAATATATATGGCATGTTGACACTGTAGCAGTTGTTTTGTGGCAACCAGGGAAAGATAAGGTGAAGGCTACGCTATAGGAATATGTACACGTGCAACATACCCACACATAGTGTGATTCGAAACTTGCCTGATCCTTTACAGTCGTATCATTTTATAATATAATATTGAGATTTAAAGCGGAGTGTCTGTTTCATGTGGCTTTTATTCATAGCCCTACGTTTTGCTCGTATCCTCAACAACTTGTGTGTGACATATCTACAAAGTTAAAGTGCAGGGTGTGTGCAGTGTGCACCACTTGCGCCGGTTGCATGTCTAACCATATTTAGCGTTGTGGTGGTAAATCCTCTGTCTATGATGTGCATCGGAGGAGGACCGGGATGGGTGGGATGCTCATTGGGGGGAAACGAGGGTGGATGCATGACAGTGGGGAAGCACGCAGGTTCTCCCTAGCCTAGCCCTAGCTGCTGCCTGAGAATCTCTGCCTCCCTGGATGGGATAGGCCCTAGCTGCATTAGCCTCCTCCACCTTGCATGGATGACTGCACAGGAACTACACCGAATTAATAACAAGGGATTAGGGACGCTTCTCCATCATCCTGTCCCACGTCAAACTATATCGGTACCTCTACCTGTTCACACAACATGTTAGCAGAGTGACTGGTGCACCCTGCTCTCACTGTTTGGGGGGGTAAGCCCTGCAGTTAATGTTACAACATATTCTTTGTGTGTTGCAAGTATTTTGACTGTACTCGTTGGTGCATGTCAAACAATATAATATGGATAGGTAATAAGGATAAAGACATGTAAATTAAAACAAGCTAAGAGTTATGGGATATACCGGTATGCCTACATAAGAGCTGGAAATGGTCTTTAGTCAAAAGGATTCAGAAGCTGCCTGCTATGTGGAGTGCTGTTCAAGATGAGTATCTGTTGCAGCCCCAGAGACAAGTTTTAACAGTTGTGTTTGTGTCTGCATCCCAAATGACACCCTATTCCCTACATAGTGCACTACTTGCCATTTGTAATGCAGTGTTTTTGATAGAATGTTGCCTTCCCCAGGAAAAATGTCCCTCCTTTTATTGCAGTAAATACATTTGACCTCATTTCACCAAACAAACTATCACAAACGTAGGGATTATCCATCACGCCTCAAACAACTGTTTCCTGAATCATTATGATTAATGTTTAATTGTCACACAAACTGGATAAGCGCAGTAAAATGTGTTTTACAGGGTCAGCCATAGTGGTACGACGCCCCCCAGACCAAATTAGTGTTAAGTGCCTTGCTCAAGGGCACATCGACAGATTTTTTACCTTGTCGGCTCGGGTATTCAAACCAGTGACCGCTCAGATACTGGCCCAACACTCCCTGGACATGGACATAATGAAGTTATAATTCAAGTGCTACATAATAGAAGGATGGTTGTAAAACTCAAACTCCATAATACAGTTTTACTACACAGGTAGACCAGCTCTGCACGCTTATATGCAATGTCCATGGTATTGCAGATGCATGTTCACATTGAAAACTGTAACGTTTTTTCATACTGTCATTGGGGTTACATATTTTCAAGGATCGGGGCCTGTAGGAATAGACATCACCATTTCAGTATGAATAGAGCCCCCACCGATGAGACAAACTAACAGTGTTTGATGTTCTGAGGAGTACATTCAGTTTAACACCTTAAGAATGTCTAACACATTTTTCCAAATTGCCACTGGAGTGGTGTGCTCTCACAGCTGTTGAAAGACACAGCCATTGAATGCCATTCAAACAACAGTGGGGCTCAAAGGGAAGAACAGACTGATACCTGTATCTATCCTCTGTTCACTTTGTTCATGTGCTGTACGTGCTGATATAAAGGTATGTGAGTGAGAACATAGTTTACTTTGCGCCACACTCAATAGGAATTAGAGTAAACATAAAGGGCAGTTTTTCTATTTCGTCATGCTATGATTTTCATTTCTCTGTGTAAAGACTCAGTACTTCATCTGGGGCATGTCCAAGATAGTTTCACTGAGGTACAATGAATCCAAATTTCTTGGCAAACTGTGGGACGCACCACCACCTATCATCACTATTGGATGTCATGGTAGCAAAAACATGATGCCCACCTGTGTGAAGCAATGTGAAGCACGATCAATGAAAGTGAGAATAAAAGACTTGAGCAGTCGCAAAAAAATCCGATCTTTTAATCCTCAAGAGGCATTGCTTTATTGCTACGCTACTGTAGCAACTCTAATGATATTTGGTGGTACACACTGCTTAAAAGTGTCAAAAAAGTTGTAACAGTGATTTGCGCAATCTTGTTTTTTTAGCTGGAATAACAGTAATAATTATCTTGGTTACAGCTGGGCTGACTTCCTAAAATTTAGAAAATCCTTTAGGGCACAGTTTTAATCGTTTAATTACAATTGCGTGTGCTAACAATACAACATGATAACAAGCAGAGCAAGAGGGCTGCTTTCCTGGCAGTGCTATGCTGACTTTTTTTTATTATCACACAAGGAATAGCTAAGATATATAATTATAAGTTGCATGTGTGGGTAACTTGAGTTGGTCTGGGAAAAAAAACAACATACGATGATCTACGTATGACATCGATATGAAAGGAGAGGTGCAGAAGAGGTGCATATCTTTTGAGTCCTTAAGTATTAGCAGCTAAGCATAGCGTTAAACACCTTGTTTTGTGCCTTCCTCTGTTGTCAATGTTCAGTGTGCATCGCTTCAATCAAACAGAGTCGTCAGAGAGGCTCCCCAGTGGTGATTGTCAGTTTTTAAATCAATACACTCATCATTAAACTGGTAAATGTGTAGTTTATGGAATAGTTCTTTCAGATTAAGATTTTCTTTTACATTTCAATGTTTAAATATTTTTAATGTGCTCTTGTAAGGGTCGTATGAAAGTGAGAGATATTAAGAGAGAATTTCTACATGAATGTTAGCGAGAGAGAGAAAGTTGCCTTATAATTAACTGGCTGTGTTGCAGTGTTGTGGAAAATATGTGGCAGATTATGCAGTAACAGTATCTTTGGCTTGACAAAATCTGTCTCCCTTTTATCTGTCTCCAGGCTTCAAAAGCACAACAAAAACACACAGACATCCAACATACAGGAGGCACTGTGTTACTTGTTTATTTTGTCTGCTGTCACAAGGAAAGAGAAAAGGGAGTAGACAGAGAAAACCCCCAAAATATGAAACCTTTTTATTCTAGTAATACTGAAGACAAGACAAACAATGGATTACTTTGTTTCTGTTGAATATAACGAGAGGCGAGTCTCTCTTTCTGTGAAGAAAAAGCGGCATGTTAGTTTTGCAGATAAGTGATCCGTGTCCTCCTGCCAAACCTAAACAAATTCCATTTTAGACAGCTCACCTCCATGGCTTGTACTAATCTCCTCTTCTATCTCACCACCACGTTCACTTGACATTTGGGGAGGAGGAAGGAGGGCTTTGCTCGGGGAGGATTCAAGGCATTTGTGACCGACCAGCTTGATTCGGTCTTATGTTGCAACATTTGAAATTGTGTTTTTTACATTGAATAAAAGTAGAGACTCAGAGCTAGAAAATTGTATATCATACACTACAGTTGAGGAACAATGGGAAAGTCATTCTGCTTTGAAAGTTGATAAACTTGTAACCTCACTTTTAAGAAAATGACCCTTGCATGTTTTGGTACATACTGGAGAGATCTTCTTTGTCTACACACATTCAGCATCATTTACACCCTATTAAGGATTCACATGGTAGGCTAAACAACTACTGTACTAAACAACCAAAGATTTCAAGACTAAAGACTAGTTTATACTATGGGTGTGTTCGTAAATCTAATCTGGAGTGCCAGAGTGTGCTTTGGCCGTTCGTAAATTCTGGACACACACTGGACCCTCTGGCCGAAAAGTAGCGTTGATCCGAGTGTTCTAAACCTAACAACAGCAGTCAAGCACCCAAGCTAACGTTGGCTAGCTTTTTAGCTACTTCCAGACACATATGAGAGAACAGCTCACTCTGACCATTTTACTTGCCCTAGCAGAGCTGGTTAGGCTGTTTTTTATGTCATCCAGAGCGTAAATGATGGCAATTGTGCTGCTGGTAACAATTTAATTATGATTTTTTTGCCAACGTTTACTGACACTGGACATATTCAATGGGTATTGAGCATTCGCAAATTCGTCAGTTATTCTGCGCGAATTTACCAGCTACGTCTATTGACAGTTGTCGCAGTGACATCATCCACATTCTATTGAAATAGTTACTTGCATATTGGAGTCTTTTGTTTAGACATGTAGCTAGCTAGCTAGCTAGCTAAACAATGGACCATAATGCCAATTCAAATGTAGCTAGCTAGACTCTATTACCCGCATACATGGATGCCATGGTTACCCTTATTTGGAAGATGTAATCCGGAGACAGTTGTTTTATACAACAGCCTTCTGTGTATTCTCTTTTCGACTCCATCTGCATATTTGCAATCAAACGCCAGAATCCTTAGCTATCGTACTCTAATTCCACTGATTTCAAAACTCGGTCCCCCAGAAAGTGGAGAGTAACCCTTATGCAGTTCCCCTGGAGCAATTTTTCAACTTGTCAGCTCGGATATTAGAACTAGCGACTTTTCGGTTACTGGCCCAACGCTCTAACCGCTAGGCTACCTGTCACCCTAATATCACTAGCATAAGGGAGTTTTCACTTAGAAATGGTATAAGTCCATGAACTTTACTGGCAAGTCAATTTCAATAGCCACTGTTGACTTTTATGGCATGTCACCATTTTTATTTTCATATTCAAGATGGTCATTACACTCCTGTTATACTGTAAGTATGTTTGTAGGCATAGGTGAAAGTGTGGTTGGGTGTTTATAAATATTATTGTAGACTAATTGGGCACAAAAATATCCAATGGATAGAGACATTTTACATGGAGTCCAGAATGCACAGTATGATCATGGAAATGTCCATGTGTTGCAAAAAATGCCTTGAGAAGTCTTGTTTATTTTCCTCTCACCCTATTGGGCAAATAATAATTGACGTGGCACCTGAGTGAATTATCTGGACAGAAAAAATAAGCAGAAAGGGAAAGTCTTGGAGAGAAAAAGTGACTGAACATAGTTGGCAGAGTGCAAGGTACGACACAAAAAGCCTTATTCCCTCTGTCTGGAATGGCAGTAGACCGGCAAGGAGAGACAGGGAGAGAGAAAGAAAGAGAGTTCACTTCATAGTGTGACCTGGCTTGATGTCTGCCACCATTTAATATTATCTTAAGGCAAGATTTTCCAATTATGGTTGGTAAGCAGAAAATATGACTCATTGGATTCAGTTACTTAGTTACAATACTTTGCATTGTGAGGCAGTGGGCAAAATTATTCCAGACTGAAATATCTGATGAATCTTGCAATTAGCACTGCTCTCCTCAAAGAGTATTTGTTATTGAGGATTACGAACACAGTGCAACAGTTTGGGACTAGCTGGATTCTGCCAGCACCCTTGATCCCACTTTATTTTACTGGGCACTTGTTTAGTGCTCCCTCTTAATCAGCCAGGTTAATTTAACTACATCTGGCTCCCCTTGGTGTATCATTGATTCATAATAGGCCTGTGCTCAAAGCATAATCCTAAACGCCAACTTGGTTTTCATTCATTCAACTGTGTTCATTCCAAAATCGAGCTATGCCGTCTATTTGAATGAAGAATGTCTCATGGATTTTCCCTCTCATGTATCTTAAAGATTCCTGACAACCAGAGAGTGGATCCCCTGGGATCATGGATGGACTTTGTGAAACGACCCGTAGACAACTTCCCTGGGAAGTGCCGCAAACGCAAACGGCCATTGGTAAATATAATGGCTTCAGTAGTGGTTTAAATAAGCTAGCTGATCAAGCACTGGTCCATTCATTACATTGGTCACAAAGCATCTAGTATGATACACAAGTAGAATATTGATAGTTTTAATATCAAAACAACTTTCTGTGTCAAATCGTATGTACAGTAGATGTATGATGAGCCTATATTATAATGTGATGTGTTATTATTTCCTGGTCTCTGTCAGCCAGGGCCACCAGGTCCTCCTGGTCCTCCAGGCCCCCAGGGGCCACCTGGATCCCCTGGGGCAGAGATCACGCAAGAGGTCCTCCTCCAGGAGTTCAAAGAGATGATAAAAGGTAACATCATATAAAGTCATAGAATGTCATATAAAGACACAACATGTTCTAAAGTCTGATCTGGTCCTACACTGAGTATAAAAATCATGTTGATTCCAAAACATTGGTGATTGATTAACTGCTACTGCTGATGGATCATTGTGTCAGTGAAGGCTGAAGTATTTCATTAGTAACTGACCAGCCGGGGTAGATATCGGGTCTGAGTGACAGCAAACGCACTACTCTATTGCTGTACTGTAGTACTCAGAGAAAGTTGTTCCTATAGTTCAAAGTCAAGTCCATGTTCTTGTCATCTTTCTAGTTGAGATTCCCATATTCCTTCTGTGTTTTCACCAGAAGCTACAGAGAGGAGAGCTGCTGCAGTGGACAGGCAGACCAGTACCAGTCCTAGTCAGATACCCATGGTCCTCATCGCCCTGGAAGGAATGACCTCTTACAGGAAGATAGAGGAAGCCTTTCACTGTAAACTCATAGGACCTGTGGTTGTCGACAAGAAGACACTGATGGAGCTACAGAACTTTCAGACGGTACGTTTTGGAGGAACATTCGAGAAGTTTGTGAAGAATGTAGAAGTTTGTGAAGTATTTGCTCACCTCCTTGACCATCTTCTTTATCCTCTGGTCTTACTCACCGTTCAACCCACAATCACTTCTCTTTCTTTCTATTTTCTTTCTTTTAACTTTGTTTTCACCGTAGGTTTGACGTTTTAACCAGCAATGATTCTGGTTACATCCACCTGAAGCCAGGAATCATTAGGGATCATCCCTTCCCTAAAGTCTGACAAAGCAGTACCATGCTTTGAGTTTAGACTGGCTTCTTAGTCCTTAGCAAAATAAAATCTCCTTTTGCAATGCTCCACATCACTTTCTGGGTGGCATACAAAAGCCACTCTGTCTTTGACTTGGAATATAGTGCAGAGAGGAAAAAAATAGACACTGTTTGAAGCGGCATGATGTAGTGGAAGAACTATGCCCAGGGACATCTGAGGCGGGAGGTTAGGAGTAGACCAATCAAATAAAATGTATTCATCACATAGACAGGTTTCAGCAGGTATAAAATAAATACATTCATAAAAATAAAGTTTTTAATGAAAATGTGTCAATCATTATTTGGATATGTTGGTAACCCGTTGTATTAAAGTGATAATGCCCCCGAAGCCGTTGTTTGGATGTTATATTGGCACGGGTGTTGTTAGGCCCGATACGAAGTCAATATATCCACCAAACACCGGCTTCGAGGGCATTATCACTTTTATATAACGGGTTACTAACATATCCAAATAATGATTGGCATATTTTAATTAAAAATTGTATTTTGATGAACTTATTCATACTATTTTATCCTTCCACAAAATATAGTCCCGACACAAATCTAAGGTTGCTACCCAAGCCAGCTGGTCGTTCGTTCTATCGGTTCGGTTGCCAGAGACGCAACCCAGTCGCTCAGTCTTTTTGTTCTGTATCTATGGACTAATTCGTTCTAAATGTTCCATTGCCATTCCTTGCTTGCTAGCTAGCCAACTACGGCTAGTTTACAGTCATGTCAAAAAGCCAGAATAACAGCAAAGTAGCTGCATTTGCATTTGTTTAAGCTGTTTTCTTGTGACATTTATTTAGATTAATCCATAACAATGAGCTAATGAGGCGCGATTTCGCCTGGCATAGAAAATGTGCTCACTAGTCAGGACACTGTTGTTCAGAGGAGCACAGCTAACACAATCACTTCAAACTGGAGCTGGAAAAACTGCAAACTAGCTGTTTCGTTTGACCTTTTTTCAGTTTACATTTCTTTGTATATATCCATAAAAATGATGCCAGCTGATGCATGATTTCGACTGGCTGAGAAACGCTGCCTGCCTGTCTGTCTCATCCCGACTCCCAACACGTTCATTTCTATGGGACAGCTGGAGATCGAATTTCAATATTGAAACGATATTGCAAATGTCGGAGAGACAGACAGCAAGGTCTATACAAATCTCCACTGTTGAAAACTAAATGTTAGTCTAAAAGAAATGTGAGATAATGTCTATATGCTTTTAATAGTGGAGATCAAGTCTATAAAGTGCCTGACTGGGTTCATGAGACAGTTGATTGCACAGTCAGATGGAACAGAGTAAATAGGCATTTTAACGTCATAGATTTAGCCGGTGGTAACTTGTGGAATAGACACCGGCTGGAATGTGGTTTTAACCAATCAGCATTCAGGATTAGACCCACCCGTTGTATAAATAGTCATAATTTACAAATATAAAGTGGGTATTGACTTTGTCAGGTAGTGGAATAAATAGTTAGTATTCCAATGTCCGTTGGAAAAGTTTGTATTGTTTTCTCGGGTGTTCCCTTTGGCAAACATACATATACATTTGGTAGGTCTTTGATTCACTTTAGCCAGATATCAATTGAGCCCAAATGATCTATGAGTAATTGTACAACTCCATTCTACAAGTAACATTATATTTGTCCTTCCAGCCTCCTGCTAAAGGTGCCTTCATCAGAGGGACAGGAATGGACCAATCCACAGGACGATTCACGGCTCCTGTCACAGGAATCTACCAGCTCTCTGCTAATGTTCATATCGGTAAGGAATGCTTCTCTACTTTAGGGAAATCCAATTATCAGGGACTCATCTTGGGAAATGTATTGATTTAAAAGTTGTATATAAGGTATCAGTACAATGCACGAGGGGCATTGAGGCACAATTTATCCAGAATTCTTTTCTAAAATATTGTACATCTTCAGAGGACTCTGTGACCTTTTCTTCAGAGAGGTGTTTCTGAGCTGGATAATGTATGACCTCAGAGTAACTCTGTTTCCTCCCTGAAGACCACAACGAGGTGAAGAGGATTAAGAGTCAGCTGAGAGCCAGGGACAATGTGCGAGTGCTGATCTGCATTGAATCCCTGTGCCATCGATATACGTGAGTAGGCCTACCCTCATTCCCAGTCTATTGATTGTCTACCATTTAACAATAAATCAGCATGATGAAGATCTAGGCACCCTATGAAACAAACTCAAATGAGTCCACTCCACACTTTTTCACCTTGGCATAAAGACCATATGGTTCTTATTTGTTCCGGCTTTTGCAACACGGTAAAATGGAATGTAGTAAAAACTATCCCTGACAAACAAAACAATATCATAACAATTGTTTTCTTTTCCCCCATAAGAGTTAGCTAATCTGTTATCGTCATTGAATCCATGCCTGATAATCAGTGTTTAATGCCAGTTTTACTTTTGCTAGTATTTACGAGCTGTTAAAGATGTTGTCTATTATACGTTGTGTGGAACCCGTTAGGCATTTCCTGTGTTAAAGTGGAACACGTCTTTAAAGGAAATGTCCTCTCACCCCTTCCCCTGGTCTCTTTATAGACTGACCTTTGACCCCTGGGACACCATGCTGCTTCCAGCACCACAGGCCAGGGTCATATTCATTTGAGCAAATCGTAGAAAAACATTTTTGCTGTGAAAAAATTAAAAGGAACATTTCTTATTGGACGTTTGGTGCCTATTGAATATGACCCTGAATAGAGAACGACAATATTACACACTCGTTTGTAGATACCAGTATATTGCACACCCATTTTGGGTGATACGAGTACTGTTGTTCACATATTTTTGCCATTTCTGTTTATATAAAGTAAGCAAATGTTTTTTTTTACGAATGGTACCCAATATCTCCAGAATATGTAAAGGCCACAACCTTGCTTCACAACCTGGTTTTATAAAAAAAAAAAAGTATAAATAATATTGATATGATGGTTACCTTACCCGAAAAAGTGGACTCATTGTTGTTGCTTTTCCACCCCAAAGCCTCCAGCCTGTCTGGCTCTCCCACACATGAAAATGCTGAGAATGTAAAATGAGCCTCATTGCGATGGCAGTTAAGTGAAGACAAACATGATTGATTCACCATAAAAATACAGCGTTTTCCACTAAACAGGAGCCAGTGGTCTCAGCAGGAGTTGTACTACTAGACTCCACGCCTGCAATATTACTGTCTGCACTGCAGACTTCATTAAAGGCTCACTGTAATGATGATGATGACTCCAGACCCCAAAATTAAGCAATGACATGTTTATTTAATGTGTACAAAAACACATTTTGCATGATATATCATGCAATTTTATTTCTGGATGTTTTAGGTGTGGATAGATAAAGTCAAGTTATTTTGAACTAATGTAAAGACCAGGTAACAAGATTTTGAGACATTTGTTGTCTGTTTTCCTCTTCATTACAGGTCGTTAGAGATGATTGTTGGACTGGAAAGTAACAGCAAGATCTTCACAGTGTATGTGCAAGGGTTGCTGGAGCTACAGGTAGGCGTTCATTTGTCAAACTGATCATCACAACGCTTACCATGAAGATTTTCCAATAGGGTCTAACTGAATATAGAGCAAGATATTGTACAATTAGTACAATTACTTCTTATAATGGGTTTTAAAAGATAGCAAAACAAACCGTCATCATATTATTGTATTTAAAATGTTATTGTATCTCCTCAGGTTGGACAGTATACCTCTATATTCGTGGACAATGGTGCTGGGGCATCCATCACAATACAGAATGGCTCTGACTTCATGGGCATGTTGCTGGGTGTATAGCCTCACGTCCTGCCATTGGTGCTGGGGGTATTCCTTCCCTCTTCCCATTGGACACCAGGGCCCTGGCCATGCAAGGCATCTGTCTTACCTGTATCTGATTGGACTACTAACAGATGCCATCTGCCAATCCCCATCCATGGAGGAGAAAGCAAAAGGCATGAGCAGCCTTTGCAGCCATTGAACTTCTCTACATGCCGTATCCTGGAAGAACCGTTTTGAAAGCTTAAGGACTGTGTCTCTCCACAGAAAACCATGAAAACAAGCACTCCTATGGGCCAAGAAATACACTTGAGAAGAAGAAAAAAAGCTATAATGAATATCATTCATGCAATTGAAAGGTGTTTATCATCTGATGTCAATCTCTTTATTGGAATGGCAGTAGCTAAGAAAGTACAGTACATAGACTCTGTGAGTGTGTATAAACACTGGATGATGCAAAGATGCTCAGAATGCATTGTATGGGTGCCCCAACTTCTCAGCTAGGGTTGCAAAATTCAGAAACATTTAGGAATATCCAACCAGGAGTTTTTGAAAACAAGGGAATTTGGGGAAAGTTACCGGAATTTTGCAACCCTATTCTCAGCAAAGTGACCTCTACTGTATGTTCTATCTAGGGGGACTGTGTGTGTCTCATGTGGAGTCTACAGCCCACTGAACACAATAGAGGAAACATTGGCCTCTGTATGAAACCAGAGGCCAATATTTTGTGGGATTCAAACCCAAACTATGGAATGTGTTTAGAGCATTCAAATGAAATGCAAGTATGTTGGCCATTCTCTTTTATACCGCTGTACAATGCCTTCAGAAAGTATTTATACCCCTACACTTATTCCACATTTTGTTGTCTTACAGGCTGAATTCAAAATGGATTAAATCAATGTTTTTTCTCACCCATCTACACACAATACCCCATAATGACAAAGTGAAAACATGTTTTTAGAAATGTTTGCTAATTTATTGAAAATGAAATACAGAAATATCTGTCCAGCTCTGTCAAGTTGGTTGTTGATCATTGCTAGACAGCCATGTTCAAGTCTTGCCATAGGTTTTCAAGCCAATTTAAGTAAAAAATGTAACTAGGCCGCACAGGAACATTCAATGTCGTCTTGGTAAGCAACTCCAGTGTATATTTGGCCTTGTGTTTTAGGTTATTGTCCTGCTGAAAGGACTGTCCTGCTGTCTCCCAGTGTCTGTTGGAATGCAGACTGAACAAGGTTTTCCTCTAGGATTATGCCTGTGCTTAGCTCTTTTAAGTTAATTTTTATCCTAAACAACTCTGTTGCCGATGACAAGCATACCCATAACATGATGCAGCCACCACCATGCTTGAAAATATGAAGAGTGGTACTCAGTGATGTGTTGTGTTGGATTTGCCCCAAACATAATGCTTTGAATTCAGGACATAAAGTTAATTTCTTTGACAATTATTTTGCAGTTTTAATTTAGTGTTTTATTGCAAACAGGATGCATGTTTTGGAATGTTTGTATTATGTACAGGCTTCTTTCTTTTCACTGTCGTTTAGGTTTGTATTGTGGAGTAACTACAGTGTTGTTGATCCATCCTCAGTTTTCTCCTCTCACAGTCGTTTAACTCTGTAACTGTTTTAAAGTCACCATTGACCTCGTGGTGAATCCCTGAGCGCTTTCCTTCCTCTCCATCAACTGAGTTAGGAAGGACGCCTGTATATTTGCAGTTACTGGGTGTATTGATACACCATCCAAAGTGTAATTAATTAGGTTATCATTCAAAAATCATGTTAAACACTATTATTGCACACAGAGTGAGTCCATATAACTTATTATGTGACTTGTTAAGCAAATGTCTACTCCTGAATTTAGGCTTGCCATAACAAAGGGGTTGAATACTTATTGACTCAAGACATTTAAGCTTTTTATTTTGAATTAATTTGTAAACATTTCTAATAACATATGGGGTATTGTGTGTAGGCCAGTCACACAATATCAATTCAATTATTTTTGAATTCAGGCTGTAACACTACAAAATGTGGAACAAGTCAATGAATACTTTCTGAAGGCACAGTATTTAATATAGAGTGTTTCCACGTTACGCTTATGCCAAATTATGTAATTGTCAAGTAGAAACATTTTTGCCTACTGGTTTATAAAATGCCATTTGTTTCATCAAAAAGAGACTGACCATGTTATCTATTCAATTAGAAAATAATCACATTTTGATTTTTGTGGTGTGTATATCTATAAAATAATCTTGCCATATAGTTCATGAAGTTGTCTGCAAATGATGATAATATTTAATTAATACACATTGTTAAGAGTTGAATTTGGACATACATAGGGTATATGTTCAAATGTATCCACACATGTAATGGAAAATGGATATTAATATCTTTTATCACCCTAGGGATCAATTTACAGTTTCAAGACCACCACAAATTGGACTATCGTTATGTTTTATACTGATTTACTTTTTTAATAGCTAATATGATCAAAATTAAACCAAGGTCAAATATTATGTTATTTCTGTATTTACTCAATACATGTGAGCGCTGCTTAAAGCTTGACATTTATATTGGAGAAGGCTACAAGTATCAGCAATCAATGCTTCTATGAGGATTGCAAGCATGTTTACTGGTCTATAGATGACTTCATCATTAGGAATAGGACGTCCTCATAGGACCTTAGCGCCCAGTTGTTGGGTAGATTAGTGCCTTGACCAGTCATATAATGGAGTTATAATGCGGTTATAAATCATTTTTTAAATATATTTTGGGTGGTCTGTGTATCACAAGGCCATAATCACAAGCTTTTAGCCTCCATTGCACAAATGCCTGTCCAGTCACTTGTATGAGCTTGTTATCATCGATGCATGAATGCCTTTAATAAGAGAGTTCTGCTCATAGAAGCGTTGTTGAGCCCAAAGTGCCAGTCACACACTGTACCCACACAGACTTTACATACACCAGACAAACTACAGTAATCTGCTGATCCATGGGAAAGACTGTTGTAATTCCTCAAGCCCGTACCAGGCCCTTCTACTAATATTTATATTGCATGAGTTTATTCTGCCCTACCAATCAAAAGGCAGTAACTGCTCATAGCGTGGAACTGAGAAAAATGGCTTTTGTTTACCTTGGTTTCACAGTAACTTAATGCAGTTACTGCTAACATGACACTCATTTTCTCCAAAACACGATACAATAAAGGCAGGATACTTGTCCACATGATTAAGCATGTATTTAATGTAGCAAAAATGACATTAACTCATTTTGCTTGGTAGGGCAGTATTGTGTTAGACTAACCACTAATTTATCGTTTCTCATACAGGTGAATCAGACATGCCTTCTAGGGATAGATTCAGGCCTCGAACCTGCATGTTCCTGCATGTGGGCGCAGCTGAAAAAAAATCTGCAAAACCAAAACAGATCTGTATATAATGACGAGATTCTCATGTCTCCGCCCCTAACAATAGGTCAAAGGGGGGAAAGCAGTTGACAAGTTTAGGTCCAAAATAATCCCATAAAAATGCATTGGGTTTATTTTGGACTGTATTTTGGCCTCTTCCTCTCTAGTGTTACAGATGTAAAGGTCATTTTCGATTCAGCCGTCAAATGCAGTGTTTACAGTGAATGCAGTCTCCACTAAAGCGAGAACAATCATTCTGTAAAGCTGATCTTCCGTGATGCGGATTGAATAGAGCCCGTAGACCAATCAGTTCAACCTTAACACGCAATAACCGACAACTGCATAACAGTTTCATTGTTTTTATTTAGGCAATGTCTAGAGTTGGAGCTGTCAAATCAGCAAGCGGTTCCTGGCATTATAGGCCTACCTACATTGCCATTGGATGCGCAGAGTAGCATTAGTTATAATCTCAGCCTTGTTCAGTGCTGTGTATTCATGGATGCCAAGGGAAGCCAGGCTTCCCCAAAATATTTACCAAGATAAAAATAACAAAATTATTTTTCTTCCGTCTCTCTGTGTTTCATACATTTCCTTCAATTCACAAGAGTCTGAATGTATTTCACCGGAGAAATCATCCAAGCGAATGAAACAGCGCCCCTCTGTCTCAGAATGTGTAGCGTATCTCTCTGATGCTGTCTGGTCAAAAAGAGTATGGCATTGTTGCCACCCGTAGCATTGAATGCAAGGGAAGCCAGTGAGCATTTGTCCTCCCTTGATAAAAAATTAATACAATAATAGCCAATCAGAGTTGCGCTAAACTGAGTGAGCTCAGCTGTGAATGGCCCTGGCACACCAACAAAAAAGTGTCAAGGGAAGCCAGCTTGGATTTGGATTCAGACCAATCACATCACATCAGAAGTCAAGCTTCATTGTTGTGTCTTGTTGTGTTGTTGTCCTCTGGTGGCTAGCTAGCAGCCCTTTCCTAAATTAGCCATGGATGAAGATAAGGATTGTACTTAATTCCCATACTGGTCAATGATTATAACGGCGATTCTGATCCAACCATAAATTCATATATTGTGCCCCTGGCCTGAGAGGATGGAAGTTTAATATGTAGCTAGATGTAGTATGCTAATGTTAACTAGCTGGCCTGGCACATAGTTGCCCATGAAAGGAAGTTCGGCTAGCAAGCAACTATTTTAGTCAGGTAGCCTAGGACAACAAAAACTAAAAGCGTGTACCGTATGATGGAGTGATAGACTGTTTTGGCAACATGAAAGAGAGGAGGATGGCATTGGCGTTTCTCTACAAGTAAGGTGAGTTAACATGTTTTTTTCTACTTGCACGCATGCACGCACACACACACACACACACACACACACACACACACACACACACACACACACACACACACACACACACACACACACACACACACACACACACACACCACACACCACATACACAGAAAGCACAGGCAATTAGATGATGTTGAAGTTGAAATAGTGGAAGCAGCTCCTGTTTTCTTTGTGCCTTGCAGTAACTCTCCGTGGTTCTAAATCTATAGTTGTTTAGTAGTCAGAAAATGTCGGAAACATTATCTTGATTGACCATGCTGTAGGTCATGTAACTGTTTGTTACATGCAGTATGATTTGTGGACTTCACCAGACAGATGTTGCTCTCTGGTTTTGTAATGAAACAAATGTGTGGTTGAATTTTTTCTACCACTGTGTCTTCTTATTGTCTCAGCCTTAGGCTTATATATCACGGTGTTATGGCATATGAACTAACAGGTTATAGAGCTAACAAAGCAATTATCACAACACATGGTTTTTTTCCGGGCCTTGGCTTCCCCGGTGATTTTACCCACGCACCGCTACTGGCCTTGTTGCCAGCTTGAACAGTTGGAATGTGTGTTGGAATCTTCATCTCAATTAGGCTGATTTAAAAGCTTATTATTTAGTTGAATGATTTTCAATTTCAGTGTCATTATTTCTATATAGACTACTCTTTCTCGTTCTGAACATCTAACGATTTAAGGACGGGTGTGGTTACGTAACACTAGTACTAGCTAGCTTTCCATCCAATTAGGAAAAGATGTTAATGCAAATGTTCTGCTTAAAGAAAATATGCACATTTTCCCACCAGTGGTGTGTTTCCACCAAACTGACTTATAAAGCAGTGCATGATGTCGTAGTGCACACAAAATGTACTTTTTCGCTTACATTTTCACATACTGAATGAAAATCTAAAGTTTCCATTGAATGTTCAACTCTACTGATTTGTCACAAAGAATGTTGTGTTAAATAGAAAATGTGCCTACTCTGGTCTTGGCACATGTCCTCTAGGCAACAGAGTTGCAGATACACTGTAGGTAGGCTGTGCAGGTAAACTAATCTACATGATGGGATTATTATGGATAAAAGCGAGAATATTTGTATTTGTTAAATGCCAGTCTAGCATTGATCATCATGTCACCAGAATAATACCTCCGATGTTTATTAGAAAGGAGCATCAAGCTCGTCACCGTCCACTTTGACCACCCTGTGAAGGGTTACCATATTTGAAATGATGTCATGAGAGGGAGGGTCCATCCGTTTCCTAAATATAGCCTACTCTCTTAGGTCAATACACAAACAACTTGCCTACTGCTAATAATCTGACATTTTCAGCAGTGCCATTATGGTTGTCTAAACACACCTCATTATTTCATGTGAATTTGTCTGGCAGTGTTCAGTGTTAGGTCGTTCCTTTATCATTTTAATGTGTTTGACAAAGACATGTTCTATTTTGTCTGTCTATTCTGTTGTTCTTGGCACATTCGTCCCGGGTCCTGTACTAGGCAAAGTCAACCTAATATGAGAGATGTTTTTCAAAGAAGTCCAATCTGTGGTGGTCTTGAAACTAAAGGATTTGATGATAGCTGCAGTACTGTATATGCTTCAGGAGGAATTGATGCGGTGTAAAGTGGAGACTAGCCACCAGTCAAATCAGATTATGCATACCCCCATTGTACCAGAGCTACCATACCCTAGATTTACAAACAATGGGGAAAGAGAAAGGCACTGTATTTCCACACCACATTTCCTCCTTCTATCGGATTGCTCAATAATTGAATGCCATGCCAGGCACATACTTGAGAGTTTTGATTGTCTTATGTTTTTCTATATGTGTTTAATGACAGCTATGTGAGCATGCCGCGACTCATTCTCTGCCCTGGCGTCTAACACACACACACACACACACACTCTCACACACACACACACACGCAGCCTGCCTGCCAAAGCGGTTGCGAAACGGCTCTGCCTGCGCTACACCACGTCTTCGACTGAGACTCCCTGACAGGAATTTCCCATCGCCCCATTATCAGCATCAGACCAGCTGAGTGATCGCAATTGCATCTGCCCAAATGCTAAGAGCAAACGTTGTTCCTCCTTTCCCTCCTCCTACGCAGAGAAGTGAGGTTTTATGAATGGGCTCATTGTGAAAGTGTGAGGTTTCTGTCTTTCTGTTTGTCTGTCTGGACCAGGGTTGCGTAAACGATCATAGTTGGGCTGTATAGCTTTAATGAGGCTTTAATTAGCTAGCATGATTCCTCCCTGCTTTGAAACTAACTGGGACCTGTGGGGTGATGGTGTGATGGCTTTAGCAGAGTTACTCCCATGATGCACATGGCTCCTTCTGATATTTCTTAATTGCTTTCTCTTTACTTTCGGATTATGTGCGTATTGTTTTGTATTGTTGTTTTCTAGGTTTTATTATTACCTATTATTATTACCGCACTGTTGGAGCTGCACCTGCGATAATGTCTGCAAATCTGTGTACACGGGCATTAAACTTTGATTAGATTTGACAGTCATCCACACCAGACAATTATGGCAGCTTGTCCACGCCAGAAGACTATGGTAGCTCATGACAATGGTAACCTACAAGACTGCCAAGTGCCAATGCAACATTATCAATATTGTTGGGCGGGCGGGCGGACGGACGGACGGACGGACGGACGGACGCCCGCCCAACAATATTGATAGACAGACAGACAGACAGACAGACAGACAGACAGACAGACAGACAGACAGATAGATAGATACTTTATTGATCCCTGAGGGGAAATTTCTTTGTCAAGCAGCTACGAAAAAAACACAGGGCAGGTGCAAAATGCCAGAACGAAAATACACAAAAGACAGATACACGATACATGATACATCGAGCGGCAGTATGAAAAAGTATACAAATACAAGAAGTCTGGAGTGCAAAAAAGCTTTAAAAAGACATTACATAGTATGGGTGGATGGCTGAATATGTACACTATACATTGGTGGATGCTGCATGGTTAACTATACTATACAGGTCGATGGCAGAGAAATACTTAAATTGCAGAGTCGTGAGGGTTTTATTTGATTTTACTTATTCACTTCTTATCTGGTGAAGTAGCTAGCCTTTAGATAGGGTGCTCCCACTTTATTGTAACAAGAAAAGTGGTTTACACTATTTGTCCCAATAATACAAGACAGATGGGAATGATCCAGAAACTAGATTGTAGCTGAGGATGCAGAAGGGACACTGTTTGGATGAGAGGTGGCCCCATGCTCTCTGTCTCTCTCCTGTTTGTCAGCACTTCCAAACAAGGCTACCTGTGGAGAGCAGAGCAGACAGAGAGTCTGCGTCCCAAATGGAACTCTATTCCCTACATAGTGCACTACTTATGACCATGGACCCTGGTCAAAAGTAGTGCACTATAAAGGGAATAGTGTGGGGACACAGCCAGAGAGACTGTCTCTCCCTTGGAGATGCACGCCAAGCTTCTGTATATTATGTTTTGCGCATGCTTTGAATTTTTTCACAGCAACCTAAGTCACTCCAAACAGTTACTCAGTCCAAGACCCACTGCTACCTAGGCAGGGAGCTCGAAACACAACTGTTGCTATGATACCAGTTTAGTCGCTCAGTCCTTTCTTTTGTCTCTCTGTAGGAAAAGAGAGAAGGTGCAAAGAAAATGAAATGGAGGGGTCACGTGAAGCATTCCTGAAGGTTTTCTACTTTCTTCCTGTTTTAGGAGTCTCCGTCACTTCTTTCTTTCTTTCTTTCTTTCTTTCTTTCTTTCTTTCTTTCTTTCTTTCTTTCTTTCTTTCTTTCTTTCTTTCTTTCTTTCTTTCTTTCTTTCTTTCTCTTTCATTTTTTCGTTCTTTCTTTTTTTATTTCGGGCAGACAGGTGAATTATCTTGACTTTGTCTCCTAGTCATAGATTACATTACGATGTGCAGTTCAGTGAAGACTTGGAATGAGCAAAGTACACAGACAATGAGCAACCCTCGATTTTCCCATAAATTGTGCTTCGCATGCAGAAGTACAAAAGCAGGGGTTGTTCTTCTGACCTGGAGGCTCCAAGGAAGCATCCAGACTTTGCCAGGAGTTGTTTTTCCGCTAATAGCACCTAACCCCTCTGTCTGTCTGTATCAGTCAATGTGCGGAGTCAAACAGAAAAGTAGAGATTGTTGGTGTACGTGATGTCATTTATTTACCGTAACCATAGCTCCTACAGATATACATATAGTGCATTCGGAAAGCAATCAGACCCCTTCCCTTTTTCCACATTTTGTTTTACGTTAGAGCCTTATTCTAAAAATGATTAAATAAAAATTATTCCTCATAAATCTACACAAAATTCCCCATAATGACAAAGCGAAAACAGGTTTTTAGAAATGTTTGCAAATGTATTAAAAATAAAAAACTGAAATACCTTATTTTACAGACTCGAAATTGAGCCCAGGTGCATCCTGTTTCCATTGATCATCCTTGAAATGTTTCTGTTTTATTGGAGTTCACCTGTGGTAAATTCAATTGATTGGACATGATTTGGAAAGGCACACACCTGTCTATATAAGGTCCCACAGTTGATGGTACATGTCAGCGAAAACACCAAGCCATGAGCTCGAAGGAATTGTCAATAGAGCTCTGAGACAGGATTGTGTCGAGGCACAGATCTGGCGAAGGGTACAAAAACATTTCTGCACCATTGAAGGTCCCCAAGAACACAGTGGCCTCCATAATTCTTAAATGAATGAAGTTTGGAACCACCAAGACTCTTCCTACAGCTGGCCGCCCGGGCAAACTGAGCAATCGGGTGAGAAGGGCCTTGGTCAGGGAGGTGACCAAGAACCCGATGGTCACTCTGACAGAGCTCCAGAGTTCCTCTGTGGAGATGGGAGAAACTTCCAGAAGAACAACCATCTCTGCAGCACTACACCAATCAGGCCTTTATGGTAGGGTGGCCAGACGGAAGCCACTCCTCAGTAAAAGGCACATGACAGCCCGCTTGGAGTTTGCCAAAAGGCACCTAAAGGACTCTCAGACCATGAGAAACAAGATTATCTGGTCTGATGAAACCAAGATTGAACTCTTTGGCCTGAATGCCAAGTGTCACGTCTGGAGGAAACCTGGCACCATCCCTATGGTGAAACATGGTGGTGGCAGCATAATTCTGTAGGGATGTTTTTCAGCGACTGGGAGACTAGTCAGGATCGAGGGAAAGATGAACGGAGCAAAGAGAGATCCTTGATGAAAACCTGCTCCAGAGCAATCAGGACCTCCGACTGGGGTGAAGGTTCACCTTCCAACAGGACAACGACACTAAGCACACAGCCAAGACAACGCAGGAGTGGCTTCGGGAGAAGTCTCCGAATGTCCTTGAGTGGGCCAGCCAGAGCCTGGACTTGAACCCAATCGATCATCTCTGGAGAGACCTGAAAATAGCTGTGCAGTGACTATTTGGCATAGGGGAACTACGTCACTACCTACGTCACTACTTTATCCACTTGAATAAAATACAAAGGTTATTTTTAATGTGTGCATTTCACAAGTGGCTAGTTTTCATCAACTACCTTAATTAAAACCACTGCAAAGGTTTTACCTGCAAACTTTAGTTTTGAATCGTGATGTTCTGGCATGTTTGTGATTTGTTGTGAGAGTCCCTGGAACCCCCCCACTGTGTTGCCTAGGGTCTGGTTTACGAGACTGTAGGTTACATCTCTGTACTAACTGCAAGTTCATTATCATTAATTATATTATTTTGCTCCTGCAAAGTTTAGTAGGGGGAAGTACTGGTAGTTGCACGTGGTCACACATACCTGCAATGTAGCTCCAAAACAAAATCTCCCTTCCCTTATATGGTCAATTCAAACTGTCCTATCTGTCCTATCTTCATTTAGATAATCTGATTTACATACATGGTTCAGCTAAAGATGCCTCTACTTTGTACTAAACAGAGGAAGGACACAGAGTAATCTCTAGATCATTCCCATGTGTATTGTAAGACATTAAAACAGCACAACAAACCAACCCATCTCCCAGCTTCTCTACACCATGGTTCTGGGTTTAACTATGCCACTACTATCCTACTATCCAAGTTGTGTAAGGACACAAAGCCAATGATATTAATCAAGCACAACAAAACAAGGTAATTTGTCCCCAGCTCTCTTACCCCAGGTTGAGACAAGGCTCCTCCTGTCCTGGGTTTAGGCTGGAGACGGTGGACCATGTCATAATGACACAGCGAGTGTCTTTCAGAACATTCCCATAATTATCCTCCTACCCTCTGACGTGGATCTGTCAGTGACATTGATTGTTTGTCCTGATGCCCACCTCCTTTGGGAGTGGAGGGGGATGTTTGGATCCCCCTAGACTGGAGTTGGAAAGGTTGCCTTAAGGAGCCCATGGGAGAGCTAGAGGCCCGTACTGACTGGAGCCATTGGGGAGATTGGTATCGTGTTAATGGGAGCCCAGCCTCCAAGACACATGCAGACAAACTGATGAGGTGGATCAGTTTGTCTGCATACGCGTGGTACTCAGACAGTAGGGCGAGTTCAAGTGCGTCATACTCGTATATGAGCCACTAACAAACTGTTTTGAGGATAGCCGTTTTAGCGACCCCTGGAAGAGTTTTCTGTCTGTGGCTGTTCTTGTTAGGTCGGATTTTGCCCGCTCAAAGTGGCCAAGCCTCCGACTGATGACCCTCTGCACGCACACCTACATTTATTCATCATTCACGCCACCATCAGAGAGAGAGGGAACCACCCTTTACCTACCTTTAGGCGGCTATAGCCTACATATTTATTTAGATTGTCATTCTATCGTTTTAATGGAATTTTAGTGGTAATTAAATATAATTTAAGAATACAATATCTTTACCAGCTCTGTGTATTCTCAAATTGTAAAATGTGAGCCCTGTGCTACGGCAGCACTACATCCCTGGTCCCTGAACAAGAAAAGGTTGAAGACCCCTGGTCTAGCCAGTTATCTAAACTTGTAGCAATCATTGCCAAATACTGATTGGGCACACAGGGCATGTGCCCAGGGGCCCTGACTTCCCATTGATTTTGTTAGTCACTCTCACTCAGATATCATTAACATGGGATAAGTCATGGCAAAATGTGTAGAATTGCAGGAAATTAGCTTTAAAACCTCAAAAATGTATCGCCGTCCTATGGCAAAATGTGTAGAACTGCAGAAAATGTGCTTTAAATTTACAAAAATGTATCTTTTTTTTCTCCACCGTAAATGTTCGCCTGCTTAGTGGGCCCCCCCAACCAAATCTCGCTTAGGGCCAACAAAAGGCTAGAGACGGCCCTGACAATGTCCACTTGATGGAGTTGTTATTTGGCATGGATTTCACTCAACCGTGAGTCCACAGGCACCAGCCGGTTACCTCATTCGACAGCGCCACTAAGCTGTGTCATTATGAAAAACATGTCAAGCATCTTCACTGGCCTTATTATGACTAGACAGGGAATAGAACTAATGGCACTAATAAGGCTAAATCTCGCCATCATTATGTCTCCCCTGACTGATAAAAGAGATGGAGGGGTTGGGGTGCTGGGAATAGGAAGAGGGGCTGAGTACAGAGACCGGGACTGAGCCTTGTGTAGGGGGCTAGAATTAGGGGGCTGGTGGTAAGGGGTTGGGGTGCTGGGAAAAAGGAGTGACTGGGATAGAGGTAGAGAGGGGCTTTCCTGGTTTGGACTTCGACTGGACAAAGATGAGTTTACAGACTCAATGATAATCCCTGGCCATAAAAAACAGACATAGCAAAAGTGCTCTGTTTGTCTGCCACTGGTCATTTATAACTTTCTGTCTTTCTGTCTGGCATCCCATATTATGTCAGATAGTATCTATTTTGGGACAATTTTCTATGATCTTTTTGGTAAAAACGACTTACAGAATCCCTGAGCAGCTACAAGAAAGAGGGCAAAAGTTTGTGAAAGTTGACTGAGCTAGCTGAGAGGTTGCCACCACACCGCTCCACAAAGTTCACTGTCAACAATCCAACTAGAGTTCTCATTCTCCGGTTGGTGATGGAATGTAGAGTGGGCTTGATGTGGCTTTGTACAGCCTTCATGCAATCTCCCTCACCTCCCAAAAACGTCCCCCCACCCCCAATCCCCCCTCATCACTCACTCCTCTCCTTGTTACCGTGTTAATAAACTGCAAACCACAAACCTGGCAACACCCTGCCTTGTGAAAATTTGTGAGCGCCATCCCTCGGTTTGGTTTTGGGCCGGGAGGAAAGGCAATCCTGTGCTAGGTGATGACGGGGCTTCTGCCCAGCCAGGCGCTCCCTCTATCAGGACGGGACGTGGGATGGAGAGGGAGAGATGGAGGGATGGAGGGACGGAGGAGGAATCTGAATCTAGTCCCCAGGGAGCTCCCATCATGCTGGGCTGAGAGTACACCAACAGGGTCGTGTTCACTAGACATAAAATGGAAGAACAGGGAGGTACTATCAAAACTTGGCCAATAAGAAACACTTGTTTTCCATTGCCCAACGTTTTGATACGTTTGCCCAAATGAATACCACTATTTTTCACTCTAGTCCAGAGGGGGGAATGAACCAGCAATAGTATTTCAGTCCTTAAAATCAAAGCTGTCATGATTGTATATATACAGTATATCCAACCTGAGTATGCAAGCTGCTCTACCATCCATTTGTACACATGTCAAATCCCATACATCAGGCCTTTCTTTCAGAGACGGCTGTAATCTTTCAGAAGCTTTTAGTTGAAATCCTGGTGACAGTGTTATTTGAAATAACCTTGTGATTCTTCTGTTCGGAGCGGAGGTAAATGAAAAAGACCAGTGTATGCTCACACCGCTTACAGTCTTCAATTTAATCCTTGTGAATCTTGTTGAAATACATTTTGTAGCAAAAGTATACACATTCACCATTCACCTCATCATCCACTCCAATCCACAACAGGAGTATTACACATTTATGTATTTATATGAAAAAGACTGCCTAGATCGCTTGGCAGGCTGATAAAACCATTTCTAAAAATCCAATATTTGTGGACATAACTCTACTGGCTTGAGACAGGTTTACAGTCTCATACTGGCAGAATGAATTCCTGAAATAAACTTTCCAGACCCTGGGAGTGAAAACAACTCCCTTTCTTTTGTGAGCGAGGAGTGAGAGACTGGCCGCGGCCCGATATTCATCAGTAGGGATAACCTTTGACCCCAGGAATCATATGACGCTGAGTGCTGGAGATCCTTGTGCAGCCAGACAGTCTGACTGGCTGAGGCGAGCGGGCGGCATCTCTCCCTAACACTTTCTCTCTCTCTCTTTCTCTCTCTCGCTCTCTCTCTCTCTCTCTCTCTCTCTCTCTCTCTCTCCCTCTTCCTCTTCCTCTTCCTCTTCCTCTCCCTCTCTCTCTCAATTAAATTAAATTCACTATACTTTATTGACATGGAAACAGTTACATTGTCAAATTAAACATACACTGAGTATACCAACATTAGGAACACCTTCCTGATATTGAGTTGCAGAACAGCCTCAATTTGTCGTGGCATGGAATCTACAAGGTGTCGAAAGCGTTCCACAGGGATGCTGGCCCATGTTGACTCCAATGCTTCCCACAGTTGTGTCAAGTAGTCTGGATGTCCTTTGGGTGGTGGACCATTCTTGATACACAAGGGAAACTGTTGAGCGTGAGAAACCCAGCAGCGCTGCAGTTCTTGACACAAACCAGTGCGCCCGCCACCTACTACCATACCCCGTTCAAAGGCACTTAAATCTTTTGTCTCAAGGCTTAAAAATCACATACCCAATCCAATTGTCTCAAGGCTTAAAAATCTTCTTTAACCTGTCTCCTCCCCTCCATCTTCACTGATTGAAGGGGATTTAACAAGTGACATCAATAAGGGATAATAGCTTTCACCTGGATTCCCCTGGTCAGTCTGGCATTGAAAAAGCAATTCTTCTTAATGTTTTGTAATAAGAACAATGGGGAAATACAGGAACATATTAGACTGTTTGTAATCAAGCAATAATAACGATAGTGGTAATCATATGAACAAAAATGACAACAAATAATAATAACAACAACGTATAGGCAAATATGAATATACTCTACTTGTCACAGTCCCTCAGGTTGTGGCAGGAGGCTACCAATACACAGTACAGTATTAGTTTCATCTTCATCATTTAGGTTTTCTAATTCTTCATATTGTTTTATTATTTTGAGGAAGAAGGTATTTCTTATGTCAGAATATTTGTCACTATTTGACAGAAAATGCAGCTCTTAATGTCTCTTATCTCTTCCTGGGGGCAGAATGAGCACAGCCTGTCCTCTCTGGGCAGCCAGGTTTGCCTGTGACGACTGGTCTTTATGGCTGGCTGTGCTCACTTAGTCTGTACACATTTTTTTTGTTACTGTTTTCTTCTGTTTTCTATCAGTCACGGTGGTCAGCTAGTCTGTTTAGAGCCAAATAGCATTGAGTTTTCTTAAATTTTGTGTAGTGTCTTTTCAATAGGTGAAATACAGTGGGGAGAACAAGTATTTGATACACTGCCGATTTTGCAGGTTTTCCTAATTACTACTCTGTAATTACAGCCTTATTCTAAAATGAATTTTAAAAAAAAGAATCCCTCATCAATCTACACACAATGCCCCATAATGACAAAGGTTTTTAGAACATTTTGCAAATGTAAAAAGTAAAATATAAAATTTGAAAAATAATAATGTAGGCTTTAACGTCACTAAATGTGGAAAGAGTGAAGGGGTCTGAATACTTTCTGAATCCACTGTATGTGTTCTATATCAGTGGAGCCCAGTAAAATATATTGGGTTTCCCTGACATCGGAATCTTTTCTGGAATATCGTACATTTTGTCTTTTTGAGATTGACTGCCAAGGGCCCAGGTCATTAAGAGTGAGACCGGAGGCTCTTGATGGTTCTAGTGTTTTTGCCAATTCATTTTGTATATATTAAAGACTTGACTCAAGTTATTTCCCTGTTTCACTCCGCGCCCATGGGAAAATAAATGTGTATGTTTACTTCCAATTTTGACTGCACTTTTGTTATTTGTATTCATTGATTTGATGAAATCCAGTTTTTTTTCCAGAAAAATGCCTTCATGCCAAATCTAATCAAAGGCTTTTTGGAAATCCACAAAGCAGGAGAAAAATGTTTGGATTCACGTTTATCAATTAGGGTGTGTAGGGTATAAATATGTTCTGATGTTCGATCATTTGGTAGGAATCCAATTTGACTTTTGTTCAGGACATTGTGTTCACTGAGAAAGTGCAGTAATCTACAGTCTCAATTTTAAGAAATTGGTGTAATTGGTTCCAGATGTCATGGAAATAGCCTACACTCAAACTTTGTTAAATTGTTTGAGTATGGCAGTGCTAAATTTGTGGTCTGTGTATTTTATCATTTTGATCAGTATTCCGTCGGTACCACAGGCTTTTCTGGGTTGCAGGGCCTGTATTCTTTCCAATAGTTATTTTTCTGTTATTGGGGAATCCAAAGGGTTCTGGTTGTCTTTAATGGCTGTTTCAAAAATGCAGTTTTTCATACATTTATTTTTGTTCTGAATTCATTTGAATATTTCTATATATATAATATTTATTTTTAAGTGAGTGTGCCATAGGTCACCATTTTAGATTGCCAATTCTTCTCGGTGTGGTTTGTTTAGGGAGTTCCAATTGTCCCAGAAGTTGTTTGAATCAATGGATTCCTCAATTTCATTAAATTGGTGTCTGATTTGTTTTTTAAAATTTGTTCTCTGAGTCTGTTGGATTATTATAGTGTTGCTCAATACTGAAGGCAGAAATCCTGGTTGTCTGGTTCTCTATGTTTTTGGTTGGATAGATTCCCACATTTTTTCTTATAGATTTGCAATCATAATCAAAACATTTTCATTATTTGTCTTTTTTGGAATGTTTATAAGTGTCTTTTTTTATTGCATAAGGATGCCAATTTCAACAAAAAACAGTACAGCCAAGTATATGTGGACCAGAAAGTTGCCTAGGAGGGATTGCATTTTGGCATTGCCAATTGCTTTCTGGTAGTTTTCTAAGCTATTATTAGTCCATCTATAGGACTGATTGGTCCTGTGTAATTTACTGGGCCCTTCTCCCTTGTGGTTTGTTTCTGACCTTTTTAGATATGCTGTAATTTGCTGTAATTTGCTGTAATTTTAATGGGCTAACTGCGAATGCTCTGAAAGACACCGGATCTAAGTCTGTGATGACATAATCTACAGTACTACTGCCAGGAGGTGAGATGTATGTATACTTCCCAAAAGAGTCCCCCTGTAGCCTTACATTGACTTTGTACAGATCCAGCGTTCAACAGAGCTGCAGTAGATGGTTCCCATTTCTATTGTTGTTTTATCAAAGTTCTTCCTGGGGGGATATGAGGGCAGAAGAATGCTGATGTTGGTAGGTATGTGTTTGTCTCCCTGTGTGCTAATGGTATCTGGTTCTTCTCCAGTCCTAGCATTAAGATCACCACAGATCAGAACATCTATTCTATACTGAACAAAAAATATAAATGTAACATGTAAAGGGTTGGTCCCATGTTTCATGAGCTGAAATAAAAGATCCCAGAAATGTTCCATACGCAAAAAATGTACATCCTTGTTAGTGAGCATTTCTCCTTTGCCAAGATAATCCATCCACCTGACAGGTGTGGCATATCAAGAAGCTGATTAAACAGCATGATCATTACACAGGTGCACCTTGTGCTGGGGACAATAAAAGGTTTAAATGTGCAGTTTTGTCACACAACACAATGCCACAGTCTTTTGAGGGAGTGTGCAATTTTCATGCTGAATGCAGGAATGTCCACCAGTGCTGTTGCCAGAGAATGTAATGTCAATTTCTCTACCATAAGCCACCTCCAACGTCGTTATAGAGAATTTGGCAGTACATCTAACTGGGCTTACAACCGCAGACCATGTGTAACCACGTCAGCCCAAGACCTCCACATTCGGCTTCTTCACCTTTGGGATCCCAGCCACCTGGACAGCTGATGAAACTGTCGGTTTGCACAACCGAAAAAAATGCATGCACAAACTGTCAGAAACCATCTCAGGGTAGCTCATCTGCATGCTCGTCGTCGTCACCAGGGTCTTAGATAGATAGATAGATAGATAGGTACTTTATTGATTTCATAAAACCTGACTGCAGTGCAGTTCGGCGTCGTAACGGACTTCAGTGCTCTCTCTCTCTCTCTCTCTCTCTCTCTCTCTCTCTCTCTCTCTCTCTCTCTCTCTCTCTCTCTCTCTCTCTCTCTCGCTCCCTTTCTCTCTCTCTCTCGCTCTCTCTCTCTCTCTCTCTCTCTCCCTCGTTCTCTCTCTCTCTCCCTCTTTCTACGCTCTACTGTACTGTATGTCACAGCCACTGGCATGGCTGGGAATCAAAAACAATGTCAGTATCTTATCAAAGCCAACTGTGTCAGATTGTTTCTGGGAAGATTCATACTAGGGGCAAGCGATAACACTTTTAATAACAACATGTGGTAATTGCAGTCTGTAATTCTAGGGGTGTAACAACTAATGCTTGTAACCATGCTTGTTACAAATGTTAAATTTTCTGATTTCATCCCATCGCACCATATTTCATCCTGCACAAACCACATAAGTGTTAGCCAATTGAAAACCGACCACCTCATTTACACAACTCTGCAATAAAGATCTGGAATCTGATGCCCAGGCACAATGACAAAAACTGGTTCACGAAGGGTTCACATTAAAAAAATACTTTAAATTGTTAAATAATTTAACGGCCCATTTGACAATGGGTCAATTATTTTAACCATTAATTGTGAGATACTCATTCATGTTTGCCAAATTGTAAGCCTCTTAAGCTTGGTTGAGTAATGGTTCATAAATGCACTTAAAATGGTCATAAGACAAACTCTTATTCCATCATGTAACCTTGCAAGGATTTCACTGTTGAGGAACATTCTCACTTTTGGATGGGATGCATTGGTGCAATTCTTTATTTATCCCAGGACTTATCATGTGTTGACACTGACATCATTGTGTCTAAAGGTCGTCTCACGCCGAACTGCGCATATGCAGGCCATCAAATCAAAGGCACTCGTTTGATATAAAGTTGTTTTTGACAAAAATTTAAACGTGTCAGTTTGTCACTTTTATGAGGTTGGAGCAATAACACGTTCAACTACTTAAGACATTGGTTCGAATCTAGGTTGTGGCTTTCGATTTTGAAAATGTACAACTAAGGGCAATGGCTACTGCTATAGGTTTCAGGAGTTTCAAGCTGCTCATCACTCTCTCCCAAAATACATCATCCAGGAGGATCCTCTTGATGAGGCTGACCATATCGGCAGACTGTTATATGGCCATTTCTTGGAGAGACTCCTTCCCCTCCAGGAGACTGTCAAACATGATGACAACACCACCCCAACGGGTGTTGCTGGGCAGCTTCAATGTGATGCTCTTATTCTTCTCACATTGCTTGGTGAGGTAGATTGCTGTTATAACTTGATGACCCTTCACATACCTAACCATTTCCTTGGCTCTCTTGTAGAGTGTATCCATTGTTTTCAGTGCCATGATGTCCTTGAGGAGCAGATTTGAAGCATGAGCAGCACAGCCAATGGGTGTGATGTGAGGGTAGGACTCCTCCACTTTAGACCAAGCAGCCTTCATGTTAGCAGCATTGTCTGTCACCAGTGCAAATACCGTCTGTGGTCCAAGGTCATTGATGACTGCCTTCAGCTCATCTGCAATGTAGAGACCGATGTGTCTGTTGTCCCTTGAGTCTGTGCTCTTGTAGAATACTGGTTGAGGGGTGGAGATAATGTAGTTAATTATTCCTTGCCCACGAACATTCCACCACCCATCAGAGATGATTGCAATACAGTCTGCTTTCTTTATGATTTGCTTGACCTTCACTTTAACTCTGTTGAACTCTGCATCCAGCAAATGAGTAGATACAGCATGTCTGGTTGGAGGGGTGTATGCTGGGCGAAGAACATTCAGAAATCTCTTCCAATACACATTGCCTGTGAGCATCGGAGGTGAACCAGTTGCATACACAGCTCGAGCAAGACATTCATAAGCATTTCTCTGACTACGTTCCTCCATTGAGTAAAAAAAACAGAACTATAGGGACTTTTTGTCAGAGGTTGCTTGTTGTGAGCGCTGAGGGAACTTTATGTACTTGGCCAGATGATTCTGCATCTTTGTTGCATTCTTCACATATGATTTGACACAGTATTTGTAAATGTACACAGCTTTTCCTTCTCAATTAGCTGCAGTGAAATGCCTCCACACATCAGATAGTGCCAGTGGTATTTTCCTGTAAAGATTAGAAAGAATTAGTAAAATAACCCCAAATACAATTCCATGTACATATAAATAGTTAAGCAGTTAGATTAAACAACTCCTTTGTAAGATAAAGGTTTTAAAATGAAACATGTATGGAAACAGGTGAATTAACACTTCATGCTCAAGCAAGGTAAAAGCCACATGGTAGCAAAAACTAACTAGCAGAAATTGTTATCAAGTTAGAAATGATTTAAACACACTTTGCTGTAAGCTACTATTTACTAGTTAACAAAAAATAATGTATGTCATAAAATATATTCACCCCACCCAGTATTGTAATCAAAATTTACCAGAAAGCATGTAGTCCTTGGCTCAGACAGTGTAGTAGTGTGGGCACAATAGCATCTCATTAGTGTGCAAGATCTTGAGAATCAACTGTACATGTGATGGAAGAGTGCACTGTACATGTGATGGAAGAGTGCACTGTACATGTGATGGAAGAGTGCACTGTACATGTGATGGAAGAATGCACAAGAATCCATTGAATTGGGGAAAGTTTAACCAAAATATTCCACAAGACCTAGAATTGCCTTATGTGTATCCCACAAAAAAACGTAAATCTTAAAACCTGCTCTCTCTCTCTCTCTCTCTCTCTCTCTCTCTCTCTCTCTCTCTCTCTCTCTCTCTTTCTCTCTCTCTCTTTCTCTCTCTCTCTCGCTCTCTCTCGCTCTCTCTCTCTCCCCCAATTCCCTCTTTACAATTTTCTTACTCTCTACCCAGTTGTGGAAAAAGTACTAAATTGTCATACTTGAGTAAAAGTAAAGATACCTTAACAGAAAATGATTCAAGTAAAAGTAAAAGTTACCCAGTAAAATACTACTTAAGTAAAAGTCTAAAAGTATCTGGATTTAATTGTACTTAAGTACAATGGTAGAAAAAGTACTCAATTGTCATACTTGAGTAAAAGTACAAAGTAAAAGTAAATGCTATGCATCAAATTCCTTATATTAAGCAAACCAGACGGCAGACGACAGACAGGGGCACACTCCAACACTCAGACATAATTTACAAACAAAGTATTTGTGTTTCGTGTGTCCGCCAGATCAGAGGCAGTAGAGATGACAAAGCGTTATATTGATGGGGAAAATGTATGGAGAAACATTATTTTCTTTAGGAATGTAGTGAAGTAAAAGTAAAAGTTGTCAAAAATATAAATAGTAAAGTACAGATACCCCAAAAAACGACTTAAGTAGTACTTTAAAGTGTTTTTACTTAAGTACTTCAAACCACTGTCTCTACCTCTACCTCGCTCTGTCTTTCTTACTCACTTAGTTAACAGCACCCCCGATCTACATAGCTCCCTTATGCTACAGCAGTCTGAACCCTAGCAGGAAACCTATCCTCTGTCTGTCTCCTCACCTAACCCCCCAATACATTGTGAGATGATGTCTCCCCTACTCACAGACAAGACAAAAAAGACACTGGGCTCTTAGCGCTCCTGGCAATTACCATTAGGTAGGCTATGACAGAGGTTTTCCACACCCTCCAACGGGCTGAAACAGCTGCCGACAAGTCTCTCCCTCCCCACGTCTTCTGCTCCAGACCAGTCTAAAGGGATGCTGTTGTTGTGACACTGGTGTTCAGATAAGAGATTCCTACCTAGGCCCAGCCATAGCTCAGTAGAAATACATCCACCATTAGCAATCTGTCTGTTCCCACAGCCGCTGTATGTACCATGGGTCTGGCAAGCGAGACTAAGCTCTTTCTGGCTTTGGACCTTCAAGACCTAGACTGCTTTAGACCCTCAATATTTGAGTGAAGAGGTTCTAGTGGATGTTTTGAATAAGAGATCTTAGAGACATGCAGTAATGCAGTAATTACATAGCTTCCTATGTTTAAATCACCGGTGTGTATACTTTCATACTTTCACTGTCCCAGGCATGGTGGCACACACCATGTAATTGAAACCTTATAAAAGAAACTTTGAAACCTTGTAAATAATATCTTCACCTAGAATCTGATAAATGATGGCAAAACATGATGTTTATCTATGTTTTGATGAAAAGGGGCCTACAGGTGATCCAGGGGGGCTGGAGAGGAGAGACATACGTCTAACTCTGCTTACAGGAAGAGGCAGCCTTCCCCATACATATACAACACTGTTAATTTCACAAGCTACATAGCACCCATCATTAATCAGAGTTTGAGGCATTTCACTGAGGTGAGTCATAGTAATGAACGGAGAGCCATGCCAAGGAGGTCCTGGGGATGAGCTGCGGTGAGGTGCTTGGAACAGACCGAAGAGAACATGAGGTGACATGTTCTGCTGGTATAGAGGGAGATGAGAGTTCTTCTGTAATGAGTGCTTTGTGAGATATAATGGTATGCACATGTAGACCCGCCTCCTGCCCATGTTTCTCCACTCACTCAGCTCCCAGGGGAGAAAAAGAAACCAGAACAATGCTGAGACATGTCACGCAGACTGATAGGAGAGGGAGACATGGTGAGAACACAGGAATCTTTCTAAGTTTACCAGAAAAATTACCAGAATTTTGACCTTTTTAGGTGTCTGTAATTATCTCTAGCCTTCGGTGTGGACTTATCACATTTAAAATATATAAAATAATCAAATAAGATGCTTTTAAAATGTGAAATAGAATGACAAAGCAGTAAAACATTATCCTAAATATATACCATCAACTTAGTGAATACCATTGGTGTTTAATATTAGGGTTTCAGCATGAAATATCCTTTGTGGCAGTTGTGAAAAAAGTAAATCGTTGGAAGAGTTGCAGAGTTAATTGGAAATAATGCCATTGTTGATTAGATGCCTTTTTCATTAATTAGGCTATTTACACTTGAGCTATATGGTCGATCAACTAGAAACTGACAATATAGACACAGATAAATAAAAAATGAAAACTATATTTTAATCATTTGTAAAAACGTTATTAAAGTTTAAATTGCCAAAGTTACCACAGATTACAGAAGATTATGGTATCTTTGGTAAATTACCAGTAGCTTTGCAACCCTAGTTGTGTGTCACGCCACCTACAGTGGGGAGAACAAGTATTTGATACACTGCCGATTTTACAGGTTTTCCCACTTACAAAGCATGTAGAAGTCTGTAATTTTTAGGTACTCTTCAACTCTTCAATTGCATGACATAAGTATTTGATACATCTGAAAAGCAGAACTTAATATTTGGTACAGAAACCTTTGTTTGCAATTACAGAGATCATACGTTTCCTGTAGTTCTTGACAAGGTTTGCACACACTGCAGCAGGGATTTTGGCCCACTCCTCCATACAGACCTTCTCCAGATCCTTCAGGTTTCGGGGCTGTCGCTGGGCAATACGCACTTTCAGCTCCCTCCAAAGATTTTCCATTGTGTTCAGGTCTGGAGACTAGCTAGGCCACTCCAGGACCTTGAGATGCTTCTTACGGAGCGACTCCTTAGTTGCCCTGGCTGTGTGTTTCGGGTCGTTGTCATGCTGGAAGACCCAGCCACGACCCATCTTCAATGCTCTTACTGAGGGAAGGAGGTTGTTGGCCAAGATCTCGCGATACATGGCCCCATCCATCCTCCCCTCAATACGGTGCAGTCGTCCTGTCCCCTTTGCAGAAAAGCATGCCCAAAGAATGATGTTTCCACCTCCATGCTTCATGGTTGGGATGGTGTTCTTGGGGTTGTACTCATCCTTCTTCTTCCTCCAAACACGGCGAGTGGAGTTTAGACCAAAAAGCTCTATTTTTGTCTCATCAGACCACATGGTGGGACCTGGTCCCACCTCTCTTCAGGTCATTGACCAGGTCATGCCCTGTAGTTCTGGGCTGATCCCTCACCTTCCTCATGATCATTGATGCCCCACAAGGTGAGATCTTGCATGGTGCCCCAGACAGAGGGAGATTGACCGTCATCTTGAACTTCCATTTTCAGTTTTTGCCTTCTCACCAAGATGCTTGCCTATTGTCCTGTAGCCCATCCCAGCCTTGTGCAGGTCTACAATTTTATCCCTGATGTCCTTATACAGCTCTCTGGTCTTGGCCATTGTGGAGAGGTTGGAGTCTGTTTGATTGAGTGTGTGGACAGGTGTCTTTTATACAGGTAACAAGTTCAAACAGGTGCAGTTAATACAGGTAATGAGTGGAGAACAGGAGGGCTTCTTAAAGAAAAACTAACAGGTCTGTGAGAGCCGGAATTCTTACTGGTTGGTAGGTGATCAAATACTTATGTCATGCAATAAAGTGCAAATTAATTATTTAAAAATCATACAATGTGATTTTCTGGATTCCGTCTCTCACAGTTGAAGTGTACCTATGATAAAAATTACAGACTTCTACATGCTTTGTAAGTAGGAAAACCTGCAAAATCGACAGTGTATCAAATACTTGTTCTCCCCACTGTAGGTGGGGAAGTGATCTTATGGATGCATCACACAGCAGTATAAATTAGATAACTTTAAGGTCCATGCCTATGTGACCGACTGGGGTTCAAAGCCACAAGACTGTTAGCCTGCTGAGCTAAAGCCTAGGCATTATCTTAGGGAGCTAGCACAAGTCCTCAGGTATAGGGTAAGGTTACTAATCATAGGAGTTTGGCTTACAGAAACCACCTCCGTTACATCCATCTTGCCCACTTGCAATAAACATATCAAGCAGCAAATCAGTGGTAATTGCAGTCTGTAATTACAGAGGTGTAACATCAAATACTTGTTATCATGCTTGTTACAAATGGGCAAGTTCCCCCTTATTCATCAATTTAGTGTTTAGTTTCTTCTTAGCTGCTTCTGATTCAGTAATAAATGTCACAAATTTGTAATCTCTTGTGGACAAACGCGCTAGGTGTCAGAGATTACAAAGGCTGGAGGCTCAATAGGGTCTGATTACCTACCCGTGAATGCACACTCTTCAAAATCTCCACCTAATGTTGTTGCTTGCACTTGCCTACCAAAGGTGTGCCATCTGGGTTAACATGATTGAGTTTAACAAAAACAGATCAGCTATAGGTCAACCTCAATGACTTGGGTCTACCATACGGGTGTCATCCCAGATTATAATTTAGTATCACAACTGGACGTGATCGGTCCGATAGGGCGGCGCACAATTGGCCCAGCGTCGTCCGGGTTAGTGGAGGCCGGGGTAGGCCGTCATTGTAAATAAGAATTTGTTCTTAACTGACTTGCCTAATTAAATAAAGGTTAAATAAAATACAAAATAAATTAAAATAATTAAAATATATAAATAATGAATGTGTATGTTACCCATTATGACAACCTGCACCTCATTGCCATCCAAGTGAGAGGATAAACCCACAAGTACACCACAGAGTACATGTAATATCTGTATAGGAACAATGCAATTACAAGATATACCGATATATACTGTATACACAGGATATAGCTAGTTACAATTAAGTGTATCTTGAAGAGGCACTAATTTGTAATTCATGTGTACTTATATAGTACGTTACCCATCCTGACAACCTGACCCTTATTTTAAGTCTCCCGGAGTACACCACAGAGTACACCACAGAGTACATATAATACCTGCATAAGTGCAATGTAATTACTAGGTGTTACACAGGATTTAGCTATTTAAAATGAAGTGTATCTTGAGGTGTACTTACTTGTAATTATTGTGTAAGTTACCAATTCTGACAATCTAACCGTCAGCTTCCGAAAGCAGCATCCAAGTGAGAAAATAAACACAGTAATGCATAAGTATACGGTTGTCGCTAGTCGTTACACAGGATTTAGCTACAGTATTTAAAGTGAAGTGCAACTTTATTGTTACCTATGAGCAATTTCTATATAATTACTTACTACTCATTACCAAGTGAAAATACCTACAAACAAAAGTAAACTTTATTGCAACATGTAAAAGAGCTTACATGTAAAAATTATAAGGATTTTTATTGTTAGATTAATAATTAGATTAATTAGATTAAGCATAGGCCTACTCATTAACATAAAAATAAATATTCTAGTGGTGACTCAAATCTGTAGCCTATAGTATGGTGAGTAGCCTAGATAGCTAGCTAAATTAGAAAAATGGGATTGCCTTTTTCTTCCCTTTTTATCATTAGAAGTAACAATGTAAATAAACAACTCTGCCTCGGACTCTGTCTTCATCGGTTTCTTTCTTGCAAGCATTTTCCCATTCTGGAGTCTCAGACCTTGTGGGAATCTGTGGTAGAGAAGAAAAAAGTATTACAATTTAGGTTAGACTACATTACCCCTAATTACTATCATTATGATTTCTATTGTTCAGGCATATTGCTAGCTAGGCATAGCTAGCTACTTAGCTAGTTGTTGTGTTATCCAGCTAGCAATATTAGTGCTTGTGTTGACACACGCTAGCTAACGTTAACATTTTTTATTTTATTTTTTTATTTCACCTTTATTTAACCAGGTAGGTCAGTTGAGAACAAGTTCTCTTTTGCAACTGCGACCTGGCCAAGACAAAGCAAAGCAGTGCGACCAAAAAAAACAACACAGAGTTACACAGTAAACAAACGTACAGTCAATAACACAATAGAAGATCTATATACAGAGTGCAAATGTAGTGCAAAATGCAGTAAGGTTAGGAAGGTATGCTGGGTGTGTCTCACGTAATAACCTTGGGGCACAGATACCCTGAGAACAAGGTTCAGGGAAGACAAGACCATAGAGCTCAGCTAACGTTAACTGGGTAGTTAGCTAGCGAGTAGCGACCACAGCATATTTGCCAGTTTTAGGTAGCTAGCTAGCTAGTCAAGTGTACAAAACTAGCTAGCTAGCGTGCTAGCTACTCCCAAAAAACTCAACAGATTACATGTAAAGTCTATTCTGTAGATGGTTACTAGCTAGCAAGCCTAGTTGGTAGACCCAACAAAAACACCAGCTAATGTTTGCTAGTTAGCTAGCTACAGTTAGCTATATAGCCAACACTAATCTAGGCGCAATATTGTGAGAAACAGACCAAGCAGACCAGGCCGGGGTTTGGGGTTTGAGAAGTTGAGAAATCTTTTGCCCTTAGTTGTAAATTTTCAAAATCGAAAGTCACAACCTAGATTCGAACCAATGTCTTAAGTAGTTGAACATGTTATTGCTCCAACCTCGTAAAAGTGACAAACTGACACGTTTTAATTTTTGTCAAAAACAACTTTATATCAAACGAGTGCCTTTGATTTGATGGCCTGCATATGCGCAGTTCGGCGTGAGACGACCTTTAGACACAATGATGTCAGTGTCAATACATGATAATTCCTGGGATAAATAAAAAATTGCACCAATGCATCCCATCCAAAAGGTTACATGATGGAATAAGAGTTTGTCTTATGACCATTTTAAGTGCATTTATGAACCATTACTCAACCAAGCTTAAGAGGCTTACAATATGGCAAGCATGAATGAGTATCTCACAATTTTAACCATAACTGTTTATTAATGGTTAAAATAATTGACCCATTGTCAAATGGGCCGTTAAATTATTTAACAATTTAAAGTATTTTTTTAATGTGAACCCTTCGTGAACCAGTTTTTGTCATTGTGCCTGGGCATCAGATTCCAGATCTTTATTGCAGAGTTGTGTAAATGAGGTGGTCGGTTTTCAATTTGGCTAACACTTATGTGGTTTGTGCAGGATTAAATATGTTGCGATGGGATGCAATCAGAAAATTTAACATTTGTAACAAGCATGGTTACAAGCATTAGTTGTTACACCCCTAGAATTACAGACTGCAATTACCACATGTTGTTATTAAAAGTGTTATCGCTTGCCCCTAGTATGAATCTTCCCAGAAACAATCTGAGGTTCTACAGACACAGTTGGCTTTGATAAGATACTGACATTGTTTTTGATTCCCAGCCATGCCAGTGGCTGTGACATACAGTACAGTAGAGCGTAGAAAGAGGGAGAGAGAGAGAACGATGGAGAGAGAGAGAGCGAGAGAGAGAGAGAAAGGGAGCGAGAGAGAGAGAGAGAGAGAGAGAAAGGGAGAGAGAGAGAGAGAGAGAGAAAGAGGGAGAGAGAAAGAGGGAGAGGATAAGAGGTAGAGAGGTAGAGAGAGAGAGAGAAAGGGGGAGAGAGAGAGCGAGAGAGAGAGAGAGAGAGAGGGAGAACTATGGCTCACAGCTGTGTGCTCCTGTCTCGGGACAACTGACTCTGACGGCATTTCCTTGGATATTCTCACATACTGTGTCTTTATTTCCAGTGGTCAAGCTGCTGCTGCTGGATCCGTGTGCAGCGCTGGGTGCATATCGTGGATAAATGGTGCTTTGTCAGTGTTTTCCCCCTCTGCTCTGAGCAGCTGTCCACAGCCTCTTAGTCTTATAGGCCTCAATGGCTCAGCACGCTAAGCACATGTGATGGGGCACAGTAGCAGTAACACCACAATGAAGGTGAATGTTTAGACTGGTTTTCATTCTACCACTTAGAAAAATATACACCAAATAGACACACCAGCATTTATTACATGTGCATAGGCTACATAACAGGCAGAGAGTAGCAGGCATGGTGCATTCTGGTTCGTTTCACATGTTTTCATAACAATTTCATACAATTTCACAATCCTTGGAACTGTGATATGAGTCTATAATCATGTAGCGATCTGGGATGACGTTCTCAGCGGATGGTTATAACTGTGGCACGTCATGTCTTAGATTCCCTGATTCCAAGGCTGACAAGACTAGTGGTGGTATGACTTCAGGATGTTGTAAAGATCTGCCTGGTCCCTATGAGCATACCTGGCTTAGACAAGAATTATAAACCAGTGTTAATGAAGAGAGGAGAGACAGAAAGAAAAATATGCATAGAAGACAAATTAAAAGATTAGAGTGAGAGAGAAGAGAGAGAGAGAGAGAGAGAGAGAGAGAGAGAAAGGGAGAGAAAGGGAGAGTGAGAGAAAGAGACAGAGTGAGTGAGAAAGAGAGTTAGAGATTGTGTGTGTGTGTGAGAGAGAGAGACACAGAGAGAGAGACAGACAGAGAGAGACAGACACAAAGAGAGAGAGAGAGAGAGAGAGACCAGGGATCAGAGAAGCAGCCACCTTGCCTCTCAGTGACTGATTAAATGCACGAGTGCCCCTGAGATTGGAGCCAGGGAAAAGAAGCCTGAAGCTAGCACATTACTAATAAGGCCTTGACTATTACCTGGACTGACAGACAGAGAATGGGAGGAGAGGGGCTGGCTCCAGAGCGCTCAGTCAGCCAGTAAGCTCCCAAACTGCGGGGCTAACGCAGGTCAAGTGATTTGGCGCCTTGGGTGTATTAAAGCTATTTACAAGAGCCCAAAGGATTTACGGCTGCTCCTCACAACTGCCTGTTATTTTATACAACCTGGCACTAGGTGGTCGTGTTTTCTGACCCACTCAATCAATACGTAAGGCTAATAAAGAATGTTTCCTTTATGTGTGTCTGTGTGTTTGGTTTTTGTGTTTTGTGTTGTGGGAGAGAGGGACGGTTTTGTGTTAGTGGCTCCTAGGACCTCGTGACAGATTATTCATAAACTCTCTCTCACACACACACACACGCACACACGCGCACACGCACACACGCACACACGCACAAACGCACGCACGCACGCACACACACACACACATTCCCCAATAGTATGCCTACTCTTGGCAGTAGCTAAATCAATATGGTGTGTGGTAGTGTTCATAGTAGTAGTGGGAAGTAAATGTTGTATGTAAGGTACCTAAAATATTTAGTGACGTTTGGTTACTGTCGAGGCTCCAAACATCTTCTGAATGAAGGTTACAGTCGAGGCTCCAAACACCTTCTGAATGAAGGTTACAGTCGAGGCTCCAAACACCTTCTGAATGAAGGTTACAGTCAAGGCTCCAAACACCTTCTGAATGAAGGTTACAGTCAAGGCTCCAAACACCTTCTGAATGAAGGTTACAGTCGAGGCTCCAAACACCTTCTGAATGAAGGTTACAGTCAAGGCTCCAAACACCTTCTGAATGAAGGTTACAATCAAGGCTCCAAACACCTTCTGAATGAAGGTTACAGTCGAGGCTCCAAACACCTTCTGAAGACATAGGTCTATGGAATCACACAGAGCATCTCTTCATCTGCATCGTTAATCTCTTTCTTTTCCGTCTGATTAGAACAACTATTGTTGAACAGCCAAAACACCAAATCATTTTTTACACAAAAACAAACTGGCCCAGCGTCGTCCGAGTTTGGCCGGTGTAGGCCGTCATTGTAAATAAGAATTTGTTCTTAGTTAAATAAAGGTTAAATAAATTCATTGTTGCTACACACCATCAGGCCAACCAATACTCAGTCAAACCTTTACTGCCATCAAGTGGATAGCAGTGAAAGGTGCGTGAATGGAGATACTTCGAATATACAGTGCCTTCGGAAAGTATTCAGACGCCTTGACTTTTTCCACATTTTGTTACGTTACAGCCTTATTCTAAAATTTATTAAATTGCTATAAAAAAAAACAGAAATATCACATTTACATAAGTATTCAGACACTTTACTCAGTACTTTGTTGAAGCACCTTTGGCAGCGATTACAGCCTTGAGTCTTCTTGGGTATGACGCTATAAGCTTGGCACACCTGTAATTGGGGAGTTTCTCCCATTCTTCTCTGCAGATCCTCTCAAGCTCTGTCAGGTTGGATGGAGAGCGTTGCTGCATAGCTATTTTCAGGTCTATCCTGAGATGTTAGATCGTGTTCAAGTCCGGGCCCTGGCTGGGCCACTCAAGGACATTCAGAGACTTGTCCCGAAGCCACTCCTGCGTTGTCTTGGCTGTGTGCTTAGGGTCATTGTCCTGTTGGAAGGTGAACCTTTGCCCCAGTCTGAGGTCTGGAGCAGGTTTTCATCAAGGATCTCTCTGTACTTTGCTCCATTCATCTTTCCCTCGATCCTGACTAGTCTCCCAGTCCCTGCCACTGAAAAACATCCCCACAGAATGATGCTGCCATCACCATGCTTCATCGTAGGGATGGTGCCAAGTTTCCTCCAGACGTGACGCTTGGCATTCAGACCAGAGAATCTTGTCTTTAGTCTTTAGGTGCTGTCATGTGCCTTTTACTGAAGAGTGGCTTCCGTCTGGCCACTCTACTATAAAGGCCTGATTGGTGGAGTGCTGCAGAGATGATTGTCCTTCTGGAAGGTTCTCCCATCACCACAGAGGAACTCTAGAGCTCTGTCAGAGTGACCATCGGGTTCTTGGGCACCTCCCTTCTCCCCCGATTGCTGAGTTTAGTCAGGCGGCCAGCTTTTGGAAGAGTCTTGGTGGTTCCAAACTTCTTCCATTTAAGAATGATGGAGGTCTCATACCAAAGGGTCTGAATACTTATGTAAATAAGGTATTTCTGTTTTAAATGTTGTATACATTTACAAACATTTCTAAAAACCAGTTTTCGCTTTGTCATTATGGGGTATTGTGTGTAGATTGCTGAGGTCAAAGTCAAGAGGTCTGAACATTTTCAGACGGCACTATACCTCATTCATGCATGGAAATGGCTAGGGTTATGGCTAGGGTTAGGGTTATGGCTAGGGTTAGGGTTATGGCTAGGGTTATGGCTAGGGTTAGGGTTATGGGTTAGGGTTAGGGTTAGGGTTAGGGTTAGGGTTATGTTAGGAGACAAAACTATAAACATCAGTTAGATATTTAAGTTGGCACTGGCACAAGTCTTAATTATATTCCCTGATCCAACTGAAATTATAATTACATAAGTAAAGAAAACATAAAGATAAATAAAATGGTTCTTAATAGTCAGGGCTAAAGTCAGGGCTAGCATGAAGGTCAGGAATACTTTTTGATTGGGAGAAATGAACCCAGGCTAGATTGGTAGGTCAGGTGACTATAAGATACAGGATAGACCTAGGGTACATTAAGGAGACTAATAAAGAAGTTGAAGACCCCTTCCCCAGATGGTTCGATTCTGATGTAATGCCCAAGTAGTTCAGTTCAGGTTAGAGTTCAGATCAGGTATAACCCTCCATTTCATTCCCAGGAGGGTTAGGATTAGGCATAAGGCATAAGTGGTTAAGGTTAGGGTTCAGATCAGGTATACCACTCTTAAGTTTAGGCAAAAGCCCTGTTAGGGTTATGGCTAGGGTTAGGTTTATGGCTAGAGTTAGGGTTATGGCTAGGGTTAGGGTTATGGCTAGAGTTAGGGTTATGGCTAGGGTTAGGGTTATGGCAAGGGTTAGGGTTATGGCTAGGGTTAGGGTTATGGCTAGAGTTAGGGTTATGGCAAGGGTTAGGGTTATGGCTAGGGTTAGGATTATAGCTAGGGTTAGGGTTGAGCCGGGGTGTGGTGTGGACACGAAGTTAGGGTTAGGGTTCAGCTGAGGTGTGGACAGGAAGTTGGGTTTAGTGTTAGGGTTGAGCCGTTGAGTGGACATGAAGTTAGGTTTAGGGGTTAGGGTTAGGGTTTAGGGCCAGTCATGTCCCCTTAGTAGCACCCATTCATGCACAGAAGGTGAAAACCATCCAGATCAGAATATACTGAAGCACTTAGTATATAAACCACATGTCAGCTGGTGATACATCTCCAGTATTCTGCACACATCTGCACCCAGCCAGGGGGTAACACTGTAGAAATAGACTCTAATGAATTATTAAAGTATGTTTGCCTTTTGATCACTTCAATCCATAAATGAAGCAATTATGACGATAAAATATCAAAATAGACCCCAGACACACGCACATATACAAACCTAGACACTATGAAATTGTACACCTGAAAATTAAATCAGTGAGGGATAAAAAGGATATTAGAATCTAATTATTCACATCAATCACATGCTATAATTAAACAGAGACACATACACCTCCAGGGGAATAAACAGAGCATCCAAAATGACACGCTGTCCCCTATATAGGGCAGCCCTTTTGACCAGAGCCCTATGGGCCCTGGTCTAAAGTAATGCACTACAGTATAGTGAATAGGGTCCCATTTCAGGCGCAGCCAGTGTCTAAGCTAGCCAGACACTGGCCAGTCTGCATGCCAGACAGATGGACGCAGATGACACGTCCATATAAGGAGTTCACACACAGGCAGCTGCCTATGCTGGCACTTTGTTGCCATGGCAACACTCAACCGCCTGGTCTGACTCTCTGTGCGCATTAAAATAAGAATGTTGTGGCAAGGTTAATTTCAGGAGCAGACAATCATAGGCTAACGTCTCGTTAGACCAGGGCTATTCAATTCCGGTCCTGGAGGGCTGAAACACTTCTGTTTTTTGTTTCTACCTGGTAGTTAATTGCACTTGGTAGTTAATTACACTCACATGGTGTCCAATGTCTGAATTAGTCCCTTATTAGAAGGAGAGGAAGAAAACCAGAAGTGTTTCGGCCCTCCAGGACCGACATTGATAAGCCCTGCGTTAGACAGTGTGTGGGTTTGTGAACTATTACAGTGCTGAAGAGTGCAGCCAGTTGTGGGTCCTCAAATAACACTGGGCTACCCTTTTAATGGCTTACTTTTGAGTTTCACAGTTCACATCAGGTGTGGTAAAGTTAGCTAATAGAAGCTGACAATTCTCATGGCTAGACCTCATTATTTTTGGCCTTTGGAGTCTGGACAGTCTATGGCAGAGATACTGTATAACACCCTGATAAAAGACAGGCTGCTATGCAGCACATACATTTACATTTTAGCAGTGGTGGAAAAAGTACCCAATTGTGATACTTGAGTAAAAGTATAGATACCTTAATAGAAAGTTACTCAAGTAAAAGTTAAAGTCCCCCAGTAAAATACTACTTGACTAAATACTACTCTAAATATACTTAAGTATTAAAAGTAAAAGTAAAAGTTTAAATAATTTCAAATTCCTTATATTAAGCAAAGCAGATGGCATGATTTTCTTGTTTTAAAAATCTACAGATAAACAGGGGCATTCTTCAACACTCTTTACAAATGATGCATTTGTGTTTAGTGAGTTTAGTGAGTCATCAGAGGCATTTGGGATGACCACGTGTTCTCTTGATAAGTGCGTGAATTGGACCATTTTCCCGTCCTGCTAAGCATTCAAAATGTTACTTGTACTTTTGGGTGTGAGGGAAAATGTATGGAGAAAAAGGTAAATATTTTCTTTAGGAATGTAGTGAAGTAAAAGTAAAAGTTGTAAAAAAAAAATTGTAAAGTAAAGTACAGATATCCCAAAAAACGACTTAAGTATTACTTTGAAGTATTTTCTTAAGTACTTTACACCACTGCATTTTAGTAGTTTAGCAGATGCTCTTATACAGAGCTACTTACAGTTAGTGCGTTTATCATAAATATTTGCACCTACAACAGTTAACATTTATTTCTAGATAATCTGTGATAAAAAAAAGTTATAAAAAAAATATATATATATATATAAAGAATGCTGTTGAATCAAGGAAACGTAACGTTATGACTATAACTACTGTTCCCTGAAGGAGGAAAACGAGGTAAAACATACTATGGGCAAGTCGCACTCTTGCGACTTCTGTTAAAGGATCTACAATCACGCCTGACAAGGCCAATGGAATCCGCACCTCGCTGGAAGCCCCAACTTCCACAGGTGAAAAGCATGAGGCTCGATTCATTCCTTCAATTGAATAACGCTCTTCACCGAGAACCAGGAACATACCAAACAGGTGTTGTACCTCATTCCCCTCCTTCAGGGAACAGTAGTTACAGTCATAACGTTACGTTCCATTTCAGTCAGTCAACCTCGGTACAACATACTATAGGGAAATATAATCACACCCCAAGCCGACCCCAATGGATATTAACTAGAGTCGATGTCCGCGCCTCCGCGGAAATCTAATTATCATAATAAAATCTGCCAGTTTAAGCTAGAGATATCAATTTTTGGTTCTCAATCCACCGCATCAGCCGATGTCGCCTTCCACACTAGAACGATGTTTGTCAGACCATGAGACATCCCAAAAACGTGATCTTCTCACAAAATCGCCTGTAGCGTCCAAACGGTTTGGCCTAAAAACTATGATGAGACTCTCACAAACACAATAAAGTTCTCCGTTTTGTTCTACGGCCCCCACAAGCTTCTTGGGACTTGTACGAAGTCGGTACAGCAAATCTGCCAACTTCTGTCTGTAGCGTCCGAACAGTTGGGCTTATCACTCTGATATGATCCCTCTTTGGAAAGGTGTATGGAAGTACTGTATATGGAATGTTTAGTGCCAAAAATAAGTTAAATACGTCAAAGAAAATAACTAATGTTTCCTTTCTTATCTCTCAGATATAGGACAGACACTTCAGAACAAACATTCATGTAGTGGATCTGTTATTCAATGCATTTGTAGGGGCGAAAAGGCATACATTTTTTTTTGATACTTCAAGGGGTCCTGAAGTTCTAAATCAAACACTGTAGCTAAATGGACCTTCTTAAAACAATTCCATATAGCTTAGTAGAACCCCTCCCCTGGCTTAAACAGTTCTTAAACTGTTACAGGCTAAATAAAAACGGCCCATGGCAAACCACCCAGACCTGACCCCGCCAGATGCAGCAGTCTGGGTATTTCACACACGGCATGCAGCCTTTTTATATGCTGCTCTCCCAGCCCTAAGCACCCTGTGGGCTACACTGGGAGCAGTGACATCCAAGCGATAAAACCTCACAAAAGTGTGTGGTGATGCCCAACTCGCCGCAGCACAGATATCTCCTATAGTCAACCCATTAAACAACGCCCAAGAGGAGCGGGCGCATACACTGCTAGGCAATCCTTGCCCCTTGCTGCTATATGCCTACACAACCCAGTAGGAGGATATAGACATGATGTTCGGGGCCAAGGCCACATTTGGACTCAATGTCACCATAGAGTCGCCTGGGGTGAACTGAGTACAGGTTAATGCGTGGAGGTCCCCAAAACGTTTAGCGGAGGCCAAAGCCATGAGCAGGGAGGTTTTGTAGGAGAGGATCTTCAGTTCCACCAATTCCAGAGGCTCAAAGTGGGCCAGACACAATGCCTCCAAAACCAGTGCCAAGTCCCATGCATGCTCAATAGGTTTAGATACCGGTCTGAGACGACCTACACCTTTCAGAAAACGGGTGGGCCCCCGGTGAGGCTTCGTCAATTCCCACATGACATGCTGAAATAGTGGCCATGTACACTTTAACATGGAGAATGTCCCATACCTGGGAGACTACCCAGGGGTTTAGCCTCCACTCCTGAGAGAGAGTGTCCCACCTGGATAAAGGTGGGCAACCGGGGACATGTGCCGCCCACAGCAAGAGTGTGTGTGCACTGCTCCCTAGAAATAGGGTGCAAGTCAAGGTTAGAAAGGAGAGAAACCACTGACATATTGTCTGTTCTGACCAGCACAAGCCTGCCTCAACAATAGCCCCACGGGAACGACTTCCATCACAGAAGCCATCCTTCCCAGTAGGCATTAGCAAAAACCCAAATAAAATTTGCTTAAGCAGAGCAGGAACCCGGTCACCCTCCATCGGGATAGAAAAACACGATATGCAAGTGAGTCTAGCTCGAGACCCAGAAATGCTGAGATGGAGTCACACAGCTCTTTTTCTGGTTTCTTATGAAGCTTAAAGACTGAATACGGGACAATAGCATGGATGTGTGCAACAGTGCTTGCACCCTCAACTTCACCACCACCAGCCAATTGGCTTTAATTGCCGGTGGCTAGTGAGCATTCTGAGTTTGTAGACTCTGAGGTGGTTGCTGAGGGCACATAGGTAAAGTCTCGTCCCTTTTCGGAAGCAGGAAATAGTGGCTGTACCAGCCGTCCTGGATCTTCGACATAGGATCCACTCTGATTGCCTGCTTCTGGAGACGGGACGATATTGACATCCATCTAAATGGGCGCTGAGGCCTCGGGAACAGTCGACATGATGACGTTGCAGAAGCGTGGAGGACACAACTAATTGTAGCCTGTACCCTGACATCACTGTTCGCATGATCCAGGGCGACACTGTGCATGCACGCCATTGGTTGGAGCAGAGAGCGATTCTCCATTGAAGTGCCATCTGAAGGGGCGGGACGCCACTTTGTTGAGATTGGTTTTTCTTCCATTTCCACCACTCTTGACAACTGTGCGTCTGAACGTGGAGAAGGAAACTTTTCATCAAACTCACATGTGGGAGACACTACACTTTCGACAACCGTGAACACTGTGGAACTTGGGGTTGAAAAAACTGTGGTTATGTACAAGATTTTCCTAAAGCCCAGACCACTCTTGGTACTAAGGGCTCTGGAGATCAATGATGTACCCCTATTGGCAGTGCCACCTGGGGGTACTGTTTTCACAACGAGCTTAGTTTATAAAGGGACTAAACCAGGACCATGGTACCCTGCGCCAAGACCTGGAGGGGACAGGGTCCGGGTGGACCGAGTGAGTAGACGTTGAGACCCAGAATCCAGCTAGGGCCTGTGTGAACCAGGCAGACAGAATGGTGGATGTGGCCAGGAAGTGAAGGAGAGGTGTGAAAGAGAGGAAGACAGAGGGAGAGGAGGAGGATGTGTACTCCAGAGTCTCGGGTGAGTAGAGAGAGGAGCAGTGGGAGGCAGTTGGGGAGCTCTGACTACTTGCACAGGATGATTGCCTTTGATCTAGAGCCTTTATTTTCCTGCCTGACAGAGACTTGGCTGAGAGAGACCTGTTGGCTTATGGAGCATGATTACAGTATTTTTAGACCCCATGCTGTTTTTTAAGGAACTCTAGAGATAAACACGTTGTAAACAAGGGTAAACTTTGGATTTATAAAGATCCTTATATGAAGCACTTGTATTTGTAAATCTTTAAAAAATGTATTAGATTCGCTGCTTGTACTGTTCTAACCAAACGATTGTGATGATGTGCACCACAGTTAAGTATTGCTTCATGACCTTTGACCAGAGTGAAATTAATAATACTTTCATTTGAAAAGAATGTTTAGAGAGAAGCTGCAGAAGTGATTGAGATTGTGAGCTAAAACATAAACAAAGACAGAGTACTATAAACTCTGAGAAGTCACGAAAAAAAAGTACATGAAAGGGATTTGGATGTACACTGCAGCTGCAAATCCATAAACAACTGTTTATCTCTCAGTCAACAGTACACACACACACAAACACACACAAACACACACACACACAGTGTAGCTCAGAGTACAGTACAACAGCACATTCACTATGTGAGTACATAAAGGGGCTAGAGGCACAAGGCTCCTCCCTGTGGGTTTGTGAAAACATTCCAGCAATGTGAGCAAGCCAGAGAGTTTGAAACCCCAGAACCTGGCCCTTCTCTCTCTTTCTGTCCCTCACCTCCACACGCACTCTCCCACACACAGGCCCACACACAGGCTTACACACACACCCACTCCAACACACACCCATACACAAATACTCACACTGTATGAAACCAACCACAAGGAGACCAAAAGGAGAAGCCAACCTGACAAAGGAAGGAGGGAGTTCCCGGACCAGGCAGAAGGAAGTATTTTTGCCACCTGGACTGACGGACGGAACGCCCAGGTTGTCCCTTGGATCTATCATCTATCACCATGACAACGTTGTCTCCTTCCTCCTCTCCTTAGCCCTAGTCCTCACCAACGGTCGGTATTACTACCAGGGTCTCATGGATTATCTGGGAAACAGATTCCTTGCTATTGAGGTAAGAGACACACTTCTATCCAAACATTATATACTGCACAACTACCCCTGAAGTACTGCAGAAAAATTTATGGGTAAGAAACAAGAATCAAGTCTGTTTGTGTGTGTGTGTGTGTGTGTGTGTGTGTGTGTGTGTGTGTGTGTGTGTGTGTGTGTGTGTGTGTGTGTGTGTGTGTGTGTGTGTGTGTGTGTGTGTGTGTGTGTGTGTGTGCGTGTGCGTGCGTGCGTGGTTGTATGTATGCGCGCGCGTGTGTGTGTGTGTGTGTGTGTGTGTGTGTGTGTGTGTGTGTGTGTGTGTGTGTGTGTGTGTGTGTGTGTGTGTGTGTGTGTGTGTGTGTGTGTGTGTGTGCATGCATGTATATACACTGGGGGCCAAAAGTTTGGAATATTACTAGAATAAAAGTGAAGACATCAAAACTATGACATAACACATATGGAATCATGTAGTAACCAAAAAAGTGTTAAACAAATCAAAATATATTTTATATTGGAGATTCTTCAAAATAACCACCCTTTGCCTTGATGACAGCTTTGTACACTCATGGCATTCTCTCAACCAGCTTCATGAGGACCGCCACAGGAATGGAAAACCCAGAAATACCTCTGCTGCAGAGGATAGGTTCATTAGAGTTACCAGCCTCAGATTACAGTCAAAATAAATTCTTCCCAGAGTTCCAGTAAGAGACACATCTCAACATTAACTGTTCAGAGGAGACTGTGTGAAACAGTCCTTCATGGTCGAATTGCTGCAAAGAAACCACTACTAAAGGACACCATTAAGAAGAAGAGACTTGCTTGGGCCAAGAAACACGAGCAATGGACATTAGACCAAATTTTAGATTTTTGGTTCCAACTTCAACCAAATTTAGATGGTTTGGGATGAGTCGTACCGCAGTGAAGGAAAAGCAGCCAACAAGTGCTCAGCATATGTGGGAACTCCTTCAAGAGTGTGCAAAGCTGTCATCAAGGGAAAGGGTTTCTATTTGAAGAATCTCAAATAGAAACTACATGATTCCATATGTGTTACGTCATAGTTTTGAAGTCTTCACTTTTATTCTACAATATAAAAATAGTGCAAATAAAGAAATACCCTTGAATGAGTAATATTGCAAACTTTTGGCCCCCAGTGTATACATACAGTTGAAGTTGGAAGTTTACATACACTCAGGTTTGAGTCATTACAACTCATTTTTCAACCACTCCACAGATTTCATGTTAACAAACTATAGTTTTGGCAAGTCGGTTAGGACATCTACTTTGTGCATGACACAAGTAATTATTCCAACAATTGTTTACAGACATATTATTTCACTTATAATTCACTATATCACAATTCCAGTGGGTAAGAAGTTTACATTCACTAAGTTGACTGTGCCTTTAAACAGCTTTGAAAATTTCAGAAAATTATGTCATGGCTTTAGAAGCTTCTGATAGTTAATTGACATAATTTGAGTCAATTGGAGGTGTACCTGTGGATGTATTTCAAGGCCTACCTTCAAACTCAGTGCCTCTTTACTCGACATCATGGGAAAATCAAAAGAAATCAGTCAAGACCTCCACAAGTCTGGTTCATCATTGGGAGCAATTTCAGAACGCCTGAAGGTACCACGTTCATCTGTACAAACAATAGTACGCAAGTATAAACACCATGGGACCACGCAGCCGTCATACCGCTCAGGAAGGAGACACGTTCTGTCTCCTAGAGATGAACGTACTTTGGTGCAAAAAGTGCAATTCAATCCAGAACAACAGCAAAGGACCTTGTGAAGATGCTGTAGGAAACGGGTACAAAAGTACAGTGGGGAAAACAAGTATTTGATACACTGCCGATTTTGCAGGTTTTCCTACTTACAAAGCATGTAGAAGTCTGTAATTTTTATCATAGGTACACTTCAACTGTGAGAGACGGAATCTAAAACAAAAATCCAGAAAATAACATTGTATGATTTTTAAATAATTAATTTGCATTTTATTGCATGACATAAGTATTTGATCACCTACCAACCAGTAAGAATTCCGGCTATCACAGACCTGTTAGTTTTTCTTTAAGAAGCCCTCCTGTTCTCCACTCATTACCTGTATTAACTGCACCTGTTTGAACTCGTTACCTGTATAAAAGACACCTGTCCACACACTCAATCAAACAGACTCCAACCTCTCCACTATGGCCAAGACCAGAGAGCTGTGTAAGGACATCAGGGATCAAATTGTAGACCTGCACAAGGCTGGGATGGGCTACAGGACAATAGGCAAGCAGCTTGGTGAGAAGGCAACAACTGTTGGTGCAATTATTAGAAAATGGAAGAAGTTCAAGATGACGGTCAATCTCCCACGGTCTGGGGCACCATGCAAGATCTCACCTCGTGGGGCATCAATGATCATGAGGAAGGTGAGGGATCAGCCCAGAACTACACGGCAGGACCTGAAGAGAGCTGGAACCACAGTCTCAAAGAAAACCATTAGTAACACACTACGCCATCATGGATTAAAATCCTGCAGTGCACGCAAGGTCCCCCTGCTCAAGCCAGCGCATGTCCAGGCCCATCTGAAGTTTGCCAATGACCATCTGGATGATCGGGAGAAGGTCATGTGGTCTGATGAGACAAAAATTGAGCTTTTTGGTCTAAACTCCACTCGCCGTGTTTGGAGGAAGTAGAAGGATGAGTACAACCCCAAGAACACCATCCCAACCGTGAAGCATGGAGGTGGAAACATCATTCTTTGGGGATGCTTTTCTGCAAAGGGGACAGGACGACTGCACCGTATTGAGGGGAGGATGGATGGGGCCATGTATCGCGAGATCTTGGCCAACAACCTCCTTCCCTCAGTAAGAGCATTGAAGATTGGTCGTGGCTGGGTCTTCCAGCATGACAACGACCCGAAACACACAGCCAGGGCAACTAAGGAGTGGCTCCATAAGAAGCATCTCAAGGTCCTGGAGTGGCCTAGCCAGTCTCCAGACCTGAACCCAATAGAAAATCTTTGGAGGGAGCTGAAAGTCTGTATTGCCCAGCGACAGCCCCGAAACCTGAAGGATCTGTATGGAGGAGTGGGCCAAAATCCCTGCTGCAGTGTGTGCAAACCTGGTCAAGAACTACAGGAAACGTATGATCTCTGTAATTGCAAACAAAGGTTTCTGTATCAAATATTAAGTTCTGCTTTTCTGATGTATCAAATACTTATGTCATGCAATAAAATGCAAATTAATTACTTAAAAATCATACAATGTGATTTTCAGGATTTTTGTTTTAGATTCCGTCACTCACAGTTGAAGAGTACCTATGATATAAATTACAGACTTCTACATGCTTTGTAAGGGGGAAAACCTGCAAAATCGGCAGTGTATCAAATACTTGTTCTCCCCACTGTATCTATATCCACAGTACAACGAGTATATCGACATAACCTGAAAGGCCGCTCAGCAAGGAAGAAGCCACTGCTCCAAAACCGCCATAAAAAAGCCAGACTACGGTTTGCAACTGCACATGGGGACAAAGATCATACTTTTTGGAGAAATGTCTTCCGGTCTGATGAAACAAAAATAGAACTGTTTGGCCATAATGACCATCGTTATGTTTGGAGGAAAAAGGCGGAAGCTTGCAAGCCGAAGAACACCATCTCAATCGTGAAGCACGGAGGTGGCAGCATCATGTTGTGGAGGGACTGGTGCACTTCATGAGGAAGGAAAAATATGTGGATATATTGAAGCAACATCTCAAGACATCAGTCAGGAAGTTAAAGCTTGGTCACAAATGGGTCTTCCAAATGGACAATGACCAATACTTCCAAAGATGTGGCAAAATGGCTTAATGACAACAAAGTCAAGGTATTGGAGTGGCCATCACAAAGCCCTGACCTCAATCCTATAGAAAATGTGTGGGCAGAACTGAAAAAGCGTGTGCGAGCAAGGAGCCCTACAAACCTGACTCAGTTACACCAGTTCTGTCAGGAGGAATTGGCCAAAATTCACCCAACGTATTGTGGGAAGCTTGTTGAAGGCTACCCAAAACGTTTGACCCAAGTTAAACAATTTAAAGGCTATGCTACCAAATACTAATTGAGTGTATGTAAACTTCTGACCCACTGGGAATGTGATAAAATAAATAAAAGCTGAAATAAATCATTCTCTCTACTATTATTGTGACATTTCACATTATTAAAATAAAGTGGTGATCCTAACTGACCTAAGACATTTTTACTAGGATTAAATGTCAGGAATTGTGAAAAACTCATTTTAAATGTATTTGGCTAAGGTGTATGTATAAACTTCGACTTCAACTGTATATACCTTAATGTGTCGAATAAGCAATGCAATTAATACAATCTCTACTCGACTCATCAGATTCGCTGGCTGAGGCGCTTTGAGAACATCAGTGGATGTGAGCTGTCCTATCAGTGCCTTAGCACTATTCTCATTCCCATCCTTCAGCATGCACACTAAACAGTGTGAGACTTCCTCAGAGGCAAAGATAACATTGCATTGATAATGAACACAAGAGGAACTTTTGCATCAATGCCAGTGACAAAAACACTAACGGCAAAATTGTTTTACGGCCCAAAATAATGTGTTGGATAGTAATAAATAAATGAAAGGCTTGCAATGTATCTTGGCCAAATGAAACTTCTGTCTGAGGCACTGTACAGTATTTATTTTGTTAAATATAATATGCAAGGTTTGTGAAAGTATACACTACCCCTCATATATTGTAGTTATTCTATGACCTGTCTTCACTGATAATGCCAAGTTTGATTACAGTATACAGTATGTTGAGTGTGATGAAGTGTCTAAGAAGTGGAATAAATATGCAGCTCCATCCTGTCTGCTGAATGCCTACATAATTATTAGCTACGGTAATCAAGGATTCAGTAATTTCTATTAAAAGTAATTTAAATGGTAATGTTTCCTTTAAAAGTTCATGCTCCAATTTATCCATTCATTATGACCATAATGTAAATCTACGGTTATTTTCTTCTTATGAGGTAATTTAGAAAAAGATGGGAAAAATAGTGTGACAATACAAATAAGATTTGCTTGAATGAAATGAATAACTAGTTTATCATTCAACTCTTCCTGATCCCTCTGGCTCTCTTTCTCTTTCTTCAATATCCCTCCCAGGGTGTCGCTGGCTCGACTCATGAATTAGTCATTTGAACAAGTCAATTCATTGTTTTTGTTTTCTTCAGTGAGCTTTTTCATTCAAATCCAACAAGTGACTCAAGAGAGAAGTAGAGAAAGTGAAACTGAGACAGGGAGGGAAACGAATCAGTTGTTATTATTACTTCTCATGCTCAGTATCTCTCCCTGTCAATCTCACTGTTGTTCACTCCCACTGAACCAGACCACTGAACAACATTGAGATAATAAACAACACATGTCTTGCTCCCTGTGAGGCTGTGACAGCGACATTGATGTTGATAGAGTAGGTGCTGATACTTTCTGACACAATCAATTATTAGGAAGGTCATGGTTTCAGTGTGGCTCAAATGCCAACTTATTGGTTATCCCAGAACTGTTCATAGTCTTGACACTGAGACATTTGGGTGTGATTGTAAGAGCATGTGTCAATGCTTTAGGGAGACTACATTCACCCATTACAATTAAGTGATAATGCCCGGGAAGCCGGTGTTTGGAGGATATATTGGCACGGGTGTTGTTAGGCCCGAGACAAAGATGCATTTTACCATCATAGATTTAGGCTGTTGTAGCTTGTGCAATAGACACCGGCTGGAATCCTGTTTTAACCAATCAGCATTCAGGATTAGACCCCCCCCCCCCCCCCCCAGCTGTATAATAATGCTTAATCGTAGGTCACACACCAAGTCAACATCCTTGATAACTCATGATCTTCTTCCAGGATCGTATGCTCATATGGCACGAGCAGTCTAACCACTACAACACAGTTTATAAAGGGACTAAACCAGGACCATGGTACCCTGCGCCAAGACCTGGAGGGGACAGGGTCCGGGTGGACCGCGTGGAGAGAGAGAGGAGCAGTGGGAGGCAGTTGGGGAGCTCTGACGTCTTGCACAGGATGATTGCCTTTGCTCTAGGGCTCCCGAGTGGCACAGTGGTCTAAGGCCCTGTGTCTCAGTGCTAATGGTTTCACTATAGACCCTGGTTCGATTCAAGTCTGTATCACAATCCGGCCGTGATTGGGAGTCCGGTTTTGGCCCGGGGTATGACGTAATTGTAAATACGAATTTGTTCTTAACTGCCTAGTTAAATAAAACATCCAAAGACTTTATTTTCCTGCCTGACAGTGACTTGGTTGAGAGAGACCCGTTGGCTTATGGTTACATCAATTTTTGGATTACACTAAGCAGTATACCACTCTTGGCAGTTGGTGTCCTCCTCTGAAAACCCATTCCACTGGAAAATAGGCAACACACACAGATTTATTTCAAGTAATGTTTTGCAGTTGGACATACATTTTGAATCAATGGCTAGGCTAGTGCTTAATCTTATCTTCCTAGAGATTTATCGCTAGTTGTCTATGAGTAATTTATTTTATGGGGGGTGGGGGGACCAGTCTCCTATTTGTACCGCATGGACACGTGTCTTCTGTCTTTAATACTTACGACATGACTCACGGCAGGTTGGTACAAATAACGTTGTGATTGGAAGTCCTATTTCACAGACAGTAGGTTCACTTGGTCAAGTGTATAACATAGAATGTAAAACACAGAGCATAGAGTTTCAGCATCACTAAGAGTTTCAGTATCACTAAGAGTTTCAGCGTCACTTATCAGGCGTTACAGGTAAGACCCAGGTGCAGACAACGTCGGAGTAACAACAGTTTATTAAACCAACAGGGGCAGGCAAAAGACAGGTCAGGGCAGGCAGAGTTCGTTAATCCAGAGTAGTGGGGCCAAGGTACAAGCTGGCAGGCAGGCTCAGGATCAGGGCAGGCAAGATGGTCAAAACCGGGAAAACTAGAAAACAGGATCCATAGAGAGGCAGGAGCAAAGGGGAAAAACGCTGGTAGGCTTGACAAAACAAAACAAACTGGCAACAGAGAACACAGGGGATAATGAGGAAGATGGGCGACACATGGAGGGGGTAGAGACAATCACAAAGACAGGTGAAACAGATCAGGGTGTGACATCACTAAGAGTTTTAGCATCACTAAGAGTTTCAGCATCACTAAGAGTTTCAGCATCACAATATTTTTTATAAAAGGTTAAGAAGTGGTTTATAAACCATGAATTATTAGTTTATACACTCTAATAAACAGTTCTAACATTAATGTAAAGCGTTTAGCAGGGGCTCTCAAAGTGACGGCAAAAATAGTTTTGGTTTGCTCCTAGCAGAACTTGGCTAGGCGACTCTAACGTCTGTGCTTGCATGCTCCCAAAAGACATTTGCTCGAAAAAACAAAAACTAAGACCAAAAACGAACAAAAACGTCACAAAATATTTTCATAATACTGTTTAGATTGGGTCAGCAAAAAGCTCTTTAAAGAAAATACCACTTTACTATACTCCAGCATTTCTGTGTTCCACTCATCTTGCCCAAATTCCTTAGCTGTTTCTTCCACTTCCCTTTGATTTTAATTGGGACTGATTTGGAATAGCCTACTGCAGCCTGTTGGGTAAAGGATGCGCCCTGCATATTAAAGTAGACATCAAAATATGTTTCAGGTGGCCAAGGACACTGAAGAGACACGCTAATGCAACACATGAGATGGAAATTTGAACTGGATGTCTGGATGCTGACGTACATCTGTTATAATACTTATCTCTTATATGTTATAATACTTATCTGTTGTCATTTTATATACTGTACAAACTTCAATGTGGTAGTAATTACCAGATTTTTCATAACATCTGACAATGTTATTTTAGACTGTTATTATGACCACTAATGAAAATGGCTTTTCACATACGATACCATCTCTATTTCTCTGTCAACAGATTGTGTGGACATAATCTCCAGCATCAGAGCCATGAAGATCCTGAAGAGGATGGGCAGCCCCAAAGGCATGTGGACTAAAGACGCAAGGTCCTCTAAGGTCTACGTCTTCAACGGCACGGCAGAGGACACCCTGTACCAGTTCAGATCTGTTCTAGACTTCTCAGCCTCCCCAGGAGTGGCCCACAGCAGGCCTATCAGACTGCCCTCCCGGTGGAGTGGCACCGGTGGTGCCGTCTATAATGGCTATGCCAACTACGTGGGATACACAGTGTCCCCGGGAGAACGCGGAGGCAGCCTTCGTGGTCTGTGGGACGGTCTATGTGGTCTGCAACACCAGAGAGTCGTTCCCGGATGCAGTGTGTGTTTGACGTGAACCAGTGTGGTGACCAGTGAGGAGGCTCTTCTCCTGTACTTTCCTAGGAGGTATGGAGCCCACACCAGTCTGAAGTACAACCCTCAGGAGAAACAAATCTATGCCTGGGACGATGGCTACCAGATCCTATACAAACTGTCCATGAAGAGGAAGCTGATGGTTTAAGTGGCTACAGTGGGTACATTAGTACAATAACTGTTGCATGGGAATGAACAGAACATATTTTGGTACCAACCAAACATACTGTAAGCACTTGTCTCTCGGAAAATATTGGTAATATATTTCTTACTTGAATACTAGTATTAACTGTAGTTGCCCATTATCAAACATGTTCCTACAGTTTGTTGTAAAGTATTTGTTGAAAGAAGCTCTGACGATTCGAATTGCAATATTATGTCTGCCACAACTGGATTGATTAGGGGCACAGATCAGAAACTATGTATAAGTTAAAGCCTTGATCGAGTGTATGTACCAGCTACCCTCAGTTAACTTGGCTATTTACATTCCATGTCTTGTTTTATACTGAACAAAATAATAAATGCAGCATGCAACAATTTCAACGATTTTACTGAGTTACAGTTCATATAAGGAAATCAGTCAATTGAAATAAATAAATTAGGCCCTAATCTATGGATTTCACATGACTGGGCAGGGGTGCAGACATCTACTTGGGAGCCAGGCCCATGCAATCATAATTCGTTTTTCCCCACTAAAGTGCTTACAGACAGAAATACTTCTCAGTTTCATCAACTGTCCGGGTGTCTGGACTCAGACGATCCCATAGCTGAAGAAGCTGGATGTGGACGTCCTGAGCTGGCGTGTTTACACAGGGTCTGGGGTTGTGAGGCCAGTTGAAAGTACTGCCAAATTCTCTAAAACAACGTTGGAGGCGGCAATTTTTTGGCAACTGCTCTGGTGGAAACTTGTGGCATTGTGTTGTGTGACAAAACTGCACATTTTAGAGTGGCCTTTTATTGTCCCCAGCACAAGGAGCACCTGTGTAATAATCCTGCTGTTTAATCATCTTCTTGATATGCCACACCTGTCAGGTGGATGGATTATCTTGGCAAAGGATAATTTTTTTGTGCTTATGGAACATTTTGGGGATCTTTTATTTCAGCTCATGAGACATGGGACCAACACTTTTATATTTTATAGTTCATCCCATTTTCTCTTTACTGCTGCTTGGTCTCTTTGTTGTACACTTTGAGATACGTAGTCGTAAAATAGACAGCCTACAACTAAATTATACGTTTGTCTGCAATATCAAAGAAAAAAATACTTTTCACTAAAAAGTTCAATCTTAGGAGAATTCTTAAAAAAACACAATGAGTAGTAATCCATCTTTTGAACCCAACTTTGCACCACCATTATTCTAAACATTTGTCTTCTTTTACTGCAATACTGTTCGTAAATAGATTTTTTTGTATATATAACAACAGATAAAATTATAGTTTTTAGATCAGTTTATTACACATTTGACCTCATATTATGAGTCATAAGGATTGAGGATTTAAAAGCAACCAAAAATAAAACCCTTATATGAACTAACAGCATTTGGCTTCAATTACAAGAACAGTTGTCAAACAGTCATATTACAAGTACAAATCTTCAATACAAAATTGGAAAGTCAGAGCGATCCATGAGGAATGGAAGGTATACAACATCATATTAAGGAACATAACAATAATTATTATTATTGGCAAAAGCAATAAGGTCTTTAAAACAGTCCATAAACTGAGGCTAAATCGATTTAATATGATATTATTACCTACTATGGAAACAAATGCACTAGGCTATATTAAACAGAATCATCATTTTAAACGCACTACTGAAACAGAGGAAGAACCAAAAACTACAGTCCGTTATTTTCAACATTTTTTGTCAAATTTAAACAAACTTGTAGTCAGATATCGGTACAGAAATGTCATGAATCTAATCAGTAATGTAACCAGCAAGTGCATAACTATATACTGTATGTGAGAACAACTAAAGAATCAAATTGCGCAGAAAATGGTGTGAGGGAATACAACATTTTCTTTAAACAAACTGTAATGAATCAGATATCAGGAGTCTGCCAGTAATGACAGGAGGAATTTTATCAGGATTGTAACCGGTACTGTAACTATACATAGTATGTGAGGAAACCCGATTAATCACATTGTGAAGAAAGAAACAATAATGATGTGAGGGAATCCAAGAAGTGACACATTGTATTGTGTCTCACCAACTGCCAATTAGAAAAATGTCACTGACTCACTGCAAGACATCGGCCTCTGACTATCTATTGGCTAGTTGCCCCAAGACTATCTATCTATCTATCTATCTATCTATCTATCTATCTATCTATCTATCTATCTATCTATCTATCTATCTATCTATCTATCTATCTATCTATCTATCTATCTATCTATCTATCTATCTATCTATCTATCTATCTATCTATCTATCTATCTATCTATCTATCTATCTATCTATCTATCTATCTATCTATCTATCTATCTATCTATCTATCTATCTATCTATCTATCTATCTATCTATCTATCTATCTATCTATCTATCTATCTATCTATCTATCTATCTAGGCCTGCCTGCCTGCCTGCCTGCGTCTCTGTCTCTGTCTCTGTCTCTGTCTCTGTCTCTGTCTCTGTCTCTGTCTCTGTCTCTGTCTCTGTCTCTGTCTCTGTCTCTTAGACTAAACAAGGTAAACTCCTGCTCTCTCTAGGATGAATGGCTTAAACATGAACCATTGAATATTTTAGAATTTACTATCACTGAGTTACTATTACCTCTGATTCAGAAACAACTACTACCATACGACCAGCGCCAACATTCTGCAAACAGAATGCATAGAGAAAGAAGCATCAGTTTAGAGCACTCAAGGGCTTAACAAAGAGAAGAATGCTACTCACGTACTATAAACAACACCAATTTCCTGATACCCACATTATAGGCAGACCTGCTTTCAAACATGTGTTTGCCAATGAAGAATCAAAACACTGTCACGGTCAATATAAAACAACATTGATAAAGATTCCTGATTTGTGTTACATCTTACATAACCCATCTAGGACAAACAAGAATCTTTCCAATCAAATTGAAGATATTACTAAAATACCTCTCTCAAATGGTAACCTACTTTTAGTTGCACATTGCATTATTCAAATTATTATTATTATTAAAAACCATTTGTAATCAATTTTGTATTTTTTCTAATAATTGAGACAATATGTTTACCACATAGCACAGAAAATAATAATTCTCACTGTATATAAAAGATGAATTTTGATGATTGACATTACTTTCCTTATTTTTTGTGACAGAGCAAATTATAGTCGACCTTTGTTACGAAGCACATTTGGCACCAAAAAACTATACACCAATCAGTTTGTTTTCTTTTGTTGGTTTGATACAAATTTGGCTACTGAGAGGACATCAAATATTAGGTTGTACTGCACTCATCATAGTACCACAATGTAGAAAGAAATATAAATATAAATATTACATCATAATCTAATCAGGATTCTTTTTACCTTTTTATATCCATCCATTAGATCCAGTAGTACAAATGTATGGCATACAATAGATGAAGACAAAAGACCAGTCCTACATGTAAAGGCTGACTCATTGGATTTTGTTGAAGCATTGGGAAAAGTGTTCAATAATGCAAATAATTTATTTATATTCAGATCAAGCTCCTCAACTATATCCAATAAACTGGTCCATGTATGAAGGGCAGATTCAAAGTCAGCCCATTACAAACCACTCTAGAGAATAAATATTAAATGAATAGTTGATTATTGGTCCACCGAGGGTGATATTCTCCTCTTCTAGAGAACAATTCTGGATACTTCAGGATAAGAAAAACTCCCACAACACAACAATATTAGTTTTATATCTACTTTGTATTCTGGTGGGAAATACAAACTTTACATTAGCAGAGAGAGGACTGTGCTGTACAGTTCAAACCAACCCCAGGGAACAGAATACGATAAGAAGGTGATGGAGATGTGCAATACGCTAAGCTGAGAGATGAAAACTATGGGAGCAGGAGTAATGAGAATACACTCTCCGATGGAATAGGTAAGGGCACCAAAACTAACAAGGAAAAACACAAGAGAGGTTGGTGGTTCGGAATGTGTGTGCTATTTAACCATTTTTCGTTCCGTAGAAAGACTCTCAGGAGGCGCTATGCTCCAATGTTGATGCAATGTGCTTATATGGCGTGTTGCACATATTTGTGGATTATATGACCCTCTATAAACTTGATCAACATTATTTGACTGGTCAAAACCATCCCTTTCTGCTCATGACCCCTGAACATGTAATGGTTTAGGTTGACAAAATATACAACATACAGTAGCTACTGTTGTGAAATCGGATTTTTCTTTTTGCCTTGTTTGGCTTGGTTACTATGATAATTAATGTTTGTTAAAAGAACTACATTTGATTGTGGCACATTGTTTTTGTTACTACCACACAATATTAGCAGAGGGCTTTAGGTATTCCTTAGGTCAATACAGTCTTTCATTTCCTATCTTTAGGAAAACAACAGATTTTCACCAACTGATCCAATATAAAGTGACAGCGTGTACTCACTACTGTCTGGCTTTCTCATTATGTTTCCCCTATTCTCTCTCTCTCTCTCTCTCTCTCTCTCTCTCTCTCTCTCTCTCTCTCTCTCTCTCTCTCTCTCTCTCTCTCTCTCTCACTCTCTCACTGAGTCTCTTTGAGAAACTTCAACCACTTTAAAGTGTGATTTCCAAGAGGAACATCTCATCAAAGAGCTGTGCAGTGCTGAGCAGAAACTTCAGTGTGTTGGACCAAGTCCCTCTGAGAGCACTGTGATCACATTCCATTAGACTCAACCCATAGATTGATACACTCGGAACCGTTGTTGTTCCACTCAGACAACAATCTCCCCGTTTGGGGACTCACTTGATGAGAGAAGCTCAGGATAAAACCAAACCAAAGCACCCTAAGTACTGTGATTGACTCCAGATCAGTAAACCTAACTTCAACACTTCATGTTGATTAAAAAAAAGCATTGTTACTTCACAAACAACTGACAGCGATGCTGATACAGGATCAGTTCTTGGGAACGGGAGCACTTTGTTGCTCCACTTGAGGGAGGGTGAAGACTATGTTTCTCCTCAGGCGCAGGCAGACAGACCAGACAGGATGTAGGATTAGTAGGAGAGAGAGGAGACCGTTTCACTAGGGTCACAGGTGGTTCTGCTCAGGGGCTAGAAGGAGGCCTGGGGGAGGGGCAAGAGCCCTGGCTGTCCAAACTGGCCGTCCGCGTTTTCCACTGCAGTACACACACACACACACACACACACACACACACACACTTCAGTTAGAAGATAGATATTACACTGTTACAATATCTGACATTGACTATTTATCCGTCATGTGATCCTTGAAAGAAAGTCTATATTTTTTACTATATATAATATTCATGCCTACAAAATCTTCACACACTGCAACGTGCTGTACGAACTAACCTCTTTCTCTGATTTCTTGGCCTCCAATAGGGGGTGCCAGTGTGCAATGGGCTTGCGTGGGTACGCCAGCATCTCGTTCCAGTGGCCCTTGCCAAGCCCCTCAGCACTGCACCCCACACGGTTCACACCAATGATCTCATTGTGACCAACCCTGCAGGGGCCAGACAACACAAACATAACATCAACACAACAGTACAGCTCATCCTGCTCTTCAGAGACACCACATTACAAAATGCTGAATTTAATTTGTATTACAAGCATTACCAAATAGAATATAATCTGGGAACCCACCAATGAAAAACCGTTGCATTCACATTAAAAAAAGCTAATTTGGCTAAATGATTTCACCCCATCTCCCACCCTTATAACAAGCATACATTTAGTTATCAGAGGATACAGCTGCAAGATGTAAAAGTTAAAAGGGAGAGAGGTGACAATTAGCAGTTGCAGTTTATGTGAAGATAAAGCTGAGTCATGGTTAAAAGGAGACATTTCCATATCTTTTTGAGAGATAATGTCTGAAATGCTAATGGTGGGGAGGAAAGGGTTTGTGTTCCAACAACTACAAATGGTAACAGCACCAACAAAGTCCCCTCCGAGGTACAACCAGACCAGAGGGGATGTCTGTTCTTCCTCATCATATTAATCCTGGATCTAAGGGACGGACTGATACAAACAAGGATGACCTGGCCTCAAAGTAGAGTCGGTTCGCCAGTCGGCAGCAGCCACGTTTGTGGATAAAGACTACCGTCAGAGCTTCCATTCAACCAGTGAAGGGAATGTTCTGACACATTCATTCTGACTTCATACGCAGTGTTCTATTCTAGGGGCGTATTGTGCAAACTACACAGATGCTGAATATTCTGAGAGAACCATCTGAGTTAAATTTTTTGATAGTGCTTGACAGACTGTTACCAAGTAGCTGGCCAACATGCATGCCAGATTTTTCTTATGGATGTCTAGATTAAATCAAAGTGGTATACGCACAAGTCATAGTCCATGACTGAGATGTGCAGGCTGACGTGGTCCATGCTGTCTGGGGGGATGTCGAAGATGATGGCCTCGTTGTACGTGGGGTTCAGAGTGTTCTTCTTGATGGTTGTCTTCCTCTTTTTCAAACGCCTCCCGTCACAGACGAGAGACACTTTGACATAGGGATCTGAAGTGGAAAAGAGAAAAAGCTATAAGATGTTTATCAGGATGTAAGTTCGATATTCTATAGCCGCATTATCTTGAGATTTAAAAAAATATATAATAAAAAAATATTTAACCCCTTATTTTACTAGGCAAGTCAGTTAAGAACAAGTTCTTATTTACAATGACGGCCAACACCGGCCAAACTCGGACAACGCTGGGCCAATTGTGCGACGCCCTATGGGACTACCAATCACGGCTGGTTGTGATACAGTCTGGAATTTTTTTATTTATTTTTTATTTCACCTTTATTTAACCAGGTAGGCTAGTTGAGAACAAGTTCTCATTTACAACTGCGACCTGGCCAAGACAAAGCAAAGCAGTGCGACAAAAAACAACACAGAGTTACACATGAGAATAAAACAAACGTACAGTCAATAACACAATAGAGAATCTATATACAGAGATTCTGGTAGTGACGCATCTAGCACTGAGATGCAGTGTCTTAGACCACTGAGCCCCCGTGGCACCCATATTAATTGTGGCACCCAGAAATCTCTTTGTGTTTTCACGTACCAATGTAAGCCTCTGTTTTGTGCGATTTGAGAAAGGGATTCTGTGCATTTACCGCTAGAACACTTGACATGCAGCATCATCAAGGACCCCACATGGAGCATGAGGTTTGATACCAACAGGCCTAGGGACAGTATCTATCTACAAGCCATCAGTCTGCTGAACACTTGAACTGGACTGATCACCTGTACTGATTCTTCGCACCTTAGCACACATGCACTCACTCACTTACGCACACACCCACACAGATATACACACACAAACACGCATGCACGCACGCACACACACACACACACACACACACACACACACACACACACACACACACACACACACACACACACACACACACACACACATTCTTGTGGGGACCAAACAATCCTATTTTCCCCAAACCCTAACCCTAAACCTAACCCTAACCCTAACCCTAACCCTAAACCTAATCCCTAACCCCTAACCCTAAACCTAACCCTAAACCTAACCCTAACCCTAAACCTAACCCTAACCCTAACCCTAACCCTAACCCTAAACCTAACCCTAAACCTAAACCTAACCCCTAACCCCTAACCCTAAACCTAACCCTTAAGCTTAACCCTAACCCCAAAACCCTAACCCTAACCCTAACACTAAACCTAAACCTAACTCCTAACCCCTAACCCCTAACCCCTAACCCCTAACCCTAAACCTAACCCTTAAGCTTAACCCTAACCCCAAAACCCTAACCCTAACAATAAACCTAAACCTAACCCTAAACCTAACTCCTAACCTTAAATCTAAACTCTAACCCCTAACCCTAATTGTAACCCTAAACCTAATCTACAAATCTAAACTAGGCTTTTTCCTTGTGGGGACCGGCAAAGTGTCTGGTCCCCACAGTGATAGTAAAACACACAGAGACACACATTCATGCAAGACATACATCCCAATTGCTGCTACCAGACTCCTATTATGATTGCTAAATACTCCACAATTTAAACACTTGCCCACCAATCCTCCCTTCCCCAAAACACGTGTAAATATTGGTCTATAAATGGTGCCTTCCTGTATTATACTTATGCTAAAATGTTTATTCTATTCTACTGAGCCATTTGCTTTATGTTCGTATTCTTATCTTTTATTATTTCTTATATAGTACTAATACAACTTTAATCTTGAAACACGCAGGTATTGAACATAATGCTATTCTCATTAGGTCTACAGTGACCTCAAAATAACTCAACACATACATTTTGATGCAGCAGCTGCAGCGATCAATTTCATTTCCCATATAAAGTATATTTCCCTTGTGTATGATGCTCCTACGCTACCTTGAACCTAAATATAACAATAACATCCTTGGAAAGGTCTGGAGTAAATCTCTGTACATTTGATACTGATGAGTAAACACCTCACGTATTGAAAGCGGAGGAAGCGAAAGCCACTGAAATAGTGCTTTAATGGAATAAAGTGAAACATATCGGCGTAGTGAATACTGATTTTCAATCTTCATCCGTCAGCTCCTATGATCCATTATGCCAGTCAATGAGTCAGATGTAAGCTGCCTTAGATCCATACACAACAATATAAAGAATGCTTGCTTTGCAACCAAATATGCTTCAGGTTACAATTTACCTGCCATGGTTTACTGCGCACAGATCCAATTCAATCCAGCAACAATCGGGAGACATTTAAATCCTCAACTTAGAAGGGATGTTAAATGTAACATTTTTTGTTAAGAATGAGATTTAAAAATAATAACAAATAATAAAATAATTGTTAATAATAATAATAATAATACTGCCAGATTAATACTTCCTCTAATGATATTGGGTTATTGATAATATAAAGCTAATATATGGAATAGCAGATTGTTAGGATGGGTCCCAAATGGCAGACTATTTCCTACAGAGTGCACTACTTCTAGCCATAACCCTTTGTAGTGCACTATAGGGAATAGAGTTCTGGGACACACACCTAGATTAAAATAAACACACTGACTGAAACCTCAGAGAAATAAGTGGTCTTCCTATTGCCAGTGGTGAATATTAATGGATTCTCACAGAAATAGAATCTCAGAGCTAGAGCTCTTTTTATTCAACATTTGATAACATCTATCATTTAATATGCCAGGGTTTATTTTGTGACGTGCAGAGAAGAGACAAGATGAGGAATCAGTGGTTCAGGATAAACATAATACTTTACTGAGAAACTGTAACCGAAGGATCACGGTAACACCGGAAAAACAACTAACACTAAGTCTCAAAAACTCACTAAGGAAACAAACGCACATGGCAAACAATTCAAGCTTCTGCAAAGGACAACAGGGAGATCACAATGAGTCAATAGGACACACCTGAGTGTCGTTCATGTCTCTAGGACGGTCTCTGCCGCCCTCTGGTGGCAGGGGGAACCATGACAAAATGTGCACGAGCGCGCATGCACGTACGCACACAGTCACACACACACACACACACACACACGGACACACACACACACATAGAGCTTGCCTACCTGAGTATCCAGTGATATCCATGGCCTTGAGGTTCCTGCACTTGATGACGGTGAGAGTGAGTCGTCCTGCGGTTGGCAGGTAGCATAGTGAGAACATGATCTCTCCCAAGTCTACACTCTCCTGTGGGAACAAACAGAGAAAAAAAACTGATGTGACACACAGCACTGGCAGGATCCCTTCAGGCCCTGCTGGCGCAAGGGCAGTAACATTATGATGGAAATGGATTGTGAAGCCAATGCTATTCCAAAATCCCTCAAGAGATATTGGTGTGAAGCCTGTCATCACAAACAGAACTGAGTATCAGGCTCACACTCAGGAAGTTGTAGTGACAAATCTACAGGAGAGTAATGTTAGTATTTCATGTTGAGTGAAAGTTTTGTTCTCACTCTGTCCTGGGGTGTTCTGACTAAGCTTCATCCCATGAACATGCATTAAGGTTGGTGAGGCTCTAATCACTTGAAATGGGCTATGGATTAACTACTGGATTATTGAACTGCCCTCCTAAGGCAGCTGAAGTCCAACAATACAGGCCACATAAAATAAACTGACAGAGGTACCCCTCAGACCAGAGAGATGCCAGAGTGATGCCAGAGTGATAAAGACTGCAATAGAATCCAAAATGATGCCAACAGCATAGTGCACTACTCATCAAGACTTCCTCAGGACACCATCAAAATAGAATTACAGTCAAATATAATGACCATTTCAGTATCTCGTTGGAGGGCTCACGTGTTTTGCCCAGACAGTTTCATGACCTTTGCAATGATTACAAGTACTTTTTATGCCTTTAGCATATAATTACTGTCATTTGATATGACTAGAATAAATTCCTACTTTAACAAAGGATTTATGACACGCTGAACTCGCATTTGTTCATCTTTTTGTTCTGGGGTGGCATATGATTTGAATGAGGTTATCATAACTGGTTTCAAATGTAAGTAATGTTAACTCTAGGCTGGGCAGCACAAACAGATCTGGGATCAGGCTATGTCAACTCTGCTTTGAGTAAAAGACAAACAGACAGATTTCCTTACAGTTGTGGCGTACTGAATGTCCCTCCAAATGTCTGTCTCCCTGGAGAGGTCTGACGTCTCAACAAGGTTATCCACCACCACCTCCCCGATCATATCATGTCTAGAGAACCTGTCAAAGTCAAACACACTCATGTGGAGCTTCCTAACGGACAGCTCGTCATAAGGCACAGGGAATTGGAAGGACTCGTTAAACGTGGGGTTGAGCGTCTTCCGGTGGACGCGCGTCTGGAACTTCTTGCGATCTGGGAGAAGATAGATTTTGACGTAGGGGTCGGAGCTGCCGCACAGGTCCTTGGCGGGCAGGTCAAAGGCCTTGAGGATGTTGACCAGGAGGGCCTCATTCTCATAATCGTACTTCAGGGAAAAGTTGATCTTCCCACAGTTCTTGGCGTTACTGTTCTTGGCGGACTCGTCTGTGTCCAAGGTCTTCTGTCTGTAGAGTTCTGGTTTGATGCGTCCGATGCTGGTGGGCTGCTCGTCCTCATCCGCATAGTCGTTGCCCAGGTCCAGGCTGATCGACTGCATCTGCCTGGGCAGGTGCCTTTTGAATGAGCTGTGCCTGCAGAGACAGAAGAGAGAGGAGGGGAAAATATCAAGCATGCAGCCTGTAGTAGCGACGGGCGGTGTGTAAAAAGGCAGAGAGAGAGAGGAGAAGAGGGAGAAATATGAACAGCTTCATTGTGGCGTCTGGAAAGGTCAGTGTTTTGAAAAATCACTTGAGTGCCCAGCAGGTGAATTCAATTCCAAGTGGTTTCTCGAATATTAATAGTGTTTCTGCAACCTCAAACTACATGGTACCCAATTCAATGTATCTTAGTCAGTAGTATACATTGTCCTCATCTTAGGGGGCTGTTATTCAGGATGGGTATGGGTATTTTCAAGACAAACTATTTGAGGTACATCCATTAATTAGACACCCCATTGTAGTTGTGGCTATGTGGAATAATGTCTGTGGGATTGTTTTACTGTTGATTTTACGCTTTTAAGTGTATTGCAATAATGACCTTATTTTAAATTAACATCACCAAATGGCTTACAGGCAGAAAGTAATACAAGGGCTTGCGAGGGGCAAACATAATTGTATTTTTCACTATGATAATCATGTAGAAATTGTATTTTTAAACAGCTGTGGAATATCTAATTGAATTCAGATCAAAGTAAATTTTTGCTAGTGTTGTAATTTTGAGATTTGTGAGGTCCCTATGAAGTTTCTTTATAACTGACTATGCCTTTGTGTACTGTATGTGTGCATGCGCGTGTGTATTTGTGCACGTTCATTCGTGTGTGCACGTGCGTGTGTATGAAATTTTATTTTTTATTTAACCTTTATTTTACTAGGCAAGTCAGTTAAGAACATATTCATATTTTCAATGACAGCCTAGGAAGAGTGGGTTAACTGCCTTGTTCAGGGGCAGAACATCAGATTTTTACCTTGTCAGCTCAGGGATTTGATCCAGCAACCTTTCGGTTAGGGGTCCAACACTCTAACCACTGGGCTACCACTGAAGTGAATTCAGGGATGTGGATCTTTGGTGCCATTATGTGGGGATTTGGCCTGTACTGTCTCTGTGTACATGTCAGGTTCCTATGAGGGCGATTCTTTAAACTGGCTATTGATATTTCTGATTACTACCAGAGCCATTCAGTTTTTCTGACCATGCCTCTGTGTGTGTGTGTGTTTGTGTGAGAGAGCATGTTTGTGTATGTGTGTGTGTGTCTATGGCAGTGTGTGCTAACCTGGTGGAGGAAGCGGGCTCAGTGGCCTGCCGCTGCATGCGTTGCGTGCGCCTCAAAAAGTGCTCCCTCATTGAGAGCTGCACCTCGGCGGGGATGTCAGGTGACGTGTGGCTTATCTTCACAGCAGCCTCCAGGAATCCCATGGAACCCATCGGGTCTTTCGCCTTATCCGTAGCCATGGTGACCGGTGACTTCTGCTGGTTGGGGCTGGGGAGGAACTTGTGCTGGTGGTGGTGGAGGGGGTGAGGAGGGTGGAGGTGGAGGTGGAAGGGAGGGCAGTCGTCTGGGGGACCGCAGGCCGGTGTGAGGGCTGCAGAGCTGGAGGAAAGGCCCGCTGCCTCTTTATTCCGCAGATAAGGCACCCAGCACAGCTTCCAGGAGGCGAAGGTACAGAGAGTCAGTAGGACCAAGCCACACACCACAAACACACCGAGGAGGAGGCCAAAAGTGACGTCTGGAGCGGAGTCGCAAGGACCAAATGCAGGATCACACAATATGGACAAACAGATGGTGGTAACGGTGAGAGAGAAACAGAGAGAATCAGAGTCAATTAGATTGAAATACAAAATATGGCACAGTAGATTGGTATGGCGCAGTGCTGCAACACAGTAACACAGTAGGTTGGTATGGCGCAGTGCTGCAACACAGTAACATAGTAGTTTGGTATGGCGCAGTGCTGCAACACAGTAACACAGTAGATTGGTATGGCGCAGTGCTGCAACACAGTAACACAGTAGATTGGTATGGCGCAGTGCTGCAACACAGTAATACAGTAGAGTGGTATGGCACAGTGCTGCAACACAGTAACACAGTAGTTTGGTATGGCGCAGTGCTGCAACACAGTAACACAGTAGAGTGGTATGGCGCAGTGCTGCAACACAGTAACACAGTAAGTGGTATGGCGCAGTGCTGCAACACAGTAACACAGTAGAGTGGTATGGCGCAGTGCTGCAACACAGTAACACAGTAGATTGGTATGGCGCAGTGCTGCAACACAGTAACACAGTAAGTGGTATGGCGCAGTGCTGCAACACAGTAACACAGTAGAGTGGTATGGCGCAGTGCTGCAACACAGTAACACAGTAGATTGGTATGGCGCAGTGCTGCAACACAGTAACACAGTAGGTTGGTATCAGTGGCAGTGAAACACTGGCGGTCTGAAAGATGGACAGCCAAATGTTTACTGTCAAACCTGTTTTATAAGATTGATGATCATATTATACATTTGTCTGCTGTCATTGATGTATACATGCGGATGCTAAATACATAAAGCTCATCCTTAAAGCAGTAAAAAGATACGTAACACACACACACACACTTTGTTAGCCTTGCAACTTAGTTAAAAGGTAATTACAGTTAACTCTGATAAATGATAAATAATATATTTCTCTAGCAACAAAGACTCTTGGGAGATGTGCCACAGTGTCAAAAGCTCAAACTAATTTAATGTGTAAGGGGGTGGGGTGGGCTTGGAACAGCCTCTCAAACTAATTTAATGTGTAAGGGGGTGGGGTAGGCTTGGAACAGCCTCTCAAACTAATTTAATGTATAGGGGGGTGGGGTAGGCTTGGAACAGCCTCTTAAATATTTAATGTGTAGGGGGGTGGGGTAGGCTTGGAACAGCCTCTCAAACTCATTTAATGTGTAGGGGGGTGGGGTAGGCTTGGAACAGCCTCTCAAACTCATTTAATGTGTAGGGGGGTGGGGTAGGCTTGGAACAGCCTCTCAAACTCATTTAATGTGTAGGGGGGTGGGGTGGGCTTGGAACAGCCTCTCAAACTCATTTGTCAATATTATTAATTTGTTTTTTTAGAAGAACAAATGGGATCCAAAGACCTGGAGAGCCACCAAGAATGCTAGCAGGCAGCACCAAGGACAAACACTCAGAAATGAACTGAGAAGATTAACAAAAAACATCACATTGTTGGCTTGGCTTCGCCTTGGGGTGGACACTCGCCAAAGCGTTATAAATATATTCTTGATGCAATGTAATTATTTTTCTCCACCTGATACTTGCCAACGTTTCCGTACTGTGGAAAATTGACTTTTATTTATGTGGGTTTAGCTGCGGCGTTCGTTCTATGGTGCTGCAGTCTTGATTTATCTGCAATAATTCACACTGAAGAGTTTCTGAGCATCTTGGGGCTTTCTGAGTGTATTCTGACTCCAATTTCAACATACTGAAATTCCATTCTAACCGTTGGACCTGCTTCGAGGCAGATTCATATTTGTTCCTTTTAGAAATTCAGCTGGCTCAACTGTTTCTCAGTTTAATGGACAAATATGAGCATATGTTCAACAAGAACACTGGAGGTTGGTTTCTATTTGTTCAACAGTTACATTATAACCTTTAATATGATATAATATAATCATACAGGGAGATTTGTAAGTGGTTCAAATTAAACATGGGTTGAATATCCAGTTTTTGACAATCATCAATATGGATCATTGCTTTTTTTATTTTATAGATTTGATCTTTTCCGAATCCTTTCACACTCTACATCAAACTCTAAGACAGTGGTATTCTAGTATTATTGTAGTATTATTAGTATTATAATGAAGATCTCTTTACTCATGCCTTACGGTTTCTAGAATACAGTTAAAACCTTCAAATGGCCTCAGATAGCTTCAAGATGTGCATTTTTACGAAAAAACGAAAAACGTAATTTCAGAACTCTCCATCAAAGCATTTTGTAAATTGGGTCCAGTTCAGAGCGTTTTGGGCTTATCCAAGACGGAGACTGGATTTCCTAGACTGGGGGATTTGTGCCTCTACTCTGAGTGGATTTCACCATCATCCCCAGCCATGACTCCTCCTTGTCATCTATCATTCCTCACAAAGGACAGTGTTGACCGACCTGTCACTGGCACATTTCTCGTTAACTGTGACAAATGGTTTATGTAGGCTATCTGACGTGAGCATAGAATGGAAGTTGTATGTAGCTGAAATGGTATATGATGGCTTTGGAATGTATAATGTAGCTCTTTCATGATATGTAACTCATTATCAATTGGACCGGCCGAGGCACAGGCACTGGACAAGCCGGCTGGAGATAAAATCCCGACAAACCGGCAGAGGCGTGGAAGCCTGGCGAGCCGGCTGAGGCGTAGGAGCCTGTCGATCCCGCTGAGGCGTAAAAACATGACGTTCGGGCTGAGGCCTGATGTGGGATGGGCGCCTGCCTATCTTACCGGGGCAAGGAAACCTCTAGAGCCAACTAGGGCGTGACAGTCCGACGAGCCAGATTAGGCACCCCAGGTTCCATCGGCGGTGGCCCCCGGACCCGACGTCACCACCAACCGAAAAGCCAGCACTCCCCGATGCTTAATTTGATGGCTTCAGCATTCTGAACGGATCTACGCTGGGTACGAGGTACAGGGAGTGAAACGTTTAATAAAGAACATCAAACAGAACAGGACCAGCGTCTGGAAAGAAAACAACACAACATGACAATCAATGTGGACACGGGGATGAAACAGAGGAAACAGACAGATATAGGGAAGGCAATCAAAACGTGAAGGAGTCCAGGTGAGTCCGATAAGCGCTGCTGCGCATGACGAGGGGAACAGGTGTGCGTAATGATGGTGGCAGGAGTGCGGAGTGATGGACAGCCTGGCGCCCCTGAGCTTCAGGGAGGGAGAGCGGGAGCAGGCAGATTTTACCAAGAAAAAAAGATTTGGTAAATTGTCAGGAGAACGCTACCTGCCCCAATGCATAGTGCCAACTGTAAAGTTTGGTGGAGGAGGAATAATGGTATGGAGATGTTTTTCATGGTTTGGGCTAGGCTGAAGGGAAATCTGAACGCTACAGCATACAATGGCATTCTAGACGATTCTGTGCTCCAACTTTGTGGCAACAGTTTGGGGAAGGCCCTTTCCTGTTTCAGCATGACAATGGCCCCCGTGCACAAAGCGAGGTCTATACAGAAATGGATTGTCGAGATCGGTGTGGAAGAACTTGACTGTCCTTCATTGACCTGACCTGGTCCTGACCTCAACCTCATTGAACACCTTTGGGATGAATTATATTAATGCCCATGTTTTTGGAATGAAATGGTCAACGAGCTGGTGTTCCCATACTTTTGGTAATGTAGTGTATAATGGATTTGTACACCAGTCCAGTTGGTGGCGGTAATGCAACACAATGCAACATATATTATGTAAAACCTAATTGAAGAAGAAGAAGAAAAAGAAGGAAGGTAGGGTTAGCACAGGTGAGAGGAGAGGGTATATGGTTCTTACCGTCCCACAGGGCCATGCTTATAGAATACACCTCTGCACCTTTTTCATGGTAAATAATGTTTTGATTACAATTTTATGAAAATGAGAAAGGTCAAACCACAGTAAAGACTAAGGACAGCTAGTACAGTAGTGGTACATGTAGCTGTGATTCCACCCTTATATTTCCACAACCTCAAGCCTATATGGTATATACCATATGAAAGAATGTTATTTCTCTGGATTTATATACACTACCGTTCAGAAGTTTGGGGTCAGAAGACTCTGACAGAAGACTCTCATTTGAATTTTATCTCACCTACACTTGTGTGAAGTAAATCATTGTACTTTTTCTAGAATTTTTTCCACTTAAAATGGTCAGATCTTTCCCATTTCAGATTTTTCTCTTACTGGTTGGAGATGGTCTTACAGTAACTTGAGGTTAATATGAGTGTTAATTATATTTTCCTCGGTCTGAAAAAAACACATTTTGACTGCTGACAAATGTTATCTGATTTATTTGATTTCCTGGTTCCCGTATCCAATCAGAGAACAGGAAGTAGGGCCCCTGGGGGATCTAGTTGAGTGGCTTAGTGGCGTATCAACATCTTGTCATAGCAGCCAATTAGCCTTGCTGGTGACCAGTAGTTTCTGTCTCTGACACACAGGCTTTAGTGTGCCAGCCAGGCCCTCACCACTGCTGCCTTGCCTGGGTGCCACACAGAAAGGAAAACACTGAAGTCATTCCATGGATGGATTTTTTGCTATTTAAAGGTGCAAGCTTGTTTACAGTGCACAGTTGTTTAGGGTTAAAACAAAAATGTGAAACGTCTGGGGGGGCCCAAGGAGAGGGTTTGGAAACCCTGGTCTGCTCAGTCTCCATCTAGCAGAGAACACTCCCTACCTGCCCAGCTCAGACCCAGCTCTGACCTTGGACAATTCGTCCGGCCACAGCACTGTTGAATAACTAACAACTACTGCCCTCTCTCTACCACGGACTATCCACACAGACTACCTGTGTAGGGCGACCCAGCCGAAGTCAACTGTATGCAAGAATTTCCTATGTGTTGTCTTAGGAATTGCCAACCCCCCTTTGTCTCACCTCTGAGAAGCAGAGGTTACATCCTGTAGGTCTGTTATCTGATTGGAGGTTAACTTTACAGCAATACTATTGGTCATCAACTCATTTTTTGAATCCAAACAACTCCGATACTTAAAAAATGTCTTAGATTCATTGTATATCTCTCTTTTTTGTTCCTGAACTGCTGTGTTGAGATGCTCTCTCTCTCTCTCTCTCTCTCTCTCTCCCATGAGCCATGGTTTCTTTGTTTCTCTAGCTCTCTCTGACCGTGCTTAGAATCAGTAGTGGAAAAAGGACTACATTTTCATACTTGAGTAAAAGTAAATCAGGTGTGTTGGCTACAGGGCTGGGGGAAAAGTGTGACACGAATCAGGCCCCCGAGGACTGAGGTGCCCAGGCCTGAAACTTAACAAGTTCATGAACCACAATCCCAACCCATATCTGTACACACAAATCCCCAAAATGTAAAAAAATAAATGAAGAAATATCAGTCTGGAATATATACACTACCGTTCAAAGGTTTGGGTTCACTTAGAAATGTCCTTGTTTTCCATGAAAACATACAGGAAATTAGTTGCAAAATGAATAGGAAATATAGTCAAGACGTTGACAAGGTCATAAATAATTATTTTTCATTGAAATAATAAATGCTTACTTCAAACTTTGCTTTCATCAAAGAATCCTTCATTTGCAGCAATTACAGCATTGCAGACCTTTGGCATTCTAGTAATCTGAAGAGATTTCACCCCATGCTTCCTGAAGCACCTCCCACAAGTTGTATTGGCTTGATGGGCACTTCTATACGGTCAAGCTGCTCCCACAACAGCTCAATAGGGTTGAGATCCGGTGACTGTGCTGGCCACTCCATTATAGACAGAATACCAGCTGACTGCTTCTTCCCTAAATAGTTATTGCATAGTTTGGAGCTGTGCTTTGGGTCATTGTCCTGTTGTAGGAGGAAATTGGCTCCAATTAAGCGCCGTCCACAGAGTATGGCATGGCATTGCAAAATGGAGTGATAGCCTTCCTTCTTCAAGATCCCTTTAACCCTGTACAAATCTCCCACTTTGCCACCACCAAAGCACCCCCAGACCATCACATTGCCTCCACCATGCTTGACAGATGGAGTCAAGCAGTCCTCCAGCATCTTTTAATTTGGTCTGCGTCTCACGAATGTTCTTCTTTGTAATCCGAACACCTCAAACTTAGATAACACTCAATAACACTTTTTTCCTATCTTCCACTGTCCAGTGTCTGTGTTCTTTGGCCCATCTTAATCTTTTATTTTTACTGGCCAGTCTGAGTTATGGCTTTTTCTTTGCAACTCTGCCTAGAAGGCCAGCATCCCCGAGTCGCCTCTTCACTGTTGATGTTGAGACTGGTGTTTTGTGGGGACTATTTAATGAAGCTGCCAGTTGAGGACTTGTGAGGCGTCTGTTTCTCAAACTAGACACTAATGTACTTGTCCTCTTGCTCAGTTGTGCACCGGGGCCTCCCACTCCTCTTTCTATTCTGGTTAGAGACAGTTTGCGCTGTGCTGTGAAGGAAGTAGTACACAGCGTTGTACGAGATCTTCAGTTTCTTGGCAATTTCTCGCATGGAATAGCCTTAATTTCTCCGAACAAGAATAGACTGATGAGTTTCAGAAGAAAGTTCTTTGTTTCTGGCCATTTTGAGCCTGTAATCGAACCCACAAATGCTGATGCTCCAGATACTCAACTAGTCTAAAGAAGGCCAGTTGTATTGGTTCTTTAATTAGCACAACAGTTTTCAGCTGTGCTAACATAATTGCAAAAGGGTTTTCTAATGATCAATTAACCTTTTAAAATGATCAACTTGGATTAGCAAACAAAACGTGCCATTGGAACACAGGAGTGATGGTTGCTGATAATGGGCCTCTGTGCGCATATGTAGATATTCCAGAAAAAAAATCAGCTGTTTCCAGCTATAATGGTAATTTACAACATGAACAATGTCTACACTGTATTTCTGATGAATTTGAATGTTATTTTAATGTAAAAAAATGTTCTTTCAAAAACAAGGACATTTCTGTGACCCCAAACTTTTGAAAGGTAGTGTATTTTTTTATGATTCATAATAAAATGGTATTAATATTTTTTGGTCTGGAAAGCTCAACGCCGGCAACAGTAGGCCCAGTAAAAGCGTATATTGTAAAGTATTTCAATGAAACAACGATGAAAGATGAAAACGGCTGGATGAGAACTGCTTCTATCCCAATAGAGAGTTATGTCAAGCTGGGCCTTGGCTGAAGCATATGCAGAGCAAACTCAAGACCGGGGTTTTTTCACTTCAAGTGCTTTCAAAATCAAACCTGGTTTCCATAGAAACCTTGTCATTAGACAGATGTATGCACTCTCTACTGGCTGTTATGTATCGACTCATCTCCAGAAGAAGGAGGTCCACTTCTGCACAGAGTTAATGTCACAATACTAGAGATACGAAATACACTGCCTGCAGTGCACAACATGAGCTGCACTGTATTAGTAATGTTGTATTACATATTGTATTACACATGTTGCTGTCCACAATGCAACTAGGAGAGTGTTCAACGATAAGCCAAGGTCGACCTTTTGGATTTAAATCTTTCAATAGCCTTAACGATCCACTGTCATCAATTGAAAAAAATTGATTGGCGTGTACTGCTCAGCTCATTTTCTGCAAAGGGCAATCTATGAGGAAGGCGGGGAGCGTTGGTGCTATCCCTGCCTTGTGCCCCTCAATTACTCACAGGCTCTCCCTCCAACAAATCACCATGACAGCTGATATTTCCCTGGGAACGAGAGGGGAGCTACAGCAATGGAGAGTGGCTCAGAGTCACGCTGCTATCGAAGATGGAGGAGTTCAGGTGAGCTGTAATATCCCAACTCCTAGACATGGCTCTTTTGTTAGGAGACGAGACCTATCATTACATATCTGATTGAAGTTCACACAAACATCAGAAAGCTGTGAAAGCCTAATATTACTGTCAAAATTGCATTCGGAAGTTCCAAAGTAAAAAAGGCTTTGGATAGCAGTTTCACTTCCAAACTTCCAAAGTGAAATTGTTCAGTATTTGAAAGGCAGTCCATTGAAAACCCGTAGCCATTTCCAGTGGTGAATCTCATGTTCACACAATTTCACTGTTCACAAGAAAGGCAAATGTTCACAGTAGAACATGATTAATGATCATAACATGTGATCTAGTATAATTGAAGAGTAGTACACCTGGCCAACTACAAGGAGAATTAAGGCAGGGTCCCATCTCTCTTATTTTTTGATAGCTGCATTTTATGGCTCTCTTTCTCTCTTTATTGCTCTCTTCCTCACTGCAATCTGAAATCCTCTAATCCTCCACATCCCTAAATCCTTAAGCTCCGCAGCATGCCAGGAAGAGAAGGGGTTAGACTCTAGCATATCTGCCTGCCTGCCAGAGGGGTGTGTGTGTGTGTGTGTGTGTGTGTGTGTGTCTGTGTGTGTCCAGTATATCTGCCTGCCTACCAGAGGTGTGGGAAGAAAATGGGAATGGATTATGGGAAAGACTGTTAGACACCCTCACAGAAGATCTGGGGTGAGGTCTGCTATTAGAGAATGGTGTTATTTAGGGTTGGGGTTGGATGGAGTCCATAGTAGTAGTATCCCTGATTTTGTGTGGAGGAAATGAGATGGGATTATGGCAAGAGAATGTAAGACATCCTCCCTCACAGTAACATTCACATACTGGGTTGGGGTGAGGTGTACAGTTGTACTGATGTACTGTGTTCCGGGTATAAATTGAAGTGGGTTGGATGGAGTTCATTAAAGCAGTGTCGCTGATTTTGTGTCTTTTCTAGTCATTTTGAATTAGTGGAGATAATGTTATAATTGTTTGGTTCTTGTAAACAGCTTTCAAGGATGAGTGAAGCTATTGAAGTGCTATAGTATTGGGCGGGGGATGGATGGAGTGCATTCTGGCAGTATCTCTGTTTTTGCTTGCTTTCCTGCTACTCATTTTAGCCACACTTTTGAATAAGAGTAGAGAGATGATTTTGTAATTATTAGGTATCTTGTAAACTCATCTTTCAAGGGGTGGTGAAGCTAAATGCTGTGAGGATGAACGGATGGTGTGTCAGTGGTTAGGGATAGTGACTCATAGAGATGCTGTGGTAAAAGTTAATTAAAAACTTCCAGCTTGCTAGGTTGAATTTTTTTACTGTGATTCATTGACTTTAGCAGACCTTCATTTACAGGAGTATCAATTTCCCAAACTGCAATCGTATATGAAATGTAGGCCTTTTCTCTAAGAGGAACAAACAGACAAACCCCTTAACATTCATCCAAATTGTTGAGGGTAGTAGAACAGGTAATGAATATTGCATTTGAAGACCAAGAACTTTCCTCTTAAAGATATCTTTGTTACGCAGAGTTTTGACATTTGTATATGTTATGTGAACAGATTACTTGTATAAATTATTTTGTCAGGCTCTGATCATAGGGAAGCCGTTGGCTCCTCTAATTGTCTATGGTCAGAGCCTGACAGATCTAGGTATTTTGTTTCTATGTTGATTTTGTGTTGGTCCCCAATTAGAGGCAGCTGCTTTGCATTGTCTCTAATTGGGGGGCATATTTAAGTTCAGGTGTTTCACCTGTCTGTTGTGGATCATAGTTTTGGTTTAGTGCCTGCCTTTGTTATGTTAATTCTTGTTTATTATTTTGTGCTAGTTTATTTGATAAATAATCATGTCGCACTACTTCAGCGCTGTGTCTTGGTCTGCCACTCACCATGTATTTAACCTTTACTTAACCAGGAAGTCCCACAATAGGATATTGATAAGGGAGACTAATGTACCAAGACTGTATGTCTCCTTAATTATATTTATACTGTGACACTGACAGTGCTTTTCTATAGGAAAGGTCATGCTTGCTTACATTAAATTAAAGCCCTACGGTGTATTCTTGGCTATGTAATACAGATATTTGGTGACGTGAGAATATTTAGTATAGCTGGATTTACGAGGAGATTTGTTTTTGTAAATATGTTTTTATGTTTTAAAATGTTTCTATGGAGGTCCATTCTCCTTTACTTTCCTACAAGAACCTCCACTGGCTGGTTATTTCATGTGAACATTGACTTCCCTAATCCACTTCCTTCTGCGAAGTCTACTGTCGATCTACTGACCAATTCATGAACTTTTTAGAACTCAAGGAAGTGAAGGAATTAACTTTATTTATTTATTTATTTTTTCTCAAAGGGTATGCATATATCAATGCTCCCTCTGTCTCGCTGGCTAATGACTTTATCATGTATTGGACTCCTTGGGGTTCAACAACGGAACTTGCTAGCATTCACACTCTACCTAACAGACTCTCAGCTGGCTGTTATCTCAGTAAATCATTGTACTGTTTCTATAATTTTCTCTACTTAATTATCAGATGATCTTTCCCATTTCAGATTTTTCTCTTACTGGTTGGAGATGGTCTTACAGTAACTTGAGGTTAATATGAGTGTTAATTATATTTTCCTTGGTCTGAAAAAAACACATTTTGACTGCTGACAAATGTTATCTGATTTATTTGATTTCCTGGTTCCCGTATCCAATCAGAGAGCAGGAAGTAGGGCCCCTGGGGGATCTAGTTGAGTGGCTTAGTGGCGTATCAACATCTTGTCATAGCAGCCAATTAGCCTTCCTGGTGACCAGTAGTTTCTATCTCTGACACATAGGCTTTAGTGTGCCAGCCAGGCCCTCACCACTGCTGCCTTGCCTGGGTGCCACACAGAAAGGAAAACACTGAAGTCATTCCATGGATGGATTTTTTGCTATTTAAAGATGCAAGATTGTTTACAGTGCACAGTTGTTGTTTTTTACACCTTACTCTGTCTACTCCGGGTTTCCTAACTCTCTCCTCGCCCCCCCCAGATGTTTCACTTTTAGTTTTTCCCTAAACTGGCACACCTGATTTCAATTAGTCAAAGGCTTGATGATTAGTTGACCAAATTGAATCAGGTGTGCCAGTTTAGGGTTAAAACAAAAATGTGAAATGTCTGGGGGGGCCCGAGGAGAGGGTTGGGAAATCCTGGTCTGCTCAGTCTCCATCTAGCAGAGAACACTTCCTACCTGCCCAGCTCAGACCCAACTCTGACCTTGGACAATTCTTCCGGCCACAGCACTGTTGAATAACTAACAACTACTGCCCTCTCTCTCCCACGGACTATCCACACGGACTACCTGTGTAGGGTGACCCAGCCGAAGTGACTTATCAACTGTATGCAAGAATTTCTTATGTGGAATTGCCAAACCCCCTTGTCTCACCTCTGAGAAGCAGAGGTTACATCCTGTAGGTCTGATATCTGATTGGAGATTAACTTTACAGCAATACTATTGGTCAACAACTCGGTTTTAGAATCCAAACAGATGCTTAAAAAATGTCTTAGATTCATTGTATATCTCTCTTTTTTGTTCCTGAACTGCTGTGTTGAGATTCTCTCTCTCTCTCTCTCTCCCTCTCTCCCATGAGCCATGGTTTCTTTGTTTCTCTAGCTCTCTCTGACCGTGCTTAGAATCAGTGGTGACTCCCCATCTTAGCTACTGTTGGATCAAGCAAACAGTTGCTACATTGAAAGTCCAGACAGTCCACATTGTCCTGGAATAGAGAAAAATAAACACAGCTCCTGCAGCGTTGAAAACGTTCATTAGCAACCTCTATTTGAAACCTCCATATGAGCTACAGTAGGTTCGCAAATACAGCCCGCACCCCTCATCCCAAAACGAGCACAGCCAGTGAAATGGCGAACACACCAGTACGGCAAACAGAGAAAAGCAGAGGACGTGTTCACTGTATGGATCCTGGCTGAACATGTACTATAAGAACATGCACTATACGAGAGGGAGATGACCAACTCGCAAGTTGGTGCTGTAGAAACAAAATTGCGGGGCAGTGAGCCAAAACACTGGTCAACAAGTTAGGGAGAGACAGGTAGCAGGAGCATTCGCTTACCAACGAGAAGCGTGAACGAGCCGCGTGAAAGAGCATTGATGGGAAAGAGCTCGCAAGTAAGTGTTTCACTGTACTGTTTTACACCTGCTGTATCCTGTGAAACTTGAAACTACTGCATTTAAAATATCGTAGTGTGTTAGGAAAAATGCTGCTTATTTCATATTCTTATTTTTGTTCTCACCACTACTGAAAGCAACCCACCTATTCTTCCCAGTCTCCAGCTCACAGAAAACACTCCCTACCTGCTGAGCTCAGACCCAACTCTGACCTTGGACCATCCACTCATCCTCTCTGGTAGCACTAGGCCAAGCCCCCATAGCACTTAATGAATGCCCAGCCCTTACACTCTTAGAGCCATTACAGTCTGCTGGCTTTCCCCCTGCCTGCCTCTCTGATTCCTGTCCTGCCTCTATCCTCCATCCCTTTCCTGTCTCCAGCCCTGTAAACAAGTGGGCTGCCTTAAATAGATATCAGTTCAACCTTGTTGGTAGCACTCTGCCATGGTGATAGCACTCTGCCATGTTGATAGCACTCTGCCATGGTGATAGCACTCTGCCATGTTGAAAGCACTCTGCCATGTTGAAAGCACTCTGCCATGTTGATAGCACTCTGCCATGTTGATAGCACTCTGCCATGTTGATAGCACTCTGCCATGTTGAAAGCGCTCTGCCATGTTGATAGCGCTCTGCCATGTTGAAAGCGCTCTGCCATGTTGAAAGCACTCTGCCATGTTGAAAGCACTCTGCCATGTTGATAGCACTCTGCCATGTTGATAGCACTCTGCCATGTTGATAGCACTCTGCCATGTTGATAGCACTCTGTCATGTTGATAGCACTCTGTCATGTTGATAGCACTCTGCCATGTTGATAGCACTAGTAGCACTAGTAGCACTAACTCCCCCATGCTGTGGTCTGCGTTCCACGCCCTGCTTTCACTAGCATTAGAGAGAACAATAGACTGGCAATGACAGCCCTCTGGTCATGTCTACTTCATATTGAATTCATAACGCTTATTATTCAGAGACATCATGGAAGGAATATTTTTGAAGGGGCATTAATGGCCAAATTTGTATTTAAAAAATTGCAACTGCAATTTCAGTATTCATATGGAAAGTAAACGAGAGGCCTGGGCCAATCATCACGCCAAACCTGCTATAATTCCTCCCTTTTATCTCCAGATCTCTGGGAGGAAATGTGAAATCCTGACACATTCTGCATAACTTCAATATATGAGAGGACCAAGGCTGATTATACAGTATAGAAGAATCATGACTTCACCTCACAGAATCCTAGCCCCGCCCCCTCTCTTATTCACTAATTGTCTATAACTCAGAGATATATATATATGGAGTCTAATTGTATGTTCCTTGCATTAAAAAATATAATACATAAGCTGAAGTGTATAGGTGAGACCAGACCAGGAGAATACTTCACCTGGATGATTTATGACATGGCGAGGGTGGTGAAGTCTAATCTATTCGGCCCACGTATTCGGCCATGACACTTTCTAGGCTGTTTTAGTTTCTTAAGGTATCACAATAAAACTGCCAAGTATCATTCCTGCTGCTGTAAAAATAGATTAAGACCATTTTCCGTCTCAGTTCTTGTCTCATTTATTTTCATTGCCGGGAGTTTAAATGGATATGCTTTACCCATCACATATAAAAAGCTAGCTGTTACACGCAGAAATCCTCCACAAAATGCTTTATTGCCCAAAAAACAAGCAATTCATCAGCAATGAATAATCGCTTGCTACCAGTTACTGTCATAAATAAAGATATAAGTGCTTGTATATAGAGGTAGCAGGCAGATGGGTTCTTATTGCCTTTGATTGGGTATGAAACAATTTTGATTAATATAATTGAAATGGAGATTTGGTTCCCTATTATCAGGTTATTAACCCATCTTGATTGTTTATCAGAGCTCTCAGCTAAATTGACATTTTATGGAGTTTAAGACCAAACCCTAAGACTTGCAGGGACAACACTTATAAAGGTACATCATCACAGGAAGGATGCTAAAAAATGACAGCTTGAGGATGCATTAAAAGACATGCTCCGGAACTTTGGCTTTAATATTTTTTAAATCTTCCGCTTTGGTTGGATGTGTCAGTGTGTAGTTCATACATGCATCATCTATGAGCAGAATTACTGGCTTACCTCAATTAGCCATGAAATCCCTAGTTTGACAGAACACTTTCTCTTTGGGTCTAACCTCCCACACTGCATACCAGTCCAATTCGGAGTTTAAAATAGGATAAGTAGCCTTCCTACTCATTTTAATCAAAAGTGTTTCATGTTCAGTCTAAATGTATTCAACAGCACAAGTCATGGTCAGTTCTTGTTTCTGACACTTTACAGCTTTCATGTGCTTCAGCCTTTACAGCTTACATCCTACTTGCTCACTTTTATTCAAGGTCACAAGAGAAGTTCACAGTAACTCCTTAAGGGTTTAAAAACTCATAACGGTGTGTTGAATAAGCCATGCCCAAGCCACTAACCACTACTCCAATCTGCTAATAAATACTTTTTATCAGCTGAGTGGCTCATGCATTGATGTAATCTGACCTACGGCCTTTGCCATTAAACAGAGCATCCAGTCAGCATACGGAGATAATGATGATGCGTTATCACTGTGAGTCTCTTAACCGATACTTGAAAATGAGAGGACACGGGGCTCCGAGTCAGAGGGCAACATCATAATGATGCATTATGGGTAATAACGAGCTGGAGGAATGGCTACCATCATGCCCTAGCCTTTCACCACGAAGAGTAAGTGTTCCTGTAAGGGCTGGGTAGTGGTGAAGCCGCATACTGCCATCAAGGGGAGTGGTTGAGCCACAACCCAGTCCTCACATCAGTGAGGGAGGATTAATGATCCCCAATCAGAGACCGCTGTCTAGAGTTGTCTCTGATTGGGGAGAGTATTTAGATGTCCTCCACATCCACCTGTGTGTGGATCATTATTTGTTCGTTTGTCTGCACTGCCAGCAGCCCACGAAGTAAGTCACTGTGTTTTGTTTAGTTTTCGTGTTTTTTTGTAATAGTCTCTTTTTATATTTAATGCCTCGTGAGAACACCTCATTAAATAAAAAGGATGACACTTCACCAGCGCTCCGTCTTTCGTCCCTTATATACGACGCACCGTGACAGTTCCTATTGAAACCCTGTATCATCCAGAAGTCCACGTTTGACAGCTTCAGCGCTGTATCCACACGCCCAGTCACAATTCTCCTCTATATACCCTTTTGTCTTATTACATAAAATATTGATGAATTGTTATTGATCCAATGCATTGTCGATGCAGGTCACCCTAAAGCCCCTTCATGTATGATGACGAAGGTATATCAGAGGATTATTACTTGACACTATTTTTCTTGGTTGGACACTGCTTGTATGCACAGTGGCTATGTAGGAAATGTAAGGTAAAGCAACATTAACTAGATCATATAATAGCATCACAGCTTTGAGGATTTCACGCAACCGTTCACTATGTTATACTCTATGTCAGTCCAATGAGGGGAATTGTCAAAATGCGTTTCAATGCCACTGCAAGAATGCCCCAAAGGTGTTTTCCCTTCAAATAAAATATCCATTCCAGGATGCAACCTGCATAATTGCTCTCCACATACCAACAGTTTTTTCTCATGTAGGCTCGGCCCTAATTGATGTGCTCTCTGACACCTGGAGTTGCATGGCAAATGCTCCAGGAACAAAGAACAATGCCTAAGGACCAGTCAGCCCTTCCACCTCTGAGGGGCTAAAATGTACTGTATCTCTGCCATAGTATCCAGAGGACTGACTATAGAATGAGTGATAGATTAATACTATATTATCCATGTATGTTATTTATCTGAAACTTGTTCACTGAGGATAACTCTGATGCTATCTATATGTATCAGCGTATTCTGATACATTATTCAGACCCCTTGACTTTTTCCACATTTTGTTACGTTACAGCCTTATTCTAAAATGTATTAAATTATATCTACACACAATACCCCGGAAACATACATTTTTGCAAATGTATAACATTTTTTATAATAATAATACCTTATTTACATAAGTATTCAGACCCTTTGCTATGAGACGCAAAATTGAGGTCAGGTGCATCCTGTTTCCATTGATCATCCTTGAGATGTTTCTACAACTTGATTGGAGTCCACCTGTGGTAAAATCAATTGATTGGACAGGATTTCGAAAGGCACACACCTGTCTATATAAGGTCCCACAGTTGACAGAGCATGTCAGAGCAAAAACCAAGCCATGAGGTCGAAGGAATTGTCCTTAGAGACAGGATTGTGTCGAGGCACAGATCTAAGGAAGGGTACCAAACAATGTATGCAGCATTGAAGGTCCCCAAGAACACAGTGGCCTCAATACTTAAATGGAAGAAGTTTGGAACCAGCAAGACTCTTCCTAGAGCTGGCCGCCCAGCCAAACGGAGCAATCGGGGGAGAAGGGCCTTGGTCAGGGAGGTGACCTCCTCTGTGGAGATGGGAGAACCTTCAAGAAGGACAAATAAGGCCTTTATGGTAGAGTGGCCAGACGGAAGCCACTCCTCAGTAAAAGGCACATGACAGTTTGCCAAAAGGCACCTAAATTCCTCTCAGACCATGAGAAACAAGATTCTCTGGTCTGATGAAACCAAGATTGAACTCTTAGGCCTGAATGCCAAGCGTCACGCCTGGAGAAAACCTGGCACCATCCCTACGGTGAAGCATGGTGGTGGCAGCATCATGCTGTAGGGATGTTTTTCAGCGGCAGGGACTGGGAGTCAGGATCGAGAGAAAGATGACCGGAGAAAAGTACAGAGAGATCCTTGATGAAAACCTGCTCCAGAGCGTTCAGGACCTCTGACTGGGGTGAATGTTCACCTTCCAATAGGACAACAACCCTAAGCACACAGCCAAGACAACGCAGTAGTGGCTTTGGGACAAGTCTCTGAATGTCCTTAAGTGGCCCAGCCAGAGCCCGGACTTAAACCCGATCTAACATCTCTGGAGAGACGTAAAAATAACTTTGCAGCGACGCTCCCCATCCAACCTGACAGAGCTTGAGAGGATCTGCAGAGAAGAATGGGAGAAACTCCCCAAATACAGGGGTGCCAAGCTTGTAGCATCATACCCAAGAAGACTCGAGGCTGTAATCACTGCCAAAGGTGCTTCATCAAAGTACTGAGTAAAGGGTCTGAATACTTATGTAATTGTAATTTTTCAGATTTTCACTTTTTATAAATTTGCAAAAAAAAAATTACCTGTTTTTGCTTTGTCATTATGGGGTATTGTGTGTAGATTCATGAGGGGAAAAAATTATTTAAGCAATTTTAGAATAAGGCTGTAACGTAACAATGTGTAAAACGTCAAAGGGTCTGAATACTTTCCGAATGCACTGTATGTATTATCTCTCTGGTTACTTGTATCTGTATAGGGTGAATTCTGAATTACTATATGCAAAAAGGTTTAATGGTCCTCTCAGGAATTCTGTCTGATTTACATTGGTCTCATCCCCCACACAAGCCTGTAAATGCTGTGACACCCTGTGGACATTAAGCCTGGGGTTTTTTAGGTTACTGTAAACTTAATATCGTTTGATTGGACGATGGCGGTTGGTTTTGTTTTGAAAGGTTACACCTCTTTCTTATCCTGTATCCAGCCCATAGAGGAAGGTTGTATGATCAATTATCATGTCCTAGGCTTCTAGGCCCCTAGCCTAGTAAGCATCTCTTTGTTCATGCTTTGTCCTGTAAGTTAGTCTATATGCTTGGAATAATGCCTTGTAATGCTTGTTAATGCTTTGTAACTTAAGCGTTATGCCTTGTATGTGAATCCATTCATTGTACAATGCTAATTAAATATCTGGCTTTGATATAGACAACTCTCAGACCAATTATGGCTAGTCATGGTCAACTCATTGCCTAATGATTGCTTGTATATTTGAATAATCTTTATGGAGTCAGGTAAACATTTCAACAGGCTAATCGCCTAGTCTTATTACGCGCTGCATGGGAGGTATTTTTAATATCCTATATACTGTGTTTTCACGTCAATTATTACTGTCCACTACACTCACACTTGATCGCTGAACAAGAGCAATCATTGTGGATACACCATGTCTTATAAAGGACGAGAACACTGTTCCCCTTTTACAGACGGTCAGGTTGTTGATCCAATGAGCCAAACACCTGTCAAATACTAGAACATTCTGTATTTTACAGTGGCAAGAAAAAGTATGTGAACCCTTTTGAATGACCTGAATCTCTGCATAAATTGGTCATAACATTTGATCTGATCTTCATCTAAGTCATAACAATAGACAAACACAGTCTGCTTCAACTAATAACACACAAACAATTATATGTTTTCTAACTTAGGTGTAATTGCGGCCAAAAAATGTTTCGCCATCAATTGGAAAGCATCATTCTCACCGTCAATAATGAGCTAGAGGGCTGAACTATGTAGTTGCATTCCATTAGATTCAAGGTTTTATAAAATCTGGAAACCTTACATTGATCATCTTGAGAAATGTGACATTTCCCAACAGACATAATTGTGTTTGTATATTTGATATGTTCAAGGACAGGTGTGAGCATGGTGTGGTGTGTATCAGGTGTAGTGGTTGTGTTGTTTCTGTTTGTTTGTGTATAGAGAGCGAGAGAAAGAGAGAGAGAGAGAGAGAGAGAGAGACAGAGAGAGTGAGAGACAGATAGAGTCAGAGAGAGAGGGCGGGAGAGAGAGAGTGTGAGAGAGAGAGAGAGAGACAGATAGAGAGAGAAAAGGCCCCTGTGGTCATCCTAATCAACCACAATCATGTCACGGCTGCTGCCCGCCTGCACACACGCCGCCTGCCTCCTGCTTGCCTCGTAGGGTTCAGTCTTTGGCAGAAAACTGATAAGGCTGGAGAGGATTTGTTCAGTTTAGGCTCCCTCCTACTGCTGGGGACAGAGTGACAGACAGCCTGGAACAGCACCATAGGAACAGGTGAAGGGATGCAGGAGACCCAGAGAAAGAACATTCTCATCTCTATGGGGGGACCGACATCAACCACAGAGATGCATTCACTCACCATCACTCATCACTGAATGCTCAGCCGGCCACAAACAATGTGAAGCGATTTGAGGTTGGCTGAAAAATTCTTTATAAACACAATCCACTGCCAACACCAGATCCTCTGCCAATACCAATACAATTCATGTACGTTTTCAGTTATAAATACCTTACTCCACTAACGACTACTGAATATCCTAATGCCCAGTGAACTATTGAATGGTTTTCTGTCTGATTCATGCTGTACAGTACATGTGCTAGATCCAGATGAAAAGAAACTAATGGCTCCCTGGTGTGTCTCACATTAGACTGGCAGCAGACAAGGAGCGTTAATCAAAGTGACAGACAGAGCCCGGATCCATCCCCTGAGGATTGATGATGAAACCCATGTGAGCTGTCTACAGAGAACTTGAGGTAAGTACCTACCTGATGGGACTGGGAGGTAACGCTCTAGAGACACCTGGGACTCACCTGACTCTATGCTGCACATTTCATGCTACGCAGCATGTACCCCGGCTACCGTACTGTTGTACAGCACCACTGACTACGTTGTCATATAGATAGACGTGATAAAAAGCACCAGAGATATTGACTCCGCACTTATATAGATACAAGATACTGTAAGTACAAGAGATATACACAAGTTACATAGATACAAGAGACATAAACAAAGTCAAGATTTTGGCAAATTGACTGTAGCTGCAAAGATTCACCCTGCAATCGACTGAGGCAGAAGTGTGAAAAAAGATACGGCCAAAAAGTGAGGCAATGGAAAATACTTCTTATCAAATATCTACACGGTGATTCGTAAACGAAACAGAAGAGAATGTGTAATCCAGCAAGTGACAGAGACTATTAGAAAGAGAAACTGATTTGACACTGGTGAGATAGTGGCAAAACATAATCAACACCTGAGCAGAGAGGAGTCTGTCAATGCTTAAAAGGATTGGAGGATCACCCCCACTTTGATGACACACACACCAACACCGCACACACATGCACACACGCGTGCACACACACAGCCACACGCATACACAATTTAATTATGCAACAATAATGAACTTGAGCCATTCAGCAAACAAAAGCCAGAGGTGTGCCATCCGTCCGCCTGCCTCTGAGACCAAAGCATCACACAGGCAAGACATCTCTTCTCATCCCCCACAAACTAACAACCTGTTTCCCACAAGCCACATCATCAGAAAAAACAACTTGGAGAAATCAATGATCAAAGGAAAGAAAGAGCTCAAAGCAACAGATTTTTACCAACTGATCCAATATAAAGTGACAGCTTGTACTCACCGGTGACTGGCTCTCTCACTATGTTTCCCTGTTCTCTCTCTCTCTCTCTCTCTCTCTCTCTCTCTCTCTCTCTCTCTCTCTCTCTCTCTCTTTCTCTCTTTCTCTCTTTCTCTCTCTCTCTTCTTCACTTACTCCCTCTCTCTCACTCTCACTCTCGATCCTCTCCCTCGCTAGCTCCTAGACAGAATGAGCTTCCACTGCACTCAGGAACTCTGTTTCTATGGCGAGAGCAAGTCAGTCAGCAGGATACTGTACTGTAGCAAATGTCTAGGGGCAGATCCGTCCTCACTCAGTCCAGAGCAGTTACAACCGCTTCACAAATAGCCTCTCTGCTAATCCCCGTTGTGGTGAAACACCCCCAAGCCACATACAGATGTAGGATCTTAATTTGATCACCTTGTTGCAGGAGAACATTCCTGCAATTCAGGAAATGTAATACTTGTAGTGTATTTGAGGTTTAAAAAGGCTTCTGAAGTTTGTAATTTCCACTTGATTTGACATTTTTGACTTAATTTTCCCTTACGAAAAATGTAACAACCCCTACAAAATTGTCCATTATTTATAATCCACATAATAATTCACATTTCCTCTTGCTGAAGGATCATTTTCCTTCTGTAGCAAACTGGCTCAAAAATGTGAGTGGAGACTAGATGTGAATGTGCAAGCAGCGGGGGACAGAGAGGGAGAAAACATAACTCTGTAAATACTGTAACTAATGTAATACTGTAAATACTGTAAATAATGTAAATAATGTAATACTGCAATACTGTAATACTGTAAATAATGTAATACTGTAATACTGTAAATACTGTAAATCATGTAATACTGTAAATAATGTAAACTCTAATACTGTAAATACTGTAATACTGTAATACTGTCAGTAATGTAATACTGTACATTCTGTAAGTACTGTAAATACTGTAAGTACGCTGTATGTTCTGCAGAGAAAATATGCACAACAAAAGAGAGAGGAAGACAAGCATAAGTTTAGAAGGCATGAATATTAATAAAGCAGACGTTCCTCCTCATGAATATAACAAAAAAAAATTGGAATAGATGCCCAGATAACAGATCCACCAAAGGTTTGTTTTATTTTAAGATTGAATGAGATTAAGCAAATTTGTTAGATGGAAGATAAAATGTACTATGGCTTTGTTTCCTTAGAGTGTTCTAGAATATAGATGATCTGCTGCGAGGAACACAGTCAAAATGCATACAACGTTGATGTCTGCAGCTATAGCTATGTCTGAGGTCAGGAGATATTGCAGCACATTCTAGCACAGACAGAAAGAGAGAGAGAGAGAGAGAGAGAGAGAGAGAGAGAGAGAGAGATCACAATACCTCCTAGCCTCCCCCTCTCTGTCTAGATTAGCATCAGTTTATATCCTCATCTGCCTTCAGCAGCCTAGATGCAGTCATCTCTGCACACAGAGAATGACCCTGACCAGCCAGCAGCCTAGACGCAGTCATCTCTGCACACAGAGAAGCACCCTGACTAGTCTAGATTCAGCCCTCTCTGCACACAGAGACGCACCCCGACTAGTCTAGATTCAGTCCTCTCTGCAAGCAGAGAAGCATGCTGACCAGCCACCAGCCTAGATGCAGTCCTCTCTGCAAGCAGAGAAGCAACCTGACCAGCCAACAGCCACAGTGAAGACAGCTTGAAATCAATTAAATTAAACTACACACCGAAGATGTGTAAAGATTCATCTGATTTAAAGATGTATCATGTTGACATGCAAAATTATACAGTTGGCAGGTGCTCAATGGAAGTCTGAAATATAAATACCTTAAGAAAATATTCATAACCCTTGAATTATTCCACATTTTGTTGTGTTACAGCCTGAATTCAAAATGGATTAAATATATATATTTTTTTATAATAACCCAGAATGAGAAAGTCAAATTTATTGAAAATGAAATACAGAAATAGCTAATTCACATAAGTGTTCACATCCCTGAGTCCTCCTTTGACAGAAATTACAGCTGTGATTCTTTCTGGGTAAGTCTCGAAGAACTTAGACGATTACAAGCAGACCCATAACATGATTTAGCCACCACTATGCTTGAAAATATGGAGAGTGGTACTCAGTAATGTGTTGTATTGTGTTGTATGCCCAACCCTAACTTTAAATTAAGGATACTGCTCAACAGATAAATGTTGGTCTACTGGATGTAAAATAAATAATGATGTCCTTGCCTTTCTACTCACAGCATCACCAAACATGTTTAAAATGTATTGAAAATGCACCTCTAATTGATACAGCTCAATGCAAATTGAAGAAATATGTTATACTGTGTTACAAAGTAACATGTGTGTCAAATGTGCTATTGTATTACAAATGTATTGTATTACATAAACTATTCAAGACAGAGAAGTTCAAAAGAACTGGGACCTTATGACAGCGAGCTGACAGCAGCTGGACAGACACTTGACAGGGCAGTAAGGGCACGACAGTGTGTTTGAAGTGATAGGTCAACATCAAAGAGAGTCAAAGCCTCACCCTCAGTCCAAAGGTAGATTATTCTAGAATATTGTAGGTTTGGTACACACTGAATATCTATATAGAACCAAAAAGGGTATATCGCTTGCTTCCTATATGGAACCCAAATGGTACTATATAGATCCCTTGAAGGCTACAGTATATAGAACCTTTTTCTGAAAAAGGCTCTTACATTTAAACTAAAGAACCACACGATTCTAAATAGCCTACAAAAGGGTTTTATATATAACCTTTTAGGATGCCATATATGAAGCATTCTCTGATATTGAAAGAACCTTCCTAGAACACATTTAATCCTTTCTTTAAAGGTGTTAAACAAATCAAAATATATTTTATATTTGAGATTCTTCCAAATGCCACCCTTTGCCTTGGTGACAGCTTTGCACACTCTTGGCATTCTTTCAACCAGATTCATGAGGTAGTCACCTGGAATGCATTTCAATTAACAGGTGTGCCTTGTTAAACGTTAATTTGTGGAATTTCTTTCCTGCTTATCCTTGTTGTGGCAAGGATGTGGTATACAGAAGATAGCCCTATTTGGTAAAATACCAAGTCCATATTATGGCAATAACAACTCAAATAAGCAAAGAGAAACGACAGTCCATCATTACTTTAAGATGTGAAGGTCAGTCAATACAGAACATTTCAAGAACTTTGTTTCTTCAAGTGCAGCCGCAAAAACCAGAGTTACCTCTGCTGCAGAGGATAAGTTCATTAGAGTTACCAGCCTCAGAAATTACAGCCCAAATAAATGCTTCACAGAGTTCAAGTAGCAGACACATCTCAACATCAACTGTTCAGAGGAGACTTTGTGAATCAGGCCTTCATGGACGAATTGCTGCAAAGAAACCACTACTAAAGGACACCAATAAGAAGAAGAAACTTGCTTGGGCCAAGAAACACAAGCAATGGACATTAGACCGGTGGAAATTTGTCCTTTTGTCTGGAGTTCAAATTGGAGATTTTTAGTTCCAACCGCAGTGTCTTTGTGAGACGCGTTGTGAGTGAACGGATGATCTCCGCATGTGTATTTCCCACTGTAGCATGGAGGAGGAGGTGTGATGTGGTGGGGGCGCTTTGCTGGTGACACTGTCAGTGATATACAGCATTTAGAATTCAAGGCACACTTAACCAGCATGGCTACCACAGCATTCTGCAGCGATGCGCCATCCCATCTGGTTTGGGCCTAGTGGGACTATCATTTGTTTTTCAACAGGACAATGACCCAACACACCTCCAGGCTGTATAAGGACTATTTGACCAAGAAGAAGAGTGATGGAGTGCTGCATCAGATGACCTGGCCTCCACAATCACCCAACCTCTACCAAATTGAGATGGACCGCAGAGTGAAGGAAAAGCAGCCAACAAGTGCTCAGCAGATGTGGGAACTCCTTCAAGACTGTTGGAAAAGCATTCCAGGTGAAGCTGGTTGAGAGAATGCCAAGAGTGTGCAAAGCTGTCGTCAAAGAAAGGGTTGCTATTTGAAGAATGCTTTGCTTTTTTGTTTACTACATGATTCCATATGTGATATTTCATAGTTTTGATGTCTTCACTATTATTCTACAATGTAGAAAATTGTCAAAACAAAGAAAAACCCTTGAATGAATAGGTGTTCTAAAACATTTGACCGGTAGTGTACATTTTACCTTGTCTGGAGGTCCTCAGAACATCTCAAGAACAAAATATTATATTTGACCTAATATTACCACAACATTCTCAGCATGCAAATTTGTAGTTTGTAGAAAGCAGATTGGAATACATCCCCATTATGTTTCTCTCCAGATTTAATGGAAATTCGCATTTGAAGATGATATACACATGACATTTATAGTTCATTCGTAGGATATTTGAACAGCATTTAATCATACAAACACGTTCATATTTTTTTACTCTTCATATGTTGCCAATCTGCATATTATTTCAATCATGGGACATTCAAGCAGCATTTTATGATAAAGACACAACAATCTGCGCATGTGGAGTTTAAACCTACAATGTTTGGTTCCCAAGCCAGGTATTTTATCCTCTACCACACCAGGGAAGCTCTCTTCCGTCTTTTTTTTCTTCAGTATATAGTCATGATAGTACGGTCAATCAGATATTCCACACTTCCTTTTTAGCCTTACACATAACTAACCCAGGGAAATACTGTTAACTGGATTAGTCACCATCACTTCACCCATATTCTTTATATGCTGCAATACCTCTAGGTCCATATTTACAAGGTATCCAAGACCATGAGTGATCTAGGATCACTTTTGCTTTTCAGATCATGAAAAATAAGACGGGGGGGGACCATATCAAGCGCCTCATAGTAGGAATAATATATTTTTAAGTTGAATAGTAAAAAACAAAATAGCTGTGACCTTGAGCTTTTCTTTCTTTCTCTAATATGGTCAATCAGGACACAGAACACTTTTCTTAGTTCTTGCTCTGCACTAGCTCTTTGCAATTGCATTTTCAAGAGGATGGGAACGTTTGTGTTCTGTGTCCTGATTGACGATAATTAGACAACCATTAACCCTTTGTGCCACCAGGGGATAATTGTGGTATTACCGGGTAGTACCTTCCCTTGGGCTAGAAACTAGGTTTTGAAAAATCACTTTTTGTACTTTTAATGTCACAGAGAAGCATTGTTTTGGGACCTTTCTTCTTATCTGTTTTAACCACAGACCATGGAAAGGTGTTGTTTTCACATATGGATACATGTTTGGCGCTGGAGATGATGAATATGAGGTTGAAATGTGGCGTAATTGCCCTTTGGCTGAAAGTGGCGTAACAAACCCCCTTAGCTGAATGCTCTAATTATGTTTTGATCAATTCATGTTAGTCTTTGAATGCGCCATTGTATAAATTATGAAATATTCCTGCTATGTGTGCTATGTGCACTGATTTCATACAATGACAGTATATTTGTAATTCTCACGTCTTCCTCAAACTCTGTGTCTTCAATTACTTCCTTGATTTACAGTCAAAACAACTTAGCTAACATTACTTTTTCGATGTGAACATGATTATAGATGAAGCTCTTTCTCTTAATTGGAATAAACAAGACTTCTATGGTGTTTAGGCTTAACACATTTACTCTTCCACAAGTTTGAATCCTGACGAGGGTGAGGGGTTTGACAAAAAGAGACGGGTTTTCACATGAAAAGGTTATGGATAATGATGACAGATTTATGGGTTAAGAGGAGCAAGGATGGTCGGAAGAAGCCAGATGCTTTCCTATTATCAGATTTTCACGGTAAGGAAAAGAAAGCATAAAAAACCCAGACTCTAAGCGAAATACATCCGCCGTGTCAAAATTCCATACAAGGTCAGCATCGTAGAGTATGAATTCGCTAAAATTATTAATTATAGGTTGCACAACCTCAACTGACGAGCATTATCCTTGGCGGAGAGGATAAAAGATCTGGCTTGGGAAGCAAACATTGAAGGTTTAAACCCCACATGTTCAGATTGTCAACGTATGAAGTGTACAAAATATGGTTGTGTTTGCATGATTAAATGTTGTTCAAATGTACTATGAATGAAATTAAAATGCCATGTGGGTCTTCATCGCGAATATCACAATTATTCTTGCAATGTTAAGGGAATGTCCTTAAACCTTGTATGAACATCATTACAACTGAGCATATTTTGTCTTTTGGGAACCTATCTCTTGTCATATTCCCACAATGTTCCCACGACCTAAAGATTCTGGGAACCTTTAAAGAACAGACACAATTTGTTCTGGGAACATTCTTGCAACATCAGGTGAATGTTTTTTGCACCCTAAAATAAACATCATCCGCACAACTGGACAGAGATGTCCCCACAATGTTCCCACCAGACTAAAGAACAGACTAAATGCATTCTGGGAACTTTCTTGTAACAACAGGTGAATGTTTTATACAAACGTTGTATAATCACCAGCACAACTTGACAGTTTTGGTGTGATGAGAACATTTGCTGCAACCTAACAAATATTCTGAGAACTTTCACAGAACCAATTTTTGTTTGCTGGGAAAACGTTACTGGTACATTGTGTTATTACATTACCTGGAGAACTAATGAGAACTTTTGAGAAAATGCTCTGTGGTGTTTTTTACAATTTTTGTGCATAATAATTTAATGATTGTTAGGAGAACATTTCAAGGATTATTTTTTTTTGGGGGGGCGGATAATTTGTTATCAAAAACATGTTTATCATCCTAATGTTAGATGAAACCCTAACTAGAACTCAAAGGGAAACTTCACTGCTAGACACTATTAGCTGTGTTTTTCCAGCGTCCTTGCATAATTATGAGTGATGAGAGGGGTTTCAGACATAATAATTATTTTTTGTGAATTTCCACGCAGGGAGAGTTCAACCAATAAGGTCATTGGTTGATTGAGCCTGCTGTCAGATCTAAATATGAATGGAGTCATGTTTTGTAGCAATTATTGTGGTCTTTGGGTTTCACCGATCACGCTAGCAGCGAGTAGATATGGTTGTCCTTGTTCAAAAATGTTCCTGTCTGCCACGACATTGCAGGATATGTAGGTTGACTCATTTTTCCTGGCTTTGTAAAGACTACAGCCTGATGGGAGCCCTATTTACCGACCCGAAGGCAGGCTTTTACTAGTTTCTATAGGTTCACTGGGATCAATGTTACCATAAACTATTATTACCCTCGCTCATATCATATGCATTTTTAGCTACTGAAGTATTTCTCTGCCATCGACCTGTATAGTATAGTTAACCATCCAACATCCACCAATGTACATATTCAGCCAACCACCCATACTATGCTATGTCTTTTTATAGCTTTTATTTTATTATTTTTTTGCACTCCAGATCTCTTGTATTTCTATACTTTTTCATACTGCCGCTCTATGTATCATGTACCGTGTATCGGCCTTTTGTGTACTTTTGTTGTGGCATTTTGCACCTGCCCTGTGTTTTGTGTAGCTGCTTGACAATGAAATTTCCCCCCCGGGGGATCAATAAAGTACCTACCTATCTGAGATGGCTAGTTAAATAATTACAATGGCTGCTTCTGAAGATTCCTTTTTCCATGAAGAGCTGGACGACAAAACAGTTTTTGATGTTATTTTACATACAAACGTGACAAACAAGTAAGTTGTTTAGCTGTTGGTAGCTAGCTAGCAATGTAGCTAAGCTCTCTTTTTACACGAGGCAGTGTTGTTCAGTACAGTATAATTTTGTGTTCGATTCGGCCATACCACTTGGTGGCATACAGATTGTTTTGGGAGTTTGTTCTGCGAGGGGAGAATTTAGGCACATGACACCGAATCCCCTTGCCTGCGTGGGTTGCTGGGGCCATTTGAGCAATTCAAGAGGAGATCCATAACAACAATCTCCCCTTGTATCAAAGTGACTCCGAACACCTCACTGCACCCTCAAAACACACCATATGCAAGTATTCCCTTTGTAGAACATTAGTATTATTATAGTAGTATATTTTTGTTATGCTTTATATATGTCATACAATGCCATAACTGTTCCTGCTGTGTAAACTCACCTCTGTCTCCAAAGCAGATAAACTTTGTCTTGAATACAAGCTATTTCTACTTATTTGCTACATTGACAGACTAATCTACTGTTATTTTGAAGCATGTTTACTTGCCAACAAATGAAAGTTGAAACGCCACACCGACTCCCTGCATCATTTGCTTTAGCAGTAAGATTACTTCCAGATACATTTCATGAATATCACAATTGATCCAGAAGTTGAAGTCAGTACTTTATTGGTTTCTGATGCAGCTGCAATCATTTAGTCACATTTAGTCAATTTCTATACCACAAAGTATCTGTGAGCATAGTAGCCATTGTACATTATACTACAACATCGGTCTATCTGAATATGGATGTTGTGTTGGCTGAATGTTCCAGGCAGGGTCCTGAATGAGTCTACAGTATCTGAACTGCTAAAGCTGGTGTCAACCTTGTCTTGCGTTGGGCAATGGCAGCTGGTCTGGCAGAACTTCATGACCTCCATGACCTTGGACATAGACCATACACTTTTGCTCTTGCCAGCGCTGTGCAGTCTTTTCCTCTTCCGAGTCAGATGATGTTGAGCTTGTTCCCGGCTGAAAACTTTCATCCAATGGCTCTACACTACTAAAGTTGGTGTCAAGGTCATCAGCAGCAGGATGAGTCTGTAGGACATACACTGTTTATTTAACCTTTATTTAACTAGGCAAGTCAGTTAAGAACAAATTCTTATTTACAATGACAGCCTACCTACAGGGTCACAATCCTGGAGGAAATTAGGTTTAAGTGCCTTGCTCAAGGACACATCAACAGGTTTTTCACCTTGTCAGCTTGGGTATTCGAACCAGCGACCTTTCAGTTACTGGCCCAACGCTCTAAACGCTAGGCTACCTGCCGCCCTTAAATGTTAGCCCAAATTTTGGCTAATCACACTAGTCAGTGATTAGCCAACATTTTACTACTTTGTCCCCATCAACACACACTCAAACAAGGTACTACACACACCCATCCCCCTTGTGTTGATAGATAATGCTGACTAACTTTCACACACGCAATACCTACCCTCAACAGACACCAGTCAGTCACCCACACCATCCCCTCCTTAATAATACCTCCTTTTCTCAAATTTAGACTTCAAGCCTTGCAGGAACAATCAACTACGCCTCCTTAATATAGACACCGTAACTACAATAGAAGTTGTAGCTTACTTTTGAAAACATCAACTATGACAACAAAACACGTACCGTGTTTATGCTTAGCTCCAGTATATATATATTTGCTCATCATGGAGTCATGGAAAGATTGAGCAAAAATGACTTACACTAGTTCCTGGTACTGAGCTTGATGGGATCTGACTCTGTAAATACAACACATAAGCCAGTCACGTTAGCCTCTGCGGTAGTTGGTTAGCTAGTTAACGGCTAGATACGGTCCGGTAAGTTGTAGCTACCGTAACCTAACTAAAGTTATCTTTCAAATTTACAAATCACATTGCCAGATAGCAGCTGGCTGTCGCTATGAATTCTGGGTATTGTGGTTTGCTGACAATCAGGAAATGTAGATGGCCCGTTTCTACCGGTGAGATGCAAAAACTCTCATATTCTCATGTAGTGAGGAAATTCTCGATTTTTATTACACAAAATATATGATCATAACATGAATGGACATATACAGTGAAAGAACAGTGATGAAGTTTCCCTTTAATGCGAATCTTAGCTAATGTCCTGGGAATGTTCCCGGTTTGCTGGGTAGGTAGACAAAATTAACTCTGTGGCTGAATACAATCAATGTCAAAGCTTGACGAAGCCAGAAGATAGTCCTATTAACAATGTCTCACTTAGTAGCAGGTATTATAATTTCTTCTTCTATCGTACTTCCTATCAACTTGAAATGACTCATAGGGTCAGTTGTAGATGTAACGTCTCCCTGCCTTGCAGAGGGGTGTGCCATGTGCAAGTGGTGTGCTGCTTGATTCATGATCTGGACCTGTGCATGCATTTAATGTCCTCTTTTCTTGAGCCTTTCTAGAGATTCAACATTGTACCTGTCATTGAACATGGAGGAAGCATGGTGCCTATCAGTGGAGGCATGGAGCTCGAAATAGTAGAACTAAAGGCACATCCCAGCATCAGGCCTCACTAGGGATATAGGTCCACACCATTCATCTTTCTAATGAATCATACATCAACAGCCCTCTGTCATCTTAACCATAAACGGCTCACGGATCGCTCCATACCTGAAACCCCAGAGTGGGAATCTTAAGAACAGAGGATCAAAGAGAAAGCTATGCTCGGTTGAAATGTGTCCTTCAGGGAACTGATGTGGGGTCTCTGAGAATACGAATCTAAATTGAAATCCACTCAGTTATTCAAAGACGCCTTCCGGGAGATTTAATATAGCCCCCTCAAAATCCTTCCAATCCGTTGACAAAGCCCAAGCCCGGACCAGTGTGTTAACTTGGGAAAGGAGAGAAGAAGGTAGAGGAGGAAACGGACGGGAGAGGGCTGATAAGAGATTTGAGAAAGAAGGGCATGATAAGAGGAAGTTCATACAAAATGGAGCATAGGGGTGGCTTTAATGTCTACAGTCCTTTCCTTTCAAGGGATTTAGAGCTACACTACATGACCTAAAGTATGTGGACGCCTGCTCGTCGAACATCTTATTCCAGAATCATGGGCATTCATTTGGAGTTAGTCCCCCCTTTGCTGCTATAACAGCCTTCACTCTTCTGCAAAGGCTTTCCACACGGGTACTGATGTTGGACGATTAGGCCTGGATCGCAGTCCAGTGTTCAAATTCATCCCAAAGTTGTTCATTGGGGTTGAAGTCAGTGTCCTGTGCGAGCCAGTCAAGTTAATCCACACCAATATCGACAAACCATTTCTGTATGGACCTCGCTTTGTGCATGGTGGGCATTGTCATGCTGAAACAGGAAAGGGCCTTCCCCAAACTGTTGCCACAAAGTTGGAAGCACAGAATCGTCTAGAATATCATTGTATGCTGTAGCGTTAAGATTTCCCTTCACTGGAACTATGAAAAACAGCCCCAGACCATTATTCATCCTCCACCAAACATTACAGTTGGCACTGTGCATTGGGGCAGGTAGCATCCTCCTGTTATCCGCCAAATACAGATTCGTAAGTCGGACTGCCAGATGGTGAAGTGTGATTCATCACTCCAGAGAACGAGTTTCCACTGCTCCAGAGTCCAATGGCGGCGACCTTTCATCACTCCAGCCGACGCTTGGCATTGCGCATGGTGATCTTAGACTTGTGTGCGGCTGCTTGGCCATGGAAACCCATTTCATGAAGCTCCTGATGAACAGTTATTGTGCTGACGTTGATTCAGAGGCAGTTTGGAACTCGGTAGTGAGTGTTGCAACTGAGGACAGAAGATTTTCACGTGCTACACGCTTCAGCACTCGCCGATCCTGTTTTGTGAGCTTGTGTGGCCTACCACTTTGTGGCTGAGCCATTATTGCTCCTAGATGTTTCCAGTTCACAATAACAGCACTTACAGTTGACCGGGGAATCTCTAGCAGGCCAGAAATTTAACGAACTGACTTGTTGGAAAGGTGGCATCCTATTACTGTGCCACGTTGAAAGTCACTGAGCACTTCAGTTAGGCCATTCTACTGCCAATGTTTGTCTATGGTGATTGCATGGCAATGTGCTCGATTTCATACACCTGTCAGCAACGGGTGTGGCTGAAATAGCCAAATCCACTAATTTGAAGAGGTGTCCAGGGGTCTATTCCAGGGGTCTATTCATTCTAAATGTATTGGGTAAACCCACATGAAAAAAATACTAGTTTACTATAGAACCCTACACTACTTTCTATAGAATTCGTTCGTAAACTGTAGTATACTGTAGAATAATATACTACACATTGTAGTATCCCTCGATCATGTTTAGTACTTACTATAGAATGTTATACTGTAGAATACTATAGTAAATATTATAATAGTGTCCGCAAAAACACTACAGTCAGCAAAAACACTACCCTTTGTGCCAGCCATAAGTGAGAAACCTACATGCCAAGTATAAACCATATATTGTGTTACCTACAGGTTATATAAATTAGAAGAATCTCTGAATTATCCGTTCAGACCCCAGCCCAAGCTACAGGTTATGGAAAATGTACTCTTTTAGTAGGTTTCCTCAAGGAGAAAGCCTGCACTTCTATGCCAAAGATAATAAAATAATATAAATATAATATAAATATTACAGTAATGTCTTCAAAAACATTACAGTAAATACTACAATAAACTACAGTAAATACGACTGTATACTACAGTCCACAAAAACACTACAGTATATACTACAGTATATACTACAGTTTTCTTTTACTACGGTATTTATACTATAGTTAACTGTAAATACTACAGTATTCTACAGTTAAACTACAGTGTTTTTTCTGACTTTATTCTGCAATACTATAGTATATATACCATAGTATCTTTTCATGTGGGAAAGCTGTAATGGCCCTGTGATATGTCACACCAGCCTGTATTATAGTACAAATCTGCAATGAATTCAATGTTGCTGACAGGTGAAGGTAATATGAATCGCTAGGGAGTCCTACAAAACCACTGAAGTGGACACTGTAGATCAGGGATCATCAACTCAGCCACTGGATGTTTTTTTCTTGAGCGGATGGTCGCGAGGTACCAGAACATAATTACAAATAATTTGTAGACTGCAAATTGACCGCAAGAAGCCCAAACAGATATAATATTTGACCAAAAACTATAACCATTTCAAACCTTGCTTACATTTGTATACGATCACGTCTCTCTATTATGTGTGGGAATACTTGGGAACAGATTTGCAAAAGTAAAATCACTTGGAGCTTATTTCCTTGTGTTTTTAGAATCTTTTATATCCAACAATAACAAATATTGAGGGCCAAATAAAACCAATCACAGTCCAAATTGGTCCCGTGGGCCGCCAGTTGGGGAACCCTGTTGTAGATTGTAACTACAGCAATGCTGTGATCTCTGACAGTAACCCTACTTATCTTCTCTACCAAGATGGCTAATTTCAGAGGATATGAAAAGACACTTAAATCTATGTTACAGGCCTCCTCAAAACATTCTGAGAACCAATTGTTGAACTCTTAAATTATTCGGTCGAGCAAAGATACTTACCATCCTCATCCTCTTAATGTCCTCTTAAGGTCTTTGCCATAATCTGAAGGGTTTGGGAGAATCATTAGTTTCCCACAAGTTTAGATAGTGACAGACTGAGCTAAGACACACAAATTATGCAGTGTATCACCTCTGGCGTGTCATTGATGAACCGTCCTTATCATGTTCTTAATTGTGCCTCCTTCACAGATTACCCTGTGTGGCTCAGTTGGTAAAGCATGGCGCTTGCAATGTCAGGGCTGTGGGTTTGATTTCCCAAGGGGGGGGGGGGGGGAGTATTGAAATGTATGCACTCGCTACTGGGTAACGCTTACCATGACACGGTCATAATGTGTCATAACAGCTGACATAACTTGTCACAACACATATATTTAGACCTGTTGCAACATATATTGTGTTATTATATGGCTGGTTATGACATCTACATAAGAGTGTAAAAACCCACAAAACCTACCACAGTAGTTATTTTATGGCTGGTTATGACACCTACATAAGAGAGTCAAAACCCACAAAACCATCCACACAAGGCAAAACATTCCATTACACTGTAGCCTACGTGTGAACAGTATGTTTATGTTATATATATATTTAGAAATTGACCGTATTAAATGATCATTGTAATTGCTCGCCCACATTGATGAGATGCACCCACCCTAATGCTCTGTTGCTGATGACTGGCATGAATGCTGGGGCAGATTTCAGGACATGACACCCTCTTTTTGACTGATGACTGACATAAGGCCGTGTATGTGATAGGCCTATCAGGCTTATATGATTATGATGGTCATAATGCTTCTTGTCAGTCTCATAAAGCATATTTTCTCAGTCCAAGTAAAGTGACACAGGATGGTCATAACGCTTCATGACAGTGTCATAAAGTGTATTTTCTACGAGTTATTTCAAATATCCTGAAAAAAAACATGACTGCAAAGAATTCATTACAACAACAACAACAAAGGAGATAGATAGATAGATAGATAGATAGATAGATAGATAGATAGATAGATAGATAGATAGATAGATAGATAGATAGATAGATAGATAGATAGATAGATAGATAGATAGATAGATAGATAGATAGATAGATAGATAGATAGATAGATAGATAGATAATTTATTGATCCCCGAGGGGAAATGAATTTGTCAAGCAGCTACGAATAACACAGGGCAGGTGCAACATGCCAAAACAAAATACACAAAAGACAGATATAAAAATACAAGAAGTCTGGAGTGTAAAAAGCTATAGTGAATGGCTGAATATGTACACTATACATTGCAAGTTGATATAAATAAATAAAAAATATTTGCAAGGTTAACTATACTATACAGGTCGATGGCAGAGAAAGATACTTCAATAGCTAAATGTGCGTATGATATAACTGAGGGTAATAATAGTTTACTTAATATACAGTCTGGTTAAATGTACAGGTAAGTGAATACTTGCATGGTTAAATGAACTGTACAGGTAAATGACAGGAAGAGATACTTAAATAGCTAAATGTGCGTATGATATAATTTAGGGTAATAATAATAAATACAGTCCTTAGTACAGAGTTTAATAACAGATAAATGCACATATTGCACATTCGATATACTAAATGCAATGGAAAAAAAAGATACTACTGACAGGATACTAATATACAGTCCTGACTGAATGACTACTTAAGTTCAGTCCAATAATTACTTACAATATTGCACGTGATATGATATAACAACTGTTAATGAATATGTATATACAGTCCTGAATTAATGAGTGCTGAGTGAATAAGTCCTGAGTGAATGAGTGATTACAGACCAGAGTTACTCACGGATGGATGGATGCATAATTGTTAAACTAGGTCCTAACACCCCAACAGCTCCAGGTCTATGTTGCCGATGGCATGGCACCCCGGTGAGGCATTAAACAGTCTAATAGCCGCCGGCAGGAAGGACCTCCTGTAGCGCTCTCTGGCACACCGTGGTGGGATCAGTCTGTGACTGAAGGTGCTCCTCTGCATCATAACCACGGCATGCAGATGGTGGGTGACGTTGTTCATGATGACTAGCAGTTTGGCCAGGATCCTTCTCTCCGCCACCTCCTCTAGAGTGTCAAGGTTAATCCCCAGAACAGAGCTAGACTTACTGATCAGCTAATTTACCCTACAAGCATCACCGGCCTTTATTACGATATGGTTATGATCATGTCATAACGTGTTATGAAACTGGGTGTCAAGTAAAGTGTTACCCACTACTGTAAGTTTCTCTGGATAAGAGCGTCTGCTAAATTACTAAAATACAATTATCTGCCTGAAGCTGAATTAACATCTGTGATATATTAACATGAAGGAATTTCCTAAACTGACCACAGGTCATTATTGACAGCTTTGTAAATTGGCTTGACAATTTTTTGGGACGCTAATAATGTAAAGTTCAATACTGTGATTTTTGTTATGTTTTGGCCTCGCAGACTTCCAAACAAAATGACCAAAAACAGTTCCGCCAATGAGCAGGGTATAGCATTTTCAGCATTTCAGCGTTTACGTAAACGCACTTTGACATTGACAAACGGAGAATCTAAGATCAATAAAACGAACTTGAATACATCAATAGCCTAGGCCTAGGTGTGTGTAGACACGTATAGTAGGCTACAATATGAGGAGGAAATTATAGCCCTATAAATGCTTTCCAGTTTCACTGACTCACCCAATGATGCGATGCTAGTGATGGCCGATGCGCTCTTGCCAAAAGCCTCTGTCTCTTGTTTTACTTTATAAAACAATATTTGGAAGTTGATCAAATATTTTGGTAGCCTACAACATAGTATTTTCTTGATTGCATTGTAGTTTTCTCTTGATTGTATTTGAAATATTACGAAAGGCTTGTTTTGTCCGCTGTTTTTTCACTGACAGATTTGCTGCGCGTTCCCAACTATAGACTATTCCTTGTTTTTGGGGTACAATCCACAACCAGACTATTTTAGAAAAATAATATACTTATCCTCTGTGGCTAGATTATAGGCCTTCTCTAGTAGACTATTCTGAATGATTTCATTTATTTCTGAAAAGACAGCAGTAATTCTATAACTTTGGCAAATGTATTTCAATTTATCAGGGGTGCTGCAGTTCCTTCAGAACCCTTTGCGCGATTCTATAAGAAAATAAATGATGAAGTGCAATGCTACAAAAATATGAGAGTTGCAGGCTCATGTCTATCAAAGCAGAGAGGGAGAGAGCTCATATAAAGTGAATCTCATTCTAGTTATGTGAGAGATACTGGCACAATTTTCACACTGCCACAGACAAGCGTTGGTCTCAAAAATAGGTTCCAATCAGTTGAGGTTCTAGCTTGCATGGCTCCCTGGGCGAACCCCCCCTTTCAGCGCCCGCATCCGGGGGAGCCCCATGCCGCCCCGGCAAGATGCCGCCCAAGATGCTGCCCATGTCGCCCATACCTAAATCCACTACTGGTTCCAATTTTGCGCAAATCATAAACTCGGGTCCGAATCAACTCTTGCCCAAGCTGAAAATCTGTCTTTGTGATGAGCTGGAGAATTAACAAAGAGACAACTCAAATGAACTTTGATGGCTTTTGTTAGAATTTTTACATTGCAAAAAGTGATGCAATGAGAGGTTCCGGGGATACTTTACAGATCTTCAACCACACATTTGTTATACAAATCTGTGTTTTGTGGGTTAGACAGAACACTTCCCAAAGTACCCTTCCTTCAGTATGCTTGTCAACCTCAGTGTTGTTTTGTAGGGAGAACGTAAGTGAAAAATGCATCATAGAGGCACGACTGTCTCTTTCCCTGTGTTACTCAGTGTCCCATGGAGAGGTTTTCAGCAGTTGGACAAGCTGGAAGGTCATTCCATCAATTCCTGTCAGTTCGGGTAACATCACTTCAGGCTGTAGCCGGTTGGCACAAAGCTCTAATACAATCAAGAAATAAAATGTCACAACAAACCTCAAGTTGCCCCTACCCTTTGTCTCAGTGCAAGTGAGACGAAAAATGTAATTTTGTCATTAGCTTTAATGTAACACCATCCCCTTCAAATCCTGTCTCTGACTCATAGACATAAACACGCTTCTTTGCACACACACAACAGCACACACACTGACTTCAGAGGCCTTCCAGTTGTATATCATGAGGTTGTTATTCAATTTCCACTCGTTCTCGTCTCCTCTACTGTCCCTCTTTTGGGGAACATTTCCTCAGGGGACAGTTAATTAGACTATAAGTGAAAACAAAGAATAGGACCCAAGAAATAATCCAAGAAATTGGAATAATAAGGTCTGTACCAATAAAGGGCCAACAGCACCAGATATACAAGGTGCACTGAGAAATCCAGTTTCTGTTAATACAACAGAAAGTATTGGGCATGAATACGATATATTTTGCATAAGAGTAATATACAGTTGAAGTCGGAAGTTTACATACACTTAGGTTGAAGTCATTAAAACGAGTTTTTCAACCACTTCACAGATTTCATGTTAACAAACTATAGTTTTGGCAAGTCGGTTAGGACATCTACTTTGTGCATTACACAAGTAATTCTTCCAAAAACTGTTTACAGACATAATATTTCACTTATAATTCACTATATCACAATTCCAGTGGGTCAGAAGTTTACATACACTAAGTTGACTGTGCCTTTAAACAGCTTGGAAAATTCCAGAAAATGGGCTAATTGACATCCTTTGAGTCAATTGGAGGTGTACCTGTGAATGTATTTCAAGGCCTATCTTCAAACTCAGTGCCTCTTTGCTCGACATCATGGGAAAATCAAAATAAATCAGCCAAGACCTCAGAAAAATAATTGTAGACCTCCACAAGTCTGGTTCATCCTTGGGAGCAATTTCCAAACGCCTGAAGGTACCATGTTCATCTGTACAAATAATAGTACGCAAGTATAAACACCATGGGACCACGCAGCCGTCATACCGCTCGGGAAGGAGACGCATTCTGTCTCCTAGAGATGAACATACTTTGGTGCGAAAAGTGCAAATCAATCCCAGAACAACAGCAAAGGTCCTTGTGAAGATGCTGGATGAAACAGGTACAAAAGTATCTATATTCACAGTAAACTGAGTCCTATATCGGCATAACCTGAAAGGCCGCTCAGCAAGAAAGAAGCCACTGCTCCAAAACCGCCATAAAAAAGCCAGACTACAGTTTGCAACTGCACATGGGGACAAAGATGTTACTTTATGTAAAAATGTCCTCTGGTCTCATGAAACAAAAATAGAACTGATTGGCCATAATGACCATCGTTATGTTTGGTGGAAAAAGGGGGAGGCTTGCAAGCCGAAGAACACCATCCCAACCGTGAAGCACGGGGGTGGCAGCATCATGTTGTGGGTGTGCTTTGCTGCAGGAGGGACGGGTGCACTTCACAAAATAGATGGCTTCTTGAGGAAGGAAAATTCTGTAGATGTATTGAAGCAACATCTCAAGACATCAGTCAGGAAGTTAAAGCTTGGTCGCAAATGGGTCTCCCAAATGGACAATGACCCCAAGCATACTTCCAAAGTTGTGGCAAAATGGCTTAAAGACAACAAAGTCAAGGTATTGGCGATATATCACAAAGCCCTGACCTCAATCCTACAGAAACTTTGTGGGCATAACTGAAAAAGCGTGTGCGAGCATGGAGGCCTACAAACCTGACTCAGTTACACCAGTTCTGTCAGGAGGAATGGGCCAAAATTCACCCAACTTATTGTGGGAAGCTTGTGGAAGGCTACCCGAAATGTTTGACCCAAGTTAAACAATTTAAAGGCAATGCTACCAAATACTAATTGAGTGTATGTAAACTTCTGACCCACTGGGAATGTGATGAAAGAAATAAAAGCTGAAATAAATCATTCTCTCTACTATTATTCTGACATTTCACATTCTTAAAATAAAGTGGTGATCCTAACTGACCTAAGACATGGAATTTTTAATAGGATTACATTTCAGGAATTGTGAAAAACTGAGTTTAAATGTATTTGGCTAAGGTGTATGTAAACCTCCGACTTCAACTGTAGGTGTATATACATTGCATTGAATTTATAACTATTTATCATACATGAATGAATAAAATAATTAAAGTAAACTTAATGTTAGATATAAGTACTATATAAGTCTATGCGATGATAACACATAACAGGATCTGCAGCATAGCTTAAACAATAGACAACACTCAGACCATCCAGAAACATGTAAAACATTATACCCTTGGCTTGCCCCTGAAAAAGCTGTGGTATTTTGTAACTAATTATGGTCTTTCACCCATGCAATACAATCATCCAATTAGTGAATAAGGCGTTGACAATGTTAACCCCCTCTTTATTATACTGCGATGCTGCTAACCTCAGGGCTCTAATGTAGTGCATGTAAATATCAACATCTCTCTCACTTCCCTGTGCCGACAGCCATAACACCCTAACACCTTACTGTTAACAAACCAAGGTAGGAAGAAGGGACTAGATTTGGCTGTAGCATCTTACTCATGTTGCCTACTCCAGGTTGATTGGATACATGACCGTTTTAAGACGAAATCAAGTGTTTCTAATGTCTCGCCTCAATGTGGTTGATGAAGTGTGTGGGGGCCCACGTCTGGTTGTAAGTGTTTTCTACATCATCAACTCAGTGAGCATTGCAGTAGTTTTACCCCCTGAGGGTTAGCTGGAGCTACAGCTTTCAGCATGACAGGCTGCATAGAGCAGTCCTGATGATGGGGGTACAGAACAGAACAACTGTGTATGTCCCAAACTGCACCCTATACCCTATATTGTGCATTACTTTTGACCAGAGCCCCATGGAAGGGAATAGGGTGCCTTTTGAGACACAAACTCTGTCTGCATGGAGCTTAATCAACAATGCCAACCTCTGTCGGTGGTGTAGTCTGTGTAGGAGTTGTCTAATCTACATCTCTGGGTAAATTAGTTAGGTTCAAAGCCCTGATGTGAATGGTAAATTAGAAAAATGAGGGCATGATGCAATTCTTCTGGTAGAGATACAGGAAGTGCCGATTTTAGCATGTAAATCTTGGTGGGGCAAACTCCCCAGAAATGTGGGGATGCATGCCAGCAAAGCCACTACACAACACAACACTAAACAATACATTAATTACACTATAACAGTGACAAACGTTGCCCACAAACTGTCAGGGCATACATAAAGCTGTCCCGACAGCAGAGTCCCAACAGCAGTCCCAACACCTTACCACTGCTACACCTGGCTATCAGTGGAGCCTTGTCTGGCAGCGAAACAGTTCATTCAGCCTCAAAAACATAGATGATGTGGCTGATTTGCAAATGTGGTTTCTACTGAGAATTGAGGTGTACAAACTATGGCATAAGGGGACGACGAGCGGATAAGAGGCAATCTGAAATTTCGAATAAGACATTAATGAGAGAGCTAGGATGGACGTAGTCAATATAACTATTTGTACAGTGACATAATTTAGATCATGGGCCATTCTTACAGTATTCTTCCTGTACACCAAGTCAGAACTGTAGGATAAATAAAGGGGGCATATAAGCAGACAATGAAAGCTCTAACAATATTTGATTGTAGGCTACATGTGCACCACCAAGTCATAACAGTAGGCGAAAGTAAGAGGGGGAAAAAATACCATAAACAAGGTCGAATAATGACGTCAGTGATCTTCAGGTCGGAGCTCTAGAAAGAGAACCGAGTTCCCGACTTGGAATTCCGAGTTGGATGACCATTCAAAATTTATTTTCCCAGCTGGAGCTTGTTTTTTCAGAGTTCCCAGTTGTCCTGAATTCACTGAAGTCTGAAATTTCCCAGTTCCGAGTTTCCAGTTGTTTTGAAAGCGGCAGAAATCATGCTGGATTGACAGCATGGCCAATGTTGAATGTTTATCCTTTCTTTTAAGCTTGGAAAAGAGACCCTTAAACCCAGACGTGGACCAAACACTCACTTCACTGAATAGCAGGCTAGTGATTGCTTTGCAATAGTTGCAGTTAGCCACTGATTCCTTCCAAACCACTCATTGTTGAATTTGCGATATGCAATTTGTTGTTTATGTCCAATGGCCGATGAGCACCGATACGTTTTATCTATACTTTCTCTTCATAATTTATCTTCATATGACAAGGACCTAAAAGGATTTGCCAGTAGATTGTATTGTCGACTTGATTCATAATGATGACTGCTTGCTTGCTAGCTAAGATTTTGAAAGTATGATGTTGACATGATCAGTCCAATCAAAGCTACAGTGAATACAACGTGATTTGACGTCATTTTATCTGTGGCCAATTACCTTGAGCCTTCTTGGATGGACACTGATAATGTAACTCTATGGCAGCACCCAAGGGGATTTCATTTTTGAGCTCTCCCCGTAGATGTTGCGGTGACGTAGTGTCCCCATGAATGACAGTCACGGCGCAATAGAGAACATTACCAACCCCCACGCTCTGTATTTTCCGCTGGCTACCCCACCACACAGAAAGCACTAAGCTAGGCTGAAACACATGCATTTTGGAGCTGCCTTACACAAGAAAGCAAAAAAGAGACCATGTTTGTATGCAGCTTTATTAACTAAATTATGTTTTTCCGCCACGATACAGGCATGCATGTAATTCCATACAGGCCATGTAATTCATCTATGTTGTGACTGAGACACAGGCATCCATGTAATTCCTCTATATGCTGTGATCCAGTTCTAAGGCTTCACAAAATGTCCATATGTTTCAATGTGCATTCTATAGCTATATATGTGCCAGGAGGAATACTATGGTTTGCTGCATCTCTTTCTGAGTTGAGATGCACTGTCATGTAGGTCACCCCTGGGCCTTAATTCTACAATCCATTAACCAATGCGGTTTCCCAATACCATAGCGAAGGTCTTGCCACAGCAGCAACATACACTGAGTATACCAAACATTAGGAACACCTTTCTAATATTGAGTTGCACCCCCCTTTTGCCCTCAGAACAGCCTTAATTTTTCGGGCATGGACTCTACAAGGTGTCGAAAACGTTCCACAGGGATTCTGGCCCATGTTGACTCCAATTCTTCCCTTCGGTTGTGTCATGTTGGCTGGATGTCCTTTGGGTGGTAGACCATTCTTGATACACACAGGAAACTGTTGAGTGTGAAAAACCCAGCAGCGTTTCAGTTCTTGACACAAGCCGGTGCACCTGGCACCTACTACCATTCCCTGTTCAAAGGCATTGTATCTTTTGTCTCGCTCATTCACCATGTCTCAACTGTCTCAATGCTTAAAAACCCTTATTTAACCTGTCTCCTCCCATTCATCTACACTGATTGAAGTGGATTTAACAAGTGACATCAATAAGGGATCATAGCTTTCATCTGGATTCACCTGGTCAGTCTATTGAGGGAGAAAACTAACTGTGCCTCTTGTTCACGCAGGGCGGTGTATTATTAATGCAGGGTGGTGGATTTACATTGATGATACAGCACACAGCACCACAGTGCATGGTGGGAAATAGCCCTGTACGGTTGTACTGAGAGGGAGATAACACCCAAACAAGCAACACCATTAGGGATTTCCCAACAGCTAGTGATCTTCAAAAAGTGAATGGTTAAAAAAAGAACAGAAGTAAATAACACAGTAGAAGAAGCAAATTAGTTCCAATTGGAATGCTGCTCATATTCTCAGAACAGAGGAGTGATTGGTATTCTGGACTGCTCCTTGTGTCTTTAGCACATTGTAATGAAAAATGTTTTCCACTTGGTTGGCCATTATTTCAGCCAACTCTTCATACGACTGGGCTGACTGATAGAGGAGCTCCGTTTTGAATTTAACCTATGGCTTTATCAGCCACTCTGAGTGAGGATAACCTTAGTCCTACGCGTGCCGTTGGGTCTAAGGCAGAGATTAGAGGTAGTCCTAGATGGCTTAGAATGCTCTCGGTAGTGTGCATACACTGTTAGAAAAAAAAAAGGTGCTATCTAGAACCTTAAAGGGTACTTCGGCTGTCCCCATAGGATAACCCTTTGAAAAACCCTTGCTACAGAGGGTTCTACATGGAACCTAAAAGGGTTCTAAGTGGAAAATGGGTCTATCTTGAACCAAAAAGGGTTTTCCTATGGGGAAAGCCAAAGAACCCTTTTGGAACCCTTTTTTCTAAGAGTGTACAGTACTCTCAAAGAACTAGAATTTGTATTATTTACTCTTAATTCCCTCTCGAATAAGCTTGAATTTACACTGAACAAAAATATAAATGTTTTTATACATGTTTTATATTTTCCATACGCACAAAAAGCTTATTTCTCTAAAATGTTGTGCACAAAATTGTTTACATCACTCTTAGTGAGCATTTCTCCTTTGCCAAGAGATTACATACACTTGACAGGTGTGGCATATAGAGGAACTGATTAAAAAAGCATGATCATTACACAGGTGCACCTTGTGCTGGGGACAATAAAAGGCAACTCTAAAATGTGCAGTTTTGTCACACAACACAGATGTCTCAAGTGTTGGAGGACGGCGCAATTGACATGCTGACTGCAGGAATGTCTACCAGAGTTGTTGCCAAATAATTTAATGTTAATTTCTCTACCATAAGCCGCCTCCAATTGAGCAGGGGTACTCAACTCTTACACAACGAGGTCCGGAGCCTTCTGATCCCACTACCTTTTTTTTAAGGTCTGTAACCAACAGATGCATATCTGTATTCCCAGTCATGTGAAATCCCAAGATTAGGATCTAATTCCTTTATTTAAATTGACTGATTCCTTAACTGTAATTGAGTAAAATCTTTGAAATTATTGCATGTTGCGTTTATATTTTTGTTCATTATACATAAAAAAGTCAGTCAGTTTTCATGTGCTGTCACCGACCAGACTATATTTGTTTATCCAAATGCACACAACCGTATGCGTTACCACAACAGCGTTCATGACATAATAATGAGACATAGGCATCAATCACTATGTTGTCTCACAGTGAAATGGACTGCTTTCTAATGTTATTTTGGAAATGTTTGTGTACTCACTGTGAAATGCTGTGTCTGTAAAACACACAGTGAGTGTGTGAATATTAATTATTAAAGGGAGGTTTGTCTGGGTTCTACAGTAATCTCTACAGCCTAGTTAATTTGATGTTCTTGTCCTGTTGTTTTGGATTTCACCTGCAATGCGTCATCTGTTCCTGGCCTGCAAACAGGGGACTAAGGAGCGACCAGTTCCCTGTTCTGGATGGTACTTACCTATATTTCTAATAATTTCAAGTGTTCTTACAGCATTTGAATAAGTGAGGAAAAGACAAACATTACATCGTAGCCTGAACTAGCAACATAGTGCTCTCTGAGAAATTCCCCTCCCCCTGCAGTCTCACAGTTGGAGATACTGCAGTGATAAGAAATGTTGTTGAGACAGAGAGAGAGCGAGCTAGAGAGAGAGAGAGAGAGATAGAGATAGAGAGTGTGAGAGAGAGAGAGAGAGAGAGAGAGAGAGAGAGCAGTCCTGCACTTTGCTCTGAGCGGGCAAAAAGACAAAAGCTTACAGCACACAGGGCCTCCAATCTCAACCCATGACCAGTCTTTCTTTCTCTTTCATTCTCATATAAACTTGTTTCTTCCCAAAGCCGTGGTGCTCTAGCTTGATCACAAAGGAGGACATGACTTCATTCGCCAACATGAAAAGCATGCCTAAACTGTTTCCCCTCCTATCTCTCCAAAGGCATCAGCAAAAAGGTAAACACAACACAATAAGGTTATCGTAATATACATTTCCTGAGACGGACAAATAACAATAAAGAGTTTAATTAAGACTTCCCATTGGCATTTTCCTTTCACTGAATACCTTCAATCCTTTTGTCACTGTCAAACATTTTCAAGACATTGGAACTGTGAAGAGTACCAATACTACAATGGTGGATACAAAGGGTACATGTCACATGTCACGTGCCAGGCTGTGGCCTGATCTAAGTTCTGTCCATATCTCCCATATCTCTACATCTCTCCCAAGTCCCGACAATAAGAAAGTAAAGCGCCTTGCGTTTATCCTTCATGTGGCAGAAGAGATTCACAGCGATGGGTGGATAACATGCAATGGCATTTAATGCCCCCGCAGCTTAGTGACGGATGCCCATGGCATGGTGAAGTACGTTTGATTCCATCGCTGAGGATAATGCGGAGTGACACAGAATTATGTCAGGAATGGTGTGACGCGTACCCTCTGACATGGGGATCCATCCTTGCAGAAATATCGCTGAATGACATTTGTTGTGTACCTGCCTACAGTCCAAAATCTCTGGCTGGCTCTTCAATTATGCCAAATACTGTAGCTATGTTTCACTGATGTATTGGTCTATATCTGAGCATTTACAAGACCTACTAAATGTAAAAAAAAATCTTATTCCGTTTATATGTAATCTCTTTTATAACCACCTTCAATACAAAAGGAGATTATAATATGGTCAAATACATGAATACAAAATGAGTACACTTAGTATACACGTGAACCGCGGTGGTGCAGTGGTGTGAGCAGCTTGCTTCGGCTCCGAGCATCATGAGTTCGTGCCCAGTGCTGGGCAATTGTTTGAAGGGTGGCAGTGGTTAGAGCGTTCAGCCAGTAACCAAAATGTTGCTTCCTGAAGCAACTCCCACAAATTGGATTGGCTTGATTGGCACTTCTTACGTACCATACGATCAAACTGCTCCCACAACAGCTCAATAGAGTTGAGATCCGGTGACTGTGCTGGCCACTCCATTATAGACAGAATACCAGCTGACTGCTTCTTCCCTAAATAGTTCTTGCATAGTTTGGAGCTGTGCTTTGGGTCATTGTCCTGTTGTAGGAAGACATTGGCTCCAATGAAGTGCTGTCCACAGGATAGCCTTCCTTCTTCAAGATCCCTTTTACCCAGTACAAATCTCCCACTTTACCACCCCCACAGCACCCCCAGACCATCACATTGTCTCCACCATGCTTGTCAGATGGAGTAAAGCAGTCCTCCAGCGTCTTTTCATTTGGTCTGCGTCTCACAAATGTTCTTCTTTGTGATCCGAACACCTCAAACTTAGATTAGTCTGTCCATAACCCTTTTTTCCAATCTTCCTCTGTCCAGTGTCTGTGTTCTTTGGGCCATCTTAATCTTTTATTTTTATTGGCCAGTCTGAGAAACTCTGCCTAGAAGGCCAGCATCCTGGAGTCGCCTCTTCACTGTTGACGTTGAGACTGGTGTTTTGCGGGTACTATTTAATGAAGCTGCCAGAACAAAAATAGACTGATGAGTTTCAGAAGAAAGTTCTTTGTTTCTGGCCATTTTGAGCCTGTAATCGAACCCAGAAACGCTGATGCTCCAGATACTCAACTAGTCTAAAGAAGGCCAGTTTTATTGCTTCTTTAATCAGCAAAACATTTTTCAGCTGTGCTTACATAACTGCAAAAGGGTTTTCTAATGATCAATTAGCCTTATAAAATGATAACCTTGGATTAGCTAACACAACGTGTCATTGGAACATTGGAGTGATGGTTGCTGATAATGGGCCTCTGTACGCCTATGTAGATATTCCATTAAAAATCAGCCGTTTCCAGCTAAAATAGTCATTTACAACATTAACAATGTCTACACTGTATTTCTGATCAATTGCTTTTTTTTCAAAAACAAGGACATTTCTAAGTGACCCCAAACTTTTGAATGGTAGTGTATGTTAAATTTGATGTTCTTGTCCTGAGCAAAAATATAAATGCAACATGCAACAATTTCAAAGCAATAAGCTAGGGGCATGGACCAGAAATCCAGTCAGTATCTGGTGTGACCACCATTTGCCTCATGCAGCGCGACACATCACCTTTGCATAGAGTTGATCAGGCTGTTGATTGTGGCCTGTGGAATGTTGTTCCGCCCCTCTTCAACGGCTCTACGAATTTCTGGATATTGGCGGGAACTGGAACACGCTGTTGTACACGTCAGTCGAGAGCATCCCAAGCATGCTCATTGGGTGACAAGTCTGGTGAATATGCAGGCCATGGAAGAACTGGGACACTTTCAGGTTCCAGGAATTGTGTACAGATCCTTGCGACATTGGGCCGTGCATTATCTTGCTGCAACATGAGGTACGACAATGGGTCTCAGCATCTCATCACAGTATCTCTGTGCATTCAAATTGCCATCGATAAAATGCAATTGTGTTCGATGCCAGTGGCCATCGAAGGTGAGCATTTGCCCACTGAAGCAGATGAGCTTCCCTGAGACGGTTTCTGACAGTTTATGCAGAAATTCTTTGGTTGTGCAAACCCACAGTTTCATCAGCTGTCTGGGTAGCTGGTCTCAGACGATCCTGCAGGTGAAGAAGCCAGATGTGGAGGTCCTGTACTGGCGTGGTTACACGTGATGGTAGAAAAATTTACATTATATTCTCTGGCAACAGCTCTTTTTGATAATCCTGTAGTCAGTGTACCAATTGCATGCTCCCTCAAAACTTAAGACATCTGTGGCATTGTGTGTAATGATCATGCTGTTTAATCAGCTTCTTGATATGCCACACCTGTCAGGTGGATGGATTAACTTGGCATGGCAGAAATGCTCACTAACAGGGATGTAAACAAATTTGTGAACACAATTTGAGAGAAATACGCTTTTTGTGCATATGGAACATTTCTGGGATCTTTTATTTCAGCTCACGAAACATGGGACCAACACATGTTGCATTTATATTTTTGTTCAGTGTAGAATTTCCAGTCACTGTCATGTTCCTATATGTCCCCTCACTGATGGGGACAATATTAGTCACACACTTTGCCTTGCGTTTTTCACTGCGCCAGAGTCCAATGGCAGCGAGCTTTACACCACTCCAGCCAACTATTGCGCATGGTGATCTTAAGCTTGTGTGTGGCTGCTCGGCCATGGAAACTCAGTTCATGAAGCTCCAGACTAACCGTTCTTGTGCTGACGTTGCTTCCAGAGGCAGTTTGGAACTGTAGTGAGTGTTGCAACCGAGGACAGACTCTTCAACAACAGACTCTTCAACATTCAGCGATCCTGTTCTGAGAGCGTGTGACCTACCACTTTGCGGCTGGGCCGTTCACAATAACAGCACTTACAGTTGACCAGGGCAGCTCTAGCAGTGCAGAAATTTGACAAACTGACTTGTTGGAAAGGAATCCTATGACGGTGCCACGTTGAAAGTTACTGACCTCTTCAGTACGGGTCACTCTACAGCCAATGTTTGTCTATGGAGATTGCATGGCTGTGTGCTCAATTTTATACACGTCAGCAACAGATGTGGCTGAAATAGCCAAATCTACTCATTTGAAGGGGTGTTCTCATACTTTTGGTCATTTAGTGTACCTCTCATATTGTGTCAACATTGGTGCAGTATAAGTATACCAACCTAATAGCACTGACTGAGATTCTTCACTAAAGTAAAGTGCGCCTTCTTAGACTCTCATGAGTCCTCATGCAAGAATATTATCAGTTTCAGTTGCATGGAGTTGTATGCTCCAATCTGTTATAATGCTAATGGTAAGGTTGAGTGATCAGGACAGCATCAGGAGACATTCAGCTAAAGGCTGATTTATTAGTGTTTTAGGAGCTCTGCTCACCCAGACGAACTAAAAAGTCACTCTGAGTTTGGTTTACAGGCTATACCTATGGTTGCTCTGCCCTGAGGTCACAACAATTCATTAGAGCTTTATCCAAGGCCCAGGCTGACCCCTACCCTAGCAACCACTGACTGGGAGGAAAACAAAAGGAAATAAGTAATGCAGAGTGCTAGTGCATGTGCGAGCGTGCACGTGAATTCTTTCTTCCAAAAAATACATTAGTTCTTGAAAATTGCATCTACATATAGCCACAGGAAGTAGGGCTTCTGAAGGTGCTACAGCACTCCCCTGAAAAATCTGAATAAAAAAAAAATATATATATTTTTTTTTTCTTCACAAAAGTAGTACAGTATTCCTGTATTAGCTGACGATATAGCAGTTGACAAAACACAGCCCCCCCATTGTTCAGAATCCACTGCCCGCAAGTCATGGTCAAGTTCCCCACCACCCACCCTGTCCGTTGGTTGCGCTTGTAATTTGACAATGTATCCCATCTAGACATGACCATGTTGATCTGATCTGTATGGAGCTTGCTCTTTTTCCAGTCTGCCCCGCACAGAGATTGCGCAAGCGCCCAGCCGGTATCCAGCATGCATGGCTTGAGAGATGCAGTTTAAACATATCAACAGTACTGCCACAGCAGCATAGCGTTTGATTAACACTTGATAACACTTGATTTAGCCCACATTATCATCAATATTCAGTCTGTTTGGCTGATGCATTGCAGAAAGACAGAGAGATGAATCACAATCAGTAAAATAAATTGAGCTAGCTAACTAGCAGATGTACATAAATCATCAACATCAATGATCAGCTGATTACATACCCTCTTTTCCCAATTTCAGTCATGTTTTTTGGATGTGCTCTAGCCTAAGTAGCTTGCTTACAATTTGTGATGATGGGTGATTGTGTTGTTAAAGAAATAAATTGGCCTTTGCTAAAAAAACTATTTAATGTTCCGCAACAGAGGCATTTGGTATGTTATTACTTTCAAGATATTAATAATAATAATAATAATAATTATTATTATTATTTGTTTTTTTCTTTCAAGCGAGGTTCCTCTTTTTTCAATGTTGAGCACCTTACCCCTGAAAGGTCTGTGCATGGCCCTGGTTAAGTCCTAATATACTGTGCTGTATATACAAGTTGTTACTGCATGAAAGGCAAATGTGAGCTGACTGTTTGTGAAACAGAAAGCAGTGACAGCAGGGAAAACCAAGTACAAGTCACCAACTCACACAGTGCAAAAACACAGTGCCTATTCTGGAATATAGACCCTGTTATAGAACATGTTCAGGATTCTATGTAAATATTCTAAATGTTCTTACCTGGTTCTTTGTGGTCCGAGTTCTGGTTGGACAGCAGAAACAGGAAGTCCTGGCAGGTGTCCTGGTCCAGTAGCTGCTTGTTCTGGAGGCATAGGTCAACAATCAGGGTCACGGCTTTCTGACAGAACATGTCATACTCCTCTCCGTCAGGACTCATGCTCCCAGCTGCATCCTCTGTCTCTCAGCGCTGTGTCTCAGCAACGTGCTCATCCAAGAAGACTCATGCCACGTAACGCATGCACTGCACAGCACCCACACAAATAGATATATAGCCGCCCGGCATAGACAGAACATAAATGAGACTGGTCTCTGTCCGTAAGGTTGATTTTTGTTGTTCTGTCTTGTACTCTCTCAGTGTGTGTGTGTGTGTTTGAGTGTGTGGAGGTTAGTGTGTATATGCATGTCTAAATTTGAGTTTGTGTCTGATCTGGGCCAAGTTTGTGTGTATGTGTGTATATGTATTAAGTTTGTATGTGTGTATGACCACGTGAAGCTCACTGTTGGGGACTGTGTGTGTACGAGCGTGTAGGCTTGACGAATCACATACATATGCCCCCAGGTATTCCAGGAACTATAATGATTGCATCACATTTATTCTGAAGCTCTGGCAAACGAAAACGAAGAACACTCGACAACATCTGAATATGGATACTAGAGCCACTCCCTCTTCCCTCCCCTTACTCTCCTGTCCCCCCCCCACTCCCTCTTTCCTCCCCTTACTCTCCTGTTCTCCCCCCACTCTCCCTAGAGTGCCTGTGTCCTCAGCGCTTCCCCTATTCTCCCCCATTCTAACCCCCACCCAAACAAAACGCAACAGGTTCATTCACTGGGCAATAACTGAATATGGATGTTAAAGCCTGTCTCCTGTCTCCCCCCACCTCTCTCCCTCAATCTCCCCCATCCTCCCAACCCCCTCCTCCCACGCCATTACCTCGGTCTGTGTGTGTAGTAATGAAAAGCCTCTTATTAGGACCAGTGGGCTGCTTGTTTTTCTCAGGTCGGCTGATCCCTCAGCTCCAGGTCTCCCCTCTGGTATCACTCCCCTCTGGTATCACTCCTCTCTGGTATCACTCCCCTCTGTTGTCTCTCCCCTCTGGTATCACTCCCCTCTGGTATCACTCATCTCTGGTATCACTCCCCTCTGGTATCACTCCCCTCTGGTATCCCACCCCTCTGGTGTCTCTCCTCTCTGGTATCACTCCCCTCTGGTATCACTCCCCTCTGGTATCACTCCCCTCTGGTGTCTCTCCCTTCTGGTATCACTCCACCCTGGTATCCCACCCCTCTGGTATCCCTCATCTCTGGTATCACTCCCCTCTGGTGTCTCTCCCCTCCGGTATCACTCCCCTCTGGTATCCCACCCCTCTGGTATCCCTCCTCTCTGGTATCCCTCCCCTCCGTTAATACTCCTCTCCCGCCTCCTCCTCTCCTCTCCCTCCTCCTCTCCCTCCTCCTCTCCCTCCTCCTCCTCTCCTTCCTCCACTACGTGATTGCTTATGCTAGCGTGCTGAATGTTTACAACAGTCTGATTAGGAGGAGGGAGGAGGAGGATGAGGAGGGTGAGGAGGGAGGGACTGACTGTGTATCGGAGACATGTCCTCCGACCGGACCTAATCACGGTCTGTATTGACTTAGGAGTGATTTTTGCATGTGGCTGCATCCTAATAGCCTTTTGAGTGTTCTTGGCTGCACATGTGTGTATCTGCATCTAGATGACCTTGCGAGTGTGTCTGTGTGCGCACGTGTACATTAAGGTAATATTTTGTTCAACTGTTGAGTGAACACAATACTGGATTGAACCCTGAGATACATTTGATATTAATACATTCATTTACATTACTCTAAAGTCCCTTCACGACTGTTGCATGCACTGGTAAAAATGACAGGAGAAAATTGTTTTAATTGACTTGACTTAGTCTCCACACAAGTCAAGTCAATTAACTTCCCTGACCCTTAATTACATTCTTACAGACTTTAACATTATTCAACTTAATTTAATCAACCTAATAAAGAATGAGATAAGGGAAAAACAACGTCATGCCTCTTTAGCCTACATACAAAATTAAACTGAGGCTGGATTCCAATTTCTTCAGATGGTTGCTGAGATAATTGGGCTCTAATCTTGGTCTGTGTTCGCCCCCTTGTCTCCTCCGGTCCTGGTTGGATCCCCTCTCAGGTCCTCTGTTGATCCCAGGTAATGAGGATTGGATCTGCTCAGGCGGACAACTAATTATTTCCGTCTGCTCCTCTTCAAAGGAGTCAATTACTTTCTCCATCTGCTCTAGCTGATCCTATCCTCTTTATTTAGCTGTGGAGTATCTGGCCAATCACCAGCCACCTGTTGTCTCAAGCCGTAAGGACGTATAGTATGTACTGTGGGGCAAGCACTGGAAATTGCAATACATCTAACTGTTGTTAGAAAAGTGTGATGGGGAGACAGTTGTGTCCGTCCCTACTTAAATAAAGGATTAACATTTCATAAATAAATAATATTACACTATGACTATGGGGACAGAGCAGCATGATTTCCACCCCTGCTGCCAACACTCAGTAAGCATGGTGATAGGCCGGTGTGACGGCGCTGTATTTTGCTGGTGCACTTGAGAGAAAAATATATTTGTGGACATGACAGTCCAGCCTGCCCTACAGCCTTGCACTTCATCATAAGAGCATTTGGCGTGGCAGTCAAGCAGTAGGAGCAATCAGCAGTTGAAACAATAACAAAGCGTTTTCCCCGCCACTGTTTGTGTGAAAAGCTGAGGGATGGGGCTGGAGAAATGTAACCACTCTCAAATGTAAGGACTGACCAACCATGGTATCAACATTTGTTTTAACCATTATTTGAGGCTCTACAGTGTTTGCTAACATTTATGTTGCTTACAAACATCAGAGTAAAGCAAACTTATATTTGGCTTCTGATGGTGTACGACAGTTGAACTAAGCTCATGAGGCATTTATACGTTTTGTTCTTCAAGAATATAGTCTTGCCGTGAGAGTTATTTAAGACACTCTTCAAAGTTTTCGGTAGATGAGGCAGGGACGCTTTAGAGGGAAGCTTGTTCCACCATTGGGGTGCAAGGACAGAGAAGAGCTTTAACTAGGCTGAGTGGGATCTGCCCTCCCACAGTGGTAGGAGGGTCAAGAGACCAGTGGTGGTGGAACGAAGTGCTCGGGTTGGGGTGTAGGGTTTGAGAATAGCTTGAAGGTAAGGTGGGGCAGTTCCTTGAAGTATAATATAATTTAAGTATAATTTACCTATATGCATTTCATACCATTTTCTCCCCATTTCCTCTCCACGTCCTGTGAACCACCAGCCCTGGGATGGCCAGCCACCTGTTAAGCAGAATCCAACATTGATTAAACATCACAGGTTTAATTGTATAACCCCAGCTACTTCATTATTCATTCATCTGTAAGATCAAACACAGCACCAAAGTCGTATAGCAGCTGACTGGACTGTAGATACTGTATTCTAGTGTCTGAATAACTTAGAACTACTTAGCGTCAGAAGTGCCTTACGGGAAATAGAGGTAAATGCGAAGTTTGCTAATGACACATTAAAGTGTTAATCAAGTTTGCACTGCTAAGAGCACTCACAGCTAATTCAGTTAGCATTGGTATCAAACCATCCAATCTTAAGCGTGTCTGGGCCCTTGAAAAGTGCTATATAAAACCTGTGTATTAGAGCCTATTATTGTCATTATCCCAGCTAATCTCACATACAACACATTCTACGTTCACGGCCAAGATGCTGTCTATACAGTGTAGACGCTACCTATAAATACTAATTAGTATTACTAATATTGATTGTAGCAGGTGTGCATGGGCATTATTTCTTAGTAAATGAGCAAAGCTGTTGCACATGTCCTCGCTTTCATATTTAAATACGGTTTTGCGTCAACACCATCTGTGGTGAATCTGTGCGCTCTGAAAGGGCTGTGACTGCAGGTGTTGAACTTGATTCAGAGTGGCAAATGCATGACAAAGGGACCGCTCAGTCAAAGCTATGCTAATCAACATCAGCACTCCTATGAACTTGACCTAAGGGACAGCGATGTGACGATTTCTGTCTATAGAGTGAAATGTGTGTGTGTGTGTGTGTGTGTGTGTGTGTGTGTGTGTGTGTGTGTGTGTGTGTGTGTGTGTGTGTGTGTGTGTGTGTGTGTGTGTGTGTGTGTGTGTGTGTGTGTGTGTGTGTGTGTGTGTGTGTGTGTGTGTGTGTGTGTGTGTGTGCGTGCGCGTGTGTGCGTGTGTGTGTTTGTCACTCTATGTCACAGTATGTTAATCATAGGTTTTGAACTTTAGCTTCAGGGGAAGCAGAAAATACTTCAATTTTGACTCACAGTTCAGCTCATTAGTGACACCTTCAGACTGTGTATACTAAAGTTTTCTGGTTATTAGCTACTCTCAAACAGGACAAATGAGAGGCGGAAAGGATCTATGAACATATTAAGTTGAATACAGACGTACTGTTTCAGCCAACTGCTCAGGGCCACTAAAATACTCATAAAGGAATTACACCCCTAACAATCATCCTTCTTTCATTTTTGCCTTAAGTAAGATTATATCTTACTGTATGTAACCATAACAAACGTAACATATCATACTAATTTGAGTGTCCAGGATTCATGTTTACTATGTTACATCTAATCTATGAAACCAGGCTAGGCATTCACAGCATTACTTCCAATAAGAAAATCAGTCAGATGAAATAAATTCAGTCAAATAATCTATGGATTTCACATGACTGGGCAGGGGCGAAGCCATGGGTGGGGGGTGCCACATAGGAGCCAGGCCCACCCACTGGGGAGCCAGGCCCACCCACTGGGGAGCCAGGCCCACCCACTGGGGAGCCAGGCCCACCCACTGGGGAGCCAGGCCCACAAAAGGGATTTTTTACAGACAGAAATACTCCTGTTTCATCAGCTTTCCAGGTGGCTGGTCTCAGATGATCCCGCAGTTGAAGCAGTCGGATGTGGAGGTGCTGGGCTGGCGTGGTTACACGTGGTCACACGTGGTCTGCAGTTGTGAGACCGGTTGGGCGTACTGCCAAATTCTCTAAAACAATGTTTAATGATCATGCTATTTAATCAGCTTCTTGATGAGCCACACCTGTCAGGTGAATGAATTATCTTGGAAAATGAGAAATGCTCACTAACCGGGATATACATTTGTGCATTTTTGAGAAATACACTTTTTGTGTGTATGGAACATTTCTGGGATATTTTATTTCAGCTCATGAAACACGGGACCAATACTTTACATGTTGTGTTTATATTTTTGTTCAGTATACATTAATCTTAAGATTTTTTAAATTTATTTAACCTTTATTTAACTAGGCAAGCCAGTTAAGAACAAATTCTTATTTACAATGACAGCCTACACAGGCCAAACTCAGATGACACTGGGCCAAATGTGCACCGCCCTATGGGACTCCCAAACACAGCCAGTTGTGATACAGTCTGGATTTAAACCAGGGTGTCTGTAGTGACACCTCTAGCACTGAGGTGCAGTGCCTTAGAACGCTGCGCCACCTGGGGAGCCCTAAAGATAGCTAAGTGAGACATATCACAATCGTAGAACGTACAAGGGATTTATACAAGATACTCTTAAAGAGGTAGGGATTTATACAAGATAATCCTTTAAGAGGTAGGGATTTATACAAGATACTCTTAAAGAGGTAAGGATTTATACAAGATACTCTTAAAGAAGTAGGGATTTATACAATATACTCTTAAAGAGGTAAGGATTTATACAAGATACTCTTAAAGAAGTAGGGATTTATACAATATACTCTTAAAGAGGTAAGGATTTATACAAGATACTCTTAAAGAAGTAGGGATTTATACAATATACTCTTAAAGAGGTAGGGATTTATACAATATACTCTTTAAAGAGGTAGGGTTTCAGACGATTTTGGAAGATTCCGCTGTCCTGACATTAGGGGGAAGCTTGTTCCACAATACTGTTGCCAAGTAAGAGAAGAGCATCATGGTGTAAGAACAATGGTAGTGGCAGTATTGTTTATGTTTTTAAATGAATAATTTGAGTTCTCAACACTGATAATATGACTGTGCATCTCGCTGCAGGGAGTAAGTACATACCATCAGATTTGCAGAAACAGCACATTTGCAGTAATTAGAATTATTATGAACCTTGTTTCCGTATTGGTCGAGGACAAAGATTCGTGATCTGTATGGTAAGTAGCTATCCCTATTCCCGATAAATGTAAACTCATTAGGAACATTAGGAGACATATTACAATACCAAGTCCCTATTACAGGATTTAACAATCTATTTCTCATTCTAACTCTCATCTCGGATGTATTGAAAGCAGGAAGCTGAAGGAAACTGAAGGTAATAACAATTTGCCACCAAAATACAAGACAGTATACAGACAGAATACCCTATTTAATATTCATAATACACTAAATACATTAATCAATTCAGTAGTTTTATAACTCATCATAAAAGCATTTACTCATACCGTCTTTATAAAAAAGGAAACAGTTCATGCATACCTGCCTAGTCACTGTAAGGGCTGGGTAGTGGTGAAGCCGCTAACTCCCATCATTGGGAGCGGATGAGCCACGACCCAGTCCTTACTTCAGTTAGGGAGGATTAATGATCCCCAATCAGAGACAGCTGTCTAGTGTTGTCTCTGATTGGGGAGAGTATTTAGCAACCCTCCACATCCACCTGTGCGTGGATCATTGTTTGTACGTGTCTATCTGCATGTTGCGCAAGACCGTAAGTCACTTTGCTTTTGTTTGGTATTAGTGTTTAGTTTATTCATTTACTCTCCTTTGTTATTTGAAGTGCTTCGTGAGAACATCTCACTCTAATAAAAAGGATGACACTCCACGAACGCTCCATATATCGTCCCTTATATCCACATCGTGACAGTCACATGGGAAAAATAATATTCATACCGTCTTTATAAAAAAGGAAACAGTTCATGCATACCTGCCTAGTCACATGGGAAAAATAATATTCATACCGTCTTTATAAAAAAGTTTTTATTCTAAATGTGCTCTTTTTTTTAAAAATTACTCATCATATAAGCCTACTATCCTCCGGAAAATGTTAATATAATATCTTAGCAGGGGAAAAAACATCAGATAAACTTTCTCCCAGTAGCCTCCATTCCACTTCACATAACCATTTGATTCAACCAATTATAAGTCTGACTTGAGCCAATTCCAGACACTCTTCAAAGGCCCAGTGCAGTTTTATATATATTATAGATATATTTCCACACTGTGAGATTGGAATAATACTGTGAAATTGTGAAAATTATGATAATTTTAGCCTGTTTTGGCCAGCCTGGTGACATCACCCCTTCCGGACCTCCCTAAAACTCAAACCCTAGGGTACGGCCCTGGTTCAAAACCGCTCTGCCAATAAAAGATCGTTTTCAGTTTTCCTCTCCCCACTTTTTGACCATTTTAGTTTAAAACAATCACAGTAAGGTACGTAATAGTTACCCAGTAATAATTTGAAATTGAAATATAAATGGCTGCATTGGACCTTTACATAAGTGAGACAAATATATATCGGATTCATTCAAGCATCCCATAGGAAGTGTAATGACGATATTGTAGAAAACTAAGCGCATGGAAAAGCACACTGTGAAAATAATTAGGCGTTAGGCTATTTGAGGAGGGTTTTACAGACACTGAAATTCCTTCTATACATGGGAGGGAGGTCAGTGTACTCTTGGGGGGGAAAAGGGGTTCTTCCACATGGACAAGGGTTCTACATGGAACCTTTTGTAATCCGAAGAGTTCTAAAATCATGTATTTGCTGGGTGAAAATATTCTACCTAGAACCATAAAAGGTTCTTCAGGGATATGCTGAATAAACTTTTATGGTTGGTTCTAGGAAGAACCTTTTTTCTAAAAGCTTAGACCCTGATCTCCCTAGCTCTACCTGATGCATCGTGTCTAATCTCAGATTTCCGGTGTGTGAAATCACTCTGGCCGAATGATCTGATGGTTGGCTCTGAAGCAGAAGTGTGAGATTTGTTTCTGTGTGGATAAACACAACCCTCGCTGTTGTCTGAGACTGTTGCAAACACTTTCATTTCGATTTTGGCAAGGAATAATCACATCTTCCACAGGCAGGAAAACAACTCACCTAGTCATTGTGATGTTGTTTTGCAACTGTTTCATTTGAATATTTAAAGATGTCGTGTCTTTTGTGCCTAGCCAGTTGGCCTCTTAGTCATCCCTTAATATTGTTTTATTATGAATCTGTTCTACTTGTACTAACAAAATATGCAATGTTTTGCCATGGGCAACATTTTACAGTACAGCAGTACTAAGAATTTGAAAAGCACCTACCCAAAGCGTACAAAAAGGGAGAAACTATACTAATTATTGACTTGCTTATAAAACAAACAGTTTTACATTTTTCATGACATAATAGTCTATTGTCAGTTGTAATTTTGTCATCTAGTCACATTTTTGACACCAGTTGTAAAATATCTACATTGTAATCTCCAACAGTACAGTCTTAGAAAAAAAAGGTGCTAACTAGAACCTAAAAGGGTTATTTGAAGAACACTTTGAAGAACTCTTTTGATTCCAGGTAGAACACTATTGGGTTACAGGTAGAACGCTTTCTACATGAAACCCAAAAGAGTTCTACTTGGAAACAAAAAGGGTTCTACCTGGAACCAAAAAGGGTTCTCCTATGGGGACAGCCGAAGAACCATTTTGCAACCCTTTTTTCTAACAGTGTATAAGAGCTCTTGTGAGTGTATAAGAGCCCTTGAAAGCTAATTGTACCCATGCAGCACCTCATCACAAAACACACCAGTACTTAGATAAGCAGTGTTCTTTTGTTCCTCGTTAATGACCAGTTTAGTCTGTCTCCAGCCCACCAAGACTCAACCAGCTCCATCCACCATTCTAATAACACAGCTGCCTCAGCAATGTGGCAGGAGCCACAATGGTAAGTGTCTTTAGGGTGTGTGTGTGTGTGTGTGTGTGTGTGTGTGTGTGTGTGTGTGTGTGTGTGTGTGTGTGTGTGTGTGTGTGTGTGTGTGTGTGTGTGTGTGTGTATGTACATCTCTGGTGATAAGAGGCGAAGTTGCAGTCTATAGACAGGCTGTGAGGCTGAAACATATGGCTCTCGATGCCTCCCGGGGTTTAATATCTTGTTTTTTCCACAGACTGAACCAAAAATGAAAACTTTGGCAGCAGGGCCACTGTCAGGTTGCCGTCATTTCCTTTCACATGCAGGGAGGAACGCAGGGAACACATTTGCCTCGTGATTATGAGCTGTTCATATGGTTGACGTAGCATAACGAGGTCCAGCAGCGTTGTGATTTTGCATAATAATCTGGGATATTTGTTGTGAACTAATGACTTTTGGCTTTTGGCAAATAGTTAGCCGCTGAGAACACACATTACATTCCACCAACATAGTAGCTTTCATCCAATGATGCTACAGTGTAATACAGTGTACCATGGTTGTGTCTAATGCCTCTTTTCCACTGTGGAGATCTTTCACCAGTACTTGGCCAGTGCCAGAATGACAAACTATTGACCTTTACTGATGCCCTGTGTTTTACCGGCTCATTGGCCGGCTCAGAAAAAGTCAGTCAGTCAGCGTCCGTTATAGTGGACGTGCGTTGTTCTGCATCAGGTCATGGCAGAGGCTGGAGCTCAGCCCCATGCATCACTGCACCCTACTGGGTGGGTTTAACATGGTGAGGATGAGAAGCTCAGACATCTCCCAGCGATTCCTCCTCATTATATAGCCGTTTGGCTTCTTCGCGGAGTTTGATGTGAAACATTGACTTTCTTTCACCTTGACTGTTGAGTGTTCCGTGTTCTGAATTCTTTAAGTTCCACATTCCGAGGCGGGTCAGAGATAGTGGCTCCGTTTATTAATCTCCTCCCTCATTATCTCTCATTAAAACGTCAATCAGCCCGTTTTGGTAAAAAGCAGATGGATGGGCCTGGAGAAATGTAACCACTCTCAAATTCATAGACAGAGCTATGGATGCAAGTACTGACCATCCATAAAATCTAAACAATAGTTTTAACCATGTTTTGGAGGCTATATAGTGTTTGTTTACATTTGCGTTGTTTACAAACAAAAGAGTCAACGAGCTTACATTTTGAGTTCTGATGAGGTACGACAGTTAAACTAAGCTTTTGAGGCTTATAAGTTATATTCTTCACGAATCAATGGGTAAATATCAGTCATTTAAAAGTCTAAAAATGGATGTAGCAACTTCAGATTGCCCCTTTAAAGTCACAGTCACGACACTAAATTCCACTTAAGGGTATAGTCACTATAGTGGTTGACCTCCCTTCACTATGTTGCAGGATGTGTCATTCTGAGCTAGGTTACCCTGGGCCATCCACTACAGTTGCATTCATTATGTGACATGGATGATTCATTGTGCAGCGTTGTGGGAGAGGAGCTAGGGATAATGTAAGGGATGGATGTCTGCTGAGTCTCTGTAGTGGGTGGGAGGCAGCAGTTACTCTTCAGTCCCCATGTATAGATGATGGCTATGATGATAAATGTGTCTTTAAAACAAGAGAAAACATTTTGCTCAGGTTTCAGAATAAAGGGACTGGAGATAATGTAAAAAAAAAAAAAAAAAAGTATTGGGGGGGGGGGGGGGTCTAATGTTTGCACTTTGATGGTATCATTTCATTTCAAAGACAGAGGGACATAAATCGTTTTTTTATTGCCAATGCACAGAAGAGAATGGAGAAGATTTTCACTAATTCTGTTCTTTATTTCTGTGCAGTGGGACTCAGCGGCTGCAGATGTACCAGCAGAGAATATCCAAAGTGTAATATGATATGATATCACAGAGTGCTGGATCGAATCCCTGAGCTGACAACGTAAAAATCTGTTGTTCTGCCCCTGAACAAGGCAGTTAACCCAGTAGGCTGTCACTGTAAATAAGAATTTGTTCTTAACTGACTTGCCTAGTTAAATAAAGGTTAAGAAAAAAAAAATATATATGATATCACAGAGGTAATATCTGAGGTGTAATATGATATCACAGAGGTAATATCTGAGGTGTAATATGATATCACAGAGGTAATATTAGTGGTGTAATATGATATCACAGAGGTAATATTAGTGGTGTAATATGATATCACAGAGGTAATATTAGTGGTGTCATGACATGCACATCACCTTGCTCTTATTCAGTTACTGATTATGATGTGTGCACCATCAGAGTCCAGAAAATCTGACATAATATATGATTTATCGTTATAATAAAGCAGACTTGTGTCCTTTTTCATGAAAGACAAAATTAGACTAGACTGTTCAGGCAAGTGTTGAATGGTTGTACTGAGAGAAATAATTTCCATCCCATGTGGGTGTGTGTAATTTAAATTTAAACATGTACAGTGTGTTGCCTTTAGGAATAATGGGCAATAAAGGATTATAATGTGCTTTGACTTTAAAACCAAGGGTTATAATAAAGGATTATAATGTGCTTTGACTTTAAAACCAAGGGTTATAATAAAGGATTATAATGTGCTTTGACTTTAAAACCAAGGGTTATAATAAAGGGTTATAGTGTGCTTTGACTTTAAAACCAAGGGTTATAATAAAGGGTTATAGTGTGCTTTGACTTTAAAACCAAGGGTTATAATAAAGGGTTATAGTGTGCTTTGACTTTAAAACCAAGGGTTATAATAAAGGGTTATAGTGTGCTTTGACTTTAAAACCAAGGGTTATAATAAAGGGTTATAGTGTGCTTTGACTTTAAAACCAAGGGTAATAATAAAGGGTTATAGTGTGCTTTGACTTTAAAACCAAGGGTTATAATAAAGGGTTATAGTGTGCTTTGACTTTAAAACCAAGGGCTGACAGACAGAAATAGTCCACAAGGGTACAGATCTTTGGCTTATGATTGTCATCCAATGAGACAACGGGAAACAAAAGCGGTTGCTTTGCCCTCTAAATGGAAGACATCGTTTGTGACATGGTTGACAGAAAGCTAGCTGCACGGAACAACAAACAACCAGCACTCAGGCCACCCACTTGTCCCTAAAGTTCAACAGCACATTCAGTCATCGTCTTACTCAGGTGAGGTGGAGTCACTCCTACGCAATGCTCGTCCCTCAACCGACAGTTACAAGCAAACTTTTTTTGCACATTTTTTTTGCAATGCACATACACGCAGGGCTCTTCTACATACATGGCAACTATGGTAATTGAAGACATTAGGAATATTGTAAAGTTTATACTTTTACTTATATGTTTATACATATGTGCCTTATTATTATTACAAATAATGATTTGTGTGCCTCATTGGATAATAATAAGTCCTGTTACACACAAGTGTGTAATGGAAATGTTATTTATACATTTTTTTGCATATCTCAACCCCTGAGACACCCATAAGGAGTCGGGTCACGGCCAGGGTCGCCATTGTACAGCGCCCCTGGAGCAATTAGAGTTAAGTGCCTTGCTCAAGGGAACAGCAAGAGATATTTTTTCGTTTTTACCTTGTCGTCTCCGGTATTCAAACCAGCAACCTTTCAGTTACTGGCCCAACATTGCAGCCAACGCCAACACCTCCTCTTGAAGAGAATTATGTATTTATTAAAATGTGAATGTTATCCGAATAACAGGTTTGCTTAGATGACACTGTATGTACAAAAGAAGGAACCACTGGGAGGCCTAGCATTTGATGTTAAGTGTTACCAGTGCTTTCGCGTCAAAGACAACACAATAATCTTCCACCATGTGTACAATCACTCTAACCTTTACACAGATTGTCAATGTGTTTACAGAGGCTGCCATAGAGCTGTGGTGGAAATCCACACACTACTTATTCCTCTTCTATATTGAACTAAGACACTATGTGCATCTATGATGGCAAGTGTAGCACTTTCCTGCAGGCAATGACCCTATTTGACCTCATGGGTGGAATGCTATTAATATTTTTCATAATTTCATAATTTCTATGTCAAACAGTTTTGTTATATTTCAGTCTTCTGTGATGTCTATAAAGTGTAATATTGGGATGCAAACTCAAATTGTAACACATTTCAACTCTATATCTGACATGATACAGGTGTCTTCTTTTTTTTAAGCCCATAACCATGTGTGTGAGGTGTTTACTTTAGTTTCAAAGTCATATCTGTTAAAGACTACCAAGAATCACTCTATGTGACCCTGCTCCACTTGGATTGGGAGCCAATAGAAGATGTTCATCCTGAATGAGGCTCATGCACGCAAAAATAAACAACATACATTCCAGTAGGAGGCCATAAAAATGCACCCCACATGGATCATCTATAAAGAAATTCACCCCTTTTTGTCTGCCTGAGTATTTTATTTATTTAACCAGGCAAGCTGGTTAAGAACAAATTCTTATTTACAATGACAGCCTAGGAACAGTGGGTTAACTGGCTTTTTCAGGGGTAGAACAACAGATGTTTACCTTGGCAGCTCAGGGATTTGATCCAGCAAACTTTCAGTTCCAGGCCCAACGCTCTAACCACTCGGCTACATGCCACGCCAAGTATTACCGAACTCCCTAAAGCTTCTATTGAAGGGCATTACTATAACACAATTAGCAGGGAATACAATGAAGGAGATTATTATTAAGGTCTGAAATTAAAGTGTGCTCAGATACTGTGTACTACTAGCTCAGCAGGCTATGATTGTCAGTCCCCTGTCCCTACCCCATACTGTGTCTTCTCTAGTTCCTCCTCTCCTCTCCTCTCCTCTCCTCTCCTCTCCTCTCCTCTCCTCTCCTCTCCTCTCCTCTCCTCTCCTCTCCTCTCCTCTCCTCTCCTCTCCTCTCCTCTCCTCTCCTCTCCTCTCCTCTCCTCTCCTCTCCTCTCCTCTCCTCTGGTGTTTATTGATATTCAAACCCACACTTGAACCTTCATATCAATAATTTACACATTGACTGTGCTGAATTCTAAAACGTCTGGACTCAGTGTAACGTTGTCATGAGGACGGACGTCTAACAAGCCTTACATTAATCAGCCCTGCTGTTGCGTCGTTCATAAGAACAGCCCTTAGCCATGATATATTGGCCATATGCCACATCCCCTCGTGCCTTATTGCTTAAATCACTCTTTTCATGTACATGTTTTCTACAACCATTGGGGCTGATTCATGAATACCGTCCAGGGGTGTACTGGGACAAGAAATCGGCCCTGGCATTCCTAACATACCAGCCCATTTCTAACAAACTGGACACCATTATTAGCCATTATTAGCTTTGAACGGGATATGGTAGTAGGTGCCAGGCGCACCGGTTTGAGTGTGTCAAGAACTGCAACGCTGCTGGGTTTTTCCACGCTCAACAGTTTCCAGTGTGCATCAAGAAGGGTCCACCACCCAAAGTAGATCCAGCCAACTTGTCACAACTGTGGGAAGCATTGGCGTGAACATCCCACACGAAACCTGAGGTCTGGTGATCAGAGACTTTTGTCTGTCCCCAGATCACGGTTAAAGAATAGAGGGGACATAGCCTTTGCGATTGCTGGCCCTAGGCTGTGGAACAGCCTTCCGGGTTATATCAGAGCGGCTCAATCTCTAACTGTTTTTAAATCCTCTCTTAAAACCTATTTTTTTTCTTTAGCTTTTAATTCATTGTGAGCTTCAGTCATGAATGTGGGGTTTGTCCTTGTTCTTTATCTTGTGTATTGTTCAGCACTTTGGTCAGCCCTGTTTGCTGTTTTTAAATGTGCTATATAAATAAATACAAACTTGAAACTTGAAACATGGGCTATCATCCCGGATGAACGCTTTCGACGAATTCAGGCTGTTCTAAGGGTAAAAGTGGGTGCAACTCAATATTAGGAAGGTGTTCCTAATTTTTTGTACACTCAGTCTATAAGGCACACCAAAAAAATGCTCCATCTTTTTTTTTTTTACATTTTACTGAATTTTTACTAAATAGGGACTTATCTTTTTTCATTAAATGCTCCTTGATCCTTGTCAGGTATTCTGGTACATTTCCATCAAGCAGAGACATATTGCAGAGTGTCTGGTGATTAGTCAGGAGAACATCAGTCAAAGTTCTTAATGATGGGCTTTTTACCTCTGGTAATATCCTGCTGTTGGAATAAATTACTATAATCTACTCCATGTAGAACATGACTAATGCAAACTAAGAGAAATACAACATTATACAGATAAAATGTATATCATTGGGAATGCACTTATGTACGTTTGAAAGAAAAATTTTAAGATTTGATTTTGGAGCATGTGAGTTTTGGAAACTACTCACTAAATTAACCGCTACAATAAATTACACTACAATAATAATATGCACTACAATAAATTGTGAGCCATTTGAAGAGAAAATAATCTAATCTGTTTGGGAATTATTTTAGTTCACTGAACACTGAGCCTTATATAATTTCTGCTGGAAATAAATCTGATTACCTTCCGAAACTTCTCCTACAGCTCCTGATTCAAACCTGACCAGTCAAGAGAGACAAAGGTGTTAAAAATCACAAAGTGAATAATGTCTCCATCTAGTGTCTGAAAGGTAACAGAAAATGCATCACATCTATTCAATTGTGTTTATTAATGTACTATATCCTCTTTACAGTGTTTTCAGTCATTATAAAATGCAGTATTTTTGATGATGCACAATAGGCAGATAATGAGGTAAGTCTCACAGATATAAGAATTACACAGATGCTTTGAACAAATAGGATTTGGAAAAACATTTTCCTTGAGACAAATCTAAACCAGGAATTGAATTAGGAATCTTACAAATTGAAGAACAGCAATAAACAAAAACTGCAATCTCTTGTCAGTATCTTGATGTATCATTAGCCCCATAAGTAATTGATTGGGAACTGCAGTGCATTCAATATTTATTCTATAAGTAGAGCCTGTACTGTGGTCAGCATTTCCCTGGCCTACACAACCTGAGGAGGCCAGAGGAAGTTCATGGAGAAGCTAGTTATAATTGCACTGCAAGGGGTCATTTCAAGCTAGAATCCTTAATTGAAACAATAACAAAGGGACACCAGGCCTCTGTTTTGGTGAAAGCGGAGGGATGGGACTGGAGAATTGTAGCCACTCTCAAATTCATAGACAGCGATATGAATGCAAGGACTGACCATCTATGACATCGAAAGTACTGTTTTAATAATGTTTTGAGGCTATACTGTGTTATTTACAAACATTGGACTAAAACAAGGTTATATTTGAGGTTTTGATGGGTTGAGCTAACCTCATGAGGCATTTATAAGTTATATTCTTCAAGAATCAATGAGTATATATCATTAATTTAGTCCAAAAATAGATGTAGCAACTAAGCATTCCCGCATTTACCCTTTTTCTAGACTAAACACTACCTTTTCTAGACTAAAGACTACCTTTTCTAGACTAAAGACTACCTTTTCTAGACTAAAGACTACATTTTTCTAGACTAAATTCTAGACTAAAGACTACCTTATCTAGACTTTTAAGCAGTTCTGTAAGTTAAGCATAGAGGTCATGATTCGAAATTCGAAATTGAGTGACTAGTGAGGCATCTACACACTGTATTTCCTGATTCCTGAGACATTTACAAAGAGGATTAGCTGTTGATTGACAATCACCGGCATCTATCAGTGTCAAAACATTAACCATTAGTTAATTGTGATGTGATCCTAATTGAGGATATGGTAATACAACTTGCTGTATGGATATCGTTCTGTCCACTAAAAACCAGTAGGCCTTTGCATCAAGACAGCCATCATAACTCAAGACTAATCAAAAGGCAAATCAAACACCACATCCCTAAATGCCATACCACTAGCTACAGTAAAAAAAACAGACAGCTCATGCATCAGAATTAAGATTAAAAGTGGGAAGTGGACAAGCACGCATATATGCAAAAACAATTCTACCCAAATCAAGATAGGGTTGGATATGCCTTTAAGCAGAGTTTTTATCTGAGTAAATATTTATTTCCAAGCTGGGCCCTGGCTGGGAGAAAGCCCATGACAATGAGGCCGTTTAGTTGCAGTCCAGGCATTCATTAGACAATTCTTCATTTCTATGTCGGCTCTATGCCTGGAAATGCCCTTGTCCGGAGGAAATTATCCCAATTTCAAACTCTCTAAAAAAGTCTTTACAATTCTAAAAACAGGGAATAATAGATATTAACTTTCTCGCAACAGCTCTCTGTGACTTTAATGAATATTTATCTCAAAACTGTGGTTCTTAAAACATGTGTCCAGAGATTTGTCCAACTCCATCAGATTTGTCTAAAATTAAGTTGTCTAAAATCCTAAATGAATCATGAATGAGCAGGGTCAGCTATACCATAAGAAGCCCTTAATCATGTACTCATTACATGTAGTGCAACAAGACCACTCATAGTCTGTAAAGTTATCTACTTTTGATAGACAAACAATATTGGAATCACCATGGTCACAACCATACATTTTCAATTCCATCTGCCTGATAGATTACGATAGAATATGAACTTTGGTTCAAATATGTTACATTTAATTAGGTTTTAGAATAATAAAGCAACTGAGGAAAAACTAAATTGCTACTGTGTATACCACTTGAATGAAAAAGTAAAAATTCTATTTTTGTCAACTTCAGCTTCATCAGATTTTTGTCTAACGTCAGAGTGCTAAAAGATCTGATAGAATGGTTATGTTGTTATTGTGGATTTTCAAATGAATCACTTTCCATATTTTACAAATGTTCGTATTTAACTTTTATTTTTAGATGCAAATGTCTGTTTTGAGTATCTGTTGTCAACTCCGTCAGTAGTGGTGGAAAGAATTCCCAAATGTCATACTTGAGTAAAAGTAAAGATACCTTAATAGGAAATGACTCAAGTAAAAGTGAAAGTCACCCAGTATAATACTACTAGAGTTAAAGTCTAAAAGTATTTGGTTTTAAATATACTTAAGTACGAAAAGTAAAAGTATAAATAATTTCACATTCCTTTTATTAAGCAAACCAGATGGCACAATTGTTTGTTTTTTTTAAAATTTGCGGATAGCCAGGGGCACACTCCAACCCTCAGACATCATTCAGAAACAAAGCATTTGTGTTTAGTGAGTCCTCCAGATCCGAGGTAGTAGAGATGACCAGGGATGTGCTCTTAATAAGTGTGTGATTTGGACCATTTCTATCCTGCTACGCATTCAAAATGTAGCGAACACTTTTGGGTATCAGAGAAAATGTATGGAGTAAAAAGTACATAATTTTCTTTACGAATGTAGTGAAGTAAAAGTAAAAGTTGGCAAAAATAGAAATAGTAAAGTAAAGTACAGATACTACTTAAGTAGTACTTACACCACTGTCAGTGGCTTCTGCATTCCATAAGTGTTATAGTGAGACAGTAAGACAAGTATGCTCTCTCTCTTCTCACCTGTGATAACGGTGCTAACGTAACGGTCCTCAGTGTACCTATATACACTTGATCAGTGACCTATAACCCCATAGTGACATAACCCCATGTCAGTGTGGCCCTAGTAAAGTAAGTAAAAACATCCATAGACAGAAAACATACCCACATTAAATGAGCACATAAGCAGGTTAAAATGACTCGTTGTACTGAAATAGATGTCTGCCAAACTGAGGGAGAGCACTCTGATAAAATAAAATATCAACATTATAACAAAAGCATAAGTAAACGTTGACAATTGGATTTAATTTGCTACAGATTTTCTCAATAAGAACAAATAGCCCACAATTTCATGATGCAGAATCAAGCAACACCATGAGAACACAACACTATAAAACAAATATTTGTCAAAGTGTCATATGGTAAAATGTTCAACAACATACTATTGAGACAAATGTTTTTTCAATTCCCAATAGTTTCAAGTAACAAGTTTGTGCTACATTGTAAATACATTGTAGCAATTTGCAGCCTGGTCTCATAGACTAGACATAACATAGTAAATGTAAATCTGGGCCACTCAAATGAGTATTATATGTTATGTTTGATATGGTTTCATAATATAGAAGGTTACTTATGGCAAAAACTGAAAAATTGTGGTTGGATGGATGGGTGAGTATAATGGCCTATCAACCAAAAGGTTGCGTGTTTGAATCTCATCATGAACAACTTTAGCATTTTAGCTAATTAGCAACTTTGCAACTACTTACTACTTAGCTGCTTTTCAACTATTTAGCATGTAAGCTAACCCTTCCCCTAACCCTAACCATTTTAGCTAACCCTTTCCCTAACCTTAACCCCTAAAGCTAACGTTAGCCAACTAGCTAGCTTTAGAATTACACACCTAACCACATGGCTAATGTTAGCCACAACAAATTGGATTTCGTAACATATTGTAACAACCCTGGGTTTATAAGCGCGGATATCGACTCTGTCGCTTGAGCAGGCTTTTGTGGCACAGTCGATGGCGCGCTGGACTTCGGGCTAGAAGGTTGAGGGTTCGAGACCTGCTCCCTGCCTGTTTCATTACCATATTGTACATTTTGTACATTTGGAACATACTGTACGAGTTGCAATTCAGATCATATCATGCAAATTGTAATGCTAATTCGTAACATGTCATACAAAATGGATGATAAACATCCACAAATTAACATACCATATATAACATAACATATCAATCGGAGGAACTCCGATTACATACAGAATAATACGAAATGCTCTGAGACCACGTTGACAGTAGCAACACCCACCCGTAGCATGCGCTCCAGCAGGTATATTTCACTGGCCATCCCCAAAGCCAACACCTCCTTTGGCCACCATTCCTTCCAGTTCTCAGCTGCCAATGACTGGAATGAATTGCAAAAACCTTTGAAGCTGGAGACTACCATCTCCCTCAATAACTTTAAGCATCAGCTGTCAGAGCAGCTTTCCGATCACTGTATCTGTATACAGCACATCTGTAAATAGCCTACCCTACTACCTCATCCCCATATTTATTATTTTTGCTCATTTGCACTCCAGTATCTCTATGTGCACATCATCATCTGCACAGCTATCATTCCAGTGTTAATGCTAATTTGTAATTATTTCGCCACTATGGACTATTTATTGCCCTACCTTCCTAATCTTACTACATTTGCACACACTGTACATAGATTTTCTATTGTGTTATTGACTGTACGTTTGTTTATCCCATGTGTAACTCTGTGTTGTTATTTTTGTCGCACTGCTTTGCTTTGTCTTGGCCAGGTCGCAGTTGTAAATGAGAACTTGTTCTCAACTGGCCTACCTGGTTAAATAAAGGTGAAATAAAATAAAACAAAGTTGTGAATGTCACTTCATCTCGGGCCTAACAACACCCGTGCCAATATATCCTCCAAACACCGGCTTCACGGGCATTATCACTGTTATACAAGGTGTTACCAACATATTCAAATAATGATTGACATATTTTCATTAAAAACGTTATTTTGATGAATTTATTCATACTATTTCATCCTTCCACAAGATATAGTCCCGAGACAAATCGAGGGTTGCTACCGAAGCCGGCTGGTCATTCGTTCCCTCGGTTCGGTTGGCAGAGACACGGACGCGACCCAGTCGTTAGATGTAAATGTTCCATTGCCATACTGGCTGGCAACTTTCTTTTCCCTTGCTTGCTAGCCAACTACGGCTAATTTACAGTCACGTCAAACAGTGCAGCCAGAATAACAACAGTAGCGCATTTGACTTTGTTTAAGCTGTTTTCTAGTTATATTCATTTGGACACATCCATAACTATGTCAGAGCTAGAAGCACAAGCATTTTGCTACATTCCCAATAACATATACTAACCACGTCTGTGACCAATACATTTGATTTGATTTTTATTTGACAATGAGCTAATGAGGTGCGATTTCGCCTGGCATAGAACATGTGCTCTCTCATCAGGACACTGTTGTTCAGAGGAGCTAGCCAACAACACATCTAACACAATATTTTAAAACTGAAGCTGGAAAGACTGCAAGCTGCACTTCGTTTCGTTTAACCTTTTTTCAATTGACATTTTTTATATCCATAAAAATGATGCCAGCTGATTCAGGATTTCGACTGGCTGAGAAACGCTTCCTGCCTTGCTGCCTCATGCCGACTCCCGAATCTGAATGTTGAAATAATGGTGCAAATGTCGGGAAGACAGACAGGAATACAAATCTCCGCTGTTGAAAACTAAATGTTAGTCTAAAACAAATGTGAGATATTGTCCAGATGCTTTTTATAGTGGCGATCAAGTTTATAAAGTGCCTGACTGGGTTGATGAGACAGTTGATTGCGCAGTCAGATGGAACAGAGTAGACTCCCAAGTGGCGCAGCGGTGTAAGGCACTTCATCTCAGTGCCAGAGGCTTCACAACAGACACCTTTGTTCGATTCCAGGCTGTCTAACAACTGGCTGTGATTGGGAGTCCAATAGGGCGGCGCACAATTGGCCCAGCGTCGTCCGAGATTGGCCGTTGTAGGCCGTCTTTGTAAACAATAATTTGTTCTTAACTGACTTGCCTAGTAAAATAAAGGTTACGAAAAAATTTACGTCATAGATTTAGCAGTGGCAACTTGTGGAATAGACACAGGCTGGGATGTGGTTTTAACCAATCAGCATTCAGGATTAGACCCAATCGAAATTGTGTCAACTACTGTATCCAATGAGGAGCATTTGGAGGCTATACCAATTCGTCACACGACGCGGAATCATGGCGCAGCTGACTGGAGAAGAAAAGCAACATCAAAGTTTATTTTCAGATCGGAAATGTGAACAACTTTTAAGCGTTTAAAACTATAACCCATTTGTTGACTAGAATACGTTACATTTGGTAAGTATATTTACTTAATGATTCATCTGTTTTAGGTCTGCTAAGATGGTTGTGTTTTTCCTCGGTGGGAAGGAGATGGACAGTAGGCATGTCTGGTAAAAATAATAACGAGTTCTGCATATTATAATCTCTTTGTTTCTACGATGTATTGCTACTCGTGTTTCTACTTGGACATACACCCGTCAACACAATAGTTTTCCCTGTTGATGATGAACATAATCTAAAGAAGAATCGGCCTACTGTACTCATGGTGTTTACGATAATGCAGTTATGTGGACTTGATACATTTTTCAGTATCATACATTTTAACTATTATAGTGGCCATGGACACAATCATGTTTTACTGTGGACTTGTGAACTAGAAGGTAAACAAGGAACTAAAAGCGGTATTTTTGTTTCAGGTACATACAGTTAACTGTAGATATATGACCGTAACTATGGACATTTAGTCTTATCCATCAGTTTTTTGGGGAAAGTACGTTCAGGTTATACGTTGGTGTGAGCAAAGACAATGTGTCCATCTGTCAGCATACCAGGCTTTGTCCTCCACCTCCAACGGTGTTACTCTTATCTAAGTAGCCCCACATTCAGGGCTCAAACTGTCCCTCCAGATGGAATGTGACCAGTAGTTGACTAGCCTGCCTTTTTATGGCCAAACCAGGCTGCATGGGGATCAGCTATGGAGAACCCGGAGCTTTAGCTCGCTTCACTCAGTTGGTTCTCCAGGCCCCTGGTATGCAGGTCCTGTAGCAGCTGTGTTGTCATGGACATTTGCCTACCAGGTGCAACATTAGCCTGGTCCCAGAATTGTGCTGTCTTGCCGAATCATATGGTGTGACAATGACTGTAAGAGTTGGCAGGAGAGCACTTAAAACAGATCCACAACCAGGTTTATATTGTCCTGCTGGTGGATAGTACTTAATTTTAATTTTTTTCAATGCATCCTGGGTTTTTAATCACGGTTTCTTTTTAATGGGTCTTTTTGTCCGTGGAAGCTCATTTAAGTGATGACTACGTACTTTATTGAACCATGGTTTTTGTTTTGAACTGAGAGTAATTAGATGTATGGTGTTGGTGTTTACCATGTCCTATCAGCAGGGGTCTACATATGTTATTGTTGTTGTTCTGGCTGAATAGTCTAGTAGAAGGACTTGCTGTAAGCAAAACTGTTCAGTCTGGTTTAGATTTTCTCCATCCATGTACACAGAATAGGCCTAGTTTCCAAATAAACATCCCATAGCTGGATTCGAGGACTTTCTGAAACCACATTTTATAACATAATGACTCTTTTGGCTGTAGGCTACACATTCATAGAGAACAATTTAGCCTACTTCTCTGGGAGCTTTTCATTATAATTTGACGACTTAAAAAAAAAAACAACGTTTTGCTTGTCACCCTGTAGCTTCAGCCATATTAGAAAAAAACGGCCTAAATAAGACTTTCAGGCTGAAAGTAAGGCCTTGTTCTTCTATCTTCTTAAGAAACCCTGAGGTCTGACATTTTTCTACTGTCAACCCTACATTAATTTATGTCAAATAGTGTATTTAGAAGGAAATTATACTTAGCAACTCATTTATTACCACGCTTAGCTCATCAGCCATTCCCCATTTCCACTGCAAATATTCAATCAACTTATTAGATGATGACTGGCTGTTTAAATGTGGTGAGAGTAGTGGTGTGCATCAGTCTGCGTTCACCAATATACATAGTATGCTTTCTGTTGGTGGGTATTTTTTATTTAACCTTTTTATTTAACTAGTTACAATGACTGCCTACACCGGCAACTCGGACTGCGCTGGGCCAATTGTGTGCCGCCCTATGGGACTCTCAATCCCGGCAGGTTGTGATACAGCCTGGAATCGAACCAGGGTGTCTGTAGTGACTCCTCTAGCACTGGGATGCAGTGTCTTAGACCACTGCGCCACTTGGGAGCCCAAAGTTCTAGTCACATGATGGTCACACTACTCTCTTTATTCTTCTCCTGGTCCTGACATATCATCCAGTTTGCCCACCCACCTCTGCTCTCTCCTTCCACCCAACTCTGCTCTCTCCTTCCACCCAACTCTGCTCTCTCCTTCCACCCACCTCTGCTCTCTCCCTCCCTCTGAGTGAGGTTATCGCTTTCTCTCTGCTATTTTAGGTTGGTAAAGATACTACCCGTAAGTTGCTCAATACCCCTCTCGTGTCTTTGGGAATCACTTACCTACTCTTTATGTAGTGACCCACTGATCTAGTTCTAACATGTCTGTTTTTTGACAGTTGTTCATCTACAGTTACAGAGTAGGGTATCATATTGACTTGCACACAAGATGTGGGCAAGAAGGACTAGTAGTGTGGATTGATATTATCCCATTTAATATACAACCAGAAAGGCACTACAGTAGTTGTTTTGTATAATAATACTGTACCATATGAGTTTTAACACATTGACCTAATAAACTTATGTAGAATTGATCAACCAGATCCTTCTGCAAGGAAATGCAATACTCTCTTTTAACCTGAAATAATCACTTACCCAGGAGTATGGAACAGCTGCAGTTACACTCCAGAGCATATTTCAGGCCTGCTTCTGTAGAGTAACCTTAAGGGCAGGGTTCCCCAACTGGTGGCCAGTGAGCCAAATTTGCCCGGCTAGTGTTTTTTTATTTGGCCCCTCTAATGTATTTTTTTTAATTTAACTTTCACTGTTGGACATAAAATACTATAAAAACTTGACGAACTTAGCGCCAAGTGATTTTTATTTTGGAGCTCTGTTCCCAAGTATTCCCAGCCATAGTAGATAGACACATGGCTAAGATTTGAAATGATTATGTTTTAGTCACATATTATATATGTTTGGGCTTCTTGTAGTCAATTTGCAGTCTACAAATTATTTGTAATTATACTGAACAACTTAATAAACGCAACATGTAAAGTTTTTGTCCCATGTTTCAGGGGCTGAAATAAAAGAGCCCAGACATTTTCCATATGCACAAAAAACGTATTTCTCTCCA